>CM042015.1:61616768-62816768 GCA_023525715.1 Cichorium intybus | reverse complement strand
TATTAAAGTGATAATATATTAATTGGAAACTATGTTGATTGATTAATAATTAATTAGAAATTAATTGGATTAATTTCTGTGACATTAATTAGATTAATCAGGAGGTCAGGGATTAAAGTCGTACAAATTCAATAGTTGAATTGCGGCGCGCGGCGCGCCAATGTAAAGGCCGCGACGCGCGTACATATCCGCAGGAATTCAATATTTGAATTGCGGCGTGCGGCGCGCAAATGACTTGAGTGTGGCGCGCGTACACATAATCCGGAAAATGGGCTGCGGCTAGGGTTTCTAGCTTGACCCTTTGGTTCCCTATAAATAGGGAACCCTAGACCTCATTATAAGTTGCTCATTTCTATTATTCTCTCTGGAATTTTCGTGACCTTCCTCTGGCTCCCTGGGTGTGATCTCATTTGAGGCAGGACACTTGTGCTGCTTAGCTTCAAGATTAAAACTAAAGGTTAGTTTTTTCTGATTTATTATTTTAGTTAATTTTTGTTTGGCCTTTAGGAATTAGTTACATGTTCAAAGTAAGAAAACATAGATCTTTTCTAGGTTGCATGTGAACTTAGGTTTTTAGTTCTTGGTTGCGGAAAACTTTTCAAGATACAACTTCAAGAAAACATGAACAAGATGACACCGATTAAGAGGGTTTTCTGTTTGAAGTCTTCGACTTGGAGGGTTTGCCGCTTGAAGACATTGACGAAGGTTAGGGTTTATTACCTTTTTGGGTTTACAGCCTCGATTTGTGACTTTGTTTGATAAAAAACGATATTGCTCCTTCTTATTTGGAATTTGAAAATTTTCAAATTTCGAAAATTTTAAATTATTCAAACTTTTCAAAATCATTCAAATTTTCAGAATTTTCAAACTTTTCAAACTTTTCATATTATTCAAAATTTTCAAACTTCTAAGATTATTCAATTTTAAAATTTTCAAACTTCTCAAATTATTTAAATTTCCGAAATTTTCAAACTTTTCAAATTTTTCAAATTTCGAAAATTTTTAATTATTCAAACTTTTCAAAATTATTCAAATTTTCAAAATTTTCAGACTTTTCAAATTATTCAAAATGGTACGTTAAATCTATTTTACATAACATGTTATTATAAACATTTTAAATTTATTGAGTTGTATTTTATTAAAATTCATCTTATATAGATAAACTATAATATATTATTTACAACGATGTTACTTTGTTTTTGAAACCAAAAGACTTAATTGTGATAAAATGGGTCTTATTTTTTGTCATTATACTATATACAAGTTCATAATAATATTTCTTTCACACAACCGAACAATCATATCAATAAAAACATAAATTATTTAAGAACTTTTAGTTTTTTAATTCAAATCAATGAGCTTTCACAGTTTCAAATTAAAAGAGAAAATATATATAGACTTTTAGCGGTATAGTACCATATGACAGCTTGCATATATATAGCTTCTTTCCTTTATTTTGTACTTATTTGCTTAAAAGTATGATATCATCTTTTTTTTTTTGAACAGCAATGGAAGAAAACAAAAGGACAACACCAAGTTGAGAGATTTAGATTACAAAGATCATTTAGTAACAAGACAAATGAGAGTAATAAACTATTCCAATGATAAAACTGCAATTGCACCGCTATCACTCCATTTTCAGCAGAACCAAAGCAGCCCAGTAGTATTTTCATCCGAATGTTAATCATAACCAAGCAGCCAAAATTCCTTTGAATCTTCTGTGAGCTATTTGAATATCAGGGGTATATACGTCTAAAAGCCACACGATCTGTGATATCCCCAAAAGTCTTTAAATACAGGGGCATATTTGTCCATAATATCATCTAACTTAAATTTAACAAAACCCTGTTTTTAAATATTAATATGTTCTAAAAATTAATAATAACAAAACCATATTTGCACCTCTCAATCAAGCAATCAGCAAACAAAATACATGATTTTAACCAAGGACGTTGACTCCTTTTTCGTAATATTCCAGCGACAATCACCATTATAAATTAAAAGGGTTACATTTGTCAATTGGTATACCTAATATAGATACACAACCCAACCCTAAAATCATATGTTTCACTCCAGCCGCTACACCTCCGTCTCCAACCTCCTTAGATCTCGCCTATGCTTTTCCGACCATCTCCGATCTGCCAAGCTTCAGCTCCGTTCGCTACCTAAGATCTGCCAAGCCTCCATCTCCTCATATTACAGTCTCCAAATCAATGGATCTTTCCAGTTACTTCGATTTGTTCCCGGTGACCATCTCCTTCTCCGGTTCTCCTCCCGCCTCCACAGAGTACGCATCGGTTCTCCGACCAAATCCTCCGACAGATGACCCCGTCACACGCCTCCGATCTACCAGACTGTGAGAACTGATTCAAGCTTTTGACCTCCATGAAACCGATTGAAGCTGTCGACACACCCCCTCCGTCTTCTCCGATCTGATACCACCGGCTACGACGGGAAGCAAGATCTAATTCTTTTTCCTTCCGCCTCCATGGATCACAGATCTGGTCCTTCGCGTTCATGCTGACGGAGCATGTTAGCGTGAACATCAGAATTTTTTTGACGATTCAAACGATTCCTCAAATCAAACGACACCACCGATTCAAATGTTCTAGTAAGTTTTTTTTTCTGAAATTGTGGTTCTTATTCATCTTTCGGGTTTAGTTCTGATTGATCATTGACACTTTTGTGATATTCTTTTCTGAAATTGATGTTCTAAACTTCTAATTGAGTGAGTTTTTTTCTGAAATTGTTCCACACCCAAATCGGTTTTCTGATAATTTCCAATTTGCTTGAGTTTTGATTTGCGATAAGAGTTATATATCAGAGTTTGGTTCTATTTTCCTAAAATTGTTCCACTGATCTATCGGGGTTTTGTTCTTAGACCTACACGCTACTTTTGTTTTGTTGATATTAAAATCAGTTCTAATTTTGTTTTAGTTAGCTATAGTGAAATAAGTTTATTGGAAAATTCTTGTAGGAAAAAAGATGAGTGCTTCGGATTTTCTGTGTTCTTGATGGTGGTTTGCAACTCAGCTTTTTTCTCCATATAATCTGCTTGAAAACCCTGTATAAAACAAAATAATATTCGATTAAACAAAACATTAATTTAACATTTTAAAAATAAGAAATAAACACTATAAACCAAAACATTCTTGCACGAGATCTGTAAGAAAATTCGAAATAAGTGTTTGAATTTGTGTCTTCCTGGTATTGCAGGTGTTTTAGACTCAATTTGATAAAACAAATTGGAAACTCAAATAATGTAGGATTTCAAATAACAACAATGAAGAAGAAATGATGGTGCAAAAGTAAGGGCAGAGGGCTTTGTGCAGGAAAATTAAATGACGGGAGATGGGACGAAGAATACGATGAATATTTTTGCAAGAGATTGTGTAGATAAGAGAGCATTTCAAAATTTGAATTGTAAAATATTAGGCAGGTGAGGCTGACTTAAATACTATGGTGTGTTCTCATTTGATTGGTTGCTTTTGATTTATTAGGATCAACCAAAGTTGAATGGTTTGGATGATCTAATGGTGCAAAACTTCCTCCGTGTTCAAGAGATGTGGTCTTCATGTTCTAGCCATTGAAGACTTGTACTAAATGTCTTAAAATTAAGACATTATGCATTAAGAGTTTGTATTTTATATATGCTTTATAAATGGTCTTTCGACAATTATTTATTTGGCAGGCGTCAATTAGATTTATTTCTTAATTGTTTCCCGGGCGTCGATTAGTTTCTGTCGTCAGACATCAAATAGTGACTTTCAAAAAATAGTTTCCTGCATATAGTTTCTTTTAAGCGATTAATATCAATAGTTTAATGTCGGCATATTGTTTTGTTTCAACAATTAGCAATTAGGGGTGAGCAACGGGCGGTTTTGCGGTTTCGCGGGTTAAACGGTTCGGGTTATACGGTTTGGAGATGAAGATCAAACCAACCGTAAACCGAACCGCTCAAAAGCGGGTTATTCAGTTTGCGGTTCGGGCGAGGACCGTTTAATTTTTTCCAAACCGCTTAAACAAATCATTTTACCTGCCAACCGAACCGCAAACCGTTTAAGCCGAACCCATAAACCGAATAAGGTTCGGTTTGGGCGGTTTCGCGGTTTAATTCGAATAACGCTCTCCCCTATTAGCAATTGGGATGCCCAGACAATGCGACGGTTGTCAATTAAGATTTTTTGTTTTTTCACGATTAATGAAATTGTCAGTTTTATTTTATTGGGCTATTTTGGATTTAAAATAAATTAACAAAAATATATGTACTCATGCAATTTCCTTCTAACTATTATATCCTTCCGACGGGTGTAGAAAAATTATCTTTAAAAAAACAGTTTCCTTTTGACAATTTATCTAGTGAAGTACGTATGGTGCAGCCGTGACAAATAATTTTCTTTCGACGAATAATTTATTTTTGGCAAATAGTTTTTGCCGACAAAGATAAGTAACGAATACATAAATAAGTTTATTGTTGTCTTTTTATTGAAAATAAAAGTGCATTACTTATGTTGTATATAATGTATCCACAAATACTTTTATTATTATAAAGTTTACATAATATACATACATTATTGTATTTTATATCACATTATTGTATTTTATATCACATAAAAATTCCTGATGGGGGAGAAGATAAAAAGAAAAGTCATTGGGTCTATTGTCACCGTTCAAAAAAAAATATAAATTATTAGAAAAACAATGAAAAGCAAAAGCCTTTTACATTGGATAATCCAGCAATTATAGCTGAAATATAAAATATTCTGCACACTCAAACACACACAACATACTCTAAATCGCTAGAACATCTACTTTCTTTTAAACATTATACGCTGTAACAGTCTCGAAGAAGGCCAAGGGCAAAATCGTCGAAAGCCCCACAACAATCAAAAACCAAAGGAATAAGTTTACCTTAACCCTAACCCTAAAATCACATGTTCACTTAGCCGCTCCATCTTCTCCTTCCGGTTCCATCTGGATCCGGTCGGCAACCCCGACACCACTTGGACCTCCCTTAAGGAACCAATGTTACCACTTCATCGCTTCTTGAGGCTGCCGATCGGTGGTAAGACGCCATACCTGCTACGATTTTGTTTCCGCTGCAACCAGTCGACCTCCGTCTTAACCCATTCGACCATCTCTTCCGATCTGCCAAGATTCCAGTCTCTATGGTCCTCTGATGATCGACGCCACCTTCTCCTCCCCTCTCCATAGTCCTCCGATCAAACCGCCGCCTCCATTCCCGAGCACATGCTACCACAGACTTCTCAAGATCTGCAACCGACTTCTCAAGATCTGCAACCACCGATCTGCAATAGAGGTTCGGTTACCGATCTAGAACTTTGATGAAAACCCGCTCCTAATCACCACCGCCTTCATTAGATCGGTTACCGGATTCTGTACCAAGATCTGCAATAGAGGTTCGATTTTGATTACGATTTTGGATTTGATTTTTGTTTTAGTTATCGGAGGCGTATGGGATTTGAATTTTGTTTTAGTTATCGGATTAGGTTTCTTTCAATCTTTGTTTTAGTTATCTGAATCGGATCTGAATGTTGGTTGATCTGAAAAGTAGTCTCCATGGTTGATCTGAATGTTGATCTGAATAGTAGTCTCCATTGTTATACTTTAACTTAATAAATTTATGTTATAATACAGAGCGAATAAAAGAGTACATAAATTTTAAATAATAAAGATCAACTACAATTATTTATATATATTAATATTTTAAAATCTTAAAATTAATAAAGCTGGTGTACTGTATAAAAAGCATGTGTTGTCATCAGTTTTTTAAATATGGGAAACAGTGTTTATGTTTTTTTTTTTTTTTTTTTTTTTTTTTTTTGAATGGCAAATCTATCCTACTCCTAAATTACTCCTTGTTATGTTAGTGTCAGGGTTTGAACCCTGGACCTCCTTGTTAGTAACACTCCTTGTTAGCCAAGTGGGCTAGCCCCAACTTGTACAGTGTTTATGTTATTGTTTTCAAGATTTAAAAATATTAAAAAATAGAGACATGATTTATTCCATCTATAAAGCTGAAAATTAGATTATGTGATCGAGATGCTTTTGTCGGCCATATATACATTACAAATAATAATTATAAATATATGTAAATAGAATTATATTGTTATTTTAACAATAATTATGTCAAATAAAGAAAAAGGGTAAACAAAAGCCTTAAACCCGTAACTTCAAGTTTGCTCGGTACCAAAAATAGTTTTGTTAATATCTTATTATATGTATTTCTAAAATAACTAAATTTAAGTTGTCAAGATCAACATGTTGGTTGATTTTTCCTTTTTGTAATATTGGTTAAGATCTACTTTTTCTTTTGTGGAGTTGTATTTTGACTAATTAATAAGACATTGCTTTTAAGTTGTCCGATTCTTAAAAGCATTTGTAATATTGGTTAACATCCTGTATGGGTTTAAGATCACAAAGTATGGGACCATGTCAGATCACTAAAAAGCAACGAGAATCGGACAACAGTAAACTGTATGGGACCAGGTCAAAAAGAGCTCAAGATTTGCATGCGCATATGATGTGTTTGGGTCCCCACTTAACTCCGATCTTGGTTCTTAAAATATTTTACAGAAACTAAAAAGATATCCCATTTGCTGTAACCCACATCCACTCATCCATTATCTACCCTAAAACCACATTTAACAGCTCAAATCCTTCCAGCTCCAAGAGATCTACTCCCTTACAACCCCGCCGTCGGTTACTCCCTTCCAGCCCAACCGATCTGCTTCATTGGTTAAAGCCTCCGATCTGCTTCACCGATCTGGTTAAAGCCTCCGATTTGCTTCACCGATCGTCTTCTGGTTAAAGCCTCCGATCTGCTTCACCGACCGACACATCCCACGCCGATATTTCGTCTTCTGGTTAAAGCTTCACCGACAGACCAGACCATCAGCACCACCTTCTTCTCCGATTCTCGACACTGCGACATGACACACTCTCACCACCACCATACACCCTTATCTAGACATCCCTTAGTCTCGACTACAACTCCATCGTACTCCATAGCCGCATCCGGTACCCATCGGTTAATAACCTCCATAGCAGCATCCGGTTAATAATTGTGCTTCCAAAGGCGATGGATCTGATTTTCGGTATACTTGATTTTAAGATTTTTGTTATAACTTTGAAATCAAATTGTGCTTCCAAAGGCGATGTGTTCTTTGACATCATTTTTATACAGTTTTTCTTATGTTTTTTGTTTTGGTCTTATTTAAATTCACATATATTTGTATTTAGCTTAAATGCACGTATCTCATGTTTCAATATTTGTAGAAACAAAATTTGTTTTTGTTTTAGATTTTAATGTTAATTTTCCGATCAGTTTAGATCTAGTTTATAGAAACAATAATTTGTTTTTGATTTAGGTTTCTCAAATCTCCAAACTTTTAAAATGGTTTGTTGAAAAGAAGGGTTGTGGTTTTCTCAAACTTGCAAAATACAAAAGTTGAAAGGGGGTTTTCAAATATATTGTTTTGATTTAAGTTTCTCAAATCTCGTAATTTTAAATGATCTGTAGTATTTGTTTTTCAAACCTTTAACATAGAATTGAGAAATTCTGATACTGCGTGTTCTTGTTAATGATTTGCCCAAATGAAACATAAAAGTCTATCGTGTGGCAAAATGCTGTCTTTGACTCATTTGGTTTTTTTCTCTCGGATGTTGTGTTATATACTCAGATCTCTATATTTTTTTGTTTTGATTTAGGTTTCTCAAGTCTCTGGATTTTCAAAGAAAAATAGTAATTTTTTCAAACCTGCAAATGGAAATTGTGAATTTCTGTTATTGATGGTAGTTTGCAGCTTTTTTTTTTATAGAACCTGTTTGAAATTCTTGTACAAAAAAAGAATGTTTATACAAGTAAAATATTACCTTCTACATTCACTGATTCTTGACAATTAAACTTATCTTTACAGGTATTCAAGCAGATGAACATGAAAAGAAGATTGCAAATTACAGATATACAACATAAAAAAGGATCCAAAACACTAACATTAGACTATACATCTGTATTATCTCACAATATAACTTTCTGTAAAACAAAAGCATAGCAAATTTGGCATGATTGCCAATTTCTTTATGTATCTTTAAGTTGTGAAGAAACAAACTATGGGAGCTGAATGAAAATCTGAAAGAAAAAAAAATGGAGTGAAGAATGCAATAAAAGAAATGGAGTGCAGAATTGTGTATGAATGAGCATGATTAAAGAAAAACAAATGGAGTGAAGAATGCAATAAAAGAAATGGAGTGCAGAATTGTGTATGAATGAGCATGATTTTATAGTAATTTTTGGAGGGTGAATTGTTTGAATTAGTGATCCATCTTATGACATTTGATCTGCTTGTAGCCATTGATAGATTAAATGTAACATGTGGTGCAGATCAAATTAGGATTTCAAAGCATAAAAGGGTTGTATTGTCTTAATTTTAATACTTTTGTGCTTTAAAAGGTTGTAAATTATATATGGTTTATAATATAGTATATATATATATATATATATATATATATATATATATATATATATATTGGTGTTTTCTTGAAAATTAAGAGGTACAAAATTTCAAAGCATTTGTACATTCTTTTAATGCAGTCTTTCTAAAACACGGGGTAAGGGAACAGTGAAAATTAAGAGATACTATAACCCCGCAAGGTTGAGAGTAATGACACCATCGACCACTGCATCGCAGGTATTCCACCGGATCAAGAGATAAAGACCAGTTTTTTAAAAAACATGAAAATTGTCGGAAGTCTTGTTGATTACTGAAAAGTTTTCTGCAATCTATGAACTAAAAATCTTAAGTTCACATGCAACCTAGAAAAGGATCTATGTTTTTCTATCTTTGAACATATAATATTAATCCTAGAGGCAAAGAAAATTTCTAAAGAAAATAATTCAAAAAATTAACCTTTAGTTTTAATCTTTGAAGCCAGCAGCACAAGTGTCCTGTCTCATGAGATCACACCCAAGAGCAAGGACGTTGGGGATGAATTCCAGAGAGACAGAGTAAGGGTGGCGCAGACTTTAGGGTTCCCAGGGATTCCTATTTATAGCCTCCAGGTGGTGACAGTCAAAACCCTAGACAAGCCCAAATCTGGATAAGCCTTTTATCAATTGGACCAAGCCTTTTAAACCCTAATTAGGGTTTCGAAATTAAGAGTGTTCCCACTTTAAATTTCGCCACCTTTGGTTTCCAACTGGCAGTCATTATTCAACTATTGAATAATTACGAAACCAGTCCTTGCACCTTTAATTAATTAAATTAATCATTAAATTAATTCTAATTAATTCTAGATTAATTTCTAATTAATTAATATATTATCAGTTCAATATATTAATAAACTATTTATTTTATTTCTATTGATTTATTAATCATATAATAAATCAATCATTCTCTGTATTGAACTTTCTACCAAACCTCCAGCTATGAGGGCAACCCAAATGGACTTTGCTTCAATTAATAAGATAAATACAAATTATAAGTCATGGCTAAGACACCTAATCCAACAATTACAACATCCAAAAAGGTTTCAATTTTACTAATTTTGAAATTAACACTTTATGTCCGATAAATACCAACAGTTCTCCTCAATTGAATTTTCATATCTTACCACTATTTCACATGGAGTTCGAGATCCAATTCTTAACATTTTGCGGTATTGTTCCTGATCTGTGTTTTGCTTTTTTCCTGAATGTAGGTTGCTATATTTGTTAGGGACACAAAGTTTATTGCGTTTAACTCGAAGACTCTCATGTTTGTGCAAATTTGTGTCGGTGAGAATGTAAGTAACTGGATTTGTAAAATAAATTTTGATTCACCCTCCTCAAATGTTGTACAACCATTTTTTTAATCATAGATGGTCACCGTATGATGTAATATCTATTTTATGAATTTGTAAAATTCTATTATTTCTTAAGTTATTGATTTGTTATTATAGCATTGTACTTTATTAATTCTTATTTCATTTGTTCCTATGTTTTGGTGTTAAGTTATTCCAGGAATAGTTTTTTTCATGAGTTCTTATGATTGCAAGTAACTGGCCAAAAGGTTTCATGATGGTATGAATTTGAGGTTTTTTTTATCAAGCCATTTTACTCCATGTTCAATTTTAGTCTCATAAACAGTGATCCCACCATATTCAATTTTCGTCCCTTAATATGGCTTATTATATATTTTCGAATTTTACATATTTTATTCAGATTTTATTTATATTTAATTTAGTCAATTTAAATATTTTTGGTATGATTTTGTTGTCTAAGATTTATGTAGCAGAAATTGTGTTTTATACGAATTAATTTTGGTATTATTTTAACTAATATTGGCATGATTTTGCATTTTTTAGACTGATTTTATTTGTATTGTAAGACTAATTTGACAATGAAAGCAAACAACGAGAACACAAATGAATGAATATTCAACCAGTCGAATGATTTTATTCAAGGTAAAAAGATAGTGCTCCAAATCTTTATGATGAGCAACTATTAAGAACGTTACAATGAATAAACCCGACTGTTCTAAAGTACGTGCTAAACATCTAGGGTTGATGGTGTTTATATACTAAGATTTAATTGGATAAACACTTAACCCAATTAGTTACAGATAAGTATGAAAACCCTAGACATTATCTACAACAGAAGATAAGTACAAAACATAACAGTCTTCTGATAAGCACACAATCTTCATATAACCACCGGTTTCGGATCAACACCTCACTTCGTATACATGACAGTCTTCGGACAGGAACATAAATACTTCGGATATTAAATCTCATCACAACCAGAATCCTAACATTCTCCCCCTTTGTGGTGAAGATGCCAGGTATCCGAAGTCTATAACATATGAAACGCTCTGGTTAATTCCCTCCGAACTTGTAACCACCACTTCATATGAGTACATAACTCAAGCTTCGCATCTTCAGAGTTCTCATTGTTCACCATCACTCTCGCTATCATTCCTTCCAAAAAGGTAGAAGGAAACTTCTCATTTTCATCCATATCAAAGAACAACGTTTTCAGTGGGCTTTTCTTTATCTGTTTTCCCTTGTAAACTACACCCCATGGCTCCTGTAGAATCTTTCCATCGCTGATTTTGGTTATCCATGTAATTTGGATTTCTTGTCCTTGACTTCTGGGGGGTCGGATTCCTTGGTTGGTGAGTACACGAGAATCTCATCTTCCGATGTAACTTCACCTGTTGGAGTCTGAGTTTTCAGAGGAGAGGAATGAGGTGTTTGCACTTTTGTTGGAGATTTTGAGGAAGTTTCTATGAGAGGATCTTTTGTTGGTTCCTCAGCATGAGTTTCTTTGTCAGATTTATCACCCTTATCAGCATGGGTGTCTTCCTGAGTATCTTTTTCTCCTTGAAGTTTCTGATTTTGATCTTCTGTTGTATCCACCATGATTTCGTCATCATTTTCTTTAGTCCCACTTGGACCTGTTTCGTTTGTCTGATCCGCCCTTCCCCCTCCTGGGGTTCCTTCAGAAGTTGAAGGGAGCACAGGTAGGTGGTTCAAGATTATTTCAAGATTGGTGGTTACTTGAGTGAACATCTGTGCTAAATCATCGGCAAGGGCCTTGGAGGCGAAATCCTTGAATCGTTCCATGACGTCTATGTTGAGATTGGTTCAGAGTTTAATCTACTGAATGGGTCCATCCATGGTGTCAGTAATGGAGGTAAGAGTGTGAGTGATGATCTGAAGAAGAAGGGAGCGAGTCTTTCGGAGAGAGACGTTCTCCGACAGGATGCCGTGAAGATAGTTTGAAAGGTGATTGGTGGTTGAAATTATTTTGTTGTCCACCACTTCCATGAGTTCTGGAATATTTTGCTGACATTTTTCTACTTCGAGTAGGAGCGTTTGTGCGGTCTTCATCATGTTTTTAGCGTCGGATTGGCGATTAGCGTCCATGTTTGCCAGGCCATCAGATATGACTTTTTCAATTTGGTTGTCCAGATGAAGAATAATGTCTCATTTTCAAGTGTGGCTACTCTAATTTTGAGTTCAGCTATTTCTTTAACCAAAGCTTCCTGATTCTGAGAAGCTTTGAAGTCAATCAGAAGAGTGGTTAAAGCGTCCACCTTTTGATGTAGTGCGTCGTCTTTGACTGTGGAGTTGACGGATTGGGGAGCTTTTGTGTTGTCTTTGGCAGATTGTCACTGAGGTCAATTGGATGCATTTTGGAAGAAGAAGGTTGGGGTTGGTCTACCTCTTGATTGTTACCGAAAATAGAATGTCTGATTGGCATGGATTGGGTTTCTGAAAGTAGAAACCGGGAGCCGGATTCGGCAGGTTGGTCAAGTGTGGTGTTAATGGTTGTTTTCCTTTGTAGATCTTGAGCAATGAACCTGTCCCAAGTGAGAGGGACGATATTTGATACAATTTTTGACCAATCCTTTTCAGTAGTGTCAAAAAGATAGACGGGAGTGTTTACCAGATTGTTGAGAGAGACACTTAGAAAGGAGTCAATACGTAGAGTGAGTGCATTGATTCTCTTTCGTTCTAATTTGACCATTTCTGATTCATCGTCGGTCGGTGGGCCTAATGCTGAGAGTTTTTGTAGTTCAGTGTGCTTGAGTTCACCTGTTCATTAGCTGCAGTCCGAAACCTCCAGATGTCAAGCTCGGATGCATTTGCATGAGGTTGAGTGGGATCTGAGATGATGGTTAAAAATGGTGTATCTCTGGTAGTTGTAATTGTTTTTTCTTTTCCTTTAGGTGGTGAGTTCTGTGTTTCCACCACAATTATGTTTTCCTGAGTGTCCTCCGAGTCCGGAGAGTTCTGTCTTTCCTCCAATTTTTTAGACTCGGAGTCCTGAGAAGATGGCTCAGAAGTCTAAAGAAAATTGCAGGAATTAGAATATGGAAACAAATTCCATGAGTAACACATACCATTAGTGAACCAAACTTAATGTATCATGGAGATAATGAAGTTCAGACCAAAAGTGATTTGAATGTTCAAAAATCGAGGATTTATGATTTTCATGTGGGTAAAGCTGTTTAGTTAAAACATAATGACCAAGCGATACTTAATGTATATACCTGAATTTTCCAAGTGTCAATAATAAGGAATAAACAGGGTACTTGGTTTTTACTTATAAGAGAAGTGATTCCAATTATTGTTGTAAGTTAAGAATAAGTATAAGGTAGAAATATCGGAGATAATCAGAAGGAAGTCGGAAGAAACAGAGGGTAGAGTCAGAAGTCTTAATAGAAGTTTCGGAGAATAGAAATCAGAAGCTAATTCAGAAATAAGATATTTCTGAAATTTCAGAAAAAGGGGGGAAAGAGAGATGTACCGTTTTGTCTTTTCTCTGTTTCTTTTTGGGAGGTTGCTTTGATGGTGAGGACTCGGGTGCTTTCTTTTTAGGTTTCTTTGGGGCCATACAGTCTTTGAGAGAGTGAGGAGAATAAGGGGGTACATTCTGTGTTGCAGAGAGGTGGAAGAGTACAGCAGGCTCTGTCGGATTAGCTAATTTCAGAAGCGAGTCAGGTAATCGTCAGATTTTTCCAAAAACCGAGTCAGTTTTTGGGGCATAGGGTTTGGCTTCAGGCATTACTAATTTGTCCTCATCAGATCTCGGTGAAGGGATTGGGATCTGAAGGGATTGATAGATATGTTCGATACACATGGCCCAAAAACGGGCAGAATGGATTTTTCCTTTCGGCTTCTGAGAGGTGGGAATATAGGAAAGAAAGTCCTCAAATAAGATTTTTGCATGATCGTTTTCATGGCCTGTATGGAGGCTCCAAAGAAGTTCTAGAAAGCGTTTGCTTAACTGATCTGTTCCACCCATTTTGCCGGTTAAGCACTTAATGATATAATGAATCAGACATTGCCATAGGGGTGAGATGTGCCCTTTGGACAGTTGAAACAGTTTTGGAAATATGTATATGTATCCCATCTTATAGATCATGGATTCAAGTTGGTTAGAAGTTGGATGATCCAAAGTGGTTTCGTGGTATGGAAGGTGTAGTGCAGCAGCGAATACTTTCTTGTCCAAGATGGTTTTTCTACCGTTGTATAGGGTAAGGGTATAACCGTTTTGTTGTTTGGTGGCGGTTGAGACAATGTCTTGAAGAAGAGAGACTGGAATTTTAGGGGGTGGGTCGAAGAAGGCTCTGGCCAGTTTGTGTCTGGACAAGATGTAAATTACCACTCGCAGATGTTCCTTGTAGAGAGTTAGAGTTCGTGAGAGATAGAGATTGGTGACGGCAACTAGAACGGTATCGTTGTCGCTTTTTGATTGTGATGCCATTGGAGAAATATGGTGTGAATATTGTGAGAGAGAAGAAGAATGGAAGTTCAAGATTTTTAGGGTTGTGAGATTACAGATGACGGCGAGAGAGAGTGATGAGAATAGAGGGGAAATATGGAAGGGATGAAAAGATGTGTGTAAGATGGATAAGAGGGAACATTTATAACAATTTTGAAAAAGTGTAAAGGACCGTCAGATAAGGGAATGAAGGGACGTGTGAACAGTTGTGTCAGTAAAGTGTGTGCTTGGTATTTAATGCTAGGTAATGTTGAAAGAGGATGGTCCATTAAAGGACGGACATGTGTGACAGAGAGAATATTCTATTGAAAAAATGCTGATTGTATGGTTTTTAATTATTGGGTATTAAATGTTTCTTGTATTTAATTTTTCATTCTAACATTAAATTTGTCGTGCTGAGGTGTTGATGGTGCGGTTGGATAAGAATGTTGTGGTTTTGAGGTTAGTCAGAAGTAGGGAGAGGGGAAAATCGCAATCGGAATGTGAGTGAACGATTTAGAGGGGAACTAAACATTCTGATCAGTATTTCTAAATGTTGATGTTCTGAAGGAGAGTTGAGCTAAACATTCTGATGAGGGTTCTGAGAAGGGGAATTCAGAATCTTCATTCTGATATCAGAATCCAGAAGCGATACAGTGGATAACGCAAGAGTGGTCATTTCTGCTGATTGGTGTCATGTATTACTGCAGGGGCAATAAATGACACCGACTTGTTAGGTTTAAGCAGTCAAATCATGCATGTCATCTCTATATTGGTAATCTCTAAGCGATGAGGTGTCGTGAAATGGTGAAGAGTGAGTGCCTATAAAAGGGGGTTGCTCTTAAGCAAAGAGATCACAAGAAATTTGGAAAATTAAAATGGCAGCAAGACGTCCTTTCAATCGTGATGAGAAGGTAGAAGTACGAATGCAAGATGGAGAATTCACAGGTGCTGTGTATGGAGGGGTAATCAAGTCGGTGTGGAATCATCGTTATGAAGTGAAGATGACTACACTAACTGATGGAGTTACCGGTGGTCCCTTAAATGTCCATGTTGAGTTCTAATATCTTCAACCAGTTCCTCCTAAGGTGTTGGTGGAATTTAAGCAGTTTGATTTTGTGGAGGTATGGTATCTTCGAGGGTGGTGGCCGGCTACGATTGCGAGAAAAACACCGTTTAATCAGTTCCATGTGGTCTTGGTGGATGGAACACGACTGTTTGTTGATGAGTTGGAACCGAGGATTCATCAGAGGTATCATCTTGGAGAGACTCCAATGTGGCAGTATTATAAACTCTGATGGTTGAGAGGAATTGCTGATCTTTTGGGAAAACAAGTATTTTGCTTTGTGATGTTATGTCTGTGTGTGTGTCTCTAGTTGTCTAGTTGTTGCTTTCGTTTGATTTTGTAATGTTCTGGGTTTGAATGAATGAAAGCGTATTGTTATGTTTAAATTTGTTGAGATCCTTTTTACAAAAGTCAGAAGTAGAGATTCCAAGTGGATATATATATATATATATATATATATATATATATATATATATATATATATATATATATATAAAAGGAACTTGATTTGGTACGAAAACTTCTGAGATGGAAAGATTTAGAGGTACGAGATTTTGAAAAGGAAACTTTTGTCGTATCTAGAATAGAGAGAAGAATGAAGATATGATTAGATAAGGATGCGTCAGTTCTAGAAGAACGGGAAATCGGTGTTGAGTCAAGTGTAGTTATCGATTATGTCGTCCGAGTCGCCGAACCGTCTAATCAACCGCTTAGGCCATGATGATGATGGGACATGTGCATTAATTGCCTACTAGGGTCATTATGACCTCTAAGGTATTGATTTAGTGAAGATCATCAGGCATGTGGATGGCTTATAAAAGGAAGGTTGGCTAGACGTTAACAATTCATTCTAAGAGTAAATTTTCATAATGGCTCGTTATTTCTTTAAGTGTCTGGATGAGGTTGAAGTGAAGCTCACCCAAGGTGAATTTGTAGGGGGATTCTACGAGGGAGTGATCATCAAGACTTGGAAGAAGAGATGTGAGGTTCGACTACGTTGTCTTCCAGACAATACTACTGGTGAGATGATGATTATTAAGGTGAAGTATGGTTGTCTTCGTCCCATTCCTCCCATGGTGCTTGTGGAGTACAAGGTGGGGGATTATGTGGATGCATGGGATCGTTAGGGCTGGTGGAGTGGTGTTCTTGACGATGTGATTGGAGACCATGTGTATGACGTGTCGCTTTTGTCGGATGGAAAGCCAGTTCATGTGTGTGATTTGTCTATGCGAATCACACAAACTTTCACTTATCGCAATCCGCCAAAGTGGCAATACAGCAAGCACTAAGACGATAGTGGTGAAGTCTTAGTTGTTTTTGATGTTTTTTCTTTTTAGAATCTTAAGTCATAGAATTTTGATTTCTTTTCTAAATGTATTGGCTATGACTTAATGAATCTTATGTACTCACCTTTTAATTTAATGAAGTGTGGTTATATGTTATATTTTTGTGAATTTAAGTTTTAGTTCAGGGTAATAATGCAAAGAAAAAAATTTGGTAAGTTATTTTTGAAAATGTTCAAACCTTGAGATGTCCGAGGATATGATCGGAGTAGCAAAGTGCTAGTCAGAAGTCCAGTTCTGAGAGATAATAATGAAGTTGTTCCGAACAGAATTTTCAGAGTAGGTAATATTCAGAAGTTGAGTATCACTCTCTGAAGAATTCTGAGTCAGGATTCAACATCCCCAGTTTATCCAGGAAGTTGTTAAATTTTGCGGAGTCTAAGGCCTTAGTGAAGACATCAGCAACCTATTCTTCAATAGGAATAAAATAAAGTTCAATGTTACCTTGTAAGATTTGATCCTTGATGAAGTGATATCTAAGGTCGATGTGTTTTGTCATGGAGTGCTGAATAAGGTTATGAGAGATAGCTATGGCATTTTTGGAGTCACAATATATGGGAACTTGAAGAAATCGGTAACCATAATCTAGGATCTGAATTTTCATCCAAAGAACTTGTGAACAACAGGTAGATGCAGCTACATATTCAGCTTTTGCTGATGATAAGGCAACACAGTTTTGCTTCTTTGAAGACCAGCTGACTAATCTCCCACCCAGAAATTGGCAGCCTCCGTAAGTGCTTTTCCGATCCAATTTACATCCGGCATGATCCGAATCGGTAAATGCTTGAAGTTTGAAGTTATCTCCGACTGGATACCACAGACCCATTGCCTTTGTACCTTTAAGATATTTGAAAATTTGTTTTACAGCTATCAGATGTGATAATTTAGGAGCTGCTTGATATCTAGCACAAATGCATGTTGAGAACATGATGTCAGGTCTACTTGCTGTTAAGTACAAAAGTGAACCAATCATCCCTCGATACAGCTTGTGATCTACTGGTTCGCCTTTTGGGTCTGCATGGATTTTATGATTGGTGGATATCGGAACTTTGGCAGTAGAACAATTTTCAAGGGAAATTTTCTTTAGTAATTCATTCGTATATTTTTCTTGATGAATGAAAATTCCTCTTTTAGTTTGTTTGATCTGAAGCCCTAAGAAGAAATTAATCTCCCTGTTCATGCTCATATGAAATTTGTCTGTCATCACTTTTGCAAAATCATCAACCATGGATTGATTTGTTGAACCGAAAATGATATCATCTATATAGACTTGTACGATCATGATGTGATCGAACAAAGAAAGTAGGATCTATGACTCCTCTTCTGTATCCGGATGACACCAGAAAGTTTGATAATGTCTCATACCAGGCTCTCGGAGATTGTTTTAATCCATATACCGCTTTATTCAGACGATACACATGGTTGGCTCGAGACAGATCTTCAAAACTAGGAGGTTGTTGAAGATAGACCATTTCTTGAAGGTCGCCTTGAAGAAATGCACTTTTGACATCCATTTGATGTACGATAATGTTATTGTGTGCAGCATAGGCTAGAAAGATCCGAATGGCTTCTAGCCTTGCTACAGGTGCATATGTCTCGTCATAGTCAAGACCTTCGATCTAACTATACCCTTTTGCTACTAATCTGGCTTTTTTCTGACTACTGTCCCCATGTCATCTAATTTGTTTCGAAAGACCCATCTGGTACCAATTACTCGGTGATTAGATGGTCTTGGAACAAGATCCCATACTTTATTTCTTTTGAATTCTGCTAGTTCTTCTTGCATGGCTTTGATCCAATCGTCGTCATCTAGAGCATCAAGGACTGTTTTCGGCTCAATTTTACTGATATACGCAGCAAATTGACATTCATCCTGAATTGATTTCTTGGATCTTGTTTGAACTCCTGTGGAGGGATTTCCGATAATTTGGTTCGGAGGATGATTCCGAGTCCATTTGTGTAACCTCGGAAGCATAGTTGGATCGAATATAGGAGGAGGTATGTTTTTAATGAAGTTAGGGTCTTCAGAAGATATATCTTGAATGTGTGATTCTTCAGCTGAATTTTATTCATTGGCTTCAAAAGTGAAGACTGGTACATCATTGAATTCTTCTTCAGAAGAGTTGTTTGGAGTATCTCCTAATGGAGCGTCTGCTGATGAGACATCTCCTGAGGGTTGATGGTCCCCCTCGAATTATGATATCCTATCAACATGGGTAGGAAGGATGGGCTCCCGTTCAGCGTGTGTTGGGAGTGATGGTTCATTCTGAACCTGATGAATCTGTGAAGGGGATGAAGGCTCTCCCTCAAATGTAGAAACATTATTTGGAGGTTCAGCCTGATTATCAGATGATGTGGGTTCTGATGAAGTTGACGGTCCTGAGGCTGAGAGGATTTGCTGAAGTGCGTCAGGAGAGTGGATGACTTCGGCATCTTTTGCGGTTTCCGGAGGATCAAAGAGTAAATCGTAGTCTATTTCAACTGTATGAATGGGTCGATGTCCTACAGGAATGTCATTCTCCATTACGTATAGTATATCTTGATTTTTCTTTCTCCACTGATATTGGTCGTCGAATTCTATGTCAAAACTTTCTTCAATAACTCGAGTTCTCCTGTTTAAACCACGATAAGCAACAGATTTAGGTGAATAACCCATGAAAATTGCTTCATCTCTTTTGGGTACAAATTTGCCCAAGTGATATTTATTATTTTTAATGAAGCATCTACGACCAAAACTGTGGAAAAAATTTAACATTGGGTTTTCTCCTATTTAATATTTCATAAGGTGTCATCTGAAGTCGTTTGTTGATGATGGATCGATTCTGAACAAAACAGGCAGTTGCAATTGCTTCTGCCCAGAATGACAGAGGAAGGTTTGCAAAGGTCAGCATTGAACGAGAATGCTTGGTTTCAAGTCGTTTGTTGATGATGGATCTATTAAGAATTCTTGGTTTGAAGTACCCTCTCCTTGCGGAAAATCAGGTCTAGGGTTCGATAGATCGCCTATTGAAGATTTGTTTTCCATGACTCAGCTTTAAATATGAGTTCGTTTATGAACAAACTAGTGATAAGAGAGGATGAGACTGAAGATGAATGTGGAAACGAATGATACTACATATGTGTATATATAGCATCTTGCAGCTGGAACTGAAAGGACAACCGACGTCCTTATTACCAAAAATTCAAACCATCTACAGTAGATGCGACTCTTCACTACCCTGAGTGCCGTTAATTTTCAAAAGTCACTATTGATAACGGGATATTGAAGAGACTTTTTAGAATAAAGGTGAATATAGTGGTGTCGTTTATTGATTACTTTAATATACAGACTAATGAACGCTGTTGATTATTAGTGAAGTGATGTCACATAAAAACAAAGTGTTGGACTCTAGGCCTAATGGGCTAAAGTTTAACAAATTTGGGCTCATATCGATGGGCTAGTAGTTATGGACAAAGTGATAGACCAGTATGAAAATGAAATATTGGCTGATGTATTCACAGACAAATTAATCGTGTGGTTTTATGATGTTGGGCTGATACGGGAAGTTGCAATGTTATATGGCTGGTTGGGAAGCTTTGCAGTTGGGTGTTATTTATTGAGCCCGTGTGACTCGAGGCTGTCTCATAACGAGTACCTTGTAACAGAAATGTTGGAGGATATTCTGTGGAGCCTTGATGGCTCGATGCTGTCTATTCCGTGGGGCTACTAGTATTTGTGGTTGTGACCACTTATTTTGTGGGGCCACATATCTAGTATTTGTGGTTGAGACCACATATATGTTGTGATGACCTTATTGGTCGGCAGTTCTATCACACATATAGGATGAACGGTGAATTTTCGTGAGTCGATACTGCAGGGGTCGAGGAAGGGACGAATAGTTAAGTTGTTGATGTTGTGTGAATGCTGTGATTTGGGATATATGCATCCATTAAGGAAGGCGTATACCGAAGTATGGGTGAGCAAATGATGTACATGGATGTGCATGGGAGTTACACCTCAAGTACTTTATGACCATACAGTGTGTTGTGTCTATATATGTATAAAATACAGAAGTGAAGTGGTGGCATGTGTAGAGCTGTGCGGATGGCCGTGTGTGTGGGCGTGTATATGTGTGAAATATACGAATATGCAGTGATCAGTGGCTGTGTAGTAGGATTTGTGTTCAGGTAGTCAGGGCATTTTGTTCTGAATATTAAGTCGCATGTGGGCTCAGTATTAACATTAAGCTGTATAGCGAGATTAGTACTTACAGGACGATTAACTAATGTACTAGTATAATAAGTGGGTGTTGTGCAAGTATATACGTGTGGAAGAAATGAGTATAAAGTAACCTAAGTGTGATAGTGAATGATAAGAAACGGGGAATAGTGACCTAGTACCTGATATGTAATGGGAAGACTGTGGGTATACATCTTTCCTCATATTTATACTATACATACAAGGTACTTTGCAAATGTTAATGAGACTAGTGTAAAGTTTCAAAGCTAGTAAAAAACCTTCTGGATGGTAGAACCGAGTTGGGTAGAAGAAGTGAGACTAAATTCCTAAAGAATTGCCGTGGAATAAGGGGATGGTTGAGTGGAAGAGAGAATAAGTGTATGTCGATGCTGGAGATTTCGGGGACGAAATCTTTTAAGGGGGAGAGAGTTGTAACACCCGTGTCCCGGATAATATTCTAGATCAAAAGTAAAAACATTATAGCATTTGGTGTAACTAAATAACGATGTTATTATCATTATAAGATGAGAAAAATATAACAATCAAAGCCTAGGAGTCAAAACGGAACAAAACGCGAAATAAAAAAAACGCCGTGAATAGTAACTCCGGCGTGAATATTAACTCCGGTGTTAATAGTAACTCCGGTATGAATAGTAACTCTGCGTGAATAGTAACTCTGGTGTGAATAGTAACTCTGGCATGAATAGTAACTCCGTCATGATGTAATGCTTACCTCGTGAATAGTGACGATGCTGATGTCGTAAATAGTAATGATGATGTCGTGAATAGTGTTTTTGAGCCCTATAAATAGAGGCCCAACTTCTTAATTTCAACACACCCCAAACTTCATTCGATACATCGAGTGATAAGCATCCGCATTCGAGGCGGCTAGGATTTGAAGGCAAGGCTCTTAGCTTTAACGGCTAAGATTACTACATTCGAGGCATTCGGTCTGAGCTCAAGATTGATAATCACGATGAGTAATCCCTACCTTATCTCCCTAGTAGTTATAAGTATAATATGTGAAGGTTATATTATACTATTTACAACAATTCGTAATTCCAAAAATAGTACCAATTGATTTACTTACGAGGACGGTGACTAGGCCGATTACTTGGGATCTGGTTGTTGGATTTTCCGAAAGGCTAAAATGCTGAAAGGATCCTGCCACCCCATCTAATCTTCTACCTGGCCATTCTTTACTTGATAAATCACGAGGTATCATGTTGGAATTATGGAAGGATTTAATGATGCAACTATGATATAATTAAGGATTAAAGAGTGATAAATGCCTTATTATGTCAACAGTAAAAAGGGAATACAAAGCAGAGATAAACGCTGTAGTCGACTACAATCAGGTGAGTTTCTCACTATATTGTGTGGAGGTTATATGTGCTTTACTATAGTGTTGTGTGCTTATAAGATGTTTATGGATAGTACCAAGCTGTGTGTATTTTATTGATAATACACTTTCCTGTGATAGCTGTATGGGTTGGGGTATGGTGCGTGTGATTAGTACATGTCTAAGTCTAACATGTGGATAATATGGGGATGATGGCTTGAGAGATATAAAGTGGTTCGACGTACTGAGCAATATAGAGATGTCCGTAAGATGCACTGAGCAGATACGCATGGCTCGACGTACAGAGTATGCGCGGCTCTGAGTGCTGAGCAATTGAGTTTGATTTATTGAGCAGATACGCATGACTCAACGTACAGAGTATGCGCGGCTCGAAATGCTGGGTAGAAGACTATAGTTTAATGTACTGGGTAAAGCAGATTATATGTAATAAATGGCTGTATTCTCTAGGGGTTGAGTATGTGTGATTGACATGCTATGTAGATGTTGGAACTCACTAAGCCGTGTGCTTATCCTTTCCCTATTAAATTATCATTTCAGGTTATACAGATGGAAATGACAGCTTGGCATGACGGGTACACACTGATGCTGTTTATTTGGGAATCTACACTGTGAATCGATTGTTTCTCAAAATGTTAATTATTAAACAAATTGATATTCATTTAAATGAACATGTTTTCTTAAAAAGTGGGGTGTTACAGTTGTTGAACTTGTTGTGGATTCAGAATGGAAACGGTCTGAGGCACAGAAGTGTTTGGGTTGATTAGTTGCTGGGTTGCTTGTTGATACTGTACCAGTTGTTGAGGAGTGTTTGTTGGGTGTTGAAATCGTTGAAGTATGTGAACAATGACTAAGGTTTGAATAATACTAAGCAATCACGCAGTAACAAGAATAGTAAGAACAGTTGATGAACAATGATATGAATAACTTGTACCGAATGCTTGATTGATTTAGGGTTTTACTATTTCGACGATTACAACTCGCACTCGACACGTTATGGTATCACTGATATTTATACTTAATCAGTGATACGCATAGTACACATTATTACAGAGAATATCCTATCAGAGTACTAACCAATAGGATACTAGATTCATGCAACACGTATTGTACTATACGCGTGCCTGCAAAAGGTATTACTAAAGTAAGTCTTCGGATCCTCCAGGACAATCCCTTCGGAGTCTTCATACTTCGGTGTCTTCTATTTATTGTTTGTCTTCTGGTCATTGGCTAGGTCTTCGGATGGTTGAGCACTTCAGCACAATTAGACTCAACAATCTCCCCCTTTGTGTGAAGTGCATCTGAAGCCTATCGTTGAAAGTGTTTCTTGTATGCCTGCTTTAGTGTGAACCTCACTGTCAACCACCAGTTGAGGTGCTCTCTGACTTTCTTCTTATCTTGCCAGTTGTTGACGAAGCAGTTGTTCACCAAAGTCAGGACTTGAGTGATGAAATCAGAGGGGTATCGACCCATGAAGTCAATCTCGAAAAATTTAGAGACAATGGTCTCTCTGTCACTTGATGATCCCTTGAACACCACTCCCAAGGGCTTGTCAACAATTTGACCGGCCTTCAGATGTTGGAAGTTTTCGATTGTGGTTGGTGGAGGTGCAAGAGATCGTCCAAAGAATCCGGCCACAACAATGTCATACCTGGCCACAACAATGTCATACCTGGCCATTCTGAGAAGATAGTTTTTGAAGAAGGAAGAGATATGCATCTTCGCCATCTCGAAGACCCCCATGTCTTCGCATTCATTCCCAGCAGAGAACTTGAGAATGTCAAGTAAGGAAATGAAATTCGAAGGATTCTTGATTGGGAAGTCGACGATGGTGAATCTTGATTCTTCATTTAATGAGCCCCGAAGTACAAAGAAGTTCAGATTCTGAAATCCCAAGAACTCCTCTCCCTTCTTGATGGAGATTATTTTCACTATCTTCTTTTCACTCCATACATAAGCCGGAGATTGAGTGAACTTTGCATGGAATGCAATTTTCTTCACCTTAAACTCAGTCAACTTCTCCTTCTCCTTCGGAACATGCCTTTCGAATTGCAGAAAGGCAAAAGTCTTCGGATTGTAGGGGAGATCCAGTTGCTGGTCTAGGCTGGGTTTTGTTTCAAGGCTTTTGAGGGGAAGCCTGTTGTTCACACCGAAGTCATTGAACCCTATGGAGATGATCAGGTCCTCAGTCCATGTCTGGTTTTCCAAGATGATGTTGTTGATTACCAGGATCTTCTTGTACTCATCTTCCCTCTCTTTGTGGGTTTCCATCATGTGGGGAGCAATCCTTATCTCTTTATCCTCAGCCTTGGAGCTGGAACCACCAGCTTCAATTGTTGTTGTGGTTCCAAAGGTAGGACAAGCCTTTGAAATGATTGGAGGAATAAAGGAAGGTCTCCCCAGCATGGTGGATTGGTAAGTTGTTTGTGGTTCGGTGGTTGATGTGGTTTTTGCTGGGTCTTCGGGGGTTTTGATTTCCATGGCTTGAGACCCAAGAGCTTCTGATTTTCCCCCTTGTGAAGGATGAACAATGTGTTCACCCTAAGCAATTTGCTGGGGTCTCCCTCGTTCAGCCTGTGATTTCTCCATTTTCAAGGAGACGTTGATCATATGTTGAAGTGTATTCTTCAACTTAGTGACCACGTCTGTGATGATGGCCTGGTTTGTAGTTCGGAACTCCTTGGCAAAAGTAGCAACTGCGGATGATGACAATTCCGCATTGAGCTCTTCCACACGTTTGTGGGCATCAGACAGGTGTTTGGCAAACCATGTCTGGTACTGTGAGTTAAAGGACTCAGTTAAGCCCCGAAGATCATGCAGCTCCTTCGTCACTTCGAAGTTAGATAACTCCATTTTTCTCACAAGCTCCTCAATCTTTTTATCATTTTGCTCCTTAAGGAGCCGGTGCCTCTCTTCTATCTGCTCAACAGCGGTGTTGAGCTTTCCTTCAATAACCCATTGGATTTCCATTTGTTTCTCCAAAACACATTGTTCT
Organism: Cichorium intybus; assembly: GCA_023525715.1. NCBI lineage: Eukaryota > Viridiplantae > Streptophyta > Magnoliopsida > Asterales > Asteraceae > Cichorium > Cichorium intybus. The sequence goes on along the minus strand of CM042015.1, from coordinate 62,791,513 downwards.
GAAGCCTTGACCAATTCTTCCATTTTCCAGGTCAAGGATTTTTGAACCTCCGCAATAAAGTCCTCAACACTGGCATCAGGCTTCTTTGTGGGATCGAAGCCAGTGTTGGATTGTAGCAGGGCATCCAGTTTGCGGTTGAGGATTTTGTATTGTTTCCCCAAGATAAAGTCGGTATCGTCCAGACTTTCTTCATCAGCTTCTTCCACGGCAATCGGTGCCATGTGGAAGATAGCCATGGTTTCTTCGGTAGATGGGGGTTTGGTGAATGTAGAGGCTTCAAAATCAAAATCATCTTGGAATAGATAATCGGGTAATGATGTATCCAAACCAGAGGTGGGAATATTTAGGAATGGTTCGGAAGAGGATGAGATGGGTGGTACAGTGGAGGAGGTCGATTTTGGTGGTGGAGGAGGTGGCACATCGGATGATGTTGTATGAATTGTTGTTGTTTGTTGAGCTGTTGTAGGAGGAGGAGGTGGAGGTGTTGTTGTATGAGGAGGAGTAGGTGGCCTGGTTGTTTTTGGTGGTGATAGGGGTCTTGTAGTATGTGGTGGAGTTGGTGGTCTGGTTTCATGGATTGGTAAGGATTGGTGTTCTTCTTCCTCCTCTTTTGAAATGGCTTTGGTGGGGTTTTTCTCTGACTCCGAAGACTCATCCACTGCGGATGTCTTCTTGGAGCGTTTTGACTGTCTTCTCTTCGGAGTGGATTACTCCGAAGTCTTCCTCTTCTTCACGTTTTTCTTAGGACCACTTGGTCCTCCTGTCAATTTCTTCTTGCCCTTTGTGAGAACAGGGCCCTTTGTTGGTGTAGATGGTATTATCTCCCTCACAGGATAAGGAATCACAAGTGTATTGTGATAAGTGTTGACTTCATCGTAATCCATTGAGACCTTAATCAGCATCTCATGAGGAATTTGGGCACAAAATTCAGCAGGTTTCTCGTCCAGAGCAGGGACGGTAATGTGAGTGTACCTCATTTCAAGGAGGTCAGTGTCATATACAAACCCAATATGTTTGTAGTGGGCATCAGTAACTATCGCCCAGAACCTAGCGTTTGCAATTTAGTCCCCTTCGAGGCATGATTGATATGCGACCCGAAGTCAGCCCAGAGGATTGAGGTGAAATCCACCTTGACATTGTAATAGATTCCATAGAGCAGACTCTGGAAGGACTGGCTTGTAGAATCCAGCCCAGAGGTCCTACCAGAGAGACAACGAAGAAAGATGCTGAAATAGTACCTCCAGAGATCAGGTAGTTGCTTCTTCTTGAAGCTTCTGATGCTCTCCAAGGAAGGTTCATACCCCATGGCGTTGAACATATCAACCAGCTGTTCAGCGGTTGGTATAACTATCTCCTTAGAGTTGTAGATAGGAAGATGAAGGGCTTCAGCGAACTTTTCTTTAGTGAGTTGCACCTTCCTGGTCTTGCCTTTCACGTCAAGGGCTTCATAGAACACAGACTTGACGTTGTTGTTGGATTCGAACATAGCATTGGAAGTATAGTGAGCTCTGTGCAATAGAGTAGCAGGGATTGCTAGTGCGTGGGTCAATGCATATCCAAGAACAGATTGTCTTAGACATTCAACCAGAGCATCGATTGGTTGAGGGTATAGTGAAGAACCAGATTAGCAGACTGGTTCTTGAGCACAGGGATGGAGATAGCTTCAGTTGTCTGTGATGATGCTTCAGCCATTTTTGAACGATCGAGAAAGATGAGAGAAATTTGGGGATTTTTGAGAGAATTTTTGCAGAGGAAGTTTGAAAGTTATGTTCGCGTAAAGAGGTGAACTGATGGGTCGTGAGGTTTATAATTGGTCCACTGATAGTATGACACCTCATCAATGCGCGTCCCACTTTCACGCGATCTTATTGTTTTGATTCGCCATGATTTTCTCAGTGACTGCTGTGTAATAACGGTTAATTAATTTAAAAGAATGTTTGTCTTTGAGATAATCATAAATGTGGAAATCATTTGAACAATAAATTGACTTTGGATCTATGTGGATAATTATGACCGTTATAGTGCTCTTCGGAGTGGAGAGATAAAGTAAGTGTTATGATTGACTCCGAATGGTGTTATTTTCACTTCGGTTGGTAACATGTGTTTGTGAAGTGTTTGTCAGGATACCGAAGTCTATTTGTTTTCTCTTTGTTTTTCCTTGAATTCTTGGTTTTACTTTTGAGTGATGCATTGTGACATTTATCCTTAACTTTCCTGAATATTATGAAATGAAGATTTAACACGTTAATGTTCAAAATCATTCGAATCATGTTGGAAGTCCATTTTTCATTCCGAAGTTTGTTTGATTCAATATCAGTCATGAATATATATAAGTCTAATCACCCCATCACGGACATGATTTTGCATTCGGAAACAATGTTTGATTGAACTTTTGTGCTTCAAAATTTTCATACTAAACAATGGTAACATCCTTTGCATTTGAAATTTAAAGGAATTTTTATTCTTGAATTAAACATCAGAAGTGTTTTTAGAGATTGGATTGACTTTGAAGAGCCTTTTGAAAAATCTATTCCCTTTCATCAATTGAAGTGTTTGGATACTAGGCTCTGATGACAAGCCTTTGAGCTTCGTACACCACTCCAACTTTACCATTTAAGATAGATTACTTGAAGTGTTGATAATCTCTACAAAGTACTCGACTATGTTATAGGAGTTCTTTGTATTGTTATTTAAAACAGATGAATAAGCCTTTGAATGCTGATTTATCTTTCTTTTGCATTCCCTTGTTTATCTTTTTGTCTTTCTTTGTTGTCTTTGATTCTTTTGACAATTTGTTTTTCTGTTTATCTTTTTGAGGTTTTTCAATTTTTCCTTTTTATCTTTTCCATTTTGGATTTGCTTATCTGAAGAGACAAAAACTTCACCATCTAGTTTCTTTCTTTGGTGCTTTTTGGTTTAGTTTTGTACAATCCTTGAGTTTGAAAATCTCTATTTAGTTCAATTTTGTACCATTAATGAAAAAAGATTTAAATTTGCTTATCAGACAATGTTGGTACTATTTTTGAAGAAAACTTCGGAACACTTGAGTTGTCTTGTGTAGTTTTGAGGCTACATGATTAATTTGAAGTTGAAGCGAGTCAAGTTCAGAAGGGGGGTTAGGAATAGACACTATGTTAAGGATATTGGAATCAAACAAGGCTTTGAATTGTAAAATAGCCTTGACCTCACTTCGAAGTCTGTTTTCTTACCAGTATTTCAAGTCAATTGCCAAATACCTTTTAGTGCAATAAGATATGATTATCAGAATCTAAAATAAAAGTTTTGTCCTTTAGTTAGTTAATTCATGAAAGTAAGGTTAAACTTTGCCACTGTGCATGAGAAATTGTGTCTTGAAACTTTAATATTTTTGCAGTGATTTTTGTTTTTGATTCTTCTTTGAAACGAACCTTTATTATGAAATAATTTATTCTTGAGATACGAAGGCAAAAGATGTTTCAAAATATTTTGTTATTTAAGATAATTTAATTAACTTGAATTGTCTGATCCGAGGTGCACCGAAGCGACACAAGGCTTCGGTGTACTGCGGTGCAAAATTTATTTTGTTGTTTGACTTGTTTTACTCCGATATGTTCCGAAGCGATAGAAGTCTTCGGAATACTGCGGAGTGTTATGATATTTTGTTTTGTAGTTGAAAAGACTAAGAAAATAATAAGCAAATTTGAGATTTATTGTAGAGTGGATCCATCGATCATTCCAAGTCCACGAACTATTCTTGTAAATGCCTCTTCATTCAGAGCCTTTGTGAAGATGCCTGCCAGTTGTTCTGTAGTGTGAACAAAGTGCACCTCAATATTCCTGACATCGCGCAGAGGTCGTCGTGTGGTCAAAAATAAGAGAAAACCTAACACTCACTAGTATAGCGGAGTAAGGGTCGATCCATAGGAGCTTCGTGGTTAGACTAGATGAGAGATTACCAACTAGTAGTGTCACAGCTACAGTCAGAGGATCTAGTTTCTACCTTCCTAATCACTAGCAAACAAAAGCAATGCTCAAAACACACTCAAGCCAAGCTAAGCTAAGCTCAAATGACCTAGTCACTTTCTGAAATCAGAAGTACATCTCTGAATCAGAAGCAATCAAAGGCATCCAAACTAGCAAAACCAAGCAAAGCATAAACTAGCCACTAACTAAAGTTCTACTGAACAGTTAAAAGCCAAGGTTTAATGCTTACAACTAATCTAATTAGTTACTGATTTCAGCAAGGAAAACAGTCCCAATAAGATCAAAACAATATCCAAACATAAATCAAATCATCTAAAACCAAACACAAGTATAAAAACACCGAAAAGCTAAGATTAAATGTAACCAAATGCTTCTCATTCATCAAATCCGAATCCAACATAAAAAACAGTAACCAATTGATCCAAAAACAGAAGCCAAGGCTTAATACCAATGGTTGTCACACCCAAAGATACAAAACCAAGCTTAAATCTAACTATTTAACTACAAATAAAATCTAAAACTAACCAATACCAATTGAGAGTCTTCTGGAATGAAATCCTGGAGTCAAAGAGCTTCAAGGTCGATTTTACACCCGGGTCTTTGCTAGGGTTTTCGGCTGGAAATGCCTCTATTTATAGTTGCAAATTTCCCGTGACCGCGCCGCGCAGAAGTGAAATCCGCGGCGCGCATACTTATCTGATCCCCGTTTTTTCGTCATTTGAATGTGTTCCACCGCCTTAAGCCCGCATCGCGCAGAAGTGAAATCCGCGGCGCGCGTACGAGTTTCCTTGATTTTTCATTCTTTCCAAACTTCTTTCCTTTTGCACGCTTTTAGTACCTGTTTCCATTCTTTTTCTCCAAACAAGTCCTGGCACGAAAAGTGAGAATACCCAGACATATTTGATATAATTTTATCAAGAACAGGGCTTAACAATGCCTAAAATACTTAATATCACTAGGGGTTGTCAATTCCCCTCCTCAACATGACTTTTGATGAAGTGATAGCGAAGAGCTATATGCTTCGTCTTGGAATGTTGAACTAGATTGTGGCATATACGAATTGGACTTTGTGAGTCACAAAACAAAGGCAAATGATTTGTGAGGTACATGCTGCAGCTGCTACATATTCTGCTTCTGCTGTGGAGATAGAGACACAAGTTTGCTTCTTAGATTGCCAGCTGATTAGCTTTGCATCTAGGAATTGACAACCCCCCGAAGTGCTCTTGCGATCAATAGAACATCCACGAAGATCTGAGTCTGAATAAGCTTGTATGTAGAAGCCGGAGTTTGCTGGGTACCACAGGCCATAAGCAGGTGTGGCATAAAGATATCGAAAGATTGTCTTAACCGCAGCCAAATGAGGTTCTCTTGGGTCAGCCTGATATCTTGCACAATTGCAGACTACGAACATGATATTAGGGCTACTGGCTGTGAGATAGAGCAGTGATCCAATCATGCTTCGGTATTGCTGTATGTCTATCTTCGGTTTGTCTAATGAAGGATTTAACCTTGTACCTGCAGGCAAGGGAACTTTTGCTTTGGAGCAGTTAGTCATTCCGAAGCGTTCAATCAAACTCTTCATGTATTTTTGTTGATTGATGAAGATCCCCTCCTTGGATTGTTTTATTTGTAATTCAAGAAAGAAGTTAATCTTTCCCATCATACTAGGGATGGCAAAAAACCCCGTGGGGCCCCGTTCCCGTGGGAACCCGAACCCGTACAAGGGGTAATGTTATGAAAAATTCGGGGGCGGGGGCGGGGACGGGGGCAAGATTAACCCCCGTTTTGATTTCGGGGGCGGGGGCGGGGGTGGGCAAACCCGTCCCGAAACCCCGTGGGGGCCCCGTTTATATATATATATATATATATATATATATATATATATATATATATATATATATATATATATATATATATATATATATATATATATATATATATATATATATATATATATATATATATATATATATATATAACCCAAAAAATAAATTTTCAACCCAAAATTGATTTTTTTTTAGCCAAAAAAAAGATTTTTTTAGTTTAAAGATCGGGGGCGGGGAAAAGTGTAGGGATTCGGGGGCGGGGGGCGGGGGCAAAACTTCTAGGGGATTCGGGAGCGGGGGCGGGGGCGGGGGAATAGGGGAATTTCGGGGGCGGGGGCGGGGGAAGCTATCCCGGTCCCGTTTGACACCGTTGACATCCCTACATCATACTCATCTGAAATTTGCTTTTCATTAGTTTTTCAAAATCTTTTGATAAATTGGGGTCAGTGGATCCGAAGATTATGTCATCCACATAGATTTGGACTAACATCAAATGAGATCCAACTTTCTTTCTAAAAAGTGTTGGATCCATTGACCCTTGTTTAAAGTTTGATTCTTTTAAAAATTTTGTCAAGGTCTCATACCAAGCTCTTGGAGCTTGTTTTAAACCATAGACAGCCTTGTATATCACATAGCAATGATTTGGGTGTTCTTTACTTTCAAAACCAGGTGGTTGTTCAACAAAAACGATTTCCACGAGATCACCATTCAGAAAGGCACATTTGACATCCATTTGATAGACGTCAAAGTTTTTATGTGCAGCATAAGCTAAAAATATCCAAACTGATTCGAGTCTGGCAACAGGAGAAAATGTTTCTTCGTAGTCAATCCCCTCCTGTTGACAATAACCTTTGATAACCAGCCTAGCTTTGTTCCGAACCACATTGCCTTCGGTGTCTAGCTTGTTCCTGTACACCCATTTCAGACCAACAATTGAAGCATTTGCAGGTTTTTGAATAAGCCTCCAAACTTTGTTTCTTTCAAATTCTTCTAATTCCAATTGCATAGCTTCAATCTAGTCCGAGTGATCAAATGCATCCCTAACATTCTTAGGTTCTACCTTAGAAATAAAGACATTGAACATGCACAACTTCGAAGTTTTGTTAAGATCTAATTGCCTTTGGTGAAGTTGTGCACGAGTGAATACTCTATCTCGAACGTTACTGATGACAAGTGATGAAGGATGATTTCTCGTCCATTTGTCCAAAGGAGGATAATTTGGATCAAAGTCAGGTGGTCCTTCAGAATCAATGTCTTCGATGTCTGAAGGATACCCCGAAGTGGAAGGGATATCACCCATTATTAAATGATTGTTTGAATTAGTTGTATTTGATTGTGGTGTGTGCAGTTGTGAAGTAGAGTTTAGAGTGTTCTCCCCCTCGACGGCTGTTGGTGTTGAGGAAGTGGTTGCTCTATCTGAAGCGATAGGAGTTGCTGAGTTTGGAGTGGTAATCTCTTGCTCCCCCTGGACTGTTGGATACAGTGACATGATATTAGAGATTTCCTGTGGAGGTGAGGTTGGACTGTTGTTTGGCTCCCCCTCAACACTAGCATTTCCTTCACTTCGGTTAGAAGGCTCCCCCTCAACCGATGACGGTCTTTGTACACTACTTATGGAAAAGTCATCAGGTCCATCTGTGAGCTTGGACAGTTCGGACACATGGTTATCAGGTGCCCTGGATTCGGAGTCCACAGCTCTCACAGGTGGATCAAACAGAAGTGTGAAGTCTGTATCAAACGTGGTGATTGGTACAACATCCACAACAGGCTTTGGAAATATAGATGACATGGGGAATGGATGCAAGGATTTCTTGATGTAGTAGTCGTCAAAAGTAAGGTTGAAAGTTTATTCAATCCTTCGTGTCCTCTTGTTCATGACTCTGTAGGCTTTTGAGTCCTGAGAATAACCAAGAAAGATTCCTTCTTCTGACTTTTCAATGAACTTAGTCAAGTGATCTTTCAAGTTCAAGATAAAACACCTACAACCGAAGATGTGAAGAAATTTGACATTTTGTTTTCTTTGGTTGAGTACTTCATAAGGTGTGATATGAAATCGCTTGTGAATGTAAGATCGGTTTTCAGTAAAGCAAGCAGTAGAGATGGCTTCGGCCCAGAAGTACATGGGTAAATTTGCCAAATTTAGCATAGTTCTAGCTGCTTCACACAAAGAATGATTTCTCCTTTCCACAACGCTATTTTGTTTAAGAGTGTAAGGTGCTGAGAAGTTGTGACTAATCCCCTTTGTTTTCAAGAACCCATCAAGAGTTTGGTTCTTGAACTCCGAACCGTTGTCACTGTGCACAGTTCGGACTTTCTTGTTGAGCATCAATTCCATCTTCTTTATGAAGTTAATGATTTCTTCAGCGGCATCTGATTTGTTTCTTAGAAATAAGACTCAAGTAAACCTTGAATAGTCATCAACTATCACGAGAATGTATTTCTTCTTTCCAATTGACTCAACTGCGGATGGTCCACATAAATCCATGTAGAGAAGAGAAAGGGGTTCGGTGATTTTGGGATTGATCACGGTTGGATGCCTTTGTTTTGTTTGCTTGCCATGCTCACAAGCAGAACAAAGAGAGTCATTATCAAATTTGAGTGCAGGCATTCCACAAACCAAATCCATAGCCACTAACTTGTTTAAGTCTTTGAAGTTCAGATGAGCAAGTCTTCGGTGCCATAGCCAGCTGACATCAGAGTTGGCTTTTGAGAGAAGACATAAAGATTTCCCACCAGTTACAGGCTTCAGATTCAAGGGAAACATTGATCCCTTCCTTTCAGATTTCAGCAAGACTTCGTTTGTTTCTTCTTTTGTGATTACACTCCCTTGGTTTTTGAATGTAACTGCATTGCCCGTTCCAACCACCAATTGAGATATGCTCACAAGATTATGTTTTAACCCTTCAACAAATGCAACTCGGCTGATTGTGAATTGGCCATTTGTTATTTTGCCATAACCCCGAATTGGACATGTTTCATTATTACCATAGCGAACATTTCCAGCATCATCCAAAGTACTGTAATCCCTAAGATATTCCCTCTTCCCCGTCATATGTCTTGAGCAGCCACTATCCATGTACCATTTAGAATCATACCGCTCATTTGACATAACCTGCAATTAATCAAGAAGGAATTGGTACCCAGCCAATCTTGGGTCCTCAGGGTAAGCGAAGGATTCTTGAATCCATTTTTCTACGGCCTCTTCTGATATTTCATTAGCATTTAAGTTGATCAGATTCTTCGAAGCCTCATGTGATGAGCATGATTCCGAAGAGTTTGAGCATGATTCTGAAGAGCTTTTTGTCAAATTTGATGAGTCCGAAGTGACTGACAAAATGCAAGTCTTCGGAACCCATTTTTGTGTGAATGATTTTGACTTCGAGGTTTTTGACGTTTTCTTTTCACTTGAAAGTGTTGAACTCATTGATGATTTTGAAGATTTTGTTTTAGCAATCAAATTTTCCTTCAAATCATTTCTTTTCCAGTTTTGTTTGGATTTTTCAATTGTTGACTTCCTTGAGATTGAACTGCATAGCGGAGAGGTATAGAGGTACTCTTCGTATGCGAGTTTGAAGTCATTTAGTGAAAGATTCTGATCTTTAAACAGATCCAAATTTTTATCTAGCCACTGATGAAATGTATCTATTAATTTGTTGCCTTTTGAAAATGTTTTCTTCGTGGATTTTTGGAATTTTGGATTGGGAAAGTTAGGGTTTGTTGGTGTAAAGATTGGTTTGACATCTTGATTTTTGACTTCTGAAACCTTTGAGTTAAAGGGTTTTGTTCCAGAAGTTGAAGCAATTGCTTCATTTTGTTTCAAACCTCCGAAGGGAGTTTTTCTTTTTACAAGATTTAGAGTTTGTTTTGTTTTCAAGTTCGCAACAATAGGTTTCTGAATTGGTTTTGTAATTACTATTGCTGGTTTTGATTTTTGGAGAACTTATGGTCTTTTCAAAATTTGAGGCTTTTGTACCGAAGCTTTGATAATAGAGACTATTGGTTTTGAAGCAGTATTTTCTGAAGTTTGTGACAACGGTACACACTCACATGATTCCATTAATTGAAAAACATCCATCTTCGGAGCTGCGGGTTTTTTCACAACTTGAATTTGTTTGTAATTTCGATTAGTATAGATGTGATTATCATTTTTGAGATTTAAAAGGTGTGACATGTTTTTAGGGATCTTTTCTTTCTCATAACAAAGACGATTGTAAATGTTGTGACCATACAAGTCTTGTTTCCTTATGTTGATTTTTACTTCCAATCTTTCATTCATTTCATTATCAACCATTTTAGAAGATGAGAAGAATCCTTCCTTAGTAACTGTGGAGTTATCATTTTCAAGAAGTTTTTCCAAATTGTGTTCAATTAAGGGTAATCCAACAGGTTTCACAAAAATTGCATTTTTGAAGTAAGATATCTTCGGATAGATACAAGCCACATTGACTAGCCTTTTTGAATTGTCCTTGAGATATTGATCATAAGAAGCACAATCATCTGAGATTTGAAATTTAGGTTTCGAAATTTCCTTGTTTTCAATGGTTTTTGATTCACAACCAACTTTTGTTTTTCCTTTATCCACCGAAGGCAGTTGTGAGATGTCTTCGGAAGGTGATTCGGATATGGAGGATGATTTTAATAATGTCAATGAGGAACAATCAATTTCCTCCATGTCCGAATCGCTTTCAAAATCCTTTTTAGACATGTTATTAACAATTTCCTTTACCTTGATTTCAATTTGAGGAACAGCCTTTTTCAAGATTGGGATTTCTTGTGGTAATATTTTCAACAAATTATCAGCAGTGAGATGTTTTTCTACAGATATTAATCCATGTTTATATGAGGGATTGGTGACTTCGGACCCAGACACTATAGATTCACATTTATAGGATATGTTATCAACTTCCTTAAGTTTAAACTCAATAAAATGTAATAGCTGTCTATGTTGGACATTACATACATCAGCTCAATGATAAATACGTGTAATATGAGCATATAAACGTTTTGCAGTTTCACAGAATATGTTGCGTTGTCTCAAAATTACTTCATGATTGTTCAAATGTTTTTCTATATTTTCTTCTAGCAGTGAGATTCTTAGATTGGACTTTTCTAGGGCTAGCTTCAAACTCTCAACTCTCCCCCTCAAGCTGAGAATCTCCTGCTTACTGATTATCCCCCTATTTTTTTCATCAACAAGTAATTTGTGCATAACAGAGCAATCACGCGTTATTTCATTAATAATAGGAGTAGATTGAGAAATAGGAATTTTAAAAGATGAGAGAAGTTTGGATACCTGTTCCGGAATGGTTAGGCGTGTGTCATTTGCCATCAAGCATATTTCCTCATCATCATCCAAAGTGTCGTCAGACCAGGTCTTCGGATTCCCAGAAGCAATCATCTCATTCACCTTCGAAGTCTTAAAGCCAAGACCAGCAGTTGTTTCAAACTCCAGCTTCTCCTCATCATCCATTTTCTCAGAAGTGCCTTTCAGAAAGCTCTTACCATCATCATATGCCATGAAAGCACTATGAGTTGGCTTTCGCACTTCATCATCTTCCGAGTCCGAAGACCAAACTTGATAGGATCCTTGATGATCATTAGCAGCCATTAAGGCTAGGTCTTTGGTCCTCACTCTAACTTCCTGCATTTTCCTTGCATAGTATGCTTCATCCTTCACTTGAGGTTTCTTCTCATTTTGTTTGCGAAGCATACAATCATTTGCAAAATGATTCTTACCATGACAGTAATTGCAGTCATAGCCTGAATCACCAGAGACTTTTTCTCTTCGGTTTTCTCTTTTGATGACTTCGAAGCCTGTTTTTCAGATGGCTTCGGGGTTGAAGATTTTGGATTTTCATCCTTCGGAGTGAACATTTCTTGTTTGGGTTTTGAATTGAAGTTTGATTTGTTGAAGTTCTTGACAAAAGGCTTCCCTGAGTTGTTTTTAATGAATGGTTTCTTGAATCTTCGATTGTTAGCGGCATAGAGAGCAACAGTTTCACCATTATCATCTACCATGTAAGCAGCAATCTCTTCATCACTAGTTTCTTCTTCTTCTTTTGAAACAAGGGCAAGTGGTCCAGATCCAACAATCTCACTTCTGCGACCCACGACATCTGGTTCATGTGACTTTAGCAGATTGTACAGTGCATCCAACTTGTACTTCTCAATGTTTTCATAGGATTTAATCATGAGCATGATTAGTCTCCATTCTTTGCGAAGACTATAAAGAAATTTGATATTGATCTCCTGTTGGCTTCGTGTCTCCCCGTACTTGTCCAAGGTGTAGATCATGTTGCTAAGACGTTCATAGCATGCTTCGAGGGACTCATTCTCTTCTTGTTTGAAGTTCCCGAAGTCTGCAAGAATTTCTTGAACCTTTCTGGTGTGAAGAATCTTATCCCCTCCAAAACGAAGTGCGAGATTATCCCACATCTCTTTGGCAGACTTAGCATCGGCTATATGATGACTAACGTCTGGACCCAATCCACTCCGTAGCTCGCGCATGGCCCTTTCGTCATTTTCGAGTTTCTTCATATCTGCTGCATTAAGAACTACAGCCTCTTCTCCATCGGGGACTACAAAGCGACCAGCAATGTCTGTATGAGGACCATCAGTCACAGACCTCCATAAGTCTTTATCAAGCCCAATTAGATAGTCCTGCATTCTTCCAGCCCAATAATCATAGTAAGAAGTTACTAGAACCGGAGCTTTGGTTGCAGAACCAATGAGATTTGCATAGTTGAGCATATTGGCATAAATTGCTGTGGAATCAGTCATTTTGAATAGATTTCAACGGGATCTTTTCAGTAAAAACGAGTAATAGAGACTTGCAACAGTTGCGGAAGACTAGATCTGAGAAACGATTCAAATCTAGAACTGTAGCAATGGAATAAAAGCTTCTACTAACAGGTTTTTGAGCTGACTTGCTCTGATACCACTTGTTGGGTGTTGAAATCGTTTAAGTATGTGAACAATGACTAAGGTTTGAATAATACTAAGCAATCACATAGTAACAAGAATAGTAAGAACAGTTAATGAACAATGATATTAACAATGATATGAATAACTTGTGCCGAATGCTTGATTGATTTAGGGTTTTACTATTTCGATGATTACAACTTGCACTCGACACGTTATGGTATCACTGATATTTATACTTAATCAGTAATATGCATAGTACACAGTATTACAGAGAATATCCTATCAGAGTACTAACCAATAGGATACTAGATTCATGCAACACATATTGTACTATACGCGTGCCTGCAAAAGGTATTAGTAAAGTAAGTCTTCGGGTCCTCCAGGACAATCCCTTCGGAGTCTTCATACTTCGGTGTCTTCTATTTATTGTTTGTCTTCGGGTCATTGACTAGGTCTTCGGATGGTTGAGCACTTTAGCACAAATAGACTCAACAGTGTTGCCCATCGTCGGATAGTTGTGTTCTGCGACTAAGGCTAACGGTCCTCCGAGTTGCAGTTGTTGAGTACCCTTTATGTCATGTTCTTGTCCAACTAGATTATTGTAGAGTCGGTACATGTTGAAGGTTTTCAGCTTTCCTGAGTCTTGAAGAATCATTTTAACAAGGATCCAGTCTTTTCCGAGTCCTTCAAGAAATCGGAGATTATTTTCTTGATTGGATCTATCTGCTCCTGAACTTAGGAGTCTTGTAACGATTATAGAGAATCGAGTGAATGCTTGTCTTAGTGATTCTCCGGCAAAGGTGGTGAAGTGGTTGTATTCTGAAAGTCTTGACACCAGTTTTTGATCTTTTGCTTCTTCAGTTCCTAGGAACATATTTTGTAAGAGAACCCAAATTTGTTGGGCTGTTGTGCAATTTTGTATAAGATCAAACAGTTCCGGAGGGATTCCACATTGGATCTCGGTGAAAGCAATTTGATCATTGTCCATTTTCTCAATATCAAGAGGGGTCAATCTTGGCTGAGAAGTACCACCTAGAGCCTCTTCAGCAGTGTCGGGTCTAGGGGTGTAGGTCGGGAGGTGAGGTCCTTCCTCAACGGAACGCCAGATATCTTTTCCCTTTGTCGGTATGGATGAGTATAGGGGCTCTGTTGGAACCACCGACACTGTTTGCAACATTTAAAGAGTAATTCATCTGCATTTTGAGTGACAAAGGAAGTTTCTGAACTGTTTTGAGACGAGAGAGAGAGAGAGAGAGTTTTGAGAGTTTGAGTTATAATAGCATGCAATGATCCACAGGGGATTCTAAGGTTGTTGCTACAGCCAGGGTTTTGAGCAAACTAGTCACTTAGAACCTTATAGACAACTATTCAGGCTCTGATACCAATTGTTGTCGCCAAATATTCTAAGTAAGTGCGGAATGTAAGATTGCGGAAAGTAAAGTTCCGAAACTAAGTGGTTTCAGAAGAGGACAAGTCCGAAGACTTTAGTTGATTTGCGGAATGTAATAAGTACTTATAATGGATCAATAGCTCAACAATACATAAAGTAAATTAACAGTTAGATAATAAGAATTGTAAAGACATGAAATTAGAGAAGCAGGAGATATAATGACTGAAAGAAATGCAGATAAGAATTGGAGAGTTGATGGAATGAGAGATTGTATTGATAAATGTGAAAGTGTTACACAAAGTCTCTCAAACTCATGAGCACTGAAGATGGACTTGGTCTCCCTTTTATAGACTAAGGGAAGACCTTCGGATAAAGACCTATGGACTGAAGAGTAGACAACACGTCTCTCTTCAGTCAGACAAGAAGGGCAAAACTAATACAATAATACAATGTCAGACTAGGGTGGCTTATCTAGAATAAATTAATACACCAAGTACAACCGACATGCTTCTAAAAGGCCACGCCTGATCTAGTCTAATCATATCCTATACGTAGAAGTGCTTATCCTTTGTCTTATCTTCAAGATGATCTTCAGATCTTCAGTCTTCTTTGTGGAATGATTAAGTATGATATTTCTTCTAAGTTGATCATGTTGATAATCCGAAATCCCGAGAGGAATTTGGAGTCCTGGCATTTCTAAATCAGAGTATCTTAGGAACATGTTCTTTGTTGGTCTTGAAATGGTCTTCTGACTTAGTTCGGAGTATAGACTTCCGAACTATGTCTTCTGATAAGTGTACCTTCTGATCTTGATATAATTTGGAGTTCAGAAATCCAAGACTGGATTTCTGAAGACTATAAGGTTATCAGAACACAACTCGTTGAAGATAATAATAAAGCACATTTAATATCAAGTTCAAGACATAACTATTTGTTCATTACTTAAATTGTGACAATTGTAAATTTTGGTCAACAAAAGTCAACTGTATTCAAACGAAGCATATGTTAATCTATATGTTGAAAAGTTATTTTCCATAACTTTTGCGATGAATTATTAATATTATAGTATTACGTATGCTAAATCAAAACAATTATCAGTTAAAAGTTGAAAATACGGACAGCAGACTACTGTAGCGTAAAAATTCGATAATCGTACAATTATTATTTTGAGAATAATAATATTCATAAAACGATCTACTCGTTAATACGAAACTGTGGATATATAGAACGTCGAAAACGGAGTTCGTATGTGGAAGTTACAACGATTAAATCGCTGTGAACGGGTAAATGTACACAGGGTTTAGACTCAAAATACAAAATGAGGTGCCTTAAACATCAAATATGAAATAAAAATTCATATGATAAGTAACGTAATAGTATCTAGTATTTAATTCCAAAGCTAAATGCATTTTCCGGTAAAATGCCGAAAATCGCGAAATCGGAAGAATACCGCGCTTAAACGTGTATTCCGACACCCAACGAGTTATAATTCAATCAAAATAAATGTTTGGCATTGTTTTTATACAAAATAATTATTTAGAACTTCGTTTCGTCAAAAACGCATAAAATTTCACTAAAACGTTACACTATTTTATAAAAACACACATTTTATGCAAGTATGAGACTATTTTTATAAAAACCACCACCCCACCCCCCCCCCTACCCCCCCATCGGCTGGTCATCAACTTCCCAAGGCAAATCCTAGTGAACTATTCATAATCTAACCTATGAATAAAATAATGAAAAGAAATCAACCTAAAAATCTACATTAAAACTAATAAACTAATGTACTCTCAATATTGAAGCAAGAATCACCAACACTCATTCTCACATCACTCTTTCTTTCCTCTCTTCCTTGCTCACGGCCTCAAGCAACAACACCATCATCATCTCCAAAAATTCCATTTCCAAGTCCATTTCTCAAGATCAAGTGGTAAGTT
Source organism: Cichorium intybus (assembly GCA_023525715.1). Lineage (NCBI taxonomy): Eukaryota > Viridiplantae > Streptophyta > Magnoliopsida > Asterales > Asteraceae > Cichorium > Cichorium intybus. The sequence goes on along the minus strand of CM042015.1, from coordinate 62,775,470 downwards.
CCATACCCCTTTTGATTCTAAACAACTTGATATAAGTTTTACACCTTTTACACACACTAACATCCATCCAAATCCATTGGATATTAGATTTGTCCAAGGGTCTTTGAGTTCCAAACTTCATCATCTTCAAAGATCTTTCAAGCTCTCTTGGTAAGTTATGATCATCTAGTGATTTAAGTTCTAAATACCTTCATATACTCTTTTATACACACATACTCACGGAAATCCATTGGATAATAGCTTTGTCCAAGGGTCCTTCGGGTCTTAGAACCACAATATTCAACCTTCTTCCAAGAAATCCTAAGATCCACACTCAAGGTGAGTTCATACCCCTCATTTTCATCTTTTCAAACCTTTTTGGGGGAGAATACAAGTTCTTTAACTATAAATGTTGTTTTATTCAAGTATATATATGTTTAAATGTTATATATGTTGATTTACACAAGTTTATAAAGTTAGTATTTGGTTAAAAATACCTTTGACATGAAATATGGATAGATCTTTGTATGATGTTCATAAAGATACATTGTATGCTTGTATAAAAGTTACTAGACTATAATATAAGTGTGTAAAAATGTTAGATCTTGAACAAAAATGTTATAAATATGATTTTGACTTGAAATATAAGTATATCTATGTATTTGGAACATTTTGACATATTAAGTTGTGTAAAAGCCACTAAACTACAAATAAAGTGTACAAAAACACTAGATCTTGAATAAAAACGTTACAAAAACGAAAACTAGTAAAAACTACGTTTTTATAAACAAAGGCACTATTTTCTAGCAAAAATGGTTATAATCAAGATATTACACTATTTTTTTGAGAAATATCTCAAAAGATAATATTTATAATCTTTGAACAAGTTATTTCACTATCGTTCGTAAAAAGAAGGTTATTACGACGCAATTACTAAAAATAGACTATTATTGGAATAGTTTATGAACAAAAGGTTTTTATGACATCTAAACATAACAAAAATAATTATATAAAAATATATAATTATTACATACTACTATATTATCATGGGAAAAATGATAATGGAAGTTTTCAAGAGTTTTCAAATACAAATCGTACGTAAACAAGTTGATTGGAATACATACATTTTTGTGAGATGAATCTTCAAAGTACTTTTATAAGTACCTACTATAAGTCCTGAACATTTATATAACCAGAGTCTCGGTAAGAGAGCGTGATATTTGAGTATAGATCTATACGGGGCTTGACAACCCCGCACCTGAGCTGCTAGCTACAGCTTGACCGGCAGGTCTAAGGTGTCCAAATGTCTAACATTCCGACGCCTGAAGAACGTCGCAGCAGGCCAACTAGTCACAGTATGGTTATATGGTATCTCACATGGGAAAATAATCAACTTAATATTTTCATAAATTGTTTACGTGGAAAAATACATTTCTAAGGGATTTCACCCTACAGTTTACATACTATATTTTAGTCTTTGGGATTTAAAGACTTGTTCAGTTTTATGAGAAAATATTGGATTTTCTTGGTTTTCAACACTATTGCTTACAAACAAAGGACATTTCTATACAAAAATCTTATGAACTCACCAACTTAATTGTTGACACTTTTTCAACTACTTGTATTCTCAGGAAATTGATAAAGTAAGTTCAAGCGCTACAAGATGGGACGTTATGACGTCATTTTTGTTCATTTTTTATATCATTTCAATTGTAATTGAAACATGAAACAAGTAAACTTTGTAACATTTGCAATTGGTTAAATGATGGTTGTGTACTTGGATTTCCACTATTGTGTAACCTTGTTATGATATTGTTCATGAAGTCATCCACCCTTGAACTATTCCGCCATTACGGTTTGAGGGTGTGACAGATTGGTATCAGAGCATTGTTTATAGTGAACTAAGTATATCAATCCATTTAAAGATATACAACTATAAATACAATGGGACTAAAACTCTCGGAAACATTTTCGTACAAGTATACTTTTAAAATTTCAACGATAATTTTTATAAAAGTATAAGTACATACATACATACTAGAATGATATCATAACGAAAACATACAAAAGTAGTAAGACGAGTTGAAAACTACGGATAGGCCTAAGTGTTTTGGTAATGATATCTTGGATAAATAGAGCCTGATCAACTGTATTAATCCAAGATATGATTAACGTATACTTAGGAATAGTCGTGGTGAACAACAAGTCCGAACACTTACCAATAACCAAATAAGATATAAAATACTATAGGAGTATTTTATGACGCTATAGAACTAAACACAGAGTTAAAATACTACAGGAGTATTTTATGAATACTACGAAGTTGTACACTTAGAATTTTCTCTTACATACCTCTCATGCCCTTAGAAATCACCTTACTTATAACAACTTCTAAAGACTTACCAAGAACCATGTACAAAGAAAAAAAACACTAGAACCAAACATAAAACAAAAATACTATACGAGTATTTTGTGACACTATAGAACCATACATCTAGATTCTTTATGCACCTATTATACCCCTATCATTACATAGTCGACATAAATGTATAATAGAAACGCCGTACTTTTATAACCCTTACCAAGAACTAACCAACGTCAAATCTTGAACCCTTGTGGCAGAAATATGCCACCCCGTAGAAGAAACGCTAGGCGAGCACCGATCGCAACTCTAGAGCCACCCATGATGGACTCAGCTACTTTCCAAGCAGCTGTTACTGCTGCGGTAGCAGCTGCGATCGCTCAGATAAATCCGAATGGGACAAATGGAAACGGAAGCAGAAATGGTACCAACGACTCCACAAATAGAGAAACCTCAACCCAATCGCGAGTATGTACTTACAAGGACTTCGCGAATTGCAAACCAGTAACTTTCCATGGTACCGGTGGTGTCCTTCCTCTCACGAGATGGATTGAGAAAACAGAATCAATCTTTGATATCTCCGCCTGCCCTGAGGAATTTAAAGTCAAATACGCCGCTTGTACCTTTGCCGAGACGGCCATGTCCTGGTGGAAGGGCCACGTTAAAGCTCTGACACTTCCCGTGGCTAACTCGATGAGTTGGGAAGAACTGAAGACCATGCTAATGAAAGAGTACTGTCCCAGAGGGGAGATCCAAAAGCTAGAACAAGAGCTGTGGAACCTTACCATGAAAGGTTCAGATCTGACCTCCTACACGAACCGATTCAACGATTTGGCAACCCTTTGCCCTACTATGGTCACACCAGAGTCTGTGAAAGTGGAGCGTTACATCTGGGGGCTATCTCCCCTGATTCAAGGGAATGTTGAAGCGGCAAGCCCCGCCACTTTCGACAGCGCAAAACGACTGGCTCAACGATTAGTCGACCATGGAGTTCGCCAGGGCACCATGACCTCTAAAACTGAACAACCAATAGAGAGGGACCACAAAAGAAAGCCCTGGAATAGGGGGAGGAATCAGCCGAACCAAGAACATGCCAAGAGACAACAGATTGTGGCAGTCCATGCAGCCACTGTCCCGACTACCCAAACAACAACCCAGCAATATAATGGGACACTACCCAAGTGCAACAAATGTAACTTCCATCATACCGGAGCCTGTAGAGAAATGCACTGCCTGAACTGCAACAGAAAGGGTCATACCGCCCGTTTCTGCAAGACGCCAGTTCCACAAACCACCCAAGCCTCTAATGCTGGGGTGAGTCAAGCTTGTTATGGATGTGGCGAGACGGGGCATTATAAGCGTGATTGCCCGAAGGCCAAGAATGTGGGGAGAAATGGAAGAGTCCTGGCTATGGGACGCACAGAAGCGGTGGAGGATCCTACCGTAGTTACCGGTACGTTCCTCGTCAATAATTCATATGCTTGTGTACTATTCGATAGCGGTGCGGAGAGAAGTTTCGTAAGCCACGAGTTTAAATACTTACTAAAACAAAAACCTCAACCACTCAATGAAACATTTACAGTAGAAATGGCTAATGGCAAAACAGAAAGCACAAACGACATATACATAGGCTGTACACTTACCCTGGACGATCACTCCTTCCAAATCGACTTAATGCCTGTTAAAATAGGAAGTTTTGACGTGATTGTTGGTATGGATTGGCTAATTCCCCATCATGCCAACATCATGTGTTATGAACGAGGAATCCGACTTCATCTGCCGAATGACAAGACCATTGTTGTCTACGGTGATAAACCCAGTACCAGCCTCCGAATCGTGTCATGCATCAAAGCCCGAAAATACCTACAGAAAAGATACCATGCCTTCTTAGCCCACGTTGTAGACAAAAAGAAAGAAGTAAAGAACATCAAAGAAATCCCCGAAGTCTGCAACTTTCCCGACGTATTTCCGGAAGACCTTCCAGGAGTACCACCCGCACGACAAGTCGAGTTCAGAATCGATTTGATCCCAGGAGCCACCCCGGTAGCAAAAGCGCCATACCGATTAGCCCCGGCAGAAATGCAAGAATTATCCAGCCAACTAAACGAACTGCTAAGTAAAGGGTTCATCAGACCGAGCTTCTCACCTTGGGGAGCGCCGGTCTTGTTCGTGAAGAAGAAGGATGGATCATTCCGTATGTGCATTGACTATCGGGAGTTGAACAAGCTCACTATCAAAAACCGATACCCGTTACCCCGAATTGACGACCTGTTCGATCAACTCCAAGGAGCGAGTTACTTCTCAAAAATCGATCTGAGGTCGGGATATCACCAACTCAAGGTTCAAGAAGAAGATGTTCCTAAAACGGCATTCAGAACTCGCTACGACCATTATGAATTCGTTGTGATGCCCTTCGGATTGACTAATGCGCCTGCAGTGTTCATGGATCTGATGAACCGCGTATGCCGACCTTACCTAGATAAATTCGTGATAGTGTTCATCGATGACATACTTATCTATTCACGAAGTAAGGAAGAACATAGCCAACACTTACGACAAGTTTTGGAGACATTAAGAGCGGAGAAGCTGTATACGAAATTTTCGAAATGCGAATTCTGGATTCGAAAAGTGGACTTTCTAGGCCACGTAGTCAGCAAAGAAGGGATACATGTGGATCCCTCCAAAATCAAAGCCATCGAAAGCTGGAAAGCACCAAGAACTCCGACAGAAATCCGTCAGTTTTTGGGCCTTGCTGGCTATTACCGAAGATTCATACAGAATTTCTCCAAAATTGCAAAGCCACTTACCACCCTGACACAGAAGGGTGTGACATTCAAGTGGGGAGATAATCAAGACGCCGCCTTCCAGACCCTAAAGAAAGCCTTATGCAGCGCTCCTATTCTGTCCCTTCCAGAAGGAACAGAAGACTTTGTGGTCTATTGCGATGCATCGAACCAGGGTCTAGGCTGTGTACTCATGCAGAGAGGAAAGGTCATTGCTTACGCTTCGAGACAACTTAAAACTCACGAGGTCAACTACACTACACATGACCTCGAGTTGGGAGCAGTAGTGTTCGCATTGAAGATCTGGAGACACTACCTGTACGGCACAGAATGTACAGTATACACCGACCATAAGAGTCTCCAGCATATCCTCAACCAAAAAGAACTCAATATGAGCCAACGACGTTGGATGGAGCTACTAAGTGACTACGAATGCGAAATTCGTTATCACCCAGGGAAGGCCAACGTAGTAGCTGATGCCCTCAGTCGAAAAGAATACTCGGGCCGCCGAGTGAAATCATTAACAATGACGATCCATTCCCAGTTACCCACTCAGATCAAGGAGGCGCAGCTAGAAGCCTTAAAACCTGAGAACGTCGCAAATGAAGCCTTGCGAGGGATGGATAAAAACCTTGAAATTAAGGATGACGGAGCTCGTTACCTCATGAACCGAATCTGGACACCGAGATTCGGCAGATACAGAGACATTATCATGAATGAAGCTCACAAGACTAGATACTCCGTTCATCCCGGGTCCGATAAAATGTACCTGGACCTTAAGAAACTGTATTGGTGGCCAAACATGAAGGCAGAAATCGCTACTTACGTGGGCAAGTGCCTGACTTGCGCCAAAGTTAAAGTAGAATACCAAAAGCCCTCGGGTTTGCTAGTTCAACCACCAATATCCGAGTGGAAGTGGGAGCGGATAACAATGGACTTCATAACCAAATTACCAAAGACAACTGGTGGGTTAGATACTATATGGGTAATCGTCGATAGGCTAACCAAATCCGCTCACTTCCTGCCAATCAAGGAGAGTGATAGGACAGATAAGCTAGCAAGACTTTACGTCAAAGAAATTGTAAAATTGCACGGTGTGCCGAGATCAATCATCTCGGACAGGGATAGCCGGTTCACTTCAAACTTTTGGCAATCATTACAAAAGGCTATGGGAACCAGGCTTGACATGAGCACAGCTTACCATCCGCAGACGGATGGCCAAAGTGAAAGAACCATCCAAACGCTGGAAGATATGTTGAGAGCCTGTGTGATAGACTTCGGTAAGGCGTGGGACACCCACTTACCGCTCATTGAATTCTCATACAACAACAGCTACCACACTAGCATCAAAGCTGCTCCATTTGAAGCTCTATATGGACGCAAGTGTAGATCCCCTTTGTGCTGGGCCGAAGTGGGTGATACTCAACTAGCCAGAGGCCAAACACCTAACAGCGCTCTCACCGGTCCGGAAATCATACGAGAGACAACTGAGAAAATCGTTCAGATCCGCGAACGATTGAAAGCATCTCGTGACCGACAAAAGAGCTATGCGGATAAGCGACGCAAGCCTTTGGAATTCCAGGTTGGCGACCGAGTGTTGTTGAAGGTCTCGCCATGGAAAGGAATGATACGCTTTGGAAAGCGTGGGAAGCTGAACCCCAGATACATTGGGCCATTTGAGATCCTTGCTAGGATCGGCCCAGTAGCCTACAAACTCCGATTACCGCAGGAGCTCAGCAACGTCCATCCCACCTTTCACGTGTCTAACTTAAAGAAATGCCTGTCCGATGAAACTCTTGTCATTCCGCTCGACGAGATCGAGGTGAACGAGAACCTTCTTTTTGTGGAAGAACCCGTAGAGATCATGGACAGAGAAATCAAGAGGACGAAACAGAGCCGCATACCAATAGTTAAGGTCCGCAAGCGTGGACCAGAATTCACTTGGGAACGTGAAGACCAGATGAAGCAAAAGTATCCACATCTCTTCCCAAACCCTTGAGAATCCACTCAAGAGTTAAATTTCGGGACAAAATCCTCTCTAACGGGTAGATGATGTGACAATTGTAAATTTTGGTCAACAAAAGTCAACTGTATTCAAACGAAGCATATGTTAATCTATATGTTGAAAAGTTATTTTCCATAACTTTTGCGATGAATTATTAATATTATAGTATTACGTATGCTAAATCAAAACAATTATCAGTTAAAAGTTGAAAATACGGACAGCAGACTACTGTAGCGTAAAAATTCGATAATCGTACAATTATTATTTTGAGAATAATAATATTCATAAAACGATCTACTCGTTAATACGAAACTGTGGATATATAGAACGTCGAAAACGGAGTTCGTATGTGGAAGTTACAACGATTAAATCGCTGTGAACGGGTAAATGTACACAGGGTTTAGACTCAAAATACAAAATGAGGTGCCTTAAACATCAAATATGAAATAAAAATTCATATGATAAGTAACGTAATAGTATCTAGTATTTAATTCCAAAGCTAAATGCATTTTCCGGTAACATACCGAAAATCGCGAAATCGGAAGAATACCGCGCTTAAACGCGTATTCCGACACCCAACGAGTTATAATTCAATAAAAATAAATGTTTGGCATTGTTTTTATACAAAATAATTATTTAGAACTTCGTTTCGTCAAAAACGCATAAAATTTCACTAAAACGTCACACTATTTTATAAAAACACACATTTTATGCAACTATGAGACTATTTTTATAAAAACCACCACCCCACCCCCCCCCCCCCTACCCCCCCCCCCCCATCGGCTGGTCATCAACTTCCCAAGGCAAATCCTAGTGAACTATTCATAATCTAACCTATGAATAAAATAATGAAAAGAAATCAACCTCAAAATCTACATTAAAACTAATAAACTAATGTACTCTCCATATTGAAGCAAGAATCACCAACACTCATTCTCACATCACTCTTTATTTCCTCTCTTCCTTGCTCACGGCCTCAAGCACCAACACCATCATCATCTCCAAAAATTCCATTTCCAAGTCCATTTCTCAAGATCAAGTGGTAAGTTCCATACCCCTTTTGATTCTAAACAACTTGATATAAGTTTTACACCTTTTACACACACTAACATCCATCCAAATCCATTGGATATTAGATTTGTCCAAGGGTCTTTGAGTTCCAAACTTCATCATCTTCAAAGATCTTTCAAGCTCTCTTGGTAAGTTATGATCATCTAGTGATTTAAGTTCTAAATACCTTCATATACTCTTTTATACACACATACTCACGGAAATCCATTGGATAATAGCTTTGTCCAAGGGTCCTTCGGGTCTTAGAACCACAATATTCAACCTTCTTCCAAGAAATCCTAAGATCCACACTCAAGGTGAGTTCATACCCCTCATTTTCATCTTTTCAAACCTTTTTGGGGGAGAATACAAGTTCTTTAACTATAAATGTTGTTTTATTCAAGTATATATATGTTTAAATGTTATATATGTTGATTTACACAAGTTTATAAAGTTAGTATTTGGGTAAAAATACATTTGACATGAAATATGGATAGATCTTTGTATGATGTTCATAAAGATACATTATATGCTTGTATAAAAGTTACTAGACTATAATATAAGTGTGTAAAAATGTTAGATCTTGAACAAAAATGTTATAAATATGATTTTGACTTGAAATATAAGTAGATCTATGTATTTGGAACATTTTGACATATTAAGTTGTGTAAAAGCCACTAAACTACAAATAAAGTGTACAAAAACACTAGATCTTGAATAAAAACGTTACAAAAACGAAAACTAGTAAAAACTACGTTTTTATAAACAAAGGCACTATTTTCTAGCAAAAATGGTTATAATCAAGATATTACACTATTTTTGTGAGAAATATCTCAAAAGATAATATTTATAATCTTTGAACAAGTTATTTCACTATCGTTCGTAAAAAGAAGGTTATTACGACGCAATTACTAAAAATAGACTATTATTGGAATAGTTTATGAACAAAAGGTTTTTATGACATCTAAACATAACAAAAATAATTATATAAAAATATATAATTATTACATACTACTATATTATCATGGGAAAAATGATAATGGAAGTTTTCAAGAGTTTTCAAATACAAATCGTACGTAAACAAGTTGATTGGAATACATACATTTTTGTGAGATGAATCTTCAAAGTACTTTTATAAGTACCGACTATAAGTCCTGAACATTTATATAACCAGAGTCTCGGTAAGAGAGCGTGATATTTGAGTATAGATCTATACGGGGCTTGACAACCCCGCACCTGAGCTGCTAGCTACAGCTTGACCGGCAGGTCTAAGGTGTCCAAATGTCTAACATTCCGACGCCTGAAGAACGTCGCAGCAGGCCAACTAGTCACAGTATGGTTATATGGTATCTCACATGGGAAAATAATCAACTTAATATTTTCATAAATTGTTTACGTGGAAAAATACATTTCTAAGAGATTTCACCCTACAGTTTACATACTACATTTTAGTCTTTGGGATTTAAAGACTTGTTCAGTTTTATGAGAAAATATTGGATTTTCTTGGTTTTCAACACTATTGCTTACAAACAAATGACATTTCTATACAAAAATTTTATGAACTCACCAACTTAATTGTTGACACTTTTTCAACTACTTGTATTCTCAGGAAATTGATAAAGTAAGTTCAAGCGTTACAAGATGGGACGTTATGACGTCATTTTTGTTCATTTTTGATATCATTTCAATTGTAATTGAAACATGAAACAAGTAAACTTTGTAACATTTGCAATTGGTTAAATGATGGTTGTGTACTTGGATTTCCACTATTGTGTAACCTTATTATGATATTGTTCATGAAGTCATCCACCCTTGAACTATTCCGCCATTACGGTTTGAGGGTGTGACATAAATCATTCATACAAAATGCTTATCAATCATTCCATCAAAACAAAGAGATTGACGCTACATCCAAACATATCAAATGACGAGTTGGTCAACGATCTGACTTTAGCACTAACACCCCTGCAATTCGAGGGTACCCTAGGGTGGAAGGGCTGCGGCGACGGCAGGTGGCCAAGGATCAAAATGCTCGTCCGTTTCTGATAATCGATTTCCATCTGGTTCACGCAACTTTCTGATAATCAACTTGTTTGATAATTTTCGTTTTCTGTAACACTTATATGATCTGATAACCGCATCTAGTTCTAGTTATTTTGGATTTCTAGTACGACTTTGCGATTTTTCCAACCATAGGCTTGAATCTTATTACTTATAACTGCATCTGGTATAAGTTTTCAACTTTTATGATTGGTATGAGTTTGCTTCAGTTCCTACTATGAGTTTGATTCGATTTTTCATATCTACGGTTTGTATTGTTGTTGTTTCAATTCCTAGTATAAGTTTTCAATGTCCCCGAAATTCGTTTCTTATTGTCATATTTTCAGTTTTCTTCATTTGATTGGTTGTTAATGGATTATATATTTGATTGGCTGTTAGCGGATTGGATTTTGTGTTTCGTTTCGTGTTTAATGTGATCAAATTGCTCATCTGTTTCTTTATGTGTGTGTGTGAGAGAGAGAGAGAGAGAGAGAGAGAGAGAGAGAGAGGAGAGAGAGAGAGAGAGAGAGAGCCGGAGGGTGAGAAAGAGAACGGCAAAAGAAACTAAAAGAAAATTCTTCATAAATGGTCCCTGTTATAAAAAAGACCATATTGTCCTCACCTATTATGTATTTAATGGTGAAAAGTTAACAGATGGACTATTGTAAAAAGTGTTTTCAAACCACAGAGACTATTCTTGAGATTTTTGAAAGCTAGGGACTAAAATTAATTTTCTGTAAAACCACAGGGACTATTTATGAAGTTTTGTCTATAATAAATGGAAAAACCTTTAAACTAAAACTCAATCCAAAATGTACGGAAATAATTTTGCATGACTGAAATGAGAAATTATAATGGTTACAATAGTGGAAATAAACTATCAAAAGAAACGATACACTTACAATCAAACATATCAATAATTAAGAGAAAACCCTCACATTATTTAATTTTTTCATTTAAGCATGTATTCACCTCCTAAAATCAGTTAGCAAGTTACATCGGCTTGCAATAACTTCCAACCAACATTATTGGCTTCAGGTAAAATGCTGGAAATAGAAGGGCCTTTCTTAAATTTGCTTTTAATATAAACCGGTAAGAAAAGTAAAGGGTTGTCGGGTACTATACCTGACTTGAGGACTCAAAGATTGCAAAATTAGCGACACAAGACCAAAAATGCACAAAAAGAAAACCAAAGGGACTAAAACTGAATATCCCAATAGAATAAAAGGTGAAAAACACCATACATTTATAACCCCAACTAAGTTGTTGTCCAAAGTCCAAACATGTTTTTGCTAATCTTTATCCCACATAATTAACTTTACCAGGGTTAAAGAAAAGAGGGTCCTCCACTCCTCCATGGTCAAGACTCTGCACCAGCTTCAAACCCCAGATGCATGGTGGTTGTATGTGCATTTCCAAAATTGCCCCTCCCACCACCATGGTACTCATAGTAACTGTTACATCCCTTCTGGTAACGTCCGCCTCTGCCGCCAATTCGACCGCCACGGCCGTTGGAGTAACCTCTCCAACCACAGCCACCACGGCCACCGCCTCTCTGGTTCTGATAGGGTCTCCGGTGAACTTGCTGCTCTTTGTTGTCTTCGGTTTGTGGTTCGATTGGCTCTTCATGAACTGGGATTTCGATGGAGTTCTCGGCTTCTTGTTGGTCCTGATGAAGAAAAGAATCAAAGCTTTTCTTGGATGGAATGGAATCAGTCATTACATTCCATGATCATGTTTGGTTTGGGTTTTAGGAATGGAATGAGTTTTTAATGTAATGTTTACTCTCTACTCTATAGGTTCCTTTTGTTAAAATTGAAGATCTTTTATTTACAAAAAAAAAAAAAAGAGTAAATTACAGCTTTGGTCCTTGTGTAAACTGGATTTTTTTCAATTTTGGTCCTAAAAAGTTCTCTTGTGACTTTGGTCCTTATTTGAGATTCTTGTAAAGTTTTTGGTCCTTTCTCCAAATAAAAGTAATATTTTTGGTCTGTAAGTATAGGTGGTTTTAGCATTTTTAGTCCCAAAAAATAGTCATTTTACTTGGCCTATGGACCAAAAATGTAAGATTAAACTCAAATAAAGCTTGAAATTGAAAGAGAACTTTTTGGGACCAAAATTGAAAAAGAAAAAAATTACACTTGGGGAACAATAACGTAATGATAAGCACCCGGACATTCTGGTTTATCAAAGGAGGAAGCACAGGGGTAAATCAGTCATTAACGGTTAATTATTCCCAGGCCTTGTGGAGTGGACTTTCCTTAGTTTATTTTATTTTATTTATTTTTGGTGTCGTGGCCACTATCTTTGTTGATGTCAGTTTTTTGAGTGGGCAATGTTTATTCCTTTGTACGTTGCTTGCTGGTTAGTGGTCCCCTCTTCCTGTGGGTATATTTACTGTCTCTCCATAGGTTTCAGTGTCGAAGAATTTTGTAAAAGGTCTCAACCATTGGAGAGTTCCCACCTCTAGAATGTTGGGAGAAGTATTTTAATCAAGCATTTGAGCATTGCAGATATCGTTGTTTGTTTATTTATTTATTGTGAGATCAATCAAGTGAAGGGTTTTACCAACTGGTATCAGAGCATGGTAGCTCCTCAGAAGGCTCCGCAGGACAAGAGGGGACCACTAACCAGCAAGCAACGTACAAAGGAATAAACATTGCCCACTCAAAAAACTGACATCAACAAAGATAGTGGCCACGACACCAAAAATAAATAAAATAAAATAAACTAAGGAAACTCCACTCCACAAGGCCTGGGAATAATTAACTGTTAATGACTGACTTACCCCTGTGCTTCCTCCTTTGATAAACCAGAATGTCCGGGTGCTTATCACGTAATTCACTCTAAAAAATAAAACATGATAAAGCTCATTATAACCCAGATAAGTTGCAATAAAATATTACTTTTTAGTTATACTTATAAAAGAAAGGAATCATGGTCCATCCCATTCCATTAACAGGTTTTTTTTTTATGTCACCGGAATGAACCATTCCATTCCTTCCCGGATTCCGTCATACCAAACACTAGGAGACAGGAGAAAAGCAGTACCTTGTGAGAATTTTCAATAGGGGCAGAAAATAATCACATTTAAACATAGATTTTGTCACACAAGAGTTGTAAAAAACATTATGATGGACTTTCTATCAAGTTATTTACAACAAATTCTAATCACATTTAAACACAGATTTTGAGGCTGAAATTATTTGAGCAAATTGCGTCAAATAGCAACGTACTTTATCATTTTTAACATAATGGCAACCAACTTGCATTTTCCTACCAATTCAGGCATTATGTAACTTAGAAATGTAGTACCGCTGACATGTCATCATCCACATCATTTGCCACGTGTACAAGTAGGCTGACATGGAACTTTCTATATTTAAATATATTCACAATATGTAACATGCAACTTAGGGAATTGAACATACAAAATTTTCGTATCAGTTTGATTTTTGGCGAGAAAAATAGAACATAGAATTATTAAACATTCCCAATTATAACTTATACTAAAAAGCACCTATTAAGAACACATGGCATATAAAGTTCATCTAGATAGCATTAAGATTTCAATAACCTACAATATAGTATTTTTCTTGTATACCATGCAAGTCACAAACTCACAATCAAATCAGTTACTGTTCAAACATTATCCCCTTACTATTCTCCAAAATCAAGATCATGTGGAAAAGATTAGTTAACATTCACCTTCCTTTATTAAAATTGCATAAGTTGCAATAGTCATTACTAAACACACATAGATAAAAAAAAAGATACAATATTGACAGCATTTCAGACAGAAGAAGATCTAAGTTCAAAACATAATTCCCATTGATCATTGTAGACATGATAAATCAGTGCCCAAAATAGATAAGAAACAACAATTATACCTTCTGTTTATCTGACGCTTCTTTGAAGTAATCTGAAGCCATAATCTTTGTCAACTTCTCTCTCACATCAGCATCTGTAAAACAAAACGGTTACTAAGAAGTAAGACAGGCTTATATATACATAGCAATGAGTTGAATTGAACTATATGGTGCCGTACAAGTAACATCGCTATTTGAATCAATCCGCTGCTCAGACTTCGAAAGCCAGAGCTTAGCGTGATCAATGCATCTCTGTAACGCCTGTTGATGCGAAGTAGTAGGAGCCAAAAATCCCGAAATCAATAGAGAACTCATCATTGCGATCAAATCCAAATCCCTCTCTTCCAAAAAGTCAGCAGCAACACGGTCATACGCCAAGCAACAGTCCCTCTCGTTCTTCCTCGTCCGCATAATTGATTCCAACTCAGACACTGATTTCACATCAAACAAACTCCCGAAGTAAATCAAACTCAGCAGATCATCAACAGCTAAAGCCGGCGGCTCCGACGCCGTTGCCTGACGACGTTGGAGCGCGAGACTGATTTCTTTTTCGACGGCAACGGATAGGGGCTGACAGAACTTCTTTAGCTCGTCGACCGAGCCACCGATGATCGCAGGCTTCGATTTCAGAAGCTCTTCCTGTTCCTTAGTTTTGATATTAGATCTACCTAGAGCGATGGAATCTTCCAGCTGTGCGATTCGGTTGAGCTTTTTCCTTAGTTTGCGGATGCGCTTGTTGATAAGATTGAGGACTGGTCCAGTAGCCGTGCCTGACGCCATTCCTGGAATTCCAAGTTGTTGCGTGACTGAACCTTCCACCTGAACAGCAGGAGCTTCCTTCTGTGGCGCTTTTTTGAAGTAATCTGAAGCCATCATCTTTCTCAACAACTCTCTCACATCAGCATCTGTAAAACAAAACAGTTACTAAGAAGTAAGACAGGCTTATATATACATAGCAATGAGTTGAATTGAACTATAAGGTGCCGTACAAGTAACATTCCTATTTGAAACAATCCGCTGCTCAGACTTCGAAAGCCAGAGCTTAGCATGATCAATGCATCTCTGTAAGGCATGTTGATGCGAAATACGAGAATCCACAGGACTCGAAACCAATAGAGAACTCATCATTGGGATCAAATCGAAATCCATCTCTTCCAAACAGTCAGCAGGATCATCACGAGCAACACGGTCATACGCCAAGCAAGCCACCCTCTCGACCTTACTCATCAGCATCATCATTTTGAACTCAGACTCTGGTTTCACATCAAACATACTCCCGAAGTAAATCAAACTCAGCAGATCATCAACAGCTAAAGCAGGCGGCTCAGACGCCGTTGCCTGAAGACGTTGGAGCGCGAGACTGATTTCTTTTTTGACGGCGACGGATAGGGGCTGACGGAACTTCTCTAGCTCGTCGACCGCGCCGATGATCGCAGGCTTCGATTTCAGAAGCTCTTCCTGTTCCTTATTTTTGATAATAGATCTACCTCGAGCGATGGAATCTTCCAGCTGTGTGATTCGGTTGAGCTTTTTCCTTAGGTTACGGATGCGCTTGTTGATAAGAGTGAGGACTGGTCCAGTAGCCGTGCCTGACGCCATTCCTGGAATTCGTAGTTGTTGCGTGAAGAATGGGGTATGCGGAGACGATATGGAGTAATCGGAGCCGCCGTCAACGGCGGTGTTGAAAGATTTTTGGTAGGGTTTGCAGGAGGACAAGATCGAAGCGGCGGCAAGTTGGGGTTGAAAGACTTTTACGGAGAGGAATGGCTTCTCGTTATCCCGGCTGTTTTTATCGCATTTCTAAAAAGGTTATTTTGGTGTAAAAATTGGATTAAAAAAACCATTTTTTTTAACTGCCACTTAGTATCACCTAATTGAAAATAATAAGCAAATTGAAAATAATAAACTAATGAATATGTTATCAATAATCAAAAAACCAATAAGATGAATAGTTGAAAATAATATAATGATATTTTACTGAATGAACTTTGAACCAATAATCAATTGTTAAAATGCTTGTGAGATTCTCGTCATCTGAAAAAAGATTATAAATAAAATAAAATAAACTAATTTTATGAAAATCTAAAATGTGCCTTCTAATTTTATGCATGGCTTGAAGTGGCAGTTGGCGGAGGCGGCGGCTAGTGGTGGTTGTGGTGTTACACTGAATACTTTTTGATTTTTCCAGGTTTTTTTATCTATTTTTTTAAATTTTGGATACAAAAATTAGCAAAAATTATTATATATATATTTTTTAATTTTCTCATTATTTTTTTTATCGAAATCCCTCTCTTCCAAAAATTCAGCAGCATCATCATCAGCAACACGGTCATACGCCAAGCAACAGTCCCTCTTGTTCTTCCTCGTCCGCATCATTGATTCCAACTCAGACTCTGATTTCACATCAAACAAACTCCCGAAGTAAATCAAACTCAGCAGATCATCAACAGCTAAAGCCGGCGGCTCCGACGCCGTTGCCTGACGACGTTGGAGCGCGAGACTGATTTCTTTTTCGACGGCGACGGATAGGGGCTGACAGAACTTCTTTAGCTCGTCGACCGAGCCACCGATGATCGCAGACTTCGATTTCAGAAGCTCTTCCTGTTCCTTAGTTTTGATATTAGATCTACCTCGAGCGATGGAATCTTCCAGCTGTGCGATTCGGTTGAGCTTTTTCCTTAGTTTGCGGATGCGCTTGTTGATAAGAGTGAGGACTGGTCCAGTAGCCGTGCCTGACGCCATTCCTGGAATTCGAAGTTGTTGCGTGACTGAACCTTCCACATGAACAGCAGGAGCTTCCTTCTGTGGCGCTTTTTTGAAGTAATCTGAAGCCATCATCTTTGTCAAATTGTCTCTCACATCAGCATCTGTAAAACAAAACAGTTACTAAGAAGTAAGAAAGGCTTATATATACATAGCAATGAGTTGAATTGAACTATATGGTGCCGTACAAGTAACATTCCTATTTGAAACAATCCGCTGCTCAGACTTCGAAAGCCAGAGCTTAGCATGATCAATGCATCTCTGTAACGCATGTTGATGCGAAATACGAGAATCCACAGGACTCGAAACCAATAGAGAACTCATCATTGAGATCAAATCCAAATCCCTCTGTCTCAAAAAGGCAGCAGCATCATCATCAGCAAGACGGTCATACACCAAGCAAGCCTCCCTCTCGAATTCACTCGTCAGCATCATTATTTCGAACTCAGACTCTGATTTCACATCAAACATACTCCCGAAGTAAATCAAACTCAGCAGATCATCAACAGCTAAAGCCGGCGGCTCAGACGCCGTTGCCTGACGACGTTGGAGCGCGAGACTGATTTCTTTTTCGACGGCGACGGATAGGGGCTGACGGAACTTCTCTAGCTCGTCGACCGCGCCGATGATCGCAGGCTTCGATTTCAGAAGCTTTTCCTGTTCAAATTGTGACAAGGATTTCAGAAGCTTTTCCTCTTCTTTTCCGCTACTACCGCCATCAACCATTTATCTGCTTTGCCACACCACCACCACCACCGCAGCGAACGGTGCTGTTCCCTCCCCTACAAATGACGACACTTCTGATTATATCACCGCCTCCGAGTCGGCCAAGGTTGTGGTTAGACATCACAAACCAACCCACCATCGCTCACCACCACTAGCACTCACCTTCACAACCAGCATGCACGGTTCATGTACAACTAGGTAAACAAAAATGTCGATTTGTTCATAATTTTTGGTTTACCATTTTGGTTGTTGGTGGAGAAAGAGGTGTTGGTCTTCAAATTGTGACAAGGATTCAACAAAACCTTTTATTCGAATGGTGTTGTGTCTGGTTGTAGTGATAGAGGCGTTGGTTGATCCTGAACTGGTGCAGTTCCTTCGTTTTGTCTGGTGAATGTTAAGTTTTCAATGGAAAAATAACCCTGCAAGGGTTTCGATTTGAAACAATACCTTAGTTAGGTTTAGTGTGAAACAAAATATGCAATTTATTTCTCATTGATACGATTTTTTGTGATTATTATTCATTATGATTTATGTACTTTTTGTTTACAAATTTCTTTATTTTTGAAAAGGTTACTGGAAGTGGAGAAGAAAGTGGCAGGAGAGGGTGTCAAGAATTTGATTTGGGTTTTGGATATAGCTAAACAGGTTCCCACCATAAACTTGCACCTAGATCCCTGTTTTCTGGTTTGTGATTTAAAACCCTAGATCTCTCTTTCTGGTCTGTTGTCTAAACTATGTTCTTATTTTTGTTGGTTTAAGGCTATTGCCCAGATCATTCTGTGTATATACGAATCTGATTTTGGAGTGTGTAATGAATTTGTTGTGATTAGTCAACCGTATATGCAGTTTCAAGTCGGCAAGGCTCAAAGCATATTCACTATTGATCTTTTCCCCGTTCTTTCTTAGTTGCAGGTTTAAGCGTCTCACTAGCTAGGTTTTGCTGGGATGAAGATAACAGGTAGTCTACTAGAAATCAAGGTTTCAGCGACGAAATCAGAGAGGGATGCTTTTCCGTAGCTAATTAGAGAGTGATTAGAGAAGGATTAGCAAGGGAATTGGGTAGGGTTCCAATTCTACATTTTCGACAGAGCTAGCGAGGGATCACCGTATGATCAGCGAGAGAATTAGCGACCGATACTTCCCCTCTCTAATCCGTCTCAAAATTTCGCATATATCGAGGGAATCGGCGACAGATGCAAACATTAAACGCCTCCAGCACTTGTTCCCTTACCTGATCGGTCGCTGAATCACAAATATCCATTGCCAAATCACTCGATGATATTGGCGCTACATTTTCTAATTTCACAAAATTGATTTTCGTTCCCCCCATATTTTTTACTTCTCTCCCCAAATCAGCCATATTTCCCTCCGACTCTCTAACCTAATTTGACCCCGAAGCAAAAGCAATGAACTGAGGAACACGCGAAGAGAGGTCGCCAACAAGGTACTCATCCATTTGTTTTGAATCAGGTGCTTCATCCTTTGAAACATCCTCTTTGTAGTTAGCACCAAGAGCATAATATTTACAAGAACCAGACCTCAACTTTGTAACAGGAGTATAAGAAAGCTTTTTTCCTTGACTTGGACCTGTGTATCATAGTCCTTTTACATTTGATTTACAGGTTCTGCCTTTAATTTACAGGTCTAGTTTTACAAGTCTGATTATAAGTTTGAATCTAATACAAGTTCAAGTCTAATGCAAGTTATGTCTGATATTTACAGGTTCTACACATTTAGATCTAATGTTTTGCTAATATTCAAGTCTGATGCAAGTTATGGTACAAGTTTGAATATGATACAAGCTCTCGATTCTGTCTGCTTCAAGTTTTGATTTCATGTCTGATTTACAAATTTGACATTTCATGTCTGAAGTGTAAGTATTATATATCAATTTTGATTTACTAGTTTGATATTTCAAATTTCATTTATAAGTTTGATTTACAGCTGCAATGTTTTTTAGTTTTCACATATTTCAAGTCGGAGGAACCAAAGGCAGCAATTTTTGAGCTATTTATCTAGATCCAATTTTAAGGTATATTACCTTTAGTTTTAGATGATGGCCTTGTTTCTAGTTGTAGGAGACATGAAAAAATTACTTAAACAAATCTAGTTTATTGATCCTTGTTTTTGTTCACAAATTAACAACAATATCCTTGTTTTGGTTCACATCTCCTCTTAGATAACGAAACATGGTGTGATGTTACCGGAGGGGTCAAGAAAGAAAGAATATTTGGATTTGGTTCAGAGTTCGATCCTACGAGCTTGTTGTCTGGAACATCAAGTACCAAAACACGAGAGGTTTGTTTCTATTAGAACTTCCTTTATATATTTTCATGTTGTATTTTATATTTCTATTTCCATGTTTTCTAAAACATCAAGTAACAACCACACCGTCGATGATTCTTGACCTAGATTCCTTTTGTGATTTTAAATAGCTTCTTCGATTCTTGGTACTTATTGTGAAATTTTCTAGTTAGTTTTTCATCCTATTTTGGGGGTTATAATTTTACTGGCCTGATGGAGATGAGAAATGGATGAACAATTGATGCCTTAGTTTTCTGTTCATTTTAAATACAATGAAACTCAAGGATTGTTGTTCATCGATAAATTCATGCCATATATTTACTTGAACAAGAATGTAGAGTTTTGGGATAGAGAATTTCTGTGAATCTGGTTTATGTGTTATTCTGTTTTGTTTTTCAGCATTGAAATGGCGTCATCATATCTTCCAGCCACAGCAAAATCACTTGACCTAGCTTCAGAAGCCAAGTCGACCTGAAGCCATCACCATACAGATAATTTTATGGTTTTGTAAAAGAAATGAGGATATTAGATTAGAAGTTACTTATGGTTTTAAAATTATTCTACATATTTAAAAAGTATCAATTTGTCCTTAGCCCACAGATATTTTTTTCATTGTTTTTTATATTTTTTAACTAATTGAATATGAATACAATTTGCATCAGTTAGTTTTACTATTGATGGACAAAGAATCGGCAATTAAAGCACCGGTATCTCGCTCACTTTGCATGCTCGATCAGTTCAAGGTACTTGCTAGTTACAACTTGTCATTATTTGTAGTTTAAATGTTTTGGAACTATCTTTTGAATCCAATGTTCCAACTGGTTCTACAAGATGTTATCTAGTTATTTCTTTTTATTTGTTATTTACTTTTTGTATCCATGACCCTTTACTAGTAGAAGGGTTGTTTGCAAGAAACAAAAAAAAACTAACCTGATGGTTTTTTAACATACTATTCATTATAGAATCCTACTCTCAATATTTTCCAATTTCAATATTGTACTTTGGAAGATTATAGCATATTCCTTTCATTTTGCGCAAATTACACATTGTAATTTATAAAATTTCTTTATTAAGGCATTGTACTTACAAAATCTACCTTTAATATTCACCTTTTAATTGTAGGTTCAATATGAACATGTGTTCGAGGACATGCACGTGAAGATGCACAGGGACATGTATGTGAACAATGTGAACAAAAGAAGTCTTTCTTAAAATCGAATATCATGTTCTAAGTTTGGTAGCTGAATATTATGTTCTAAGTCTGCAAATCGAATATTATGTTTTGATTTGGAAGTCGAATGTTAAATTTAAAATTTTATTTGACGATTTTGGTTATAGAATTGTGATACATTTGATTTCTAATATACCATTGTTAATTATAATAAGAACAAGAATGAATTTTGGTTAAGTGACAGATTTCCAACCTGTTTCCAAATAACTAATGACAAAAAATCAGTCGCGACGGATTTCAGCATCAAATTAGCGACGGAACAACGAGAGATATCATCTTTTTCTTTAAATTTACCGACATATTAAATTCGTCGCTGAATCCGTCGCAAAAATGAAATAGTCCCTCGCTAATGTGGTTGCTATATATTAGCGACAAGGATTTTTCCAACCGACTTTTTCCGTCGCTGATCCGACGCTGTTGACCTTTAGCGACGGATTTCCGACGAATTTGTCCGTCTCTGATACCCAAGTTTCAGATCTTATAAGATCTGAAACTTTTTCCCTAAAATCCATTTGATTTTGTTCTCACATGTAATATTTTTTGTTTTGTAAGCAGATGCTTCCTAAATCTCAACGACTTGTACATTGAGGATGTACTGTTGACTGATTTGTGATGATAATCCATTTCTTATTTTGAATATTTTACTGTATTATGAAGATGTCTTCTAAAATAACTTTTCTTCCCTCCCAATTCAATCATTTTTTGCCAGCGGTTTCAAGGTACTGAAGTGGTCGAATATTGTGTTTTCTAGGGTTCGTTTTCTTTTAAGCAAATACTTGTTCCTTTATCTAGCTCTTTTAATATATCTTGATATATATACACGTTTGATTTTATGCATGTGTAGTTTTGATATCTGCTGCTCTTGATCCAGTGAAGCTTTTGAAGACGGAATTTTGATCTTATTTTGTTGATTCACCAACGATCCTCTCAAGGATACAGTTAGCTCTTAGACCTCTTTCTCATTACCTGTTATTTTAATCTATATAACTCTTATAATAGAGGTCATTGAAATGATGTGATTCAAGATAACTTATATACTAACACCACATTTATTTGAAACTCCCACTACAACTCAATAGTTTTCTAATTTATATGTACTTAATATTTACAACTCAAGAGTTTTTAAGTTATGATTATTAATTAGTAATGACTTTTTATTTTCCTCATTCATACACATTGTAACTTATATTAGTAGTATATAAGTAAGTTTTGCTCACAAAAAAGATACATGTGTTTGAAGAGATTTGTTATTCAAATATGAAGAGTTGAAAAAGTTAGTTCGTGGTTATATAAGATCATCTAAATATTCAAATCATACTTGCTTCTATTTTCTTTTTGGTTACTCACACATTCGTTTCTCATGTTTTTTTAGATTTTGTTATGTAGAGTGCATGAAAAAGAAAAATAAGGTGCAAATATGTAAAGTAATATGTAAAGTTATATGGGTTAAAAAACTTTTATGTAATTTATTTGTATATAATTCGTTTTTCTAAATTTTTAGAGAACATTTCTATTCATATTCTTATGATTGATATTATGTTGTCATGTTTTTTTGCACATTATAATTGTCACGATTGATATTATGATTGATACTGTGTTGTCATGTTTCTCTAAAAAAAGAGAACCTTTCTAATCATACATTTATGTTTTTGTTTTTTATGTTTCTATTTTATGTTTTAGCACAATGATATCGTGTTTATATGTATTTTGAGAGAATTGTATTTTAATTGTTTGTTTCATTTTCAACTTTACTTATTAAAAGTAATTGTTATATACATAAATTTCATGGTTAAATAAATGTAATAAGAAGAGAAGTTGTTGATGAATGTGTGACTAACAATGTTAAACTTATGATAAATCAATAGTATAATTGACTTTATTGATGGGTTAGTTAATAGGTTCTACATATAAAAAAACACTAAAATATTCAAATCATGTTTCACTTATATTTTTAGTCACTCATACTGTTGTTTCACATATTTCAGATTTTGTTATCAAGTGTGCATGAAAAAATATTGATATTATATTGTCATCGTGTTTGGTCGTTCATGTTTCTATTATAATTTTTAGTACAATGATGTCGTGTTTATTTGTATTTTGAGATAATCCTATTTTAATTGTTTGTTTTATTTTTAACTTTACGTATTAGAAGTAATTGTTGTATATATGGCTTCCATGGTTAAATAAATGTAATAAGAAGATATATTTTTGATAAACATGTGTCTAAATTTCATCAGTGTAATTTATTAATGAGAGTGTTAAAAATAATATTATTTTACTCATGTGCTATGTTTGTGATTTATAAATAAACACATGAATACTTGAAGAGATTATTGAAAAAAATAAAGAAAGTAGATCAATAAATAATTGTTCTTGCATTTATAATAAAAATATAATTTAATAATTTAATTTGATCGAAATGAATGATTTACAAAATACTTAGTAAATCATACATATAATATACTTAAATTTGATTAAATTGAATAATTTTTACAAAATACTTACTTCATCATATATTATAATTATCTTCTAATAAATGAAGTTTGCTAATATATAAGTATATTTTACAATTACCTACATATCTATATCTATATATCTTATAAAAGAAGCATATTTCTAAGCACCACATTGATTTGAAACTTCCATGTATTTTCATATTTCCAATGACTTTTCATATTTATCTTTTACCACATGATGTGAATATTTTTTTCTTTCTCCCACATTGCTCCATACATATATATTTCTTTTCCTCTATTCCTTATATAATATCATTCATTTGCATTCATTATCCATCAATCTTGATCATAATATGCCTTATGACTTTCAACTATTATTGATTATTGGTCATTTTATCAATATTTCTCAAAGTGTTAAAATGATTCTACTATTTGGTTTTGGATTCCAAAAGTGTTAAATCTTAAAAATGAAGATGAATATTACTAAAAACTTTTAAAAATTTATTACGTTACATGTTTAAAGTACGTTGTAGTAAATATGTGACAAATGTGTTTACTTTTTTCGATTCACCGTGATATATGTACATAAATTTTTATAGTAGAAAACGTTTGGGCATTTATCAAACAACTTAAACTGAACTATTATATGTGTGTGTCTATTATAAAAACAAGTCATTGAAACAATGTTTCAATATAAACTATTTATCTTTTACCACATTAATTTGATGTTTTTTTAATTGTGTCATATTGATTCACACATCGGTTCTCTTATCATTCTATCTTTGATCATAACATGGTTTTCAAAGTATATTGTTGATTAATGGTCAATTTATCGTAAAAACCTATTTTCGGCTCAAAGTTTCAAAGAACTCTACTATTTTGTTTTAGCTTTCAAAAGCATTGAAACTAAAAATATGAATATTAAAATGACTTGAAAACTATTAAAACCCGATTGGGTTGCAAGTTCATGGTATGTCGTTTATCATATTTCAATATGATGATGACAACGTTGCAAACAATTTTTCGATTTAATAAGATTTATATAGAACAAAATTTTGAATCGTAAATGTTCGAACATTTTCAAAGTTCAAACATATATATCTATGAATATCGATCTAAATCTTATAATAGAAGTCTTTTATTAAACATCATTTAATATGAATTGTTATCATGTACCACATTAATTTGAATATTTATAGAAAAAAAAATAATGGACGTTAGTACGCACACATCCAAATTTTATGAAGTCGAATCTAAAATTGGAACCAATGGTCTATGAAATGTTGCACCCAATGCTTAAGGTGGTTACAATCAAATACACAGAATAACAAAGATATGAGAGTAATGATTTTAGACTATTTACTTATAGAGCTTGCTTTCCTTTAAAATTTGTTTCTTAAGCAATGTGGGATGAGATGTGTATTAATCTATTTACTTATAGATGTTTGAGTTCCATTCAATTGTGTTTCTTAAGCGATGTGGGATGAGAAAATGATATAAAATAACACACTGTGAGGGATAGTTTGATCTCGTATCGTCATCATAAACCGAGTTAAGAAACTTTTTATTATATGAATAAAAGTCCCCCTTAGAGTTAAAATAATTACATAAATCATTAGTCATTTTGTCAAAAAAAAGTTTCCAAATATTAAACTTCAATGGAATATATATCTAAAAGTTCTATTTTATTTAATGAGGTTGAGCTTTACATATTTTATGGATGATTATGTTTTATCCCCTAAGCTAATAAGCTTTGAGATTTGTGTATTAAATTAAAAGTGATTTAAAAATAAGCAGGAAACACTTACATATAAAAGTAACACATTTACACATATTATGTGATTATACATATTAAATTGAATTGAAAAGAAATAATACGTATGATGGTGGTGAATGAGATTGGTAGCAGACAAGCAGGAAACAAAAGCCAATAAGCTTTGTGTTTTCATTTCATATCAGTAGATGCATGGAAAACGAGTAATATATTGCATTATAAATGATGGTTTAGTTGATACAAAAGAAAAAAGTCGCTTGAGTATTTACTAAATCGGGTGTTGACCTTTGTAAAAAACCTAGGGTTTTTTAGGCTAAATTTTTTAACGTTAAACTAGGCTGATTGAAATGGGCTTCCATATGAACCGTCCGATTTTTTTTGGTTCATACAAACGGTTTTCGAGCAATAAAACACTATAAACCGACCGTTTCCCTGTTTAAGTAGTTCAACTGGCTGGTCAGATCCAAATTTAAAACAATGAAAAAGACTAATAAGTAGATTTAATTAAAAATCATCATTTCTTATTTTAGGTTTGTATTACTTTAAGTGTTTGTTATTGTAAGAAAAAAAATTCATTATTAAGAGGTACTATATTGATATTTCATTTATAACCAACAAGCCCACTTAAAAAGTAAATATAATAAAAAACCTAAAAAATTATATTTAGTGTGTATATATATATATATATATATATATATATATATATATATATATATATATATATATATATATATATATATATATATATATATATGTATGTATGTATGTATGTATGTATGTATGTATGTATGTATGTATGTATGTATGTATGTATGTATGTATGTATAATAAACTTCAAATAGAATCATATTTATAAGAAAAAATATATAAAAAACCAAAAATGTATACTCTTAATTTAAATTAAATATTTTATATTGAAACTTGACCGAATAATTAGTTTTTATAAACCTACACCATAAAAGTGTATCCATGCATAATCTGTAGGTGTATTTGTCTATATTATAAATACATAAATTCCTTCCTGCGCAACGCGCGGGCATTCACCTAGTTATGAATATATTTGTGGTTTGATTGTTGATTATCATATTCCATCTATAATTTATTTAGTAATTAGTTCTATTTTCTCATTACTTGTTACTAGAGTTCGTTCCACTATTGGTGGTTGTAAGTCGATGGCAATAGCATTGAATAACTAGACAATCAAGACAACAATTATCCAAAGTCGAAGGAATTAAATGTTTCTCACCTTAATATTCTGTTTATAAAGTTCATAGACTAAAACTGTCCAAAATTGGTTATATATATATATATATATATATATATATATATATATATATATATATATATATATATATATATATATATATATATATATATATATATATATATATATCTCCCTATTCTAATAAAAGAAAGCAAAACTGCCACATGGCTGATTTTTACATCCATAATTTTACACGTGTCAACATTCTAAGCCATACATATATTGTTTTTCCCGCTCAAATGTTCTGTATGGGTCATCCGTGGTAAATCCATCCACTATCTATATAAATAAAAATTGATCATTCAAATTTCAAATCGGTCCAATTAACAATTAGTCAATTGCTTTTCTAGATTGGTCCAATTAACAGGAAAGTGACAAACTTTATTGGAGAGATTGATGATAATCGTGAGAAAGCAATTGCTTTTCTTGATTGGTCCAATTAACAGGAAAGTGACAAAAATTTGTCAATTACTTTTCTATATTAGCACCTAATTTGTCCCCCACTCAATTGTTTACAATCGGCTATATAGGCCATGGATATTCTTATTTAACAATTAGTCAACACTTTCACAGCTACATTAAGTATAACTATACTAGAGTCGCCGGAGTAGGTATTGACAACTCGGCTCATATCAGTTTCCTTTTATCATACTTTCTGTTTTTTTTCGATTGTTTTCAGTGAGTGTGGATATCAGAAAATAATTTACAGGATAAGCATAGTCGATAAAATAAACTAACAATACTTTCATTTTTTTTAATCTATTTACTTTTGACAGATAGCTACCATACCTTTCATTCGGAAATTGAGCTAAAATTGGGCGAATTTCAGTATACCACAGGTACCATTTCGGCAGATCCCCACCCCATACTTTGGAAAAAAATCGTGTTATAAGATAAATCAGCAAATAAGTATCAGATTAAACAGAAGCATCACATTAAGATCCAAATGAAATAAACTAAACTAACAATACTTTCATTTTTGTTTCTAGATTGGTCCAATTAACAGGAAAGTGACAAACTTTAATGGAGAGATTGATGATAATTGTGAGAAACCAATTGCTTTTCTTGATTGGTCCCATTAACAGGAAAGTGACAAAAATTGATCATTCAAATTTCAAATCGGTCCAATTAACAAATAGTCAATTGCTTTTCTAGATTGGTCCAATTAACAGGAAAGTGACAAACTTTATTGGAGAGATTGATGATAATTGTGAGAAAGCAATTGCTTTTATTGATTGGTCCAATTAACAGGAAAGTGACAAAAATTGATCATTCAAATTTCAAATCGGTCCAATTAACAATTAGTCAATTGCTTTTCTAGATTGGCTCATATCAGCTTCCTTTTATCATACTTTCTGTTTTTTTTCGATTGTTTTTATCATACTTTATGTTTTTTTTCGATTGTTTTCAATGAGTGTGGATATCAGAAAATAATTTAGAGGATAAGCATAGTCGATAAAATAAACTAACAAAACTTTCATTTTTTTTAATGTATTTACTTTTGACAGATAGCTACCATACCTTTCATTCGGAAATTGAGATAAAATTTACTATTTTATTTATTTATTTCAAATTTTAATTATCATTTTCACAGAGGGACTCAATTAGCAGTTACTTTATGGGGTACAAATGCCCACCAATACCATAATTATATAACTGTTAATGGAAAAAATCCGATGGTAGTTGTTGTGTTACAATTTGCCCAGATTAATGAATATCGAGGTTAGTGTTTCTTAATTGAGTATAATTATCTAAATTTTACCCTCTAATAACCTATCATATTATTTTCATTTTATTTACTTTTACCCTCTAAATACCTATCATATTTTTTTCATTTTATTTACAGGTGATATAGGTGTAACAACATACTATCAGGCTACCAAATTTCTGATGAATCCTGATATTGCTGAAGTTGTTGAGTTCAAAAAGCAGTGCGTTTATAACCAATGTTATTTTTAAAGTCTATAATTTATATTTTTTTAATTTGTTTTCAAAACTTATGTTAACAGGTTTGTTGCTACAAACGGTGAAAGTGGTACAACTGACATCACCATCATCACCTCTGAAACCGTTTCAGAGTCCGATGATTTCTTAAAAAACAACGACTTCACACAAATCATGAATATTACAGAACCAAATAAATTAAATGTATGTTAATATATTCATATGTTATTTTAATACTAAATTTCAATATTGAAATGACTAACGGTGAGGTGTCACATTATTTATACTTATATTGTTGTTATTTTCTCAGGAACAAAAAGTTATTATCCTTGGTACTATTACCGGTTTAATACAAAATAAACCTTGGTATTACCTTGGCTGTACGTCATGTCATACCAAGGCAACTCAAACAACTGTTATCAGTGATCATCCTGATTCTCCAGATAGATACGAAGAAACTACTATCATTGAGTGTAACAATATTTATTGCAAAACTAAAAAAAAATCATTTGTTCCAAAGTTTGTTTTCAAGCTATTTCTATAATTATAATTATCTTATTTTAATTATCATATTAATACTTTATATATAATATGCGTTGTAATATTATAGGTTTAAAATACCAGTAAAAGTTCAAGATGACACTGGAAGTTTGGAGTTGACTATGTTCGACAAAGAGGCCATGCGGCTCGTGGGGACTTCTTCTAAAGAATTGATAGCAAAAAACACCCAAGTAATTTAAAATTTAATTATTAATTTTTTTACTTCTATTTTTAATTTTCAAAATTTATGTTTTTTTGCAAACTACTCCATATTTATGCAGGCTGGGTTTGATGTGAACCTATACCCTGATGAAATCAATATTTTGAAAAACAAGTATATGGCTTTCATGCTTGACATCAAAAATTATAACATCAAAAACAACTGCAGTATTTATTCAATTTCGAAGACAACTACTGATTCAAAAATTATCAATGATTTGGAAGAAAAACATAATCATCTTCAGGTATTAAAAAAATTATGTACAACTATATTCCTATTATAATTCTCTAATTTATTTTTCTATTTGACTATTACTAATGTGGTATTTCATAGTATAACATAAATCCTAAGAATGTCTTTTTTTTATGTAGACCGGGACGTTTGATGGCATCTCGCAAGATAACGTGAGTCAAAAGGTTTTTATACTACTATTACTTTTTTCACTACGTAATAAAAATATTACTTAAATTATCAACATAACATTTTCTTCTTTTTGTACAAGGATGTGGTTTCTCATTGTGGAGAGAATGAAACTCCATCAACAATGGACAAAACAACTTCCAACTTTCCCAAGGAAAACATGTCCACTCCATCCGATCTGAAACGCAACCTTGCTGCACTTTATGAAGCGGATGACAATGTGGTTTCTTCCTCTACGAAAACACGAGTCCTTGAAAAAGGAAATCCACTTTTGATTCCAAAACTTGAAAAATAATTCTTAGTTAACCATTGATTTCATTCCGGTTTGGTTTTATTTAGACAATTCCTTATAAGTGTTACATTTATTACTTCGAACTTTAAGTTTTTTTTTTATATTTACATGCTCCATTGATTGTTACATTTCTTACTTCATACGTTAACTTTTATGGTGGTATTTGCATGTTCCATTGATTTCGGTTGTTTGTATTTAATTACTTAATTTTTTTCCATTTATTACTTACACATTTCCTTAGAATTGTTTCCTTATTTTGAGTATGTGTCTACACACACAAACATTCTTTTGTCTGACATTGTCTGTGATTCTTTTCATATTAATAGCTACATAATTTCACGAATTCTTTGATGCAGTATACTTATTTTTTGGTCCGTTTTTTTCCCTTTTGGTACCTTTTACTAAAACATTATTCAAATATATTTTAGGTAGCTGCTACTAAAACACCATTTTAGGACCGAATTTGAAAAAATAAAAAATAAAAATAAACGATCTTAAAAGTCAATTAGTTTTTAGAAACCAACTCTTGAATTCAAAAGCCAAGAGATGCATCACAAGATAAGATAACTAAGACGATCTTAAATCAATAATAAAAATAATATCCATAGCCAATCGGAAGAATATGCAGACCATCTATCTATGCCCTTGCCAATTTCACTCCCAACAATACTAGAATTTTCCATCAGGTCTACCACTTCCATATTAGGTTTTTTGATAACCAGACATGTATGTCCCTCCTTATAGAACTACAAATGTTTTGTTTTTACACAATCGAGTTGATGTGGGTCATTATGTTGGTTAGTAATCTCATCTATGACATCAATCCTGATCTAAGATGACCACATTTTCATAAAAATTGACATAAATAAAAGTCAAAATATCATATTTTCCAAAATAACATTTCTATTTAAATCACCTTTATAAAACTCAATCTTGCATTTCAGTAAAAAAAAAAACCATTTTCACCAAACAGGTGAAGATGCAAGCAAACAAGGTAATTACCAATTCTTAGTTTTGTGGAATGGAATCGGAGAAGGAATGGAATGGATCAAGAGATTTATATTATGAACCTGACAAGAATGGTATATCCCTCCAGAAATCATATTGCTATTGAAAGCATGATTAAAATTCCATAGAATATTATTAGGAATTTCTTTTATATTATGAGAAATTTATTTTGATTATTCGTTTCCCAATCCTAAAGAGAGTCTCAATAACATTTTAAGCCTCCCGATTCATCAAAATATCCCCAACCAAATAACATGTAAGATTAAAAGTTGCATGTGAATCTAAATCTGAAATTAGTTCAAAGATACGATTTGACCTAACATTTGAGAGGGAAATTAAAAAAATTTAATTACCTACTAATTTACTTTGAAATCTAAAATCTGATTTGAATGAATTCTTTCTTCACAATTTTGGAGGGATTTTCAAAAATTAATTCACATATAAATCATTTAAACTAGCTTAATTTGGCATAAAAACCAGATATACGTACCAATTAAGTATTCCTTTTCCTCAAAAAATCCCAGTAACGTGTCCAGAAGAATTCATTTGTTCAGATCCGACGGTATTTGCAATCAACCGATTCCATTGATAACGACATTCCGGTTAGTAATCTGCATACATTCACTTTGTTTCAATTATGTGTTCCAATCTGAAAAAAAAAGCCTATAACCGAACTAGAAACAACCATTCTGGTATACCGTTTGCAATTAGTAAATTACCTGATAATCGAACTGCAACGCTAGGAAATTAGGGGTGCAGTTTGATGAACACGAATTGCAACGGTGAATTTCGTTTCTTAGGAAGATTTCAAGCAGCATATGTATATCATATTTTGGCACATTGGTTTATTGGCTCTTGAAAAAAAGCGCAAAAACACGGCTTTTACACATGGTTTTGTAGACATGCCACATGAAATGATTCCAAATTCGGTTTCCTGGTCCATACCACAGTATTCTATTCACTTTGTAAGTACCTCCTTGGCTGGCGGAGACCTGATTTTCACTTTCTTTGTCATTTCGCCTTCATCGTCCATCTCAATTTCATCTTTCTTAACATCCGCCATCGTCGACGTCGTTCCATTAGAGAAGAATTTGTGGGTTTTCTACAAGGATCGGTGGTGAGGTGTTGGGACCGACGGGGGTTTCAGAAAGTAGTTCTTGCCATCTTCTTCAAGAATCCGCGTGTTGAAAAGGGGAAATCGAGAGGTTCATGGGTTGATTTGCGATGGTGGAGAGAGTGTTTGTGGTGCTGCATTTGGTGACGGTGGTGGGTTAAGGGAGAGTGAGAGGGAAGTGGTGGTGGGGTCGTAGTGGATGACGGATAACCGGTGGAGTCGGAGAAGGGGAATGGCGGAGTAGTGGTGGTGAATGGTGAGCAAGAAGGAGACCTTCCGCAGGATACGCTGGCGAAAACGAAGGTCGGATGTGTGTTTAGGCCGAGGAGCGACGATGGTGGTGGTCGGGGCATTAATTTTATGAGATGGTTTAGATCTGAAAATCAAATCTTGGAGGAGATGTGTGTCTCCAGATCTCGTGAAGAAGGGTAATGTACAGGAACTGGCGATGGGGTACTGGGGTTACCGGCTAATGATGGTATTATTACCTTCTAAAAGCCTAAATTGTACAGTTAAATCCAAATCATAGGTTTTTTCATACAAATTTTGCATTTAAAGATAATTCCACACATTTCTAACAAATGTTAAAGTTTTATTACAACTGGTCTATATATGAAACAATTGGAAATAAAATATGAAGGTTACTACAATATGAAATAGATAAAAAATTAAAAAGAGATTAAAAAAATGAAACTGACGAACATATGAAACATACAAAAACCATTGGATAAATATGCATTTTAGGTTGCAATTTGTGCTTGCTTTATGAGAATCTCAACTTTAGGGAAATATGTATGTTATGCTTAATATGACATGCAATTAAAATCAATAGGTTTATCTTGAGAACGAATCTTGCAATCAGTCATTTGCAATTTAGATTGATCTATTTGTAGTTTTTTTTGTTATATTCTATTGCATTCATCCCCTTTAAATTTTTTAATTATTCTTTGATTTTGACTTCATTTGATCACCATTAAAAACCCTACTAATACACTTTATGCGTAATCAGATATGGTACGATTATCATTTAATTCAAGCATTTTGATATACGGTGGTTCATATCCTCTGATGCAATATATTTTATGCGTAAATTTTATATTATTGTCTAATTATAAATTATTGTTTTAATTTACATACTCTATTTACAGAATGGAATATAATCACCCTAAAGAGAGAAGAAAATTGAGAAAGTTATATCTCGATAATAGAAAAATTAAACAAGACTCCACTACATCAACAACTCAAAGTTCACTCAATGTTATTGATGCTAACGAAAGGAGACAACTCAGAAAAGCATATTTGAATAACAGAAAATTCAATAATATGCCAACCACATCAACTCCTCATATCTCCTCTACGTCTGATGTTCGAAACATCAATAATAAAGGTAATAATGTATAATATCATTTCTATATGTTATTTAATATATTTTATTTTCTGTTTACTAATTTCCCTATATATACCAGATATTTGCAATAGTCATCCAAATTTACAAAGTGGAGATAATTCGTCTACTTTTATGTACGAAGATCAAAACGAGAAACAATTTAAATCAATTCCATATCAACATACAAACATCAAGTCTCCTTTCAATATACGTGTTAGAAGTCCTTTATCTAACATTTCTAATGGTGCGTGTATTTTCCTCATCAAATTTATTTAGATACATAAAACTTTTAAAACTGTCCATTCCAATGTAAGTTATTTTTATTCTTCAGGTATGCATATTTCGAATTATAACATCCGAACACCATTACCAAACAATAGACATAAGTATTTATTTACTTCTTCGATGACATCCACCAATCCATCAGAAATTATACAAACACCTTCTTCAGTCAAGTTAAGATCAGGAAGTCATAAATTAAAAAGAAAGTTTGTAAACGTAAATGATATTCCTACAATTGATTTGACCGGAGATGATGAAAGTAATCATGAAAGCAACTGTGAAGATATACCTTTAGGAATATCAAAAGGTAAACCTCATATTATTCATTTTTTTATATTTATTTCTAAACTTAATTATTTTATTCATTTTATTTATTTATTATATTTTACAACCTTCTTATTCAACAGATTACTTTGATCATGGAGATCAAAGTGTTATATGTGAAATGTGTAATGCAAAATTGTGGAGAGACGAATGTGTTAGAAGCAAGAAAATAACCCCTCAAAGTTATTCTATATGTTGCGGTTATGGCAAAGTTGAATTGCCAAATTTAAAAGAGCCTCCCTCAAATTACAAAAAATTGTATCGTTCTCTAGATTGTAAAGGCAAATACTTCATGAAGAATATTCGTCGCTACAATTCTATGTTTTCATTTACATCAATGGGTGGAAAAGTTGACTCATCAATTAATAAAGGAAAAGCGCCATACATATTCAGACTTAGCGGTCAAAATTTTCATAGATTGGGAAGTCTTCTACCACAAAATGGATCCAAACCAAAATTCTCTCAATTATATATCTATGATACAGAGAACGAGAACTCAAACAGACAGACAACTTTTGGGTAAGCGTAGACACATATATGTACGAAAGTATTATTTTTCATTTAACTATTTATTTAGTTCACTTTTAACTTTATATTTTTATATTATTTCAGGGGATCTAAAAAGCCTTCTACATCAACTATTGATTCATATGATTTTCAGATTATACAAGATTTGAAAGTTATGTTAGATTCAAACAATGAGTTGGTTAAGTCTTTTAGGATGGTAAGAGATTGTATTCACACAAATCCTAATGTTAACCTAAAGTTACGTTTAATAGGAAAAAGAACAAAAGATGGAAGGACATATAACCTACCAACTGCATCTGAAGTTGCCGCTTTAATTGTTGGAGACATTGGTGATTATGAAAACAGAGATATCATTGTAGAAACTTCATCAGGTTATCTTCAACGTATTAGTGAGTTACATCCTTCTTACCTTGCTCTTCAATATCCATTACTCTTTCCATATGGCGATGATGGTTATAGGGTTGACATTCCTCATAGAGGAGTTACAAGTTCAACATTTACTAAGCGTCCTAATTGCACTATGAGAGAATTTTTCGCTTACAGAATTCAGGATAGAGTTGATACATTCTCATTAATTCTTAATTCAAAAAGGCTTTTCCAACAATTTTTGGTTGACGCCTACACAATGATTGAAAGTGAGAGATTGTATTTCATAAGAAGTCAACAAAAGGTCCTTAGATGTGAAAGTTATGAGAATCTACGCCACATACAAAATCAAGGGAATACAAGTATTTCAAACATTGGTCAACGTGTTATCTTACCTTCTTCATTTACCGGTAGTGCACGCTACATGCAACAAAACTATTTAGATGCTATGTCCATTTGTAAGTGGTATGGATATCCCGACTTCTTCATAACTGTAACATGTAATCCAAAATGGCCAGAAATGAAACGGTTTCTTAAAGACTCAAAGCTTCAACCCGAAGACAGACCAGATATTCTATGTAGGCTGTTTAAAATTAAACTCGATGCATTGATTAAATGTTTAAAAGAGGATAATGTATTCGGAATTGTTCAAGCATGTATGTTACGTATGCTTTTGAATTTTAAGATTTTCATATCTCTATTTTCTTAAATTATTCATAAATTGAATATCATTTTTTATTTATATTTTCTATATGTTTTATATTTAATTTATTAAACTTCAATAACATTTTTTCACTTTTTTAACTTTAATTGCAGTTGTATACACGATTGAATTTCAAAAACGTGGCTTGCCTCATAGTCATATTTGTTTGTTTATGCACTCTGATCACAAGCTTCCAACTGTTGAACATGTTGATGCGTATATTTCTGCTGAGATTCCAAACATTCATGAAGATCCTGATTTGTATGCACTTGTGAGGGAGTTCATGATTCACGGTCCTTGCGGTGCTGAAAATATGAATTGCCCTTGCATGGTAGATAACAAGTGTTCAAAAAATTTCCCTAAGAAATTTTCAAATCAAACATCAGTTGATGCAAATGGTTTTCCAGTTTATAGAAGACGCGATGATGGGTCTTTCATTGAAAAGTCCGGTGTTAAGTTGGATAACAGAAATATTGTTCCATACAACAAAGAACTATTGAAAAGATTTCAAGCACACATTAATGTTGAGTGGTGCAAGCAAGGTGATTCTATAAAGTATTTATTCAAATATATAAACAAGGGTCCTGATAGAGCTACATTGGCGATTGTCGAAAGCAACAACGAAGGTGATAACAACGATACAATCGATGAAATTAAAGATTACTATGATTGTAGATATATATCTGCATGCGAAGCATCATGGCGAATTTATGGATATGATGTTCATTATAGATCACCTTCAGTTATTAGACTTCCTTTTCATCTTCCTGGTCAACAACAAGTTATTTATGGTGCAGACGATGATGTTGACAATGTTCTTAACAAGCCTTCTGTTGCGTCTTCAATGTTTTTATCTTGGATGAAGTGTAATCAGATTTATAAAGAGGCCAGAGAAATTACTTATGTTCAATTTCCAACTAAGTTTGTTTGGAAAATTAAACGTCGATCTTGGGAGCCAAGGAAATCAGCATTTTCAATTGGCAGAATACATTCTGTTTCTCCTAAGTTAGGCGAGGCGTATTTCTTAAGGATTCTTTTAAACAAGGTGAAAGGACCAAAATCCTTTGAAGATATTCGTACAGTCAATGGAAACGTATTTCCTACTTTTAGAGATACATGTTATGCCTTAGGCCTTTTAGACGATGACAGAGAATACATTGATGCTATTAAGGAAGCAAGTCATTCGGGTTCTGGTTACTATCTACGTTCATTATTTGCAACAATGTTAATGTCTGATAGCTTGGGTAGACCAGATTTTGTATGGGAAAGTACGTGGGAATACCTGTCTGATGGAATTCTTTACAATCAACGAATTCGTTTCAAATCTCCAGGTATTATAACTATCTTTCATTATTTATCAACTTTTTAATTAAATTTTCTTCAAGTTTATTTTAAACTTAATATATAATATATTACAGATTTATCACTTACGGAACAACAGCTTAAAAATTTGACGTTGTTTGAGATTGAAATGTTTCTACTCCGTAACAATTCCAGTCTCAAAAATTTCAGAGAAATGCCTTACCCTGATAATGAATATGTGTCTTCTTCAAATAATCGTTTGATTGCTGAGGAGCTTTCTTATTGCAGCACAACTTTAGAAAGTGAATTTGATAATCTTTTTGTTTCATTAACTGATGAACAACGATGTATTTTTGAAGATATCATGACAGCAATTAATAACAACAAAGGAGGGTTGTTTTTTGTTTATGGTTATGGTGGCACAGGCAAAACCTTTCTTTGGAAGACATTATCTACAGCATTGAGATCTAAACGACAAATTGTTATAAATGTAGCTTCAAGTGGTATTGCGTCATTGTTATTGACCGGAGGTAGGACTGCACACTCTCGGTTCCACATTCCTATAAATCTTAACGAAGATTCCATTTGTTTTATGAAGCCAAATAGCGATCTTTCAAGATTATTAAAACAAACATCACTGATTATTTGGGATGAAGCACCAATGGTTCATAAGCATGCATTTGAAGCTCTCGACAGAACATTGAGGGATATACTAACTTGTGATAATGTAAACAACTCAAATTTGATATTTGGAGGAAAAGTTGTTGTTTTTGGAGGAGATTTCAGGCAAATTCTTCCAGTTGTTGCCAATGGCAGTAGACACGACATTGTAAACGCCTCACTAAGTTCTTCATATATATGGGACAAATGCAAAGTTCTCAATTTAACAAAGAACATGAGGTTGACTGTTGCAAGTGATCCATCTCTTATTGAAGAAACAAGGTCGTTTGCTAATTGGTTACTAGACATTGGAGAGGGCAAACTTGGTGGTTCTAATGACGGCGATGCAATCATTGATATTCCTCATGATCTTCTCATTACTCAATCATCTGATCCTATCGGTTCATTAATTGAGTTTGTATATCCTTCTTTTCTTGAAGAGTTCAATAAACCAAATTATTTTCAAGATAGAGCGATATTGGCACCGAAAAATGAAGTTGTTCAGCAATTAAATGAACGCTTACTATCATTGTTTCCAGGAGAAGAGAAGGAGTATTTGAGTTCAGATAGCCTATGTCAATCGGAGTTTCTTAACAATACTTTTAATGAGGAGTTATACTCTCCTGATGTTTTGAATGGGCTTAAATTATCAGGATTGCCAAACCATAAGTTATTGCTAAAGGTAGGTGTTCCGGTTATGTTACTAAGAAACATTGACCAGAAAAATGGCTTATGCAATGGAACTAGGCTCCAGGTGCTTTCATTAGGTAATCGTGTCATTGAAGCAGTTGTCATAACTGGAAATAATATTGGTCATCGGACTTTTATTTCTAGATTGTCTTTGACGCCTTCTGATAAGAAAGTTCCCTTCAAATTCAAAAGAAGACAATTTCCACTAGCTGTTTGTTTTGCTATGACGATAAACAAAAGTCAAGGACAATCTTTGTCAAAGGTTGGGTTATTTCTTAAAGAACCGGTTTTCACACATGGCCAATTATATGTCGCGTTATCCAGAGTCAAAAGTCGAGAAGGATTAAAGTTATTAATCTTAGATAAAGATGGTCGCCTAACAAACAAAACTTCAAATGTTGTATACAAAGAAGTTTTGCAAAATTTATGTTGATTTTTGTTTGTTTTTTATTTCAATATTTTATAATTTAACAGTGAACCCCATTGAATATTTCTGAAATTTGTTTATCTTTTTCAATTTTTGAACATGTACATCTTCATATTATTTGTCATTATCGTTTATGTCAAATTTCAATAAATATCGAAGTTTATGATTCAATACAATAATCTCTTGCTAATTATATAAAATAAATATATTTTTTATTATAAATTTTTATTTAACTGCCAACCGTGTAGTACACGGGTCCATAAACTAGTATATATATATATATATATATATATATATATATATATATATATATATATATATATATATATATATATATATATATATATATATATATATATGCAATTTGCAGGAAATAGCAGTTTAGCTATGGGGCAGCTTTATTTTTGGAGATATAATTCATGGAAAAAGATGATCCTGGTAGAGATACAAGTGCCTGCTGCTATATTTTAGCATCCAAATTCATCATTCCAGGTTTTTTAGTATCCGACTTTATTTTGTTCGGCTATTTTACAATCCTATATAAAAATCAAATAAACTCAGGGAGAAAAACTGCAATTTATCATATTTGTGATTTTGATTTAAGAAAATGTGAACATTTTAAAGTTTATATATATATATATATATATATATATATATATATATATATATATATATATATATATATATATATATATATATATATATATATATATATATATATATATATATATATATGGTGATGTTTTTGTGCGGACTTTTGGGGAACCAATATTTTAGCATTGTTCTTTAATTTTATGGGTTTTTAGCACTCTTCTTTACTTTTTTTAGTTCATTTAGCATCCTGCTTTATTTTCTTTGGGTATTTCGACATTTAAAAAAAAAAAAAAAAAACTTGGGACAAAAACTGTAATCTATCTGATTTATGATTGATTTTGATTGAAGAGGATGCTAACATTCTGAAGTTTATTTTATGGTTTTACAATTCTGGTCCTACACTACTAGAAAAAGGTGGGGTTTCCTACCAAAATTTCCTAGGAACAAATACTTCTCGGTAGTTCCGACGCATTTATGAGGAAACTTACAAATATACATTTCCTAGGAAATTCCTCGGTAATTCCTCGGAATTTCCTAGGAAAACCAATATTATTAAGTTTCCTAGGAAATTCCTCGGAACTACCGAAAAATTTCCTAGAAAAGTTATATTTTGTTATTTAAACACAATTTAATTACTAATAGAAACAAAATTCGGTAATTTATTTTTAATTTATGGGGTTCAAACGATATCTTTTCTGTACAATAAATTATATACTTTCTCATTAAATTATATGTATTAATTATAAACAAAATATCATGTACATGTGTGTATGTCATCGGAACGCATTAATCAAAATATCATTTCTAATGTTTTTAGTAATGACATTTGATAGTGCACACACATATATACAAGTAAGTATGATACACATAAGTTGCTGAAATAAAAGTATTTAATATATATGTACGTACGAATGTGTATACTACATATATAAGCTGGAAAATGAAAATATATAATATATATTGAAGTTGTAAAAATTTTTAAACAAAAAAATAAAGTTTGAACCTCGAAAAACAAAAATCAAACTAAGATCGCAAGTAATCCCTTGGAAATGTGTAGGAAATTTCCTAGGGCTTTCCTACACAATTCAAAGTCCGTCACTAATTCCTTGGAAATGTGTAGGAAATTCCGAGGAAATTCCTAAGAAAATAAATTTATTTTTCGTTTTTATGGTTTAATGGTTGTTTTTTTCGTTCCATATTGTGCACAACTTTGTTATATATTTCATGCTTTTATCTCACCAAATCGTATGTATTATACACATATATACGTACGTGTATACTATCGAATCTCATTAATCAAAGCATCAATTGTAATGTTTTAAGTAACCGCATTTGATGGTGCACACGTATGTACGAATACATATAATACATATATAAGTTAGTAAAATAAAAGTATCTAATATATATTGCAGTTGTAAAAAGTACGGAACGAAAAAACAAAAGTTTGAACCTCGAAAAACAAAAAATGAACTAAAATCCCTTGGAAATGTATAGGAAATTTCCTAGGGATTTCCTACACAATTCAATGTCCGTCACTAATTCATTGGAAATGTGTAGGAAATTCCGAGGGAATTCGTAGGAAAATATATTTGTTTTTCATTTTTTAAAGTTTAACGTTTATTTTTTTCGTTCCATAATGTGTACAACTTTGTTATATATTTCATGCTTTTATCTCACCAAATCATAGGTATTATACCCATATATACGTACGTGTATGCTATCAAATCTCATTAATCAAAGCATCAATTGTAATGTTTTAAGTAACCGCATTTGATGGTGCACACATATCTACGAATGCGTATAATATGTATATAAGTTACTAAAATAAAAGTATCTAATATATATTGAAGTTGTAAAAAGTACGGAACAAAAAAACAAAAGTTTGAACCTCGAAAAACAAAAAACGAACTAAAATCATAGGAAATTCCTTGGAAATGTGTAGGAAATTTCCTAGGGATTTTCTACACAATTCAACGTCTGTCACTAATTCATTGGAAATATGTAGGAAATTCCGAAAGAATTCCTAGGAAAATAAATTTGTTTTTCATTTTTTAAGGTTTAATGGTTGTTTTTTCGTTCCATAATGTGTACAAGTTTGTTATATATTTCATGTTTTTATCTCACCTAATCATACGTTTTATACTCGTACATATACGTATATACTACGTGTAAGTTATTATTATATTTATTAATACACATATTAAAAATAAAAACATGTCAAATAATAATAATAATAATAATAATAATAGAAATAATATTTAACTAAAAAATATAATATTTTCCTTCTTTAAAATGTAGATAAAGCTTTTATAAAATATATAAACGCATATTAGGATTCCAATCTTCCGAGGAACTTCCGACGACGTAGGGTTGCGAGGCGTTTCCGAGGAGCCTGAGAATTCACGCGTTTTGTGAGGAATTACCGAGGAACCGTATAAACACGCGTTTTATGAGGAATTTCCGAGGAGGTAGGACTTGCGATTAATCAGCACACTTAGAAAACAAGACGAAATTCTTTCTATTCTCCTGCTTCCCGCCTCTCGCTTAAACCCTATGTTCGCTGCTTCACCACTAGCGATTAAGAGCTCCGACAACCTCCATCTATTATCGTCACCACTAGCGATTGCAGCTGTTGGTAACACTGCTTCACCACCGTTCGCAGGTACGCTCACTTGTCCATACAGATCTAGATCTTGAGCCTGGTTATTTCGTTTTTTCTGCCCTAAACATGGTTTATTTGAAGTAATCTTTGCACTAATGTTTAAATTATCATCTTAATTAAATTAGAATAGGATAATATTCTACTACCACGTTACAGAAAAGGAGTCCACATTTGTGTCAAAAAAGGTGAAAACGGGTTCATCCCTTAATCCGAAAAGACACAAATCACACAATCGGTAAAAGAAGATGTTGTAAAATACGACGGATCCGAATTGACTTTAGACAATATTAGCTCAATGCGGAATAGGATCAAAATTATGAAACGGTAATAATCACAACGAAAATACGAATAAAGTAAAT
Source organism: Cichorium intybus (assembly GCA_023525715.1). Classification (NCBI taxonomy): domain Eukaryota; kingdom Viridiplantae; phylum Streptophyta; class Magnoliopsida; order Asterales; family Asteraceae; genus Cichorium; species Cichorium intybus. Next base: position 62,733,042 of record CM042015.1, on the reverse strand, counting down.
AAAATAGAGACACGAGGATTTACGTGGAAAACCCAAATCGGGAAAAACCACGGGCGGAGGAAGCCGAGAACCAATTCACTATATTTTATGGTGTTTACAAAAGGTTTGGAGAAATATAAAAATACAAAGAGTTTATAACTCTTACGTATTAATAAGAAGATGAATAAGAAGAGAAGATGTTTTGGTGTGGTGTGAGATGATTTTTGCAAATGATTTCCTATCCTATTTATAGGAAATGTTTACATGCCATATTAGAAAAGAAACTCATTTTAAAATAAAGTCTTGCATGCCATCTTTGAGAAAATCTTCATCACATGGGCTGCAAGGATAATAAGCAGCCATGCCAACTTTGAATTTGAAGTTTTAGCTTTGAATTTTGAAGTCATACTTCACAATCTCCACCTTGACTTCAAAATAGAACAAAACTTGTATACCCATTTGATAAAACCAACAACTCTTCAAACTTCAAAACTCCATAAGAAACTGCAATCACCATATAGAGAAAATTGATCCTGAAAAATGAAATACTTCCTCCACCACGAGCCTAATCAGGCTCAACTGCGATCAGAAATACCTATTAAGTCCAAACATAGTTTGAACTTGGCTATTGGAAGACTTTTAGTGAACACATCAGCGGGATTATAATCTGTATCGATCTTTTCTATGACGCAATCACCTTTTTCAATGATATCACGCACAAAATGATAACGAATATCAATGTGCTTTGTACGGTCATGAAACATCTGATCTTTACTCAAGAATATAGCACTTTGATTATCACAGAATACTGTGGTAACCTTTATTCTATCATCGAGTTCCCTAAATAATCCCTTTAACCAAATATTTTCCTTAACTGCTTCTGTAATCGCCATATACTCTGCCTCTGTATAAGACAGTACAACTGTAGACTGTAACTGGGCTTTCCAACTAATAGCACAATCGTTCAGTGTAAACACATACCCTGTAATGGATCTTCGTTTATCCAAGTCTTTGCCAAAATCTGAATAAACATATCCAACCACCCCAGTGTTAGATTGTCCATAGCATAGACACATAGAAGACGTACCGCGTAGATAACGTAAGATCCACTGTACTGCTTTCCAATGTTCTCTTCCTGGGTTCGCCATATATCTACTAACCATGCTAACTGCATAAGCCAAATCAGGGCGTATGCAGATCATATCATACATCAAAGATCCAACAGCACTAGAGTATGGTACGCGTGCCATGTACTCCATATCAGTCTCAGTAGTAGGACTTAAAGCGGATGGTAACTTGAAATGAGCTGCAAAAGGTGTGTTGACAGGCTTTGCTTCATGCATATTAAAACGTCTTAGGACTTTCTCAATGTAACCTTTTTGAGAAAGATGCAAGATCCTAGACTTCCTGTCACGAACAATTTTCATACCTAAAATTTTCTTGGCAGCTCCTAAGTCCTTCATTTCAAAATCAGCTTTCAACTGGTCTTTTAACTTCTGAATCTCCTTCATATCTTTTGCTACAATCAACATGTCATCCACGTACAAGAGTAAGTAGATATTTGAACCATCGTCACCTTTCTTGAAATAAACGCAGCTATCATAAGTGCACCTGCTGAATTTGTGACCGGTCATGAAAGAATCAAACCTCTTGTACCATTGTCTAGGAGACTGCTTGAGGCCGTAGAGAGATTTCTTCAATTTACATACGTAGTCCTCCTTGCCAGGAACTACAAAACCTTCAGGTTGTTGCATGAAAATCGTTCCTCAAGCTCACCATTTAGGAAAGCTGTAGTAACATCTAGTTGCTCTAACTCATAATCATTTAAAGCAACTAACCCCAACAATGCACGAATAGAAGTGTGTTTGACTACTGGGGAATAGATGTCAGTATAGTCAATGCCTGGAATTTGACTGTAGCCTTTAGCTACCAACCGAGCTTTATATCTTGGTTTCTCATTCGGGTTAACAGGTTCTTTGAGCTTGTAGACCCACTTGCATTTAACTGGCCTTTTCCCTTTTGGAATAGGAACTAAATCCCAAGTACCATTTTTTTGCAAGGATTCCATCTCATTATGCATAGCAATCATCCAATCACTTGAGTCTTTAGATTTGATAGCCTCATCATAATTTAGAGGCTCCGTTTCCGACTCAATATCATTAGCAACAATAAAAGCATAAGCAACAAGTTCAGCTTCAGCATACCTCTTTGGAGGAACAATTTGTCTTCTCGGCCTATCTCTTGCAATGCTTCGAGTAGTAGCTTGTGGTTGTGAAGTTGTTGTTTCTTCAACAACTGCATGCTCATTTGGCGAGGAAGACTCTTGTTGCTCAACTGGACTCGGAATGGTGACAGGTGAAGTAGGAAACTCCACCTCCATTTGAGCTTTCTCTTCATTTTCTTTTGATGATGCGACTGTATCTTCTGTAGAGTCGGAAGTTTGATGAATCATAGCAGACTCGTCAAAAGTAACATCTCTTGAGATGATGATTTTATTTAGATTATTGCTCCATAACTTGTAACCTTTAACTCCTGGATTATAACCAAGAAAGACACATTTAAGTGCTCTCGGTTCTAACTTCCCATTGTCAACTCGTGCATAAGCTGGACATCCGAAAGGTTTCAGATGTGTATAATCGGCAGGTTTCCCGGACCATAACTTATACGGAGTTTTCTTTTCGATTGCTCGTGACGGTGATCGGTTGATAACATAGCAAGCAGTAGAAGCAGCCTCCGCCCAAAAAGACTTTGGCAATTTGGAATTTGAAAGCATACATCTGACCTTCTCCATAATGGTGCGATTCATCCTTTCGGCTACACCATTTTGTTGAGGCGTATGGACTACCGTGCGATGTCGAGTAATGCCTTCCTTTCGACAATAGGCATTAAACTCTTCTGAGCAAAACTCTAGTCCATTATCCGTACGAAGATACTTTACCACCAATCATGATTGCTTTTCAACATGAACTTTCCAGTTACTGAAGGTAGAGAAAACATCTCCCTTATGTTTTAAGAAGAAACACCACACCTTCCTGGAGAAATCGTCAATGATAGTGAGCATATAGTTAGCTCCACCTTTAGAAGCAACTCGAGCTGGTCCCCACAAATCCGAGTGGACATAGTCGAGTGGTCCTTTCATTGTATGGATACCACTTGCAAACATCTCACTCGTTTTGCCTTGCCATATACACAGTCTTCACAGAACTCCAAATCAACAATCTTTTGTTGACCAAGTAACCCTCTTCGACTCAATTCTGACATGCATTGAAAACTCATATGGCCAAGTCGAAGGTGCCAAAGACGGGACTGATCTGGATCAGAAAGAGACTTTGAACAACAGCAGCATCACTCGAAATTGTTTGCCCATCAAGAAAGTAGAGGTCGGAGGTTTTTCGATTGGCTCTCAGTTTGTCGGAACCATCTTTGAACACCTTGAGAACTCCACCTTTACCGGCAAACTCGTATCCCTTTTTATCAAAGGAACTGAGAGATAACAAGTTTCTTCTGAGGTTAGGGACATATCTAATATCCCCAATGGTTCGGATAATTCCATCAAACATACGGATTCTGACTGAACCATGTCCAAGAACTGGACATGTAGTATTGTTACCCATCAACCAAGGTTGTAGAAGTCGCTAGGCGGTAGGTGGGCGGTCGACTGGGGCCTGGGACTAGTCGGTCTAGGCGAGGACTAGTCGGCGCCTAGGCGGGGAGTATTAATTGTAATAAATTATATATATCTTGTTATACAAAAGGGAGATAGGACTAAAAACATTGTAATTTTATATATATCTTGTTATCATAATTTGTTTATTATAGCATCTTACTTTCAAATTTTTGTTAATTTTAGCATCTTACTTTCAGTTATCATGATTACAACATTGTATTTAAAAAAATCTTATCAATCATACCTGCAACTAACTAACTAAGTAAATATATAAATATCCAGTAAAGGAAAACAAACATGTACTTGATAATGAAAATGCAATCATAATGAAACTTGATAATAAAACTTGCTAATGAACCTGGAATTAATGAACCTGGAATCCTAGATGTGAAACTTGATAATGAAAACAAGGAACCTGCAACTAATATCCTGGAACCTGCAACTTGTTTCAAACCTGCAATAATAAAAACAAAATGAAAAGTTTCAGACCTGCAATCAAAAATTTCAAACATACAATCAAAAGTTTCAAACCTGCAATCAAAAATTGTTATCTTGAGCAATTTAAAAACCTAACCGGATGAGGAGAATAATCAGACCTGCAATCAAAAACGAAAATCAAAACCGAAAATCAGAAACGAAATCAAAAACGAAATAAAAAACGAATATCAATTTCGTGAGTGAAATCAAAAACGAAATAAAAAACGAATAATCGAACCAAACGAGTGAAATCAAACAAACCTGTAATCGAACCAAACGAGTGAAATCAAACAAACCTGTAACTTGAAATCATCAAACCTGTAATCGAAATTGAAATTGAAATCAAACCAAGCGGAAATCCAAAACCTGCGATGACCTGCAACAGCAAAATCAAAAAACCTGCGATGACCTGAACGGAAGTCGGGGAAATCATAAACGAAATCAAAGAAATCAAAAACCTGCAACATCAAAAACCGAAACCTGCAACAGCAAAATCGAAACCACATAACTCATAAGAACGGTCTTCCTCTCACTCGCGATGAGCTGCAACATCAAAAATGAAATCAAAGAAATCAGCGGCAACATAAAAAACGAAACGAAATCAAAAACGAAATTGAATTTTGACGAGAGGAATATTGGAAACCGGAGGCGGGATTAGGTCGATTAGGTCGAAAATTTGAGGGGTAAACTCCAAAATTGAGGGGCAATTTTGAAAAATTTAACAAGCGCATTTGACCGCTTTTGACCGCATTTGACCGCCTTTGACCGCCTTTGACCGATGTTGACCACGCCCGACTAATTAAGCCGCATAGCACAAAACGTGTGCAGTTCTGGTCCGCCTAGCGCCTAGGCGGCCGCCTAGGCCGACTTTTACAACACTGCCATCAACACATAGCCCTGGTTAACCTTTTCAAATGTGTAAAACCAACTTTTGTTGTGACACATATGAAAAGTACAACCAGAGTCGAGTATCCAATCACCAGTGGAATCCAGTTTATCTGAATAAACTGTCAAGAGTTCTCCAATACATTCGACCTCTGCTACATCGGCTTCACCCGAAGTGCTAGCTTGTTTACCATTTGCTGCCGCCTTCTCTTTTTCTTTATTCTTCAACTTGAAACATTCTTCAAGCACATGTCCCTTCTTATGACAATAGTTGCAAAACTTTCGTTTGCCTTTTGACTTGGATCTGGTTCTGTTGGAAGATTGAGAAGTTCTACTTCTCTCTATTGTTCTTCCTCTGACATTCAAACCTTCGGCTTTAGCATCACTTGAACCACCACCGGTAATATATTTCATCTTCTCTTTAGAATCCAAAGCTGTAAAGACTTCATCTAAAACAAGAGTGTCACGACTGTAGATGATTGTATCACGAAAATAGCTATAGGATTCGGGAAACGATGACAACAAAAATAAAGCTAAGTCTTCATCTTCATACTGAACATCCATATTCTCCAAGTTATTTATTAACTCTTTGAATGTGGATAAATGTTCAGCTAATGAGCCTCCTTCAATCATCTTGAGATTGAACAACCGTTGCTTTAGATGCAACTTGTTTGGTAAGCTCTTTGTCATCAATAACTGCTCTAACTTCAGCCACAAAGCAGCCGCTGACGTTTCTTTTAGAACATCTTGTAAAACATCGTTTGACAAGTGCAAACGAATCTGGGATAAAGCCTTCAGATCTTTCATCTCTTTTTCTTCTTCGGTCCATGTATTGGGCATCCTTTCGAAGCCCAAGAGCGCCTTGTGTAAATCCATCTGAATGAGAATATCTCTCATCTTTACTTGCCACAGCGGAAATCGGGTATTCCGATCCAGCAGAGGAATATCGTATTTCACCGAAGACATGATTTATTACTTGATAAAATGATCCCAACAAGCTAATATCAAAACCCGGACGCTCTGATACCAATTGTTGTAAAATACGACGGATCCGAATTGACTTTAGACAATATTAGCTCAATGCGGAATAGGATCAAAATTATGAAACGGTAATAATCACAACGAAAATACGAATAAAGTAAATAAAATAGAGACACGAGGATTTACGTAGAAAACCCTAATCGGGAAAAACCACGGGCGGAGGAAGCCGAGAACCAATTCACTATATTTTGTGGTGTTTACAAAAGGTTTGGAGAAATATAAAAATACAAAGAGTTTATAGCTCTTATGTATTAATAAGAAGATGAATAAGAAGAGAAGATGTTTTGGTATGGTGTGAGATGATTTTTGCAAATGATTTCCTATCCTATTTATAGGAAATGTTTACATGCCATATTAGAAAAGAAACTCATTTTAAAATAAAGTCTTGCATGCCATCTTTGAGAAAATCTTCATCACATGGGCTGCAAGGATAATAAGCAGCCATGCCAACTTTGAATTTGAAGTTTTAGCTTTGAATTTTGAAGTCATACTTCACAGAAGACGATATAGTTTAAAATATGGGGGTCCTATGGTTAATAAGTATGACTTGTAGGGAAATAGAGCAAACTTTTTTACATCAACACACTATATCACCCAACACCTCGATAGAAAAATAGGTCAACACTTTGGGTACAACATAGTAGAAAAAATTAAGATTTTTAAAACCAAACTCCATTAGTAGTTCAAGTATACAATGAAGAAAAGTACGAAATCCATGTAGTAGGAAATATATATGCATTTTTTATGGAGCTATTGTGAATCCCTTCGGTTATCATGTTTAGATTTTGATGCTCAACATGTATGGCTTAATCTGTCCATGTTCTTGGTTTGGGACATTATATAAATATGCATCTTTGGTAAGTTATACAAAGTACTAATTACCAAAACATTTATGTATATGTCCATACCATTTATTAGTAATATTTACGACCTTTATTAGTAGGTAATGGAGAAAATCAAACAGGACAAGGACATGACATTTTTAATGGCATGAAACTTCATATTTTTGTACAACTCATGAATAGAAGTGATATCAGTTTTTATTGTGAGTCATAAAAAGATTTAAGTGATCTAAACACATGTTCTATAAATTTACATCCTGTAAACTTATTTGTCACAAGAATAAAAAGACTAGAGTTGGAGAAAAGACAAACTATTATGGAAAACTATGAAGTACAATATTATAATTGATAAAAAAATAAAGTGTGGTTCTATTATATATAAAAAAAATGATAATATGTTGCTATTGTGAATAAGAAAATGCAAGTATATTCCATATATTGCAAAAATTGTATATTACTATAATAGATAAAAATGTTATATATATATATATATATATATATATATATATATATATATATATATATATATATATATATATATATATATATATACACTAGGTTATTAACCCGTGTTAAACACGGGTTGGATACTTATAAATAGGGAACATAAAATTTACTTATATACTGAATATGACAACAACAATGATACATGATAGTATAATTTGTTTTAGGAAAACCAAAAGAAATAAGGTATTGTAATAGAGTTATATGTATACAAATAGAAAAAATAAATCATAAGTAAAAAAATACGGAATACTTTTGTATTCTAAGTAATAGAGAATTAATATCATAAGTAAAAAATATATTACTTTAACATAGTTTTTGAAACACTTATTTGTATACAACATTGAAAGTTTTATTGGTCAAACTATCATCCTTATCTAAAATTAATATCTTTAATCATTATATACTCTTAAACAACATATAATTGGCCATGTGTGAAAACTGGTTCTCTGATAAATAAAATAACATTTGAAAAATGACTGTCCTGGACTTTTATTTATAGTCATAGCACAACAAATTGTAATTGGAAATTTTGTTCTTTTGAATTTTAAAGGAATAATTTTGTCTAAAGGTGTCAAAGACAATCTTAAAATAAAAATATGATGCCCTATATGACTTCTAGTTATGACCATTGCATTCATGACACGATTACCTGATGATATCACATGAAGTCTAATTCCATTACATAAGCCATTTTCTGGCCAATGCTTCTTAGTAACATAACCAAAAGACCGATAATATTGTATCGTCTGGCCAATGCTTCATAGTGTATCGTTTGGCTATATCATACATCAATAATCAATAATATTCAATATTATGATCATTAGTAACAATAAATTTAAATTAAAGTTTGATAAAATATCTAATTAAAAAAAAGTATTTAGAGTTCCATTTCATACCATGAATTTTCCTAGTGTTTAATGTTAGGAGCACAAATAGTGGCTCTATTAGTCGTCAATATTTTAACATAAATTTTAGCAATTCAAGTAAGTTATATAGTTTTTGTCCAAGTAAAAGACAAAAGATTTTTTTAACAAATGAAAATTCCATATAGCCATAGTCATAACATCATATACTCAAATAAATTATTCAATTCGAAATCAAATGCACCTATGGTACTTCAAATGGGGAACATTGGTGAAACAAAAGAAAGATTGAAAAATTTAGCATATTTGATCTATACACACTTACTTGAAATATCATATCCAAATTTATCTATACTTGGTAAAGCTCATAAAAAACTTCTAGGTCTTTACTACTAAATAGCTGCAACATCAAATCAGATCTAATATCCTTACTTTCATTTGCTTATTTTAACTAACTATTGTACCTAATTCATGCACTTTGCATTTAAATTATGCCAAAAAAAATTTACTTAATAGGTTAGTAAAAATAATGAGCAGGAAATTCTTATGAGCTTCTTCTTTGATGTTGAATTAGAGCTCAATAGAACCTCCTAGAATATTGAAGAAAACCTTTTTGTAGAAATTGAATTTCATCATTTCTTTGCCAAATACCAAACGTCACTAAGTGCTTGCCTAGCCTTTTCAATACAAATTCTGAAAGCACTACGAATACAGATAATTGATAAACCACTTTAATAAGGCATTATGTCAACATACTTTTGTATGCTTTACCCAAACCAAACAATGCAATTAATGACGTTTTAGTATGATCAACATGAAAAATGATAGGTGATAAGCAATTTCCTGCTGCTAGTGTACAACCAATAATTATGGCATCATTTTCTTGGCCAGGTACACCGGGCCTTTTGGCCCTTTTGAGTACAATCACTTTGAGCAACCATTTTGATACAATCATGTTAGATGCATTTTGTGCATCTTTTATAAGCCCATTTTCCCTTTCTTTATTTCTTTTTTTTTTAGTAATTTACATGCATTATAGTTAATTTTCGGGGACTTGTGGTACTTCATAAATTTGTGTTGAATTTCAGGTGGAAAGGAGCAATTGGAGTGGATTGGAGTTTTGGAAGGTGGAACGTGGAGATTGGAGCGGAGTTTGAATAGCTTGGAGCACATGAAAAGGAGTTATGGAAGCTTAGCATGGAGCTTGGAGTGACTATGGAAGCATTGGACAACAATTGGAAGCAAGAAGAATGAAGTAACCCACTGCCCAAATCCACACGGGTCGTGTGAAATCCACACGGGGTCGTGTGGATCCTGACAGCCCCCTTTTAAACACATTTGAAGTCCCAGTTCTACACGGGGTCGTGTGAAATCCACACGGACCGTGTAAAATCATGCAGTAACCTAAATCAAATCACACGACCCGTGTGAAATCCACACGGGGTCGTGTGGCGCTGAAGAGTTGGTTACACGTCAGTTTTCTGCACGGTTTTAAGGCATTTTTGGGGTCATTTTTAGGGGGATTCATTCTAAAAAAAAAGAGGGACGAATTTTGGGAGACTCCTATCATCATAAACATTTGGAAAACATCAATTTGTGTTTTGAACATTGTTTGTAAGTGCATTTAGACTACCTTTTATTGTTTGTATTGTAGAGATCTTAGTCCACTCATGTGTGGCTAGATCTCTACCCTTTCCGATTCTGTGAATCATGTGATTTGGTGTTTTTAATCAATTGGCTAGAAGTATATTTGTGTTTTTCATCTAGTTGTTCGAGTTTTGTGTTCAATGTGCATATGATTCTTATATTGATTCCTGTTGGCCACCTGAATTGATGTTTGTATCATGATTATTATTCTAATTGTGAAATCCGTAATTGTTTTACGATTAGATGTTGTAACAATACCCAAATTGATCTTTTGTTGAAGATTATTTGGATGTAACTCGAATAACATGTTTTCACGCTTCCGAGCTTTTGAGAAGTATTAAATGTTGATTGGTTGTTCACTTAAATCCTAATGCATTTCTCTAATATAATCCAAGAGCTTGTTTGGATTATGTTAAGAGAAATAGGTTTAATTCAAAGAGCTTATTTTGATTAAATAACTTTGTGAACCAAAAGTATTAGAGCTTATTAATGCTTTTAAAACCATCTTAGATGAAACGAATAGATCTTCTAGCCTTAGATTGAGATTCCTTATCAAACATGTGAAATGGAATCGGAATTTTATTTCATTGTATTTTCCTATCTTTCAGTTCATTTGTATGTTTAATTGAATTGGTTTTATAACTTTCGTATATCAAAACCCCCCTTTACATCTAGTGTATCTTATATGATAAATCTGGCGTAATATTAGACCCGCGTCCCTGAGTATCGACCCTGCTTATCTCTTACTACTTTGTTAGTAAATTGAGCAGAGAATTAAGACTTGAGCTTTACATATATTATCTCAATTTATTTGTTGAATTGACGCATCAACAAATTGGCGCCGTTGCCGGGGACACGGCAGTACTAATTGTTTATGCCGAGATCTTTACGTACAGGTACACCAATTCCAGTTGATTCGGAGATTGAAAAGACAGCAAAGAAGTTAAGGAAACAAGCCAAGCTTCGGAAGAGGCAACAGCCGGGTTCCAGAACTTCTACATCATCGAAACCTCCAATCATTAACATTTGGAAGGACATCCCCCTTTCAAGTGAAACCGAGACTGATACACCATCCTCACCTACACAACCTTCATCAAAAGAATCCTCACCACCACTTTCACCAATCCAAAATACCCCACAACCATATTTCACAATCCCTATTATACCCGAGGTTGAGATCACCGAATCCCCTACCCGAGACCACCACATGGCCGAGGAAAGAACCTTACGTGATTGGGCGACCCATGATGTCACCCAACAACCACTCTGCATTACTTATCCCGCGATGATGAACTTTGAGCTGAAGTCGGGATTAATCCACTTGTTACCAAGTTTTCGTGGTTTGGAGAACGAAGACCCTCACAAGTTCCTAAAAGAATTTCATGTAGTTTGCGTTGGAATGAAGCCGCACGATGTAACCGAAGACCAAATTAAGTTAAGGGCATTCCCCTTTTCACTTCAAGACGCAGCCAAGGAATGGCTATATGACCTACCACCGGGGTCGGTCACTACATGGAATGACCTTGCGCGACTCTTCCTTGATAAGTACTTTCCAGAAACGCGAGCTTCAAGTTTAAGAAGGGAGATCATTGGTATTAAACAAGGGAAGCGAGAAGCCCTTCACACGTATTGGGAACGATTCAAGAAGTTGTGTGCCCGATGCCCACAACATGGAATCAACGAGTATCAACTATTCCGATACTTTTGTGAAGGTTTGACACCAATGGAGCGAAGGTTGATCAATGCATCGAGTGGAGGTTCTTTAATTGACAAAACACCAACTCAAATTCGAGCTCTTATAGAGAACATGTCCGAAGATTCAAAGCACACGAAAATGGAAGACGAATGGTATGCCGACCCGCCAAGAGGGGTTAAGGAAGTGTCAACCCCGCACATGGAAAAACAAATTTCGGAACTAACGAAGGCGGTGATGCAGCTAACAAAGGATAAAGGTGTGGAATCACCAACTGTCCGAGCTTGTGGGATATGTTTGCAATATGGGCACCCAACCGATATGTGCCCTATGCTTCAAGAAGACACGGAAAAAGTACAAGCAGTTGGTGGGTATCCCGGCCAAAACCAAGGAAATTTCGATCAACCAAGAAATAATCACAATTGGGGATTTCAACAAAACACAAACTTTCAACCGAGATCTCAACCACAACAAAGACACCTATACCAACAAAATAACCCTCCATCAAATTTTCAACATCAACCTCAACACAACTACCCCCCTCCCCAAAATCAAAACCAAGGGAGTAGTAGCTCGGGTATGTCCTTGGAGGACATAGTGAAAAGTATAGCTACAAGTACTCAAGCGTTTCAACACGAGACAAAGGCAAGTATCAAAAGCTTAGAACAACAAATTTCACAACTTGCAAACTCAATGAGTAAGCTAGAGGCCCAAGGTAAACTCCCAGCTCAAACCGAGAAAAATCCAAAGCATAACGCACCGTAGCAAACTCGGGAAAAGTCAAGCCAATGACTTTAAATGAAGGCGCTGACCGGGAGGCAACCCGGACGTTACTGCTTTAATCGTTTGTTATGTTAGACTTCTCGTATTTTATTTTTCGAACTATTTTATTTTTCATTTTGATATTTCCAAAGTTTTTGGTGAAAAATAACTCGGGAAAGAAGTGTGCAAAAAAATTTTAATTTGGAAAAAAGGCGCGACCTTTGGGCGTAAATGTGCAAAAAAAACGAACAATTTTTGAGAAAGTCCACTGTTGAAATCCACACGGGGCGTGTGAAAAGTCACACGGGTCGTGTGATTTTAAACTCAAAAATTGAAAGCCCACTGTTGAATTTCACACGGGCCGTGTGGATTCCACACGGGGTCGTGTGGTTTGCGATTGAAAAAATGGTTCGCGACTGCCGGATTTCACACGGGTCGTGTGAAACTGGCACGGGGTCGTGTGGGTATTGTTCAAAATTTTTTCGAAACTGCTGGAAATCACACGGGCCGTGTGGATTCCACACGGGGTCGTGTGACGTGAAATAAACCCCTTTTAGTCCGATTTCCTTTGCTTTTGGCTGCACTTTTCACTTTCCCCTTTTCTCTCTTACGCAAACTCTCTCTTCCCCTTCTCTACTCTTCGCGATTTTCAGCCACAAACACCCACATAACTCGATTTTTTGTGCTTAATCTTCCACAAAGGTATGATTTTCTCAACTCTACTTCATCTTCTTCCCCCTTTCAAGCTCAAGATCTCAACAATGGCGGTTAGGGTTTTCTCCAAAACCCTAGGTTCGAAAATTTTGAAATAAATCTTGAAATTTCTTACTTTTATTTGTAGGATAAGCTTGGGGAAGGTAGAGATTGAAGCAAGGAACGATTCCCCACTCGAGAACACGCGACATTGCCCGGTAAATTCCTTCCTTGTTTATATCTTTGTTTTTGTCAAATTCCTTCCTTGTGGGTTTTGTATAATTGTGGGTTTAGCAACCATATTTTGTGCTCCAAATTGTCGTTCCAACGAGTTTTCCCGCGTTTTTAACGAATTTTTGGACTTTAATTTTCTTTTGGTCCCGTTGACCCGTTCCGTTGAAAAATTCGTTGACTTTCATTGACTTGCTTGTTCCAATGGAAGAAGGTCCGTCATCTACTAAGCGTCAAAAAGTTTTAGCTAAAAAACGTACGACCCGTGGTAAACGCCAATCTCGTCCCGAACCTAGTCCATCACCCGACCGAAACCTTCCCGAACATTGGGAAGTGGAATTTGTTGACCAAAGTCAGATTGACCGCTACAATACCTTGCTAGACCGGTTGTTTATTTCTCAAAAGTTTGCTCACCCCGAATCCTTGCAAGAACTTTTTATTTTTGAGGGCGTTCAAACTTTGTTTTCTAATCTTGGGTGGCCCGGTCTTCTTGACCTTCATGCGTCGTCCTACCTTCGTCCGTCTCTTGAGATGTTGTCGTCTTTCAACTTTGAGGACGACATTCTTTCTTTCCGGTTAAATAACCATTTATACCGGATTCATGCGGACCAACTCTGTTCTTTAGTGGGACAAGATCCCGCTATTGCGGAGGATGTTTATAAGGTCAGACCCGACAAACGCTATACCCCCGCCTCAGTTTGGAAAGACATCACTGGTCTCGACCGTTATAACGCCAGCACAGTTAAGGCTTCCTCTATCATTCATCCTGTCTTACGTGTCGCTCATCGCATCCTCGCTTCCGTTGCTTTCCCTCGTGAGGAGCGGAGTACAATTAACTCTCTTGAGCTCCGTCTCCTCTCGTACATGATTGATGAGAGGAGTGTAGTCAAACCACATTTTGGTAAATGCGTTGGTCATAGGCTTTTGAATGTTGCTCGTGCACCTAACGGGCAAGTTCATTGTGCGGGTTTATTAAGTCTCATCGTTCAGCACCCCGCGCTCGGTCTCGCTTTCCACCCCAATGAACCTATCATGTCGGGCGGCATTTTTCTCACCACCTCATTCTTTGAGTCTATGAAAATGTGCCGTCGTTCTAACCGCGGTTTCATATGGACCCTTCCAAAGCAAGCGTATGAGAAAGAAATACGCGTCACGCCTGACAATGCTCATGTCCTTCATCTTGACGAATTAACGGTAAATACTGATTGGTATTTGAAACATCATTTGCGCCATTCAGCCGATAGAGACGTTCCACATTCTCCTCATGTCTCCCGTTCTCCTCGCGGTGGTGCCTCATCTTCCGCCATCCCAACTTCTCCTCATGCTGAGGATGATCCATCTTCCGTCGACGGCCGGCTATCCCGCATTGAGGATACTCTTTCCGGTCTTCGCATAGATTACCACGCTCTAAACACCAACTACCACAACCTCCATACCGATGTCCAAACCTTGAACACAAATTATCAATCCATTGATACCCGCCTCACCACCTTCCATAACGAGTACACCACGAATTGGGGTACCCAACAGGAATATTGGACACAACAAGCCCAACATTGGGAGGCTCAGCAAAAACAATTTCAAGAGATGTCCTCAATGTTCCAGGGGTGGAATCTCAATCCGCCCCAATTCCCGCCACCTCCACCCCCGGAATTTTAGGCGCGTTTCCCCCTTTCTAAGCATCGCGGACGATGCTCAATCTTAAGCTTGGGGAGGGGGAATTCATTTTCATTCATTCATGCATTTTTTGTACAAATTTTTAAATTTTTTTGTAAATAATTAGATTTTATTTTCAAATTAATTTTCATTTTTCATTTTTCATATTTTCAGGCATTTCATACATAAAAAAAAAAAAAATTGTTTAGTTGACCTTTCATAGAGTTTGTTGTTTAGTGTTTTGTGTCCCGGTTTGCTTGTATTTTCATTATATCAAAAATAAATGAAAATTGAGCTTACTCCAATATGCTTCGTTAAAACGGAAAATGATAGGGATGGAAACGTTAACCTCATCTCTCTAGGCGTAAAAGTAGTTTTTACAATGTGAAAATTATAAACTCTTGAACAAGCCTTGTTGATGCAAAACGAGAAAGGGTAAACATTTTCTTAAAGCAAAGTAACAACTAGGAAGGGGCAAAACAGTTGTAAACAAGGTTCATATCCTTTTACTTCCCATTGTACATCTTAGTTTAAAGTCTCGTTGGACCCTACTTGTCCATTCACTCAGTCTTCCCGAAGTATTCAAATGGTGGGCTCTCTAAACCGCAATCAAATCAAGGAGGATTTCAAGAAACCAAAATCAAAGTCAAACTCAAATCAAGAAGTCCTCTACAAATAATCAAGACGGAGAGTCCAAATCATATGAAGAAAAATTCAATCAAATCAAGCAATTCCAAATGAAGAAATCAAAAATCAAAGTTCAAAGATTGAAGAAGGTGTGACACAAAAACCACACCTAAAAGCAAATACATTTCAAGAAATCAAGTCAGGTTAAAGTCAAATCCAAGTGAAGTGTGCAAGCCAAGACTGAGTGAAGTGATAGGTAGGGGGTAATAACAAAAAAACGAGATTTAGACTGAGGCGTTATTTGGGGGGTTTAGGTTGAGATGAGCCCTTTAGGATATGATGTTTCCTTGTTATGAGTTAGCTTGTCTTAGGAAGATGTTTAAAGTTTCAAAAGTTGGATTGGGAAGGCCTGGTCAAAAAATTTTATAATTTCCCGACCGTAAGGGCTGATTTTACGCTAGGGGTTTTGTAGGAGAACGTCTTTTGTCCGTGATTCCGTTGAAGCTAACTTGGAGTAAGAAATAACCATGTGATTTTAATGGAAAATGAATATATATGGTAAAGTTAATTGGGATGTGGGACATTGGATAATAAACTTAAGGTTTGGTCAATTAAACAACCAAAAAGATTTACATTTGCACTTTATTTTTTTTCTTTTAGTTTAGTAATTTTGCATTTCTTTCATCATGGCATTTGCATTTGCATTTCATTTAGATTTCTTTCTGCGTTTCGGCTTAGGATCTTAGTCATCAAATCTTTTCCTGACTCGTTCTTATTGATTCTCTTACTTGGGGACAAGTAAGGTCTTAAGCTTGGGGAGATTTGTTAGATGCATTTTGTGCATCTTTTCTAAGCCCATTTTCCCTTTCTTTATTTCTTTTTTTTTAGTAATTTACATGCATTATAGTTAATTTTCGGGGACTTGTGGTACTTCATAAATTTGTGTTGAATTTCAGGTGGAAAGGAGCAATTGGAGTGGATTGGAGTTTTGGAAGGTGGAACATGGAGATTGGAGCGGAGTTTGAATAGCTTGGAGCACATGAAAAGGAGTTATGGAAGCTTAGCATGGAGCTTGGAGTGACTATGGAAGCATTGGACAACAATTGGAAGCAAGAAGAATGAAGTAACCCACTGCCCAAATCCACACGGGTCGTGTGAAATCCACACGGGGTCGTGTGGATCCTGACAGCCCCCTTTTAAACACATTTGAAGTCCCAGTTCTACACGGGGTCGTGTGAAATCCACACGGACCGTGTAAAATCATGCAGTAACCTAAATCAAATCACACGACCCGTGTGAAATCCACACGGGGTCGTATGGCGCTGAAGAGTTGGTTACACGTCAGTTTTCTGCACGGTTTTAAGGCATTTTTGGGGTCATTTTTAGGGGGATTCATTCTAAAAAAAAGAGGGACGAATTTTGGGAGACTCCTATCATCATAAACATTTGGAAAACATCAATTTGTGTTTTGAACATTGTTTGTAAGTGCATTTAGACTACCTTTTATTGTTTGTATTGTAGAGATCTTAGTCCACTCATGTGTGGCTAGATCTCTACCCTTTCCGATTCTGTGAATCATGTGATTTGGTGTTTTTAATCAATTGGCTAGAAGTATATTTGTGTTTTTCATCTAGTTGTTCGAGTTTTGTGTTCAATATGCATATGATTCTTATATTGATTCCTGTTGGCCACCTGAATTGATGTTTGTATCATGATTGTTATTCTAATTGTGAAATCCGTAATTGTTTTACGATTAGATGTTGTAACAATACCCAAATTGATCTTTTATTGAAGATTATTTGGATGTAACTCGAATAACATGTTTTCACGCTTCCGAGCTTTTGAGAAGTATTAAATGTTGATTGGTTGTTCACTTAGATCCTAATGCATTTCTCTAATATAATCCAAGAGCTTGTTTGGATTATGTTAAGAGAAATAGGTTTAATTCAAAGAGCTTATTTTGATTAAATAACTTTGTGAACCAAAAGTATTAGAGCTTATTAATGCTTTTAAAACCATCTTAGATGAAACGAATAGATCTTCTAGCCTTAGATTGAGATTCCTTATCAAACATGTGAAATGGAATCGGAATTTTATTTCATTGTATTTTCCTATCTTTCAGTTCATTTGTATGTTTAATTGAATTGGTTTTATAACTTTCGTATATCAAAACCCCCCTTTACATCTAGTGTATCTTATATGATAAATCTGGCGTAATATTAGACCCGCGTCCCTGAGGATCGACCCTGCTTATCTCTTACTACTTTGTTAGTAAATTGAGCAGAGAATTAAGACTTGAGCTTTACATATATTATCTCAATTTATTTGTTGAATTGACGCATCAACAAATCACTTTGAGCAACCATTTTGCTCCAACCATGCACATGACTCGGTTTTGAAGTAACAAAATCACATCAGTAACCTCTTAAACAGAATGATTCTCTCCCATAAATTGACCATCATAATTTGTAGCTCCAATTATATTAGCGTTTATACCGATACCAACAAACATAAGCACTTGTAACAAAATAAAAAAAAAATTATGTCTACTGTAATATGTAAACTACTAAGCTATACTGTGATAACTTGTTAAAATTTTATCACTAAACCAAAACAAAGACTCTAGTAACTAATCATGTAATTAAATTTGTCTTAGACATTTTATCGAACACCTTTAATGCAATCCCTAAATTCATACAATTATCATGGATTGTAACAAAAGAATCTAGATTAGAATCATCCACATCAAACCATTTGAAGAAAAAAGAGATTGAGATACCAGAAAAAATCCCATATGAAAATATTAATTAGTCCATTAAGCCAATATTACCGGTGATTCTTGCTTGGGAGTGGAGACATTCGAATCCAGATTCAATACAAAGAAAGCCCGTTATGTTAAGGCAATTGACCTCGCTAGTATTATCAACACCTTGATTCTGAACAGATCGAAGTCCAACTATTAAACATGCCTGAAAATGATGACACAAACATCAATATTCAACTAATTTAAACATCACCCACCCCATTGTGTCTATATTTTTCCAATAGGGTATTGTAATAAAAACAAACCCAAGATTAAAGAACATTATAACTTACTATTCATTCTCATAACCCATTACAAAGTGGCCAGAAACTTTAATTTCGTTTGTCGATCAAGTAACAAAATCAAACTTCGTGATTGGCTTTAAGCACATACATATCTTTCTTGAAGTTCAAGGTTTGAAAAAGAAGACGATTGGTACCTGATTTGTAGGTAGACATTCCTTCATGATTATTGATGATCTAACCCAAAATTAAGGAAATTAGTTGTTGATTTGTAGGCTGAATCCGTAACTCTTGCAATTATGGATGTTAATATGGCAAGAATTAATAAGGTGAATTAATAAGGAGCGTGTAACGTATGAAGGTGTGAGGATGAAGAGCGGGAAAAAAAACCTGAGGACTCGTAATAGGGTGCCATGTGGCAGGCATAATAGTGTTTTATTAGAAGTAAAGATATATATATATATATATATATATATATATATATATATATATATATATATATATATATATATATATATATATATATATATATATATATATATAGCTTTTGCTAAATTTTGTGTTTCCTAATAATATATGTTTTTTTAACCTTTTTAGATTTGAGAGTTGGAGGAAAGACAAGCTGAAATGGCCACAAGACAAACACAACTTGAAACTCAAATGGCCGAGAATATTGAATTCCTGAAGCGCCACATTAATAACCCGTAATGACAATACGCTCAATCCATCAAATGTTCTTTAGGTTATTATTGTCAATGTTTGTACCTTTTTAAACATTTAGATTATGTTTGTAGTCTTAACGATTGTTAATACTTGTTTTGTAATGTATAATTATTGGATTTACATCTATTGTTTTTGTGTATGGAAATCCAACAAATTTTAGTCAATTGTATTATATTTTCTATGCATTTTGGGTAGGAAAATCTGGATTATTTTGTGATTTATTAGATTTTTTGAAGGTGTACATTTCCTCAGAAATTCCTAGGAAATCCCTCGAAATTTTATTTCCTAGGAAATCCCTCGAAAATGCATTTCCTAGGAGATTCCTCAGAAATTGTTTTCCTAGGAAATTCCTCACAAAACCCGACAAAATGGTTGTGTGGGAAAACTCTCGGGATTTCCGACAAAATTATCTCCTCGAAATGGCCTCGAAAATTTCCTCGGAAATTCCTCACAACACATTTCCCTGGGGGTATTTTCCTACAAACTTTATTTCCTCGGAAATTCCTCAAAAACACAGGTTTCCTAGGAATTTCTGAGGAATTTCTTCCTAGGAAAACACGTGTTTTTTCAGTAGTGCTAATCGTGTATACATGGAGTAGGGTGTGAGTCAAACCGAAGACCACTTATTATTAATTTATTACCATTCGTCGAATTGTTTACCTGCCATTTATGAATACGCAGTGTGCTAGGAATGGTTTTCCTAAAATTAATTGAAGTTGAAAACATAAAAGTTCTTAACCTTCACAACGTCCCATTATAAGTTAAAATGCACTCGCGACAGCTTCAGCAGGTGTGGCGGCTAATGACATACCCGGAGGGAGTATGACTCATTCACAATTTAAAATTCTTCTCAATCTTGATAATAACTCGGTGTGCAACATCAAAAAACAAAGTGGTGCCGCTCAATTATTTCGTCATGAAAAAATAATCATATGAGACGAAACATCGATGACAAAGCGACAAACCGTTGAGACATTTGATAGGACAATGCAATATATTGCGGGCAATATTATAATAATTAGAGTTTCTATGAGATTAATAATTATTTGATTGACCCATTCCAAGGAGAAGATAGAATTTATTATAGTTTTGATAAAGCCATAGACGACAAAAATAACTTCTATCCGATGGAATTCTTGAACTTGCTCATTGTTAGTGGTTTACCCCCTCATTACCTTTGGTTGAAAGTTGGATGCCCAATAATACTTTTACGAAATATTGGCTCAACAAATGGATTGTGCAATGTCACCCGATTAATATGCAAAAGATTTCAATAAAATGTCATTGATGCAGAAATAACTTTTGGTCAACATGCTGGCAAGAGGGTATTGTTGTCAAAGATTCTTCTATGTTGATATGTTCCCATTCGCTAACATGTTCCCATTCAAGCTAAAAAAGAAACAGTTTCCTATTCGAATATGTTTGGCGATGACAATCAATAAAGCTCAGGGACAAACAATTTCAAATGTATGTGTTTATCTTCCATTATTCTTGCATGACCAAGTTTATGTTGTATTGTCCAGAGGGATCTCATGTAGTAGTACAAAAGTCTTAGTGAAGCCTTATGAAAAATCCAAAGGTGATGAAGTGTATACATCAAATGAGTATGTAAAGAAGTGTTGTGTGATTAATAATGTACGATTAATCATGTATTATTGAAAATTTCATATGTGGCTTATTCTTATATAATTCTGTTAATTTCTCCTCAAATTACATTAATTACGTCTCATACAAGTTTTAAACTCTATAGTTTGTTGTTTTATTTCGGGGAAACATTGAACCATACGACATTGTGCTTGCCCTTAACAATTTGTGTTCCGCCGCATTACGCGGATACACAACTAGTATATATATATATATATATATATATATATATATATATATATATATATATATATATATATATATATATATATATATATATATATATATATATATATATATATATATATATATATATATATATATATATAATATCTCCTATTTAGATTAAAATTTGAAACCTTTGATATATACACGTAACCTGTCATGAAACTATGAAATCAGTGGATAACTTTTTGATTTTTGAAGTTTGAAAACAAGATAATCTCTAATAAGGAAACTCTTGTATATATCATGTAGATTATAGTTATGAAACGTTATATATGCTTGGTTTGTCTTGCTAACCCAAAAAAAATCACCGTGTTTAAAACCCTACAAACAAAACGACCTACTTTGTTTATCTTCCGGCCTACGCTACCACTGATTACAAGGTTCTAAATTCTAATTCTCTTTGCTTTGTATTAATTGATCTTTTAATGTTCTTGGATTAGAGAATGAGGTCGGCGAGAGGAAGAGTTTGCTTTGTATTAATTGATCTTTGTATTAATTGGTCTTTTAATGTTCTTGGATTAGAGAATGAGGACGACGAGAGGAATAGTCTGCTTTGTATTAATTGATATTTGCATTAATTGATCTTTTAATGTTCTTCCGGCTTGTGATTTCCTCTTGTTCCTCCAAATCAACAACCCTCATCGGTAGACGCATGCACACTCGTGTATGCATACCGAGACAGAAAGATCAAGCGCTTGCTAGAATCGTTGCTTTTGTCTTTTGGTTTGGAGTACGGCGTATACGTAAATTATTCTTTTTTGAACGGCGGGAAAGTGAGATATTACGTACTTTGCATCTTTGGTCCCTTTGGTTTAGCGTTTGAAATATATTTAATGATTTATGTGTAATAGAAAAACTACCATTATGAAATCCAATATCAAAGTTTCATCCAACAAAAATTTTAAACTCGATTAAGACTATAACACATAATTTTTTAAACTCCAAATTAAGACTGTATCACACACACACACACACACATATATATATATATATATATATATATATATATATATATATATATATATATATATATATATATATATATATATATATATATATATATATATATATATATATATATATATATATATATATATATATATATATATATATATATATATATATATCTTTTTGTTTTGGATGTTTAACCACTTAAAACTAAATATAAATGATGTATGATGCATAAACCATTCCTAAAAAATAAAATATTCTTGCCGAGTAATATTCTATATACATTGTCTTATATATATTGTCTTTAAAAGTGTGCTTTGAAACTAATTTATTCAAAGTATATACTTCAAGAACCTTTCCCAGTTTAGATGCTTCATCAAGCTGCTACCGACATTGATCCAATGAAACTTTCGTTTTCAAATTTCTTGTTATTTGTAGTTATGTTTTCAAATTTCTTATCTATATGAATTGTGCATGTGAATATTGATTTTGTTTGCTTATATAGAGTAGGGGTGTAAAAAATTACCCGAACCATATTAACCCGACCGATCCTAACCCGAATAGGATAGATAGGGTCAGGTGTAATAGGGTCAAAAAACCAAAATCGGGTTAACCCGACAAACCCGATATATATATATATATATATATATATATATATATATATATATATATATATATATATATATATATATATATATATATATATAATACATACATAAATTACAACCATCTTAATGCAAAAAAATCATAAAATTAAGACTATGTACAAGCCTTTGATGCATTGAATGAAAACCTGATTTTAAGTGGCATTTGAAGTATTCTTCAAAATTCAAATGATCTAGAATTATAAGTATCAGGCGGGCATTTAAAATTTGAACTTTTTTGAAAGAAACAAAAAAACTATTCCTGGCCAGCTGTAGCACGCGGATCACCAAGTTCCAAATAAAGTCTATACATTTAATCGTGTTAGAGGAAGAACAATGTTGGTGTTCATCAAACAGGCGGTGAACTTTCACCTTTTCTCTATACCCCTCTCCAATACGTCCGTTGCTAACCTAGATCCCCTACTCACCGATTAGCAACCACCAACACTGTAGATGTTGCTATTCACCACCACACTGCCACCTGCTGCACTCCACCATGACATCTACAGTACCGTTTCCATAACAAGAGATCGACTAGCCGCGTGGTACACTGCGCGCATCTACCCACAACTGCTGCCAACATCACCACCGCTGCAGCACTCGGTCATCGCACACCAACACACAACCTCCTACACAAAATCATTGTTGAACTACCACTGCTAAACCCCCAACGTGATCACACCACGAATATCTCCACAACTAAAACCCAGATCTCGAAAACCCCTTAAAATCAGATCTAAAACACCGCACCGCTGGAGCCGCCCTCTACCGCCTTATCCTTCTTTTTCTCTGTCTATACACATATACACACGACTCATGGGGAGGACGAAGGTATCAGATCTGCTTCCTTTTTACCGATTTTGCATTCTTTTTAATTTTCTTTGCAAGTTGTGTGATTTTTTGAACGTTTTGTTGGAACAATTTTCTTCTGATCGGATGATAAGTCTACTCAATTTGATTTTTCTCACTGATGTGTTTAATGTTGATTTCTGTATACCGGATCAAAGATAAACTAATGTTGATTTGTTTGGTTTTTGCCTCTCTTTTTTTAGTGGGATTAAAGAGACACAGGCCTACCACTGCACTTTACCTTTCAGTATTCCGGATCAAAGGTGAAATAATTACTACCTAGATTCATCAACATTGCATAAAATCTTATATTGGGTGATGTGGTGAGATCGTTTATCAAAATCATCATGTGTTGCATTTTCTTAATGAGTTTTGGTGGGGGTGTAAACGAACACAATGCCATAAAAGGTCAAATTTTTTGTTTGTGTTTGCTTGTTAGGAAAATAAGTTTTTTGGTGTTCAGTTATGTGCGTACATATAAGATGAGGATGAATGTGTTTATAAGAAGCATCAGGATGCAAATTCAGGCCTTTTACAGAAAGAAGTCGATGTAACATAGGTTTACTTTGACCTCCCTCTGTTTTTTTTCCTTTCTTCATTTCGGATCTTTAAGGAAAGCATGCATACTTTGTTCCACATCTGCTGACAATTTGTTTTAGTTCTAGATTTCTTTATCTTTTTTGCTTCTTATACGGGGTTCACAAAATCAACCAAGCAAGTACATGTCAAACCCCATCCCTCTTTTATTGGTTGAACAGATGTTGAGATGACTTTCTTTGTTTTCTCACATTTTAAAGTTTGTGGGTATTTTGGTTATGTCAGGAAAGCTTATAACTTGCTTTGTTTTATTTGTTGTAGAAAAGCAAGTGGAAGGCTGTGTCTGATGGGGGAAGAGCTCTTTAATTTGTTTTTCTATGTTTGGATATTAAGTTTTGAGTGTCTGATTTAGATAACATTACAAAGTTTGAACAGATCTCGATAAGTTTTTGTGTATAAGTCTTGAATTGATTGGCAATAAAGCAATCTCATTGGTTTATATATTTTATGTTGATGATTTGAACAAACCAATTATTTATTGTTTATAATTCTGAATAGATAAGGGGTTCTAAGATTATGTGAAAATTTCAGATTTTATATGTTATATGGGAAAATGTAAAGTTACAATATGATATTTTTGGTATTGTTTATTTTGAAATGTACGTTGTTGTGATTTTAATCATTTTATTATGATTGTATTGATGAATTTTTATTCAATGCATGTGTATTAAAAAAACATGTGTTGGTGGTTAAGACTCAAGTTTGAAAAATATTTGAAAGAAGATGGTGATTTGTCGATCAATAAAAAGCCATACAATAGTTTTAAAAGGAAAAAAAAAAATGGTTTACCTGTTTTCAAAAAAGAATAATAGCTTTCTTTTGCTTTGATCATTAGTTGTATACAAAATAACAAATGACACTTATGACTTTTAGTCTTTTGGTACCCAGTAAAGAAAAAGAAAAGCCAGGGATGAAACTATATTGTATTATAATATTATTCATTATATTTAAAAAAGAAAAGCTAGGAAACAAATATTATTCATTATATTTTAAAAGATATGTAGCTAACCATATGTATTATATATTTTTTTTATAATTGTCGTTTCCGAAAAGATCCATCTTTTACTATATCATTTTGTTAATAGTATAAAAATGTACTAAAATATAAAAATTTACTCAAAATATTTATAAAAATTAAAATTTTCAAATAGTAACAAATATATTTAAAATTTTCATAAAAATATACTAAAAGATGATATTAAATAAGCTATTAATTTAAGAAAAAGCTTACAATAAATAGATATATATGAGCAACTTTATTTAATTTGCATTAATATATTATATACTTAACAAACTATAATAATAATTGTAAAAAAATAAAATAATGGGAATTTGAAATAATAACAAATGTATTAAAATGAATAAAAAGTATATTAAAAGATAATTTGAAGCTATAGATGGAAGTTTTATTCGAATACTTGATGACATGGTTACTCCTTACACTGATCAAGCCAAATCGATAGACGGTTTTATTAATGCAATATTTCCTTCTTTGTAAATCAATGGAAGTACGTTCATCAGATTATATCAACTAAAAATGAAAATGTTGACGAAATTAATGATCAGTTGATCAATAGATTCCAATGATAGGAAAAAGTGTATTATAGTTTTAACGAAGCAGTAGATGACAAGAACAACTTCTATTCGATGGAATTTTTAAAACTATTCACAGCCCCTAAACAATCTTGTCGTATTGCGCGGATACCCGAAAACATCCATCGTACTTCAACATTAACTTAAAACAATTAACCGAAAGACAACCAATCTGTCTCCGAAAAATGTTTGCCGAAAGAAACTCTTCGTCGCCGCAGCATTGAGCGGATACGCACCTAGTATGTATATATATATATATATATATATATATATATATATATATATATATATATATATATATATATATATATATATATATATATATATATATATATACACTAGTCGTGTACCCGCGCAATGCGGCGGGACACAAAATGTTAGGGGCGAGCATTGCGTTGTTCGGTTCGATGTTTCGCTAAAATGAACAATAAGCCGTAAAAGTTAATAAGTTGTGTGAGACGTATCTAATGTAATTTGAGGAGAAATAAACAGAATTATATATAATATAATAATAAACCAAATATGAAATTTACAATTATACATGATTCATTGTATATTATTAATCACTCAACACTTTTTTATACACCACATTCGATGTATAAACTTCATCACCTTTGAGTTTTTCATCCGGTTTCACTAATACTTTTGTATTGCCACGTGCAATCCCTCTAGACAATGCAACATAAAGTTGGCCATGCGAGAATACTGGTTCTGGAAGATAAATGCCAACATTTGGAATTGTTTGTCCATGAGCTTTATTGATTATCATCGTAAAACATAATCGAATAGGAAATTGCTTCCTTTTAAGCTTGAAAGGGAACAAATCATCATCCGACGGACATAAATGTATATTTGGCAAAAATACCCTCTTGCCAGCATGTTGACCCATAGTTTATTGGCAACCGTAGATTTTAATAACTTGTATGATATGTAACTAATACAATTTGAGGAGAAATTAACATGATTTAGAGTGAATACTTGTCCCACTAAAACCATGTTGCGCTATAGTGGGACCAAACAGGCGTGGCTATAGTGGGACAATTTGAGGAGAAATTAACACGATTGCCAACATTTGGTTTATCTGATGTATATAAAATAACAAGTGTCATATAATTTATAAAAAATATTTTTAAATAAAATTGACATATTTAATTTATGAATTTTAACTTACATTGCCGTCGATCATCCAAACCAACAGTCTGTTGCCTAAAACGCCCTCCCAAACATTTAAAACTCAGATAGCGGTTATATTACACCATTCATACATGTTTCGCAAAGTGGTATGATATATATCCATTTCAACTGAATAAATTAGAATTACACTTAAATAAAAAATCATAGAAATAAATATAAAACCTAAAATATTAATTACGAAAAATAGATTGTTACAAATTCACCCACCAGGCCCTTGAGAGTTGAGACCCTTGATATTGAACTGTCAAGTATTAGAGTTAACGATATGCATTATACGATGCACTTATAAACTTTTTGACTTATGAATTCATAAAAGTGATGGGAGTATAATTTCTTTTTGGGAAATCTAAATTGACAACGAAAGTTTCACTTAAGGACATTTTTCCAAAGATGATTAATTTTTTCTTGTCATGATAATTCAGGATAAAAATAAAAACTTGCTGTAAATTTAGATTAAAAAGGAAAATATATTGTTAACCGATAATCCCTTTAAAGATATATAAATAAATTTCAAAGTTTAAAAACTTCATAATTAATTTTTAAAATAATGATCTTATTACAAATAATCTTTCTAGAAGACCAAACCAAAAAATGAAAATTTAAAGTTTAAAAGCTTTATGTTTTTCCTTCTGTCGGATGACACTCACACACACCACACAGGAAACAAAGACTGTAATTTACCAATATGACTTTAGCAAAATATATAGAATATTTGAATCATCATTTATTTTTACCCAATACATTATAATTGATTGATACAATTTATGTAGTTAATTACTGTATTTAACAGGAGACATAACATATGTACATGAATGAATGAATTCTATGTTGTACGGTATTTTAAATTATCTAAATATTACTATATTGAACACAAATGAATTGTGTGTTGTACCGGTATTATTTGAAAAACAACACACGAATAAGAAAATTTGCATATGTCTACATAATTGTGTGCTTTACAGGTAACATTATCACATTAATTCCCTCTCTCAAGGCTCAAACAGTCAAATTGAAAAGCAACAAACCATGACTTTTATACTTGACAACCACTAATCTTTTTAGAGAATTTGAAAAGAAAAAAACATAAATAAACAAGAGACTATCAGAGGACCACAAGATCAATCAACGGTATCAACACCTGCCAAAGCATTCATAACCAATATATGCTATTCCAATATTCCAAAGGTAACTCCACCCATTTACTTTTTACTGCGCACGTACAGAAAGCTGTTTTGAGCATCTCAAAAATAAAAAATGTTGTTAGAATTCCATATATAAGAAGGAAAGCATATGAAATACAGAAAGAATAAACCCTAGATTGTGAAATCAACAACTCAATTCAACTAACATGTTGTGCAAAAATCTTAAAAGATCATGAAAGCAAAACTAAAGTGTTGTGATACCGGTTTCAAGTATGAGGAATTTTGAGGTAACGGTTTCAAATTAGAGCAATTTTGTGGTGCGGTTGTTTGTACCATTGATGGTGGTGGTGATGGCTTTAAAAAATAGCAGCAACAGAGGATGGTGGCGTATGGCAGCATATGGCATTCAGACAGACCATTGTAGTTGGTCGACATAATGCAGAAAAATTCACCAAGTGTTAAATCCTAGCAGGATCGGAAGCAAGAGGAGGGGCGAAATCAACAAAAATCATTAGAAAACGAAAAACAAAAAATGAATGTCGATAAAAAATTAACATACCAAACCCAAGGGCAAACCGGTCCGAAGTATGTGCAAATGAACAATTACTCCATGATCCATCTCCAGAAGTCAGCAACATCTCCAATATTCAAGGCTAAATGGTCCAAAGAATGGGATTCCATGTTCACACAAAATCTAGATCTTTCAATGATTTTGAGACTCTACAAATCTAAACTGCAAACGCAGAATCACCTGCATTTGCTAAAACACATGATTATTACAACAATTTTAAATTTAAAATCACCCAAATGATCTACATTGTCTCCCTTTAAACAAAAACTCAAGTTCAACCTGCCTATTTGGTCATCTTACTCACTACAAAGTACGTACTTATCATAATACTTTAAGGTCACGTGGTCATAAAAGATAAAAACTCATATGTAGATAGTCTTGAGTTGGCAGGGTCAGATTGAAACTCATGAAATACTCACAAATACACATATACATATAGTATTTCAAAAAAATAAGAAAAAACATACTCAAATAGTGTGACTGTGTGTGTAGATCCAGGTCAAGGTTTTTCAGTTGAGAATCAAAACAGGGGAATACCACTCTGCTCCCTTTTTTCTAAAACCATAAAGATCAGACATAAACCAAACACCGCACCCCCAATAATTTCATCATGATTTACATAAAAGTAACTTGGATTTTGGTTCCTGTGTTAATCAGATTTAAAATTAGCAAATTTGGTCCAATAATTTCTCTTGCAAATTCGGTCCTTATTTTCATGTTAGGTGCAATACTTCAATGAATGATAGTAGGATGCTAAAGTCGTCAAAAAGAATAAAAGTAAATTGTTAATAATTATATTTTTGCACTCTTTATATCCATGCCTCGTTTGTGATTTATTCAACCCAAATCTATTTTCTCCTGTTTCTTTTGCAGACCTTTTTCTTTTTTAGAATATCACCTGTTATCTCTTCACATTCTTTCGATTAAAACACAACTAAGAAGAATAAAAGTTTCTAAAATACTTACATTCCCTTCAATATGGCTCTATTGTTGTAGAATGACTGTCTTGTACGTTTCCGTCTGCACATAATCCTGTAACACCAATACACCATAATAATTTGCCTCTGGTTAATTTGGTTTTAGATGAGTTATTTTTGTTCAGAGACCAACAAAAAAACCCAAACACACAAAGATAAACACACCTAAAAACAAATACATACATATATACATACATATATACACACATATACACAGTATAATAGATACACACCTACACAAATGAATATGCACAAATAAAGATACATTAACACACAGATATATACAACTACAGACAAAAATGAATACACAGATATATTAAATATAGATACACACTTATAGATACGAATACACATTGATATAGACAAAAATACTTACAAATAAACACGATGAAGAAGCCATAGAAACCTGTGAGGTTGTGACTGCTTGAATGGGATGGTATTCCTTAGATGGAATTTGTTTTACAAACCTGCACCTACGGTACTGGTTCACGGGAGAAAACTGAAAATCAGATTCGGACCCTGCACCTACGCTAACTTAAATCATCGGGAGAAACTGAAAAAGATTAACTAGAATCGGCAAGGAGGAAAGCTCGTCTGGAAGTTCGGGAATTACTAGAGGTATGAGCGAATTTAGGGATTGTATTAATGACATCGAATTGGTTGACATTAACAATGCCGGCAATCAATTTACGTGGGTTCAATCGAGACTTGATGGTTCGGGAATTCATAAAAAGCTTGACCGGGTCATGGCTAATGTTCAATTCCTGGATCAATTCACTAATGCTTCGGTGATATTCAAGGCGCAAGGGATATCGGATCACTGCCCAACCATTCTTTCTATCCCGCTGTCGGTGTCTAAAAAGAAAAATTCTCCTTTTAAGTTTGTTAATATTTGGCAATGAAACCGGAATTCCTCAAGATTGTGGCTCAAGTTTGGAACACAAATATTGATGGTTTTGCTATGTTTAGGCTCGCGAGAAAACTCAAACTTCTTAAAAAGCCTCTTCGTAAACTTCTTTGCGAGCAAGGGAATTTGGAAAGTAAGGTTAACTTATTGAGGGAAGAGCTGGCTGGCGCTCAAAATGATGTTGATAAGGACCCATTTAATCATGATCTCTGTGAAATTGAAGCTACTTATCTTAAAGAGTTTTATGATGCTTTATGTGATGAAGAAAGGTATCTCATTCAAAAGACTAAATTAACGTGGCTTAAAGAGGGTGACCGCAACACTAGATTCTTTCACAATTATCTTAAGGAATTTTCTAATAAGAGACGCATTGAAGCGGTCATGGACGGGAATGGGATATGGCACCGTTCGAAAGGAGTTTCTAATATTTTTGTCGATCATTTTTTTCGATTCTTGGGCTCTTGCCCACAGGTGAAAACCATCTCACACCCGGAGTCGCTTTTTGGTAATAAAATCAGTGAAGCATGTGCCCTTGAAATGATCAGACCGGTTAATCATGAAGAAAATAAACCGACGATGTTTGACATTGATGATAACAAGGCGCCTGGCCCAGATGGGATTTCTGCGTGTTTTTTCAAAAAGGCCTGGACGATTGTTGGGGGAGATGTATGTGCGGCTGTGACTGAATTTTTTGAGAGTGGTGTTTTGCTTAAAGAATTAAATGCTACGAATATTGCCCTTATCCCCAAAACAACTTCGCCTTCCCGCGTTAATGATTTTCGTCCTATTTCATGCTGCAATGTGATTTTGAAATGCATTAGCAAAGTGATTGTGTGCCGGATTCGTAATCATTTGAGTTATATCATTTCGGACAATCAATCTGCGTTTGTCCCTGGAAGATCCATTCTTGATAATGTCCTATTATCTCAAGAGCTTCTTACTAGGTATCATCTTAAAAGAGGAACTCCTAGATGCGCGTTCAAGGTGGACATCCAGAAGGCTTACGACACTATAGACTGGAATTTTCTCCGTGAAGCGTTGATCTATTTTGGATTTCATCCTATAATGGTACATTGGATTTGTACATGTGTCACAACCCCGTTTTTCTCTATTTGTATCAACGGTGAGCCCCACGGTTTCTTCAAAGGAAGAAGGGGCCTTCGCCAAGGAGACCCTTTGTCCCCAAATGAACTATTAGTCCATTTGTGATTTACCTTGATATGCATAAGCTTTACTAAGAAGTTAGTTTCATATTCTATTTTTTACTGCTAAAAAGCCGAGATTGATTTGTGTTAAAAACTAGAATATGAAACTAACTTCTTAGCAAAGCTTATGCATATCAAGGTCAATCACAAATGGACTAATAGTTCATTTGATGAACTCGTTGAGTTGTTGCAATCTTCATATCTAGAAGGAAACAAGATCCCCACATCACATTATGTAGCAAAAATGACACTAAAAGATAGGTTTGGGGTATGAGTCGACACACATGAGCAAAAATGATTGTGCTCTCTTTTGGAAAGAACATAGTTCATTGCAGAACTGTCCCGTTGTAACGAGAGCCGGTGGATCGATGAAAACAAAAAAGGTAAGAAGATACCTCATAAGGTGTTACGTTACTTTCCTGTGACCCCAGAGGACGACGTTTGTATTGTTCAAGGCACACCATAAAACATAGGATTTGGCACAGTACCGGACGATCAGAAAAGGGTACGATGTGTCATCCTGTTGATGGGTCTTCGTGGAAATAATTTGATCAAAAGTGCCCTAACTTCTCGAGGGAACCCTGAAATGTCGCCTAGGGCTTGCAACTGGCGGTTTTAATCCATATGGCAACATGAGCTTGGTTCATAGCACATGGCCGATTAACTCACCACATACAATTTGCCTCCATGGCAGCTATGCATGAAAGAGACCTCATTCCTGTTATCCTTGTTGATTCTCGACCCTAAATCATCTGGGAAGGACATGTATATTTTTCTTAAGCCGCTGGTGGAAGAGCTTAAGCAGTTGTGGCAGACAGGCGTACGTACTAGAGATGCAGCGACAAACACGTTCTTCTTAATGAAGGCGACATTGTTATGGACGATAAACGATTATGCAACTCGTAGTAGTTTATCTGGTTGGAGCGAATAAGGCTACAAAGCATGTATGACTTACATTGAAGACACTCATTACGTTTGTGTAACAAATAAAATTGTATATGCTGGTCATCGTCGATTCTTAGCTACTAACAATCTGTGGAGAAAGAATTTGAACTTTAACGGGAGATAAGTCCCCCTTCGAGAAAATTTAGTAGTATAGATATAGATGCTCAACTTGATTGTCTACTATTTCGTAAACCAGGCAAACATCCTAAGTTTGGAGGTAATCCTCAAGAAAGGGAGGACTTGGAGTTGAATGGTCCAAACGAAACATATTTTTTGAACTCGAGTATTGGTCTTCTCTACAGCTGAAACACAACTTAGATCTAATGTATGTTGAAAAAAATATGTGCTGCAGTTTGTTGGGGTACGATTCTAATGAACAGTAAGACTAAAGACACCTCAAATGCATCGTTGGACTTAGAAAAGCTAAATATCATGAGTCCGCAATGGTTGCAAAAAGGGGTAACAAGCTCTTTCGACGGCCATCAAAACACTCAATGACAAAAACCGATCGAATGTTTTTTTGCCAATTTGTTAAAGACAAAATTCCCCATAATTCCACGAAGAGTTGTCGGCTCTTTCAATGGGTGCTAAAATAAATGCATCTACTTACACTGCTTGCATAGTCAACGGTGTTAGGTTTATGGTACTTGATGGTGACGCACAACGGAAAACTCTGGGGTGCTAGCGGTGGGAGAGAAATGTGAAAAATATGGCCAGCTAGAATAAATCATTAAGGTGCGGTATACATATGAGTATTCGACTGTACTATTTCGCTGCAAGTGGTTTGGTACTCGAACAGAAAATAAAATCACTAGTATGAACACAGAATGTGAAATGTACAAAAATGATCAACTCATATTTGCATCCCAAGCCAACCAAGTGTTTTTTTATCAAAGAACCTTCTCGAAGAAACCAAAACAATAATCTTTGGTGGGTCGTCGAGGATGTCAATCATCGAAAAATTTGGGATGTTCACAATGGCGTCCCAAATGCTGACATTGACTTAGCCGAATATGTTGACGTCGTTCATAACCACTCTTCATCTAATTGTGGTATTGTAATCGACTTGAGTCAATACTCTCAAAACATTCTTAATTATAATACCGGTAGAGACTCTGATACTGAAGTTGATCCGCCAACAATTACCGTCAATGAAATAATTGAGTGCGAGACCACAGAGGGTGATACTGATTATGTTAAAGAGGGGTCTAATTATGACACTGAAGTATCCAAGGGTGAGGCAGATCGTTAAACCACTTGTAATTTCTTTTTGTGCCAGGGTGATACTGATTATATACACACAATTCTCATACACATATATTATAAAAAATGGTTAGGGTCGGAAATGGAATTATTCGTTGGGGGTGGACTTAACGAGAAGATGCAGCTTTAGCAACCGCCTTCATCAACATCACCGAAGAGGCCAGTGTGGGAAACAACTGCGACTTTTAGGAACGTATAGAGGAATCGTTTCACAATATTTTAGGCACAATACATTATTGGAGTATGAATCAGCTTCATTACAAATGGAGGAATTTGTTAGTAAAATTGCGTAAATTTAACCAAATTTATGCACAACTATCGACGAACCAACAACCTGGGACAACCGACGTTGAGATCCTTTAGCTAGCCTTAGGGTGGGGGGAGTAGATCCCTCCCATCCCACTGAACCCACGCGCCATGTCAGCTTTTCTCTCTCCTCTCACTTCCATTTTCCCCATCTTTCACCAATCTTTCACCAATCTTTCACCCATGGAACCAGTACCCACTGAACCCACGATGCCACATCATATTTTTAATATTAAAATTAGATAAATAATACCCAAAATAATTATATATATATATATATATATCCTATCCTAATAAATAAGTAACTCAAAGCCACATGTCATCACCACATTCATTTTGCCACATGTCATTTTCTCATAATTTTAAATTTCTTAAAAAAAAACTAATTTGTTTGAAATGTTTCTAACTCCTTAATGATGGGTTTAATTATCATTCAATTTCAAAATTAATTGTTATCATTCAATTTCAAAATTAATTGTTTTTTAATATCATATTATTTTTTAATGTGTAGAATGATTTGGGAGAGAATAGAGAGACAATTGACGTCATATTATTTTGAAGAATGATTCCAATCAAAATTAATTGTTATCATTCAATTTCAAAATTAATTGTTTTTTAATATCATATTATTTTTTAATGTGTAGAATGATTTGGGAGAGAATAGAGAGACAAAAGACGTCATATTATTTTGAAGAACGATTTCAATCATAATAGTGAATTTCTTATGTAAATCCTTAATGATGAGTTTAATTATCATTCAATTTCAAAATTAATTGTTATCATTCAACTTCAAAATTAATTGTTTTTTAATATCATATTATTTTTTAATGTGTAGAATGATTTGGGAGAGAATAGAGAGACAATTGACGTCATATTATTTTGAAGAACGATTTCAATCAAAATTAATTGTTATCATTCAATTTCAAAATTAATTGTTTTTTAATATCATATTATTTTTTAATGTGTAGAATGATTTGAGAGAGAATAGAGAGAGAAAAGACGTCATATTATTTTGAAGAACGATTCCAATCATAATAGTGAATTTCTTATGTAAAATTATTAATGTTTAGATATTCTTAATCAATAATTTTTTTGTATCATTCCGTGTAATACACGGGTTTTACAACTAGTAATATATATATATATATATATATATATATATATATATATATATATATATATATATATATATATATATATATATATATATATATATGTTACGTGTGTGTATATGTATATATATATATATATATATATATATATATATATATATATATATATATATATATATATATATATATATATATATATATATATATATATGTTTGTGTGTGTATGTATATATATTTGCAGCGGTTTCAATGGCTTCACCAACCCAAACATGAACCCGCGACTGCCGAACCCGATGAACCCGAAGGAGGCGGGCCAGCGGTACCGGAGGTACCGGCGGTACCGGCGGTACCGCAGCCTTCTTTTCTCGATCCCGCATGAACCCGCGTATTACTCCGTCTACCCTTACAACAGTATCGGGTGACACACAACACAAATTTTACACACCTCGATGCGTGGAATGTAGTGAAAAATTCACATTAGTTTCACTGATCGTAGTTAGCTTTTAATTATCGTATTAATGTTTTAATTATCGTATTTTAGGTTTTAATTTACCGTATGTAGGATTTAAATTATCGTGTATGTTTTTTTAAATTTTTATTTTAATGTCATTTTAGGTTTTAATGAAATATATTTTCAAATTATTAGTTTTATTTTATTTTTAATTTAGTTTTTAAATTAAAAAGTGAGAAGTAGTAAGAGGTGACAATTTCCATGGGTGAGGGGAAAAGAGAGGGGTGCTGATTAGATGCTGAGGCGACAGGCAAAAAGTGAGAGCTCCCAAAAGCTCACACTTGGCATCCTGGCCTTAGGGAATTTGCACTTCGAACTAGTTTTAGCAATATTGGTAAATTGTGTTATTTGCGTTAAGAGAGTTGTTCCTATATAGAGTATAGGGGGTGTGCTTAATATAACAAAGACAAAACTTCATAAATGGTCCCTGTGGTTTCACATAAAATCAACTTTAGTCCCTAACTTTCAAAAAAACCTCAAGGATAGTCCCTGTGGTTTAAAAACTTTTCATAAATGGTCCCTCCATCAACTTTTGACCGTTAAGTAGATAACGGATGAGGGTAAAATTGTCTTTTCCATAATAGGGACCATTTGTGAATATTACTCTTTTAGTTTTTTTCTTTTTTCTTTTTACTTTTTAATACATTTTATAGAAACTTTGTATTAAGCCCACACCTCACCCCCTTCCCCACCCCACCCTCCGCTTCACACACACACACACACATAAAGATACGGACGAGTACCAGAGGAACTCGATCAGGTTTTGGAGGAGTATACCGTGGTTTCGGTGAAGGAGGTCGGGAGGAGTTTCTCGGCAGTAGTGGGTGTGGAGAATGGTAGTTCTGTGGAGGCTAAAGCGGAGACTGCGAACACACCAAGTTGAGCCATTGACGAAGAACCCTCACCCACATACCTTTCGATTCACACAAACACAGCGAGAATTTCTCATTTTCTCATTAGCGTCGTTGACGGTAAACTCCAATCACTACGAGAATTTCTCATTTTCTCTGTGCTGGAACAGCCGGTGAAGGGGGTCGGTTGGGTTCTCGAAGAAGACGATAGTGATTCAGAGAGAACGTTGGGGATGGGAATGCACAACTTATCAATTACCAATAACGCCCCTGCAATTCGAGGGTACCCTAAGGTGGAAGGGCTCCGGCGACGGCAGGTGGCCAAGGATCAAATTGCTCGTCCGTTTATGATAATCGATTTCCATCTGGTTCACGCAACTTTCTGATAATCAACTTGTTTGATAATTTTCGTTTTCTGCAACACTTATATGATCTGATAACCTCATCTAGTTCTAGTTATTTTGGATTTCTAGTATGACTTTGTGATTTTTCCAACCATAGCCTTGAATCTTATCACTTATCTGATCTGATAACTACATGTATAAGTTTTCAAATTTTATGATTGGTATGAGTTTGCTTCGGTTCCTACTATGAGTTTGATTCGATTCTTCATATCTACGGTTTGTATTGTTGTTGTTTCAATTCCTGGTATAAGTTTTCAATGTCCCCGTAATTCGTTTCTTATTGTCATATTTTCAGTTTTCTTCATTTGATTGGTTGTTAATGGATTATAGATTTGATTGGTTGTTAGTGGATTGGATTTTGTGTTTCGTTTCGTGTTTAATGCGATCAAATTGCTCGTCTGTTTCTTTATGTGTGTGTGTGTGAGAGAGAGAGAGAGAGAGAGAGAACCGGAGGGTGAGAAAGAGAAAGGAAAAAGAAACTAAAAGAAAATTCTTCATAAATGGTCCCTGTTATAAAAAAAAGGCCATATTGCCCTCACCTGTTATGTATTTAATTGTTAAAAGTTAACAAAGGGACCATCTGTAAAACGTTTTCAAACCACGGAGACTATTCTTGAGGTTTTTGAAAGCTAGTGACTTAAATTAATTTTCTGTGAAACCACAGGGACCATATATGAAGTTTTATCTGTAATAAATGGAAAAACCTTTAAACTAAAACTCAATCCAAAATGTACGGAAGTAATTTTGCATGACTGAAATGAGAAATTATAATGGTTACAATAGTGGAAATAAACTATCAAATGAAACGATACACTTACAATCAAACATATCAATAATTAAGAGAAAACCCTCACATTATTTAATTTTTTCATTTAAGCATTTATTCACCTCCTAAAATCGGTTAGCAAGTTACATCGGCTTGCAATAACTTCCAACTAACATGATTGGCTTCAGGTAAAATGCTGGAAATAGAAGGGCCTTTCTGAAATTTGCTTTTAATATAAACCGGTAAGAAAACTAAAGGGTTGTCGGGTACTATACCTGACTTGAGGACTCAAAGATTGCAAAATTAGCGACACAAGACCAAAAATGCACAAAAAGAAAACCAAAGGGACTAAAACCGAATATCCCAATAGAATAAAAGGTCAAAAACACCATACATTTATAACCCCAACTAAGTTGTTGTCCAAAGTCCGAACATGTTTTTGCTAATCTTTATCCCACATAATTAACTTAACCAGGGTTAAAGAAAAGGGGGTCCTCCACTCCTCCATGGTCAAGACTCTGCACCAGCTTCAACCCCAGATGCATGGTGGTTGTACAAATTTCCAAAATTACCCCTCCCACCACCGCCCCTTCCCCTACCACCATCACCACCATGGTAGTTGCGTTGGTAATAATTTCCTGGCTGCTCATAGTAACTGTTACGTCCATTCTGGTAAGGTCAGCCTCCAGGGTCTAGTGGCACCATTTTTTTTTCCGAGCATACATAATAACAAATTTTTTTTATAACCTATGAATGCGGGGCATTTTCAGGTCGGGTCGGGCATATATACTAACACAAAAAAACAAAACATACGATTGCATTAAATATAACAAATTAGTGTAAATGAAAAGTTGTTTTTGAGTCCTCGGGCACGTCACTTGATTATTTTGAGGAGCATTTTCTAAAGTAACATTGAAAATGGATTTATTATCGTCCCGAATCAAAGATATTGTGTTAATGAAAAGTCCTCTAGAAAGAGAGTCACTCGACTCAAATAAAACTCTAGTGGCACAAATAAAATCTCTAGTGGCACTATAATATAAAAAAAAATTCCGAAAATTTTTACCCTTACACAGAAAAAACGAGTAGTGGCACGGGCTACCCCGTGCCCCTACTATGTCCGCCCCTGTCTGCCTCTGCTGCCACTTCGACCGCCACGGCCGTTGGAGTAACCTCTCCGACCACCACCACCAACGCCACTACGGCCGCCGCCTCTTTGGTTCTGATAGGGTCTCCGGTGAACTTGCTGCTCTTTGTTGTCTTCGGTTTGTGGTTCGATTGGCTCTTCATGAACTGGGATTTCGATGGAGTTCTCGGCTTCTTGTTGGTCCTGATGAAGAAAAGAATCAAAGCTTTTCTTGGATGGAATGGAATCAGTTATTACATTCCATGATCATGTTTGGTTTGGGTTTTAGGAATGGAATAAGTTTTTAATATAATGTTTACTCTCTACTCTATAGGTTCCTTTTGTTAAAATTGAAGATCTTTTATTTACAAAAAAAAGAGTAAATTACAGCTTTGGTCCTTGTGTAAACTGGATTTTTTCCAATTTTGGTCCAAAAAAGTTCTCTTGCGACTTTGGTCCTTATTTGAGATTCTTGTAAAAGTTTTTGGTCCTTTCTCCAAATAAAAGTAATATTTTTGGTCTGTAAGTATAGTTGGTTTTAGCATTTTTAGTCCCAAAAATAGTCATTTTACTAGGCCTATAGACCAAAAATGTAAGATTAAACTCAAATAAAGCTTGAAATTGAAAGAGAACTTTTTGGGACCAAAATTGAAAAAAAAAAAAAAAACACTTGGGAAACAATAACGTAATTCACTCTAAAAAATAAAACATGATAAAGCTCATTATAACCTAGATAAGTTGCAATAAAATATTACTTTTTAGTTATACTTATAAAAGAAAGGAATCATGGTCCATTCCATTCCATTGGGGAGAACAAACAGGTTTTTTTTTTATGTCACCGGAATAAACCATTCCATTCCTTCCCGGATTCCGTCATACCAAACACTAAGAGACAGGAGAAAAGCAATACCTTGTGAGAATTTTCAATAGGGGCAGATTGGTCTTCATAAGTTTGAGTTTGATGATCTGTTACTTTATCTTCCTGCCAAACAATTGAAGTTTGAAAAACATCAGTAAACAGCAATGATGAATTATATATGTATGTTGTCACACAAGAGTTGTAAAAAACATTATGATGGACTTTCTATCGAGTTGTTTACAACAAATTCTAGTGAGAAAATAATCACATTTAAACATAGATTTTGAGGCTGAAATTATTTGAGCAAATTGCGTCAAATAGCAACGTACTTTATCATTTTTAACATAATGGCAACCAACTTGCATTTTCCTACCAATTCAGGCATTATGTAACTTAGAAATGTAGTACTGCTGACATGTCATCATCCACATCATTTGCCACGTGTACAAGTAGGCTGACATGGAACTTTCTATATTTAAATATATTCACAATATGTAACATGCAACTTAGGGAATTGAACATACAAAATTTTCGTATCAGTTTGATTTTTGGCGAGAAAAATAGAACATAGAATTATTAAACATTCCCAATTATAACTTATACTAAAAAGCACCTATTAAGAACACATGGCATATAAAGTTCATCTAGATAGCATTAAGATTTCAATAACCTACAATATAGTATTTTTCTTGTATACCATGCAAGTCACAAACTCACAATCAAATCAGTTACTGTTCAAACATTATCCCCTTACTATTCTCCAAAATCAAGATCATGTGGAAAAGATTAGTTAACATTCACCTTCCTTTATTAAAATTGCATAAGTTGCAATAGTCATTACTAAACACACATAGATAAAAAAAAGATACAATATTGACAGCATTTCAGACAGAAGAAGATCTAAGTTCAAAACATAATTCCCATTGATCATAGTAGACATGATAAATCAGTGCCCAAAATAGATAAGAAACAACAATTATACCTTCTGTTTATCTGACGCTTCTTTGAAGTAATCTGAAGCCATAATCTTTGTCAACTTCTCTCTCACATCAGCATCTGTAAAACAAAACGGTTACTAAGAAGTAAGACAGGCTTAATTATATATACATAGCAATGAGTTGAATTGAACTATATGGTGCCGTACAAGTAACATCGCTATTTGAATCAATCCGCTGCTCAGACTTCGAAAGCCAGAGCTTAGCGTGATCAATGCATCTCTGTAACACCTGTTGATGCGAAGTAGTAGGAGCCAAAAATCCCGAAATCAATAGAGAACTCATCATTGCGATCAAATCCAAATCCCTCTCTTCCAAAAAGTCAGCAGCAGCATCATCAGCAACACGGTCATACGCCAAGCAACAGTCCCTCTCGTTCTTCCTCGTCCGCATCATTGATTCCAACTCAGACTCTGATTTCACATCAAACAAACTCCCAAAGTAAATCAAACTCAGCAGATCATCAACAGCTAAAGCCGCCGTTGCCTGACGACGTTGGAGCGCGAGACTGATTTCTTTTTCGACGGCAACGGATAGGGGCTGACAGAACTTCTTTAGCTCGTCGACCGAGCCACGGATGATCGCAGACTTCGATTTCAGAAGCTCTTCCTGTTCCTTAGTTTTGATATTAGATCTACCTAGAGCGATGGAATCTTCCAGCTGTGCGATTTGGTTGAGCTTTTTCCTTAGTTTGCGGATGCGCTTGTTGATAAGAGTGAGGACTGGTCCAGTAGCCGTGCCTGACGCCATTCCTGGAATTCCAAGTTGTTGCGTGACTGAACCTTCCACCTGAACAGCAGGAGCTTCCTTCTGTGGCGCTTTTTTGAAGTAATCTGAAGCCATCATCTTTCTCAACAACTCTCTCACATCAGCATCTGTAAAACAAAACAGTTACTAAGAAGTAAGACAGGTTTATATATACATAGCAATGAGTTGAATTGAACTATATGGTGCCGTACAAGTAACATCGCTATTTGAATCAATCTGCTGCTCAGACTTCGAAAGCCAGAGCTTAGCATGATCAATGCATCTCTGTAAGGCATGTTGATGCGAAATACGAGAATCCACAGGACTCGAAACCAATAGAGAACTCATCATTGGGATCAAATCGAAATCCATCTCTTCCAAACAGTCAGCAGGATCATCACGAGCAACACGGTCATACACCAAGCAAGCCACCCTCTCGATTCTACTCATCATCATCATCCTTTTGAACTCAGACTCTGGTTTCTCATCAAACATACTCCCGAAGTAAATCAAACTCAGCAGATCATCAACAGCTAAAGCCGGCGGCTCAGACGCCGTTGCCTGAAGACGTTGGAGCGCGAGACTGATTTCTTTTTCGACGGCGACGGATAGGGGCTGACGGAACTTCTCTAGCTCGTCGACCGCGCCGATGATCGCAGGCTTCGATTTCAGAAGCTCTTCCTGTTCCTTAGTTTTGATAATAGATCTACCTCGAGCGATGGAATCTTCCAGCTGTGTGATTCGGTTGAGCTTTTTCCTTAGGTTACGGATGCGCTTGTTGATAAGAGTGAGGACTGGTCCATCAGTGACGTCATAAGTAGCCGTGCCTGACGGCATTCCTGGAATTCGAAGTTGTTGCGTGAAGAATGGGGTATGCGGAGGCGATATGGAGTAATCGGAGTCGCCGTCAACGGCGGTGTTGAAGATTTTTCATAGGGTTTGCAGGAGGACAAGATCGAAGCGGCGGCAAGTTGGGGTTGAAAGACTTAACGAAGAGGAATGGCTTCTCGTATCCCGGGTGTTATATATCTTAACTATTATATTAAACATATATTGAAGGATTCTTGAAATTTAAGAGGTACAAGTTCAAAAGATTTCCGTACAACCCTCTTATGCAGTATTATTCCAAATCGAAAAAACACACTGTTACCACAAATTAAGGATGTTGATCGGTTGATTTTTTGAAATCTTGGATCTCAATCCCGCTCCCTTGCCGTAAAAAACCTCACTCTTAGCATAAATTAAGGATGCTAATCGGATTAAATTTAGGGATACCTCAATCTCACTGCCTTACCTTCCTTACCCAATTTAGGGTTTTAATCATCTCACTACCGAACCCGGATATCCACCACCTCCATCTTGATATGCCGTCGTCACAACCTTTTCAAACACTCTGTCAATCGATTGAAGAGCCGCCTCCACCATCTCAAACCCCTAACGTCGACTCCTACTCTACCAAAACCACCACATTTGCTATGCCGCCGTCACAACCATGTGCTGCCTCTCTATGGTTTGTGGTTGGTGTGGGATTCAGTTGAGAACAATTCAGGTTTAACCCCTATCTCTTTTGCCTCTCATATCTAACCTGCTAACACTCTTCTTCTGTATCTTTGGGTTTTTTTTTTTTGTAGTTTCAACGATTAAAAGAACAATAAATGGTGAAGCTAAACAGGGTGAAATGGACGGATGGTGCTTCATTGGTTTATCCCTTATCTCTCTACCTTCTCTCTCTGCCTATTCTATTCTAGATAGACAAGTAATATTGAACGAACTACTGTATTCTTAGTTTTCTGTAATTTCAAGTTCTTATGCTTATTTTTTTTCTCTTTCAGTTTTTTTTTACATTTACTCATTTGTTGTGTTTTTATTTTGTTTCAATTATATCCCTAACGTGTTTAATAGATTATTTATATTTTCTATTATTTTTCTGCTTATAAACATGTTGGAGTTGGGAGATTGTAACAAATGATCTTTGGTATATGTACTCTTTGGTTTGATTGGCATCGTTTTGAAATTTTCCATGATTGAACACACCTCCTAGGTCTGTTTCTTCACCATATTCATAACAGAGTGATTGGTTGGACTTTACATAACAGAATGATGAAGAAACAGAGTGATTGGCATCGTAAAGTATTGAAGACATGATGGTACTAGGCTATGAGAAATTCCAGATTCTGACATGAATTGTTCATGCTTTTCTATGATACCTTAAACTTAAATTGTTAAAGTTAATACGAATTGGTTGGGTCTGATCCATAAGTTGAGATTATCACTATAGAAAACAATCTCACCATCATCGATCATGAGAAAGGACTTTGATTGAGAAACTTAGTGATGATTCTTATAACCAAAATTTCTATATATGTATACTGATTTTATATCGACAATTTAAGCTTACACATAACATCTGTTTTGAGGGATTACACATCACAATATTCTAATTATATTAATTTGGTCCATCGATTTTAAAGTTTCGTTTTTGATTGCAGGCAGTACACTGTGTTGAAAGAAGAGTATGTTGTTCAAAATGGAGAGAAGGAATAAACTTACCAGAGTTGAGATGTAAAAAATAGCAACCTACTTTCTTTTATTCATGTATAGCAAACTTACTCGAAGACTCTGATGTTTGTGCAAATTTGTGTCAGTGATGTAATATCTATAGCAAACTTCACCCTCCTCAAATGTTGTACAACCATTTTTTTAATCATAGATGGTCACCGTATGATGTAATATCTATTTTCTGAATTTGTAAAATTCTATTATTTCTTAAGTTCTTGCAAGAAAGAGCAACTAAGTTTCATTGATTTGTTATTATAGCATTGTACTTTATTAATTCTTATTTCATTTGTTCCTATATTTTGGTGTTAAGTTATTCCAGGAATAGTTTTTTCATGAGTTCTTATGATTGCAAGTAACTAGCCAAAAGGTTTCATGATGGTATGAATTTGAGGTTTTTTTGATCAGGGCCATTTTACTCCATGTTCAATTTTAGTCTCATAAACAGTGATCCCACCATATTC
This sequence comes from Cichorium intybus, assembly GCA_023525715.1. Taxonomy (NCBI): domain Eukaryota; kingdom Viridiplantae; phylum Streptophyta; class Magnoliopsida; order Asterales; family Asteraceae; genus Cichorium; species Cichorium intybus. The sequence goes on along the minus strand of CM042015.1, from coordinate 62,688,297 downwards.
GATTTTCGTCCCTTAATATGGCTGATTATATATTTTACATATTTTACATATTTTATTCAGATTTTATTTGTATTTAATTTAGTCAATTTAAATATTTTTGGTATGATTTTTTTGTCTAAGATTTATTTAGCAGAAATTATGTTTTATATAAATTAATTTTGGTATGATTTTAACTAATATTGGCATGATTTTGCATTTTTTAGGCTGATTTTATTTGTATTTAATTTTGGTATGATTCCACTATATAATTAACTCCCAAAACTATATATAATGTATATACAATTCATCAGTTTTAATTCCTGAAAGGTAAACAGAGTCCACGACTTCTCTACGCAAGGCTTCTCTTTCTACGCAAAACTTCGAGGTTCTTTTTGATTCTGACTCAAATTTTCATTTAAACTTATGATTTATAAATAACTTTATCCATATTTGTTTATACTCTATAATAACTCAATTTATTCTTTTCCCTTTTGACTTGATTTGTATGTGGATGCAAGAGTATCAATTTCTTTGCATTTGCTCTTTTCCCTTCTGATTCAGTTTGTTTTTTCCCTTCTTATTCAATTTGTATATTTTGTAGATTTTGGATATTAATGTCATTATGAATCTGTTGCTATTCTTGAATAATGTTTTTTAATTTGAAAAATAAATGAACAGATGATAATTTCTTCATATTATGGATACCATCTGTTGAGATTTCTTGAACATGTCATTATGTAACTATGTGTTTGTGACTATATTTGATAGCATTTCAACATTTCTATGTATAAGCACAGTGTATGTCATACAAATAATTATATTTGATAAATTAACACAATGTCACCTAATCTGAATAGCCACTATACACTATTGATTCTTATTAATTTTGAAATGAATGTTTCAAGTGCATTAAGCCCCCCACAAGGTATTTGTTGTGTGAGTGAAGTATAATGAAATTTGGAAAATAATAATACATACTACGAGTTTGTAATGCTTAATAACTAAATAAAGTGTAATTAAATACTTGGTTGTTTCTGTAATAATGAAATGGTGACGAGGTATCACAATTTTTTTATAATATTAATAGATAATAGAATTATAAAATGGTGACGAAGTATCATATAATTTTTTTTAAATTAATAAATAAAGGGAGTTTATAATGCTTAACAACCATCACAATTTTTTTAATGTTAATAGATAACAGGAGTTTATAATGCTTAACAACCAAACGAAACGTAAATAAATCCGACTAATGATAATGGTAAGTAGAAATATGATTTTTACTATTAACAGTCGCAATAAAACAACTTATATTAAATCTGAAATATTAGAATAGCCTTATATAACAAGAAAGCAGCTTGAAGTGAATCTAATATTACAATTACATTCAACTAACATATATAATATTTAATTATTTAATTATTACCAAAAATTCTTGAATTAACTCATTATTTAATAATTTTGATTTTGTAGAATCATGGATGGGCATGATCATATTCACACGTTTTCATCTCTAATGGACTATCATAAATGGTATAATTTATCGATTGTTCGAGTTGATTTTATTTATAGAGATGCTAGAGCGAACAAACCCTTCATTATTCTCATCGGCCGAAACGTAAGTTTAAAATTTTATATTTATAATTTGTACTCATGGCTAGAAATTTTATTTAATAATATATTTATAGCATATTATTTTGTCAATTAGAGAAATAAAATGGCAGTCATTTCGAAAAATTTAATGGAATTTTATGGAGAGAATCTTCTAGGTGGTGTTTTTTTTTTGTGAATCATTTTCAGATAGAATATTCCTTCAATAAGTATCCGCGGTACCAAGGATACAGTTTGATTCGTGATGACTAGGTGATTCGGTTTAGTAGAAACACATTCTTAAATCGGTTGGACAATGATATTAAATGGTTTCCGATTTATCCATCGGTGCCTTCGATCAAAACTTTTATTGTTGACATGACAAGAAGAAGAATGATGATAGGAAATTTAAATTATTTATTGTATTTTTTTACTTTTCAATATTATTACATATCTACTGTGTACAACTTAAAAATTGGCTATTTTATCGTAGATGTTGTAGGGAAAATTAGTCGAGGATGACGAGTTCGACGTGATTACTCATTTCAAATAACACTAGTAGACCATACGTAAGTGTTAAATATTATACGCTAAACTATAAATAAATAGATATAGTTTTTAACATTAATCATATTATAAATAGGGGATACACAATTCAACTGAAGTTGTATGATACGTCAGGGATAATAGATGTTGTACGGACTTATCGTGCTATAAGAGCTACGTCTATAATATATGTATATCGAGTTAGATTGTTTCATCGACATCCATGCAAGTTAACATATTTTTTATAAAATTTTTATATGTAGTTGCAATAATTATAATTGTTTTATTAAATTATTTTTTTATATATTTTACAATTTCTCAGAAAACTTATTGAGGTCTATAGAGTATAGCAAAATTGCAGTTGAACCAAATATGTGGGAAGCAACGATGATTGAGTTAATATGGCATCATTAAATTGTTGAGTTTATTTTGGCTATTTAATATTTTGTTTAACAATGATATTTTGATTTTTTTTTTGTTTTGTGGTGGTTGTCATTTAATATTATGTTTTATGTGTATATTTGGCTTATGAACTATTATGTTATTGGATTCATGGATATGATTGTTTTTTATGTTTGCAATAATGTTACTTATGTGTTATGTGTAATGCTTGAATGTTTTTAAAATTACTCTAAGACACTAATCTCGAAAGGTGAGTTCAACGCAAAAATGGAAGCAAAATATGAGATTTTGGGAAATTCTGACATTAACGCCGCAAATGTTAATAGTAGCGCCGCTAATGCCGTTAGCTTCGCTAATGTCGCTAATATTCGCAGGGTCTGGAAGTGGGTTTGCACGATCATTATTAGCGACGCTAACCTTAGGGTTAGCGGCTAATGTCTGATTTTGGGCCAAAACCCTAGATTTTCATGCTTGGGCCACATATAAGGGTGGGGAACCCTAGGGCAGCAGCCATTTGAGTCTTTTGAGCCCCCAAGTCGTCCATTTCTTTCTCTAGATCATATTGGTTGGGTTTTTGGCATTTTTGGTGTGTTTGGATGGATTTTTGAAGCCATGTTGATGCTAAAAGGAAGGTGCTGATGCTAAATGTAATGTCCCAAAAACACATAAATGTTTTTTTCTTTTAAAACCAACTATAATAAAAAGTGTCCAAAACATTCATTATTCAGTTCAGCAAAAGGATAATAATTTTTTCATAATTCACTGTCAAATACATTACAGTGGAAGTCACAAAAATAGATGCCAATGCCGCGATCACGCCGTGCCCGAGCTTCCCGCGCCATGAGTACCTGAAACATTTTAAACTTAAAACCGTAAGCATATTAATTAGTGAGTTCCCCGGATTTTTCCAATAATTCATAAACATCATTTAACAAACATCACTCGACTCTCGCGCTTGCCCCGATCCGTCAGAAATCATCGTCATCGACTTTCATCGGCAAACATTGTCATCGGCCATCACCGGCAAACATCGTCATCGGCTTTTGCCGGCAAACATCGTCATTGGTTTTTGCCGGCAAACATCGTCATCGGCTTTCGCCGGCAAACATCGTCATCGGCTTTTCCCGGCAAACATCGTCATCGGCTTTCGTCGGCAAACATCATCATCAACATCATAACCAAGACAGTGAGGAGACTCACCTGATTTGTTGCTAAGCTAACGTAAGGAAAGGTCAGTAAAATCCTCCGAGATTCCTATTATCCAAACGTCCCATAAATACACAGTTTTCATCTAAAATCCCTAACCCAAAAATTAACACTAGGGTTTCCTTAGTGTTTTTGACTCAAAAGTCCACCGACCAAGATGTCAAAGTCAACAGGTCAACAAAAGTCAGCATTGGTCAAAACAGAAGATTAGCGCCGCTAACCTTAAAGTTAGCGCCACTAATCCCACTGTTAAGTCATTCTCTCCATTAAGTGCTTAATCCATTCAGGTAGTATCTCCAACTTTCAGGAGTTTTCCAAAACAGTCCCTTAACTTATGAAAACATAATTTTTAACCACCAAACTTAGCCAAACAAGCTCATGGTGACAAATCTAGCTCCAAAAATGGATACTAACAACTTAAAACTTCATTCACAACCATATTAAGACTAGGTTTGGGTTTTTATCAAGGATTCAAAGACTTAAAGCAGAGGAACTCATCCTTAGCCTCTAAATCCCACCCTCATCCAAGATATGGAGCCATAATTGTCCGTAAAAGCTAAGAAATAGCTTCATAACTCCATTAACAACAAGAACTAAGGAAATAAACTTCAAAACACTTACAATGGTCCAGGAACAACAAGATCTTAACTACTTCTAAACACCACCCTCTCTTGAACACCTTGTTATCTTCTTCCTCCAAGGACCTTCACAAACCCACAAATGAAGCTTAAACCACCATGGAAGCCTTAGAGAGAGTTTTGGGGTGTTTTCTGGAGTTCTAGGGGTCAAATGACGAAATAGGAGGTGTTAAATGGGTTAAAAATGGTCCAGATCACGAAAAGATACGATTTTTCCCGATCAGGCGAAGTTAGCGCCACTAAATGCATGCCATGCACAGTAAACGTCGTGAACAGAGACTGAGACGCATCTGAACCGGGATTTGGAAAAGTTAGCGCCGCTAACCTTCTTTTTCCCCAAAACTCACTATTTTGTCTTTTATTTTAAACAGTTAGATGCTATTTTTCGATACCTGGTTCCAAGCTTTACAAGTCTTCCCCCTTGACGGGATTTCGTCCCCGAAATCCACTCCGTCAAATAACTCCGGATGATTCTTCCTCATTTCCTACTCAGGCTCCCAAGTCCATTCCGAGCCCTTGCGATGTTGCCACTGCACCTTCACCATGTGGATCACCTTCTTGAGAAGGGCCTTAGTCTTTCTTTCCAAAACTACAACAGATCGCTCTACGTAATTCAAGTGCTCGTCCACTTGAATGTCCTTCGGTGGAACCACGATGTACTCATCGTCGATACGTTTCCTCAGCTGGGACACATGAAATGTGTCGTGAATCTGGCTGAGTTGCTCCGGCAACTCTAATCGATAAGCCACCTGCCCAACCCGAGCTACGGGCTGGTATGATATAATATATCTCGGTCCCAACTTCCCTCGCTTATAAAACCGAATAATGTCTTTCTATGGCGACACCTTCAATAGCACAAAGTCTCCAACCTGGAACTCGAGACTAGAGCGACGCTTATCAGCATAACTCTTCTACCGGCTCTGTGTTGTGCGTAACCTCTCTCGAACCTGCTGAATCAATTCTGTCGTCTTGGGTACTATCTCGGTACTCCCCAAACCTCACCGACGAAGCTCTCCCCAACACATCGGGGTTCGGCATTTCCTACCATACAATGCCGCGAAGGGAGGCATCCCAATGCTTGCGTGATAACTATTGTTGTAGGAAAACTCTACCAATGATAAGTACAAATCCCACTTCCTGCCAAAGTCAACCATACAAACCCTTAACATATCCTCGAGTGTATGTATCGTCCTTTCACTTTGACCATCCATTTTGTTGATTAAGAATCTTATGTACTAGACTATTTCTAATATAGTGTGCATTGAAGATTCATCCGTACAAATCCCACTTCCGCTCCACCCCACCCACCCCACCTTACCCACGCCACCCCTACCCTACCAGACCCTCCCCACCCACCAAAATTTTTTTTAAGTTCTTTTACCACCCAATTCCGCTCCACCCCACCCACCAGCACTCACCCTACCCTACCCACCCCATCCCACCCTACCATACCCTACCCCGCCAACCAAAAATATATTTCTTTTACCATCCACACAAGCTCCACCCCACACACCAGAACCCACGCTACCCTACCCACCCCACCCCACCCTACCCACCTAACCCGCCCTCCAAAAAAATTAATTTTTACCACCAACTCGCGCTCCACCCCACCCTCCAGCACCCACCCTACCGTACCCACCCACTCCACACTACCCTACCCCACCCCCACCCACCAAAACTTTTTTTTTATTTTTTTTTCACACTCCCGCTCCACCCCTTCCACCAGCACCCACCCTACCTACCCACCCCACCCCATCGTACCCTACCCCGTCCAGCAAAAAAACAAATTTTTTAATATTTTTACCACCAACTCCCGCTCCACCCCACCCACCCTATCCTACCCACCCCATGTCACTCTACCCTACCCCACCCACCAAAAAAAATTAATTTTTTTACCACTCAATCTCGCTCCACCCCACCCACCAACACCCAACCTACCCTACCCACCACCTCACCTTACCCACCTACCCCCACCCTACCACAAAAAAATTAATTTTTTTTACCACGAACTCCCGCTCCACCCAACCCACCAGCAACCACCTTACCTTACCCACCCCTACCAATTTTTTTTCACTCACTCCCGCTCCATCCCACCAACCAGCACCCATCCAACCTACTGACCACACCCCCGTACCCTACCCCTACTACCCCCCATCCCTACCGTACTATTAACCTGTCCACCAATTTTTTTTAAATTTTTACCACTCACTCCCGATCCACCACACCCTAACCCACCCAACCCGACCAACCAGCATCGCACCTTACCTTACACCTACCACCCCCACCCTACCCTACCATCACCCCGCCCACCAAATAAATTTTAATTTTTTACCACTCACTCCCGATCCACCCTACCCTAACCCACCCCACCCGACCAACCAGCACCCCACCCTACCTTACCCCTTCCATCCCACCCCTACCGTACCATCACCCTGCTCACCAATTTTTTTTTTTATTTTTTACCACTCACTCCCGATCCACCCCACCCCACAATTCACATGTACATATTTACAAGTGAATGATAGACTTTTAATCAGATATGAATAATAAGGTTTAATCACATGTGAATAGTTCAATCATATGTGAATAACAAAGTTTAATCACATGTGATTAAATACATATAATAAGAAAATTTATTTAAACATAAAAAATCATTATGTACATATTTACATATAAATAACATGTTTTAATCACATGTGAATATGTGAATAACAAGGTTTAATCACATGTGATTGAAGAAAAAGCATATCACATGTGAACAAGATTTTAGAATCATATATGATTAAGCACTTAATAACAAGGTTTAATCACGTGTGATTAAACAAAAAAACACATCACATGTGAACAAGATTTCAGAATCATATATGGTTAAGCGCTTAATTGTACCTGAACAAGCCTACAGCTCCTTGGACTTCGACATGACAGAGAATAGGGGTGTGAGACTGGTTTTTTAAGTTTGGTGGCGTATTTTGAGGTCGGAGTGAGTGCAAGGACCACTGATAGGCGGGATTTGGACGAAAGTTTCTTTCAGCCATTTTGTCGAACACCTTAGGTGCATAAAGTGTGTCTCCATATGTGATCAACAATATTTAATCACATGTGATTAAATACATATAATAGTAAAATTTATTTAAACATAAAAAATCATTATGTACATATTTTCATAATAAATAACATGTTTTAATCACATGTGAATATATGAATAACAAGGTTTAATCACATGTGATTGAAGAAAAAAACATATCACATGTGAATAAGATTTCAGAATCATATATGATTAAGCGCTTAATAACATGGTTTAATCACATGTAATTGAAGAAAAAACATATCACATGTGAATAAGATTTCAGAATCATATATGATTAAGCGCTTAATAACATGGTTTAATCACATGTGATTGAAGAAAAAACATATCACACGTGAACAAGATTTCAGAATCATGTATGATTAAGCGCTTAATGGTACGTCAACAACCCTACAGCCCTTGGACTTCGACATGACAGAGAATAGGGGTGTGAGACTGGTTTTTTGAGTTTTGGTGGCGTATTTTAAGGTCGAAGTGAGTGCAAGGACCACTGGTAGGCAGGATTTGGACGAAAGTTTCTTTCAGTCATTTTGTCGAACACCTTAGGTGCATGACGTATGTCTCCATATGTGATCAACAATGTTTAATCACATGTGATTAAATACATATAATAAGAAAAACTATTAAAAAATAAAAAAAATCTATTTGAGCATATTCACATGCGAATAACCAGTTCTAATCACATGTGAATAACATTGTCTAATTAGATGTGAATAACAAGTTTTAATCGTATGTGAATAAATTATTAAGAAATAACAAATTCGTTATGTGCGTATCCACATATGAATAACATGTTTTAATCACATGTAAATAATAGGGTTCTATCACATGTGAATAGTTTAATCATATATGATCAACAATGTATAATCACATGTAATTAAATACATATAATAAGAAAAATTATTTAAAAATAAAAATTCGTTATGTACGTATTTACATATGAATAACATGTGAATAGCTTAATCATATGTGAATAAGAAGATTTAATACATGTAATTGAATACATATAATAAGAAAAATTATTAAAAAAATAAAAATTTTGATATGTGTATATTCACATGTGAATAACAGGTTCTAATCCCATGAGAATAGCATTGACTAATCACATATGATAAAATGGTTTAATCGGATGCGGTTAAACATAAATAATAAAAATTAACTAATATAGGTCAAGGACCGATATTCGAGATATAGGTTCATGCGGTGGGATTAGATGTCTAAAATATCATTCAATTACAATACAAAAATATCACATCATTTGAAAATTGATACTTTATCAAGAAACAATTTCCTTTGTAGACCCTCTTTTACTAAATTAACCAAGTTAATTACTTTATCTAAAACTCGAATAAAAACCTAATAAATTTTGAAGATCAAAATGCCACTCGTTTGTCCCTTATAAAGATCAAGAATCAAACTTCATAATACTCTGGTAAAATTTTTGGAAAATGTTAGTATGGAAACCTTAGATTAATTCCGCATTTGAAGAAGTAAAAAACAAAGAAAAAACCCCAAACAATTACAAATTAATTCGCACATGTCATAGGTTAAACCAGGTAAACCAACAGCCCTCATAATTTGTTTATATTACTTATACAAATCAATAACAAAAGTACATAATTTGCTCAGACAACTACTAAGTGTAAGTTCTAAATTCATGAAATGCAAAAAGAAAACAAACAACTAACGATTTACCTCTAATGGATTGAATCATTATTTGTAGAAAGCATCCATCTTCTTCTAATTTATCAAATAATGTCACATGACCAATATGTGGTTCATCCCACCAGAAATAGAAAACCATATTCTTATGTGTTGTACTACAGTGGGAATGCAAAAAATGGGGAGAAAGTGATGCATCAAGAAAAAACATGAACCTCTTCAAGTGGCCAAGAATACTGTAATAAATGCCTAAAATAACCTCAAACCAGAAATGAGTTTCAACTAAATAGATTTTGGAAGAGTTGAGGATTACTTTAAGATTCATGAATCGATTTAGAAGCCTTCAAGCTTCCGTCATCTTTCGCCAACCTCATTTTGGTGGTAACCCAGTCAACAGAATAAACAACAAAAAAAGTCAAAATCAATTATAAATAGTAAAATAAAGTGTAAATGGCGATGGTTCCAGTGTTATCGTCTCCTCATCCATGTTCTCCTCTGAATAGTCATTCCTAAAAAGCCTTCTTTTGTGAGGATTTAAATTCGCCATCGGTAAACCAGTTGTGTTTTTTTATACTCCTTGGTTTCAAAAGAATTTTGAGATTGATTGTTGAAATTGGTGCATTTCATATGCGATTTCCATAAGGAATTAAGAGTATACGATCCTTGATACCGGAAATAAAATTGTATTCCATTTTAAGTTGTGTACGCAAGAACTAAAATCAGAAGCATCAAATTTCAGATTTCAGAAACCATCAATTGCATATTTTAGAAGTCGCAGCTCCTAGAATCACAATTTCAAAAGCATCAAATTTCAGAGCAATTGCAGTAAACATCAGACAATAGAAACATAGAAAATCAGAAATCATCGATTGCAGAACTCAGAATCGCGATTGACAAACCTGAAATCAAGAATCGCAGTCATGAATATCAGACGCACACACACATTTGTGTTTGCGATCCAACCCAAAGAGATTGAGCGAGAAGAAGAGACAGTATGGAAAAAAACTCGAGACTAAGGAAAGGAGAAAGCAGGTCGCATTCCACACACACGCACACCTCGATTGTGTGTGTTTCGACGGTTTGGAGTCTGTGAGATCGAGAGTGAGATCAATGAGGGGATTGGAAAATTATCGTGAGTTGCAGGTGGAGGGGGCGAATGGGCGCTTTTTTTAAATTGTGTGGTCAAAAGTTATTCTCACGTTCTCAAATTAAAAATTGTTCTCATTTTAACCTTCCCATATATATATATATATATATATATATATATATATATATATATATATATATATATATATATATATATATATATATATATAGGCTTAATATATATATATATATAGGCTTAGGATTCGGCAGGAACCCAAAATCCGGTAGGAACCGTGAGGACTATTCTTGTCCAAACACTCTCCTAAGGGCAATAACGTCAAACGTTTTCCTTTGACGTAACGCAATCACGTGCGACGCATGTCCACGGGACGAAATACGGGCCCCAGGATATGATCATATGTTACTCACGTCTGTACAACATAATTTAACAGGGTTTTTATTTTTTTTCGTTTTTATTATTTTTTAAATATTATTTTTAGTTTTTTATTTTTTTCATTTTATTTATTTTAGTTCTTTTTCCAGGATTTTTTTCCGGTTTTTTCTCTTATTTCATTATTTTTCAGTTTTTTTACTTTTGTCGTTGTATGTTTTTTTAACTCAATTTGGATCATAACTCATTTTGGATCATCGATCATAACGAAATTTGAATCTTGGATCATGAGTTTTGAATCATTTTGTTGTTGTTTGTTTTTTTTAACTCGTTTTGCATCATAACGGTTTTGGATCTTGGATCATAATGAATTTTGAATCATTGATCATAAGTTTTGAATCATAAAACATATTTTGGTTTTAATATTTTTGGATCATGTATATTTTTTTACTTAAAAATATAAAAATAAACACGAAAAAAAACACTTTTTCAAAAACTTCTTTTTGAAAACTTACTAATATAATATCTACAATAATTCCTTAAATTTTCATAATTTTTGGAATTTTTTTTTAATTTTTGAAATTTTATAAAAATAAAAAATAAAATATATTTTTTCTCAAATTTTCGTTATGGTGCTTGTTTTGTAGAGAATTAAATTTTAAGAACTTTGGTTTTTTCAGAATGTTTTTTAAAGAAAAAAAAGTTATTTCCAAAATACAAAATATGTGGAAAATAAATAAAGGTCTTCCAATCAAAAACTTTTTTGACACATGGCGCGTGACATTAGAGGCGCGTGGAGCTGGAACTTGGTGCGTAACTCTTCTTCAACAAAGACCATTTTGACCTTCAAAAATTATGTTTCCATCCCTCTTAGTTTCAGATATATACAAAAGTAGTCCTTAAATTTTAAAACATAATCATTTTTTCACATTGAATCTAATCCATCCAATTTTCAAGATTAAAGATCGGATTTGTCCTCACGGTTCTTACCAGAATTTGAGTTCTTACACGATCCTCCTTATATATATATATATATATATATATATATATATATATATATATATATATATATATATATATATATATATATATATATATATATATATATATATATATATATATATATATATATTGTAACATCCGTGTTTTGGGCCTAGGAGTTTTGGGCTTAAACCGACAAATAAAACTTAATTTGTAAATAAATAAATAAATGAATAAATAAATTTAATATTATGTCATATTTTTAATATTGTGAATAAATAAGCGAAATATAGTTTTAGAATCTATTTGTAACCAAATGTGAGAAATTTTGTCATAAGGACTAAAAGTGTCAATTTGGCCAAACTTGCTCTCAGTAGATTTGACTAGTCATGGATTTGGAAAATTAGAAGATATATTAAAGGAATTGATGTGGAGTTTAAATTAGGTCAAATAATCCCTTAAGCTAATATTAATGACCAAATTGTGAAGAATTTGAGTGTAAGGGACCATTTGTGTCAATTTTGGGAAACTAAGGGTTGGTGTTGACCTAGAGAATGACTCAAGTGAAATAAATAATAAAATATATTTTTTCTCAAATTTTCGTTATGGTGCTTGTTTTGTAGAGAATTAAATTTTAAGAACTTTGGTTTTTTCAGAATATTTTTTAAAGAAAAAAAAAGTTATTTCCAAAATACAAAATATGTGGAAAATAAATAAAGGTCTTCCAATCAAAAACTTTTTTGACACATGGCGCGTGACATTAGAGGCGCGTGGAGCTGGAACTTGGTGCGTAACTCTTCTTCAACAAAGACCATTTTTACCTTCAAAAATTATGTTTCCATCCCTCTTAGTTTCAGATATATACAAAAGTAGTCCTTAAATTTTAAAACATAATCATTTTTTCACATTGAATCTAATCCATCCAATTTTCAAGATTAAAGATCGGATTTGTCCTCACGGTTCTTACCAGAATTTGAGTTCTTACACGATCCTCCTTATATATATATATATATATATATATATATATATATATATATATATATATATATATATATATATATATATATATATATATATATATATATATATATATATATATATATAGGGCTAAGTTATATTGCGGACAACAGTTATTGTGAGACCGTGCGGACACTGCTATTTTGTGAGAAATAACGAATAGGATATCTTTTTTATGGTAATGTGAATACGAAACAAACATATTCTCATAGAAATTATTGTCATTAAATCATTTATACGGGTTATATGAAGTTTTTATGATTAGCATTCTGTCAGAATGAGAATGAGTGAACCAGAATGTGTGAAACACTAGAACGAATGATAATGATTTAAAATACGTTATTATAGCAATAATTCTATTAGAATATGTTTTTTTAACATTAATATTACAAATAAAAACATATTCTAATCATCATTTCTCACAGAATACCACTGTCCGCACGGTCTCACAATAACTGTTGTCCGCTATATAACCTAGTTCTATATATATATATATATATATATATATATATATATATATATATATATATATATATATATATATATATATATATATATATATATATATATGTATATATTGTAAAATCCGTGTTTTGGGCCTAGGAGTTTTGGGCTTAAACCGACAAATAAAACTTAATTTGTAAATAAATAAATAAATGAATAAATAAATTTAATATTATGTCATATTTTTAATATTGTGAATAAATAAGCGAAATATAGTTTTAGAATCTATTTGTAACCAAATGTGAGAAATTTTGTCATAAGGACTAAAAGTGTCAATTTGGCCAAACTTGCTCTCAGTAGATTTGACTAGTCATGGATTTGGAAAATTAGAAGATATATTAAAGGAATTGATGTGGAGTTTAAATTAGGTCAAATAATCCCTTAAGCTAATATTAATGACCAAATTGTGAAGAATTTGAGTGTAAGGGACCATTTGTGTCAATTTTGGGAAACTAAGGGTTGGTGTTGACCTAGAGAATGACTCAAGTGAAATAAATATGTATATTTGGGGCATGAGTGTGAAACTAGGGACTTCTAATGCAAAAGCGTTAACTATGGGTGTTGGGTGAAGAAAGACCAAACTGTAAGGACTAATCTTGTCAATTGTGAAAGATGCCAAGCTTTTGATGGGGGTTTCACCCACTTCAGCCATATCACGTATTTGAGAGGAAAAGAGGGAGAAGAAGACGATTTTGATGGCTTCCAAGGAGATATGTGTTGGGCCTTGAAGGATTATGCATACACTTGATGATTCCAAGTAATCTAAGGTATAAACCCACCCTTCTAGCTCTAGATTTCGAGTTTGAGTTTGGGGTTTTGACCCAATTCGAGATTATTGGTGGGATGAGGTTATTCCTATGATTCTCCAATGTTTATTTGATGTTTCTAAGTTATTGGAGTCTACATTCAATCTATGGATGATCTAGAACCAATTGTTAGATTCAAGTGGGTGTTAGGAACCCTAGAAATTGGGGATTTGATGAATTGTTGAGGAATCTAGAAATTGATGGATGTTTATGGTAGTTTTGGATGAGGGGATTCATTTCTAATGATTTCCTAAGGATTCCAACCCTTGATTTGTAACCTTAAACCTTGGATCACTAAAATATTGGAATTGGGTGTTGAAATGGGTTTTATTCATGTATATGATGAATGGATCTTTTGTTTAATGGATAAATGGGTTTATTGCATCAATTTGGATGTAATAGTGGAGTAAGAATCATTTCCTAAGGATTCCATGGAATGGAAGAAGGAATCTCCACTTGTAATCATCTATTGATGGATTGGAATTGGGTATTCCATGAGTTTAATCATTTGGACCAATGATTGGAATTGGAGATTCCATGAGGTTATCTTCTTTGGGTTTGTATGGGAATGATTCTCCTAAGAGATGAAATTGGTTAATGACTTAATTGGGTACTTGATGGTGTTAAGTGTAATGATTGACTTGGAACATAGTTCATGAATGACTTGTTAAGAGATAAGAACTTGAATTGTGATCTTCATTAGTTTAAGTCATGAACACTTGGATTGGGAGTTGAATGCTTGTAAATTAGTTATTAAATGTGTATTTTCATGTATAATTGGTCTTGAGTTGATTTGGAGCTTCAATTGGGTCAAAAGGGGATTAAAATGACCAAAAACCAAGTTACTGCACAGCGTACACGACCCGTGTGCTGATACACGACCCGTGTAGGGTCTCTGGGGCTTCGGATCAGTTTTGCCATGGGTCCTACACGACCCGTGTAGGGCTACACGACCCGTGTAGCCTGGGTTAGCCAGAAATGTCAGTTTTTGGGTTTTGAGCTTTATGGTTTGGGCTTCGGGTCCTTGTTTTAATGCCAATCTTTGAGGACGTTTTAACTAAGATTTTCCTTATATTAGAGGGTCAAGGACTTCATTTTAGATGATGGATGATTGTTCCTTCTTAGTTCAAAGAAGTATTTATAGTGCGACTTTTAGATGAATCGAGTATAATATCTTCCGTTCTTGTATTGTAGGAATGAGATATGTTGTAGTGACTTGGAAGTGAGACTAAGGACTTGAGCTAGCACTCAACTAAGATGATTTGATAGATGAGATGATGTCTAGGAGCGCCTCCAAATGCATCAAACCTTGAGTGGAGTTAGTGTTGACTCGTCAGTTGACCTTCGGTGAGTTTACCGGGAGTACACATCCTTCCAACTATCTTTTGTGTGTGTTGTCAATTACTTTTCATGCATGATATTATGTGAAACGTGTTATATGATTACTACTTGTGCATTGCATGAAAACGAGTTTTCTAAAGATGTTTCAACTAAAGATGATGATGATGTTTTGAAAGATGTTTTGAGCATCCTACTTGTGCATTGCATTGCATATAGGATGGGATTGACCGAGTGAACCTTATGATGACCTTAAAGATGTTTAATGATGTTTGGCTAAAGTAGCCACCTTTACGATGTTTTGAGTTTGACCCTTCTCTAAAATAAAGAGGGTGAGGAGACGCATGAGGGAGTTGCTAACCCTCATGGGGCTAGTGTGATGGCCACTAATTCTAGTTTAACCTATACGGGGATCAAGTGACATGCTCCGTACGTGTCATTTGTGAACTTAGGTAGGTGCCATTGAGGTGAGTTGGACTTTTATGAGATGGACGTGGGTTTGGGATAGTTGCATCATGCATTACATTTGCATATCATAACTATCTATTTTGAGTAAACCTTTATGATGTTTTAAATAACTTTTGAAGTGTGTGTTAAAACTGTTTTTGGGGGGGTTTGTCCCGAATGTGGTAGTTCACTACTCACTCAAAATGGGACAACCTCGGGTAAACTCACTAGGCATTTCCGTTGCCTAACTTATTTTGATGTGTACTCAGGTTGAGGAGTTTAGATGACTTAGAAGAGCTGGATGTTTAGAAGGCCACGGTTTGTGTGGTATCATTTAAATTGTGTAATGGTATTTGAATTGTTACAACCTCGCTATTTTATAATCTAAAATGTTTTATCTAAAATGGGACCAAACATTGTTTTCCGCAACTTAAACCTAAATTATTTCTCATTAAACCCCATGTGTTTTAAAATAGTTTTTGGAAGAAAATGGCTTATTTGAAAATGTTGAAACTAAAGTTTTCACTAAAGGATTATTTTATTGATTAATGATGATAAACCATGGGTTAAAATGACGTTTTATGAAAAGCCTTAAGCGAGGGTGTTTCATATATATATATATATATATATATATATATATATATATATATATATATATATATATATATATATATATATATATATATATATATATATATATATATATATATATATATATGAATGAATATATATTTTTTTAAATATGCAGATTGCATCGACCCCTAGTGAGGGGCAGTTCGTATATTTGTAAAATGAATTAGAAGAAGTATATATAAACTAACTTATTTAGTTTATTATGTCTGGAAAGTAAATAAATTTAGGACCACAGTTCGACCATCATCTTAAAGTTCGACCATCATCTTAAAGGTTTGTTTTATAGTGTGCAAGTTGGGTGCATGTTGGGTATACTTTATAGTTTTGGTGTATTGTTTATATACATATGTATTGCTTTATAAAAGTATAAACATATGTTTGGACAACATGTTACATATGTTCATTTCCTAAAAAAAAAAGTAAACAGATAAGAAACAAAATCCAATGACAAAGTAATTGCTTTGTTGGACCACATGGTACGAGTTTGGTGCATTGGTTATAGTATGCATGTTTGGATCACGTGTTATAGATGCATTGTCCCACAAAAAGTTAAAACGAGAGAATCACAAGAAACAAAACCAATGACATATACATGTATTGCTTTTTGTCCCACAAAAAGTAATTGCTTTTTTGTGACACTGTAAGTCATTTCCATCCACATGCAATCCTTAAAATAATTGAATATGACTCATGCAATCCTTTGTAAAATTACATATGAAACCTGGTAAGTCATTTTCATGTATGAAAAACTTGAAAGGGTTATATTACATATCAAAAGTTGCCTAGTGGCTTCAAGTTTGTTACATGCATTACATAGACATGTATATAATCCAACATTGACAAGTATTTGGAAAATAAGAATATGTCACATCTTACACAACAATGTATGATAATGCTAACTAACATCAACATGAAAAATTAACCTAAGTTATTGGCTTATGGCCCACCCACAATCCTTCCTAAATTCCTTTTCATAATCCTTTCTGAATTTTTGCATCTTATCTTCTTCAAAATGGCATTAATTGGTTTTAGTTGTTCCATTCAACTGGCCTTGACCATTACCCATTTCATTCCTAGGTACCTACAATTTCAAATATATATAAAATAGGTAGCATTGAATGTATACCAAAGTAATGCAACTTACAAATACATAGACATTTTCCTCAGGGACAACTTTTTGTTTCTTAGCCTTTCTTGTGTTTCTTTTTTGTGATCTACCACCATAATATTACATTTCACTTTCTTACCTATGTTAGAGCATCTGTGTTTATTTTGGTCTTCTGAAGCATCTCTTGTTATTTTAGTTTTAGGTCTTCCTGGTATCCTTGTATCCATAGGAGGTAATGGTGGTATGTATTGGTATTTGGCCACATGTTACTTCCA
Source organism: Cichorium intybus (assembly GCA_023525715.1). Lineage (NCBI taxonomy): Eukaryota > Viridiplantae > Streptophyta > Magnoliopsida > Asterales > Asteraceae > Cichorium > Cichorium intybus. The sequence goes on along the minus strand of CM042015.1, from coordinate 62,670,603 downwards.
TACATCCATGCAATTTTATACTTGTATGATTTCATGTAAGTAATGCTTGTATACATATTGTCTACATAAGATTCCACATCCAAAAAAATACAAGTTATAGAATGGACACAACCATATCTATTTAGTTGCCACATCCTACAAGAACACGTTTTCCTTTTTAAAACTAACATGAACGTCTATTTCTTGCAGTTTTTCTAACAAATCTATTAAATTGAAATATAGTTTTACCAATCATATTATGAATTCATGCCAACCTACCAACAAATGACCATATATTCCTTTTTCCGAAAATACTATAAAGTCCTTACGAATACCATGCGATGTTTGTTACCGAGCCTGAATTCTCTAAAGAATGTCATGTTCCCAGAGATTATTCTGAAGCTGTAGGTAATAGTACCTCGCATTCACAAATAATGAGTTGTAGAATATTCAGATATTAGATTATAAACATGATGAATGTTTGAAAATGGAAACAAAGTTTTATGAGGATGATTGTGAACGTAGAACCTGCCTATAGCCCCAATGAGACAGATTTAGGAGAAGACCAAAAAGAGTAGCTATTAGCCTATTACTTTGTTAAGTTTCCTCTTGAGTGTACTTCTTTTTGAAGGGACAATCATGGTGTTCATCATTACTGTAGTCTCATGTCTAGTGAATACTACCACCCCAACGATGTATTTTGTATTACGTACAATGCATCCCTGAATAGTTAAAAAGAAAAAGTAAAATAATGATAAGGAGAATGGGAAACAGTGGAAAATAAAAAAACAAATGAGGGGTAAAGTTTTCTTTTAAACTACCATTACCAGTGAAGGTATTTAGTGAATTTTTGGTTGTTCGCATTGTAATTGCCCTGCAAATGGTACAAAATCATCATCCGTATAAAAATAGAATTTGATCTAAAAGAGTGAATAACTATTAAGAAAAGGTATAACGCTTAACCTTTGCAATTTCCATTCATTTTGGTAAAAGTCAAGCCTACTGATCCCTGTTTGGAGATTGCAAATAAATCCAGAAAACATCCAATAATCAAGTGAAGATTCGTAGATCGTTGAAGAAACATCAAAATTAGGGTTTGATGAGATGGAACTGAACCCGTAGATAGTAAAAACAATCGGTAAATGGAAGATATGTGTAGCCACGGAACGCGTGCGATTGAATCATATGCTGAGATTAACACATAAATCTCGGTAATCAATAAGCTAATTTCTTGGCTTGAAGTTAGGAACTGATTTGGCTTTGATGAGCAGACTCGAGACTCGAACTGATTCTTCATCCACCTCCCCCATTAAATGCCTAATTTCTCTCCACCGTTTCCAAAATTAAGGGATCTGAACGTAAACTGACAAATTTTGAAAAGCTTAAATAAACACGTATGCAACAATAATGCTTTCAAATAGGATGACACATGGCATTAATATGTTAATAAGTTGACATGTGTCCAAATCAATGTGGTGATGACAAGTGTACAAGAGTTACTTATTTATTAGGGCAGGATAAATATATATATATATATATATATATATATATATATATATATATATATATATATATATATATATATATATATATATATATATATATATATATATATATATATATATATAAAATATATAATATATATATATATATATATATATATATATATATTATATATTTTATATATATATATATATATATATATATATATATATATATATATATATATATATATATATATATATATATATATATATACAGAATTACCATAATAAACCGCACAAACCGCCCTGCATAATGCGTTTTAGGACATTTGCGGTGCGGTCTGCGGTTTTGCCTCTAAACCGCACCGCACCATACCGCGAACACCCCTAGTCGAAATACTAAGTGAACATAACTATATGTTTTTCTCATCACTTTTGAAAATATTGAAAACAATAAAAAAGGATAAAATTGATACATTTTTAATAGTAAACATGATTGAATAGATTATATATTTTATTGAACGGATTGAATAGTAAATAAGATTGAATAGATTTTCAAATTATAATAGTAAATAAGATTGAATAAATTATATTATTAAATAATAATAATTTTAGGAAATAAAAACGTTTTAGTAATTATATTTATTTTATTGGTTTTTGACATATTTAATATTTTTTAAAATGAAAAGTAATTGTCAAGTAAACATATTCACCGAAATAAAACAATGGTTATTGCTACTGTAGCCCTATAAACTATCGTTTTTGACCCAATTTAGTCCTTGTTCTTTTTTATTTACGCAATAGATCCTTAAATTGTAAAAAAACGTGTCAAATTGGGGAATAACCCTCTTTTAAAACAAGTTAACCGGTTAATGTTTACGTGGCTTATACACATCGAATATGTTTCAATTAATAAGGTTATCACTAATTGCTAGGTAAGAAATGTGTACATTAAAAGGGTTAATGTCACAGTCGTATACCAGTGAACGAGAAGAAAAAGAAAGCAAGAAAGTGAAACTAGGGTTTTGTATGACATAAAACGGTGAGAAGCAGACAAGTTGAAGAAATGACGACTACAGACATTGATCCTAAGGGAGTATACGTTGTTGTGGAGCTCAACCATCAAGGTGTATTTCGTCGATGTCCTTTCTCATACGAAGACAGTATGAAATTTACTTTTACGGAACATGATTGGGCTAGTATGAACTATGTCGAGTGTGTAACTTTCTTGGAAAAATTCATGCATGAAGATTGTAAGAAACTTTATTACTGTGAGCCAGATGAACCCATGTATAAAGGCCTTCGGCCTATTTCAAATGATGTCGAATACGCGAGTTTTATTTTCATTGCTTTGGGTACGCTTGGGAAAATATCGTTATTCGTAGACCATATTGGGGATGAATTAGAGGATTGGGTTGATTCTGATAAAGAAGGTGAGGAACATGATTCATGTATTGAGGGTGGGGAAAATGGAGATGATACAAGAACCCTTAGGGATGTTGCCTTGGATTTTACAGACAAACCAATCAGAATGAACAGAACCTCAGGTGATGTGTTCCTTAGTAAACTCTATGGACAGGAGGAAGAGGAGGAGGACGACCAAAATATTGGTCCAGATGATGAGGGGGAAAGTGAATAAACTATCCAAGAGCATTCAGTTTTTAATGAGAATTTACCCTAGAAAAAGCAAAAATCAATACTTGGTATGAGGTTTAAGAACCATGCCCAAGTAAAACACATGTTGTGCAACTATGCTGTGGCGAATGGGTACCAACTTTGCTTTGAAAAAAACGATAGTAAAAGGTTATTGGCCAGGTGTTGTAAGGGTCAATGTTCATTCAGGTTATGGGCCTCTTGGATGAGTGAAGAGGAAAGTTTCCAGATTAAGTCTTTGAAGATTGATCACAATTGTGCAAGAAATTTTAAGTTGGGGTCACTAGTAACATATGCATGGATAGGGAGTCACTATACCAAGGAGATTATAGATAAGCAGAAGATGAGTGTAAGGAAATTAAGACTTGAAGTTGTGAAGAAATTTGGTATTCAGGTCCGTCTTGGGCAATGCAGAAGAGCAAAAAGTTATGCACTTGCTCTTATAGAAGGCAATCTAGTTGATCACTATGCCAAGCTATGGTCATATAGTGAGGAGATAAGGAGATCCAATCCCGGCTCTGTTGAGACTATTTGTGCTAAAGTGCTCAACTATCCGAAGTCTGTCTGCCCAAAGCCCCAAAGTAATAAACAAATAGAAGACCACGAAGTCTGAAGACTCCGAAGTGCTACGCATGGAGGATCCAAAGACTTCACAGCTTGTCCATCTGTCTTTTGTGTGCACGCGTATAGTACAATACGTGTTGCATGAATCTTCTATCCTATTGGCTAGTACACTGATAGGATATTCTTTGTAAAAGTTATACTATTCGTATCACTGATTCAGTATAAATATCAGTGATACCTTGCCGTGTAGAATGTGAGATTACGAGATTGTAAAACCACAAACATAGAAAACCCTATTATAAAACCATATCTTATAATCAAGCATTCGGCACAAGTTATCCATTTCACCTTGTTCATTCAACTTACTTTTATTATCCTTGTGTGATTGGTTGTGTTATTGGTATACTCTTTGTTTTAATTCATATATCAACTGATTTCAACACCCAACAAGTGGTATCAGAGCGAGTCAGCTCAAAAACCTGATAGTAGAGCTTGAAATTCATTGCCGCAGTTCTAGATCTGATTCGATTCTCAAATCTAGCTTTCCGCAACTGTTGCAAATCTCTATTACTTGTTTTTACTGAAAAGATCCGGTTGAAATCTATCAAAATGACTGATTCCACAGCAACATATGCCAATATGCTTAATTATGCAAACCTCATTGGTTCTGCAACGAAGGCCCCAGTTCTAGTAACTTCTTACTATGATTACTGGGATGGTCGAATGAAAGATTATCTTATTGGACTTGATAAAGACTTATGGAGGTCTGTGACTGACGGTCCACACACAGACATTGCTGGTCGATTCGTTGTCCCTGACGGAGAAGAAGTCGTTGTCCTCAATGCAGCTGACATGAAGAAGCTTGAAAACGATGAGAGGGCCATGCGTGAACTGCGAAGTGGCTTAGGTCCTGACGTAAGTCATCACATTGCTGATGCGAAATCTGCAAAAGAGATGTGGGACAATCTCGAACTCCATTTTGGAGGAGATAAAATCCTTCATACCAGCAAAGTTCAAGAAATCCTTACAGACTTCGGAAACTTTAAGCAAGAAGAAAATGAATCCTTGGAAGCTTGTTATGAATGTCTGAGCAACATGATTTACACCCTAGACAAGTATGGGGAAACAAGAAGTCAACAAGAGATAAATATCAAATTTCTTTATAGTCTTCGCAAGGAGTGGAGGCCAATCATGCTCATGGTAAAATCCTATGAGAATATTGAGAAATACAAGCTGACTGCTTTGTACAATCTGCTGAAATCACACGAACCCGATGTGGTGGGTCAAAGAAGTGAAATGGCTGGTTCTGGACCACTTGCCCTCGTTTCAAAAGAGGATGAAGAATCAAGTGATGAAGACATTGCTGCCTATATGGTAGACGATAATGGAGAGACTGTTGCTCTCTATGCCGCCAACAATCGTAGATTCAAGAAGCCCTTCTTCAAGAACAACTCTGGGAAGCCATTTGTGAAGAACTTCAACAAATCAAACTTCAACCCCAAACCCAAACCAGAAATATTCACTCCAAAGGATGACAACTCAAAATCGTCAACCCCGAAGCCAACTGAAAAACAGACTTCGGAGTCATCCAAAGAAAAGACAGAAGAGGAAAAGGTTTCAGGTGATTCTGGCTATGACTGCAACTATTGCCATGGCAAGAATCATTTTGCAAAAGATTGCATGCTTCGCAAGCAAAACGAAAAGAAACCACAAGTAAAGGACGAAGCATATTACGCAAGAAAAATGGAGGAAGTTAGAGTAAGGACCAAAGATCTAGCTCTAACAGCTGCTGACGATCGTCAAGGATCTTATCAGGTTTGGTCTTCGGACTCAGATGATGAGGAAGTGAGAAAGCCATCTCATAGTGCTTTCATGGCCTATGATGTAGGTAAGAGCTTTCTAAAGGACACTTCGGAGAAGTTTGGAGATGAAGAGAAGCTGGAGGTTGAAGCAACTACAGGTCTTGGTTTTGTGACTTCGGAGGCACATGAGATGGTTGATGCTAGTACTCCGAAGACTTGGTTTGAAGACTCTTCTGATGATGATGAGGAGGTATGCTTGATGGCAAACGACACTCGCCTAACAATCTCAGAACAGGTATCAAAACTTCTTTCATATTTTAAAATTCCTAGTTCTCAATCTACTCCAATTATAAATCAAATAACTCGTGATTGCTCTGTTATGCACAAATTACTCGTTGATGCTAAAAATAGGGAAGTACTCACTGAGCAGGAGCTTCTAAGCTTGAGGGGGAGAGTAGAGAGCCTGAAGCTAGCATTAGAAAAATCCAATCTTAGAATCTCTCTGTTAGAAGAAACTAGAGAAAAACTTTCAAATAATAATGATGTACTTTTGAGATAGCGAAACATATTTTGTGAAATTGCTAGACGACTGTATGCTCACATTACCCGTATTTGTCATTCCGCTGATGTTTGCAATGTGCAACATAGAAAATTGTTACCCTTCATTGAATTCAAGCTTAAGAATGTTGATAGTGTTACTTATGAATGTGAATCCATAGTCTCAAGGTCCAAAGTGACTAACCCTTCGTACAAACATGGTTTAATCTCTGTTGAAAAACACTTAACTGCGAAAAATTTGTTAACACTGCTACCTTAAGAGATTCCAATCTTGAAACATCACGTGCCTCAATATAAAAACAAATCTGATGTTGTGGTAGAAACTATGTCTGAAAATGATTCTGAATCTGATTCGGATTTGGAGGAAGTCGACTGTTCAACCTTGTCCTTGCATAAATCATCCTCTACATCCGCATCACCATCCGAAGACATCTCACAATTGTCTTCGGAGGATAAAGGCAAGACTAAAATTGATTGTGAAAATGAAAATTCAGACAACTTGGAAATGGTTAAAACTAAGACTCAAATTTCTGATGAATGTGAATCTTATGAAGATTATCTCAAACACTCTTCCAAAAGACTAGTCCATGTTGCATGTGTTTATCCTAAGGTTTCTTATTTCAAAAACTCTATCTTTATGAAACCTGGTGGTGCTCTTTTAGTTGACAATGATTTACAAAAGATGATAAATAAGGATAACTCCACAGTCACTGAGGAAGGATTCTTCTCATCATCTAAAATGTTCGAAAATCAAGTAAACTAAAACATGGAAGTAAAAATCAACATAAGAAAGCAGGAGTTGTATGGTCACAACATTTACAATCGCTTGTGTTATGAAAAGGAGAAAATACCAGAAAAATTGAAAAATCTTTTGAATACTAAAACAACAATCATGTTTATACTAACCGAAACTACAAACAAATTCAAGTTATGGAAAAACCCATAACTCCGAAGATGGATGTTTTTCAGTTAATGGAATCAAAAGAGAGTGTACCACATGCTGAATCTGCTGAAAATGATGAATCAAAAATTAAATCTGAGATCTCTTATCCCTCAATGCTTTTCCCAAGTTTTAAAGATAAGAACAAAACACAAATCGCTCCGAAGCCTGTGGTACACAACATCAAAATTTTGCAAAAACCTAAATTTCAAAATCAGGTATCAACTTCCAAAACAAACACTACTGTTGTAATTTCGAAACCAACAGTGACGATTTTAAAATCAAAACAAACCCAAAATCTTGCAAAAAGGAAAACACCCTTCAAAGTCACAATACCAACAAATGCAGTCGCTTCAACTTCTGGAACAAAAATCACTGATTCAAATTTATCAGAAGTCAAAAATCAATTTTCCAAACCAACATTTGTCCCAACAAAACAAAACTTTCCAAATCCCAAAGTTCAAAACTCAACGAAGAAAACTTTCTCAAAAGATTACAATTCGGTGGACACATTTCATCATTGGCTAGACAAAAACTTGGATCTGTTTAATGATAAAAATCTTTCATTAAACGATTTCAAATTGGAATATGAAGAGTACCTATGTGCCTCTACATCATGCAGTCCAATGTCAAAGAAATCAACAATTGAATTTACAAAACAAAATTGGAAAAGAAATGATTTGAAAGAAAATCTTACCGTTAAAACCAAGTCTTCAAAATCATCGTCTTCTAAAGTAACTTCAACAGCTTCAAAGTCAAAATTAATCAAACAAATATGGGTTCCGAAGTCTTGTACCTTGTCAGTCTCTTCGGACTCATCCGTTTTGTCAAAAAGCCTTTCAGAATCTTTTTCAAACTCTTCGGAATCATGTTCATCACATGAGGCATCGGAGAATTTAATAAACTTAAATGCAAATGAAATTACCGAAGAGGCCGTAGAAAAATGGATTCAAGAATCCTTTGCTTACCCTGAGGACCCAATATTGATTGGGTACCAACTTCTTCTTGATTGATTGCAGGTTATCTCTAATGAGCGGTATGATTCAAAATGGTACATGGATAGTGGCTGCTCAAGACATATGACAGGGAAGAAGGAATATCTCAGGGACTACAGAACTTTGGATGATGCTTGAAACGTTCGCTTTGGTAATAATGAAACATGTCCAATTCGGGAATATGGCAAGATAACAAATGGCCAATTCACAATCAGCCGAGTGGCATTTGTTGAAGGATTGAAACATAATCTTGTGAGTATATCTCAATTGGTGGTTGGAACAGGCAATGCTGTCACATTCAACAACCAAGGGAGTGTAATCACCAAAGAAGCAACTAAAGAAGTCCTACTAAAATCAGAAAGGAAGGGATCGATGTTTCTCTTAAATCTAAAGCCAGTAACCGGTGGGCAATCCCTATGTCTTCTCTCTAAAGCCAACTCCGATGTCAATTGGTTATGGCACCGAAGACTTGCCTATCTAAACTTCAAAGACTTGAACAAATTGGTGGCTATGGATTTGGTTCGAGGTATGCCTGCACTCAAATTCGATAATGACTCTCTTTGTTCTGCTTGTGAACATGGGAAGCAAACAAAACAAAGGCATCCAACAGTGATCAATCCCAAAATCACCGAACCCCTTTCACTTCTCTACATGGATTTATGTGGGCCATCCACAGTTGAGTCAATTGGAAAGAAGAAATATATTCTTGTGATAGTTGATGACTATTCAAGATTCACTTGGGTTTTATTCCAAAGAAACAAATCAGATACTGCTGAAGAAATCATCAACTTCATAAAGAAAATGGAATTGATGCTCAACAAGAAAGTCTGAACTGTACACAGTGACAATGGTTCGGAGTTCAAAAATCATACTTTGGATGGATTCTTGAAAACAAAGGGAATTAGTCACAACTTCTCTACACCCTATACTCCTCAACAAAATGGAGTTGTGGAAAGAAGAAATTGTTCCTTGTGTGAAGCAGCTAGAACCATGCTGAATTTCGCAAACTTGCCTATGTACTTCTGGGCCGAAGCAATTTCTATTGCATGCTTTACTCAAAACAGATCTTACATTCACAAACGATTCCACATCACACCTTACGAAGTGCTCAATCGAAGAAAACCAAATGTCAAATTTCTTCACATCTTCGGTTGTAGGTGTTTTATCTTGAACCTGAAGGATCATTTGACTAAGTTCGATGATAAATCAGAAGAATGAATCTTCCTTGGATACTCTCAAGACTCAAAAGCTTACAGAGTCATGAACAAGAGAACTCGCAAAATTGAAGAAACCTTTAATCTAAGGTTTGATGACTATTACATCAAGAAGTCCTTGCATCCATTCCCCATGTCATCGATCTTTCCAAAGCCTGCTGAAGATGCTGTTCCAATCACAACATTTGACACAGACTTCGTACTTTTGTTCGATCCACCTGTGAGAGCTGTAGACTCCGAAGCTAGGGCACCAGATAATCATGAATCCGAGCTATCCAAGCTCATAGATGGACCTGATGACTCCTCTACAAGTAGTGTACAAAGACCATCATCTGTTGGGGGGGGGAGCCATCTAACCAAAGTTTGGGAAATGAAAGTGTTGAGGGGGAGCCATCAAACCGAAGTGAAGGCTCAGCTGGTATTGACGGGGAGCCAAACAATAGTCCTAGGAGAGCTAACAATCCGAACTAATTCCCTCAGTCAATCCCCAATATCATATCCCTGTATCCAACAGTCCAGGGGGAGCCAGAGATTGCCACTCCGAATTCTGCCGCAACAATCGCTTCTGATAGAGCTACCACTTCCTCAACACCAACACATGTCCAGGGGAGCACACTTTAAACTCAACCTCACAAATGCACACACCACAAACTAACACAAATTCAAGTAATCACTTACTAATGGGTGATTTCCCTTCCACTTCGGGATATCCCTCAGACATCAAAGACATCGATGCTGAAGGACGTCCTGACTTTGATCCAAATTATCCTCCTTTGGATAAATGGAAAAGAAATCATCCTCCATCATTTGTCATCGGTAATGTTCATGATAAAGTATTGACTCATGCACAACTTCTTCAAAGACAAGTAGAACTTAACAAGACTTCGGAGTTGTTCATGTTCAATGTCTTTATTTCCAAGGTAGAACCGAAGAACGTTAAAGATGCATTTGATCACTCAGACTGGATTGAAGCAATGCAGTTGGAATTAGAATAATTTGAAATAAAAAACGTTTAGAGGCTAATTCCAAAACCTGCAAACGCCTCAATTGTCGGTCTCAAATGGGTATACCGTAACAAACTAGACACCGAAGGCAATGTAGTTCGGAACAAGGCTAGGCTGGTCGTCAAGGGTTATTGTCAACAGGAGGGGATTGATTATGAAGAAACGTTTGCTCCTGTTTCCAGACTCGAATCAGTTTGGATATTTTTAGCTTATGCTGCACACAAAAACTTTGATGTCTATCAAATGGATGTCAAATGTGTCTTTCTGAATGGTGATCTCGAAGAAACTGTTTTTGTTGAACAACCACCTGGTTTTGAAAGCAAAATTCATCCAAATCATTGCTATGTGCTAGACAAAGCAGTCTATGGTTTAAAACAAGCACCAAGGGCTTGGTATGAGACCTTGACTAAATTTCTAAAAAAATCAAACTTCAAACAAGGATCAGTGGATCCAACACTTTTCAGAAAGAAAGTTGGATCTCATTTGATGTTAGTCCAAATTTATGTGGATGACATAATCTTCGGATCCACTGACCCCAATTTGTCAAAAGATTTTGAAAAATTAATGAAAAGCAAGTTTCAAATGAGTATGATGGGGAAGATTAACTTCTTTCTTGGATTACAAATAAAACAATCCAAAGAGGGGATATTCATCAATCAACAAAAATACATGAAGAGTTTGCTTGAACGCTTCGGAATGACTAACTGCAGAAAAGCAAAAGTTCCATTGCCTGCAGGTACAAGGCTAAATCCTTTATTGGATAAAAAGAAGACAGACATACAGCAATACCGAAGTATGATTGGATCATTGCTCTATCTCACAGCCAGTCGTCCTGATATCATGTTCGCAGTCTGTAATTATGCAAGATATCAGGCTGACCCAAGAGAACCTCACTTGGCTGCGGTTAAGACAATTTTTCGATATCTTCATGGCACTACTGCTTATGGCCTGTGGTACCCAGCAAACTCCGGCTTTTACATACAAGCTTATTTAGACTCAGATCTTGGTGGATGCTCTATTGATCGCAAAAGCACTTCGGGGGGTTGTCAATTCTTAGATGGAAAGCTAATTAGCTGGCAATCCAAGAAGCAAACTTATGTCTCTATCTCCACAGCAGAAGCAGAGTACGTAGCAGCTGCAGCATGTACCTCACAAATCATCTGGATCCAAAGTCAACTGAAAGATTACGCCATCAACATGAGAAAAATTCCTTTGTTCTGTGACTCTCAAAGTGCAATTTGTATATGCCACAATTCAGTTCAACATTCCAAGACGAAGCATATATATCTTCGTTATCACTTCATCAAAAGTCATGTTGAGGAGGGGAATATTGAGGTGCACTTTGTTCACACTACAGAACAATTGGCAGATATCTTCACAAAGGCTCTGAATGAAGAAGCATTCACAAGAATCGTTCGTGGACTTGGAATGATAGATGGATCCACTCTTCAATAAATCCCAGATTTGCTCACTCTTACCTCTCTCTTTAGTTCAAAATTTTGAAAATTCACAATACTCCGCAGTACTTCGAAGCAAAATAACACTTTAGAGCTCATCGGAACAAAACAAGCAAAAACACTTGGAATTGCACCGCAGCACTCCGAAGTAAAATATCACTTCGGACCTCTGCAGAACAAAATTATCCTTCAAAATAAACACTTCAAAGTTGATAATCAATTATACATATTTTAACTTCGCCTGTTAGGAACAAAAATAATAAGATTTCACATCAAAGAAAATCCATCACACCAAATTATGAGAAAATTTTGATGCAGAATGACAAAGTTTAACCTCTTTCTCATGAATTAACCAAGTAAAGGACAAAACTTTGATTTTAGATTCTGATAATCATACCTTACTGCACTAAAAGGTATTTGGGAATCGACTTCAAACATTGGTAAGGAAACAGACTTCGAAGTGAGGTTAAGGCTATTTTACAATTTGAAGCCTTGTTTGATTCTAATATCTTTAACACAATGTCTATTCCTAATCACCCTTCGGAACTTGACTCGCTTCAACTTCAAATTGATCATGTAGCCTCAAAACTACATAGGATAACTCAAGTGCTCCGAAGTTTTCCTCAAAAATAGTACCAACATTGTCTGATATGAAAAATTAAATCTCCTTTCATTAGTGGTACAAAATTGAACTACAAGAAGATTTTCACCCACAATGATTGTTTAAAACAAAAATAAAAGGCACCAAAGAAGAAAACTATATGGTGATGCTTTATGTCTTCAGATAACGAACATCCAAAAATAGAAAAGATGAAATGGAAAATTGAAAAAGGATAAAAAATAAAAAAATAAATAGAAAACAATTGTCAAAAGAATCAAAGACAAACAAAGACAAAAAGATAAACAAGGGAATGCAAAAGCAAGAAAAATCAGCATTCAAAGGCTTATTCTTCTGTTTTAAATAACGTTACAAGGAACTCCTATAACATAGTCGAGTACTTTGTAGAGAATATGAACATTTCAAGTAGTCTATCTTAAATGATAAAGTTAGAGTGGTGTACGAAACTCAAAGGCTTGTCATCAGAGTTTAGTATCCAAACACTTTAACTAATGAAAGGGAATAGATTTTTCAAAAGAATCTTCAAAACAATCCAATTTCTAAAACACTTCTGATGCTCAATTCATGAATGAAAATTTCTTTAAATTTCATATGCAAAGGATGTTATCATTATTATATTTGAAAATTTTGAAGCACATAAGCACAACTCAAAACATGTTTCTAAATGCGAAATCAAGTTACGCTTAGTTCCCGAGTTTTAGCATGGAGAAAAAAGAAAAGAAAAGAAAAGAATGAGAGAAAAGAAGGGAAAGGAAAGAAAATAAAAGTTATATTTTCGTGTTCTCGAGTCGAAAGAAAAATTAAAGGAAAGAAACGTTTTATGTGTTCCCGAGTGGAAAGGAAGGGAAAGGAAAGTTATAATTAAATGTTATTTTTACCAGTAATTTCATTTCCTTCCAAATCCTTCCAAATCGGAAGGAAAGTTAGGAGAGAATATTAACCATCTCATTCCTTTCTCTTCTTTCCACTTCCTTCCTTAAAAAAAACTCGAGAACATAAAAACTTCTCTTTTTCTTTCAGTTCCATCCATTTCTTTTCCTTTCTCTCGTTAAATGAGACTCGGGAACATAGCGTTAGTGATGGGGTGATTAGACTTATATATTCTTGACTGATATTGAATCAAACAACCCTCAAAATGAAAAATAGACTTCCAACATGATTCGATTGATTCTGAACATTAACTTGTTAAATCTTCTTTTCATAATATTCATGGAAGTTAAGGATAAATGTTATATTGCATCACTCAAAATCCACCAAAGTGAAAACAACACTCTTCGGAGTCAATTGTAACCTGATGATTTCACTCTGGTGAAGACTTACAACGGTTACAATTTTCTTCAAAGAACCGAAGTCAATTTATTACTGAATTGAATTTCACATTTATGATTATCTTAGAGACAAACATTCTTTTGAATTTAATAACCGTTGTTATCTGTTGTTATACAACTGTCATTGAGATAATCGTGGCAAATCCTAACAATGAGATCGTGTGAAAATGGCGGTTCAATTTTCAAATAATGATGACTGACAGCCGTACGGTTACGTCTTGCAAAGAAAGTGAAACGGCTTGGTGCTGAAGTGTCACAATATTAGTGGACCAAATCCCATGCGCATTAAATGGCCTTGGGACCACGAATACTATATATACCTCACAACCCAACTGTTCATCTCTTTACGCAAACATTACTCTCAAATCTCCTCTGCAAAAATACTACCAAAAACCTAAGTTCATCCGTCTTTCTCAACTCTTCATCAATGGCTGAAGCATCATCTCACACAACTGAAGCAATCTCCATCCCCTTTCTCAAGAACCAGTCCTCTAATCTGGTCCTTCGCAACGATCTAAAGCTTTACCCTGAACCAATCCATGCCATTGTCGAATATTTGAAAAGGTCAGTATTAGGGTATGCTTTAACCTGCACTCCGTCTGTCCCTGCGACTCTGGTTCACAGGGCACACTACACTTCAAACATTCTATTTGACTCCAACAATCAAGTCAAATCTGTGTTCTATGAGGCTATTGATGCAAAGGGCAAAATCAAGAAAGTTCAACTGACAAAGGAGAAGTTTGCTGAAGCTCTCCGTCTTCCTGTCTACAGCTCGAAAGAAATGGTGGTTCCCTTTGCCGACCAACTGGTCACCATGTTCAATGAGATGAGGTATGAACCCTTGCTTGAAAAGATCAGCATGTTCAAGAAAAACCAGCTACCTGATCTTTGGAGGTACTTCTTCAGTATTTTCCTTAGATGCCTTTTAGGAAGAACATCAGGCTTGGACTCTGCAAGAATTTCTTTCCAAGGCCTTCTCTACGGAATCTACTACGATGTTAAAGTAGATTTCGTATCGATTCTCTGGACCGATTTTTACTCCCACATCAACCACAGCATGAAGGGGACAGAAATCGCAAATGCTAGATTCTAGGCGATTGTTGTCCACGCATACTACCAACAATCAGGTTATGCTCCTGACCCCTCTCTTGCTCAGATGAAATTCACTCCAATCGCCATTCCCACCTTGGATGAAGACCCAGCTGTCTTCTACGCCCAAATTCCAGAAGTCATGCTCTCCAAAGTTCCCATCGACTGCATTGAGGTAAATGCCTACTAGTCAACCCTTGTCATTCCATACCCTGTTAGGGAACTCACTAAGAAGAAACCCACGTTACTACAAAGGCCCAAACCAGGGCCAAGGACAAAAAGAAAGCTGTTGGTGGACCTAGTGGTCCGAAGAAGGAAGAAAAGAAGAGGAAATCTTCGGAACAAGCTACTCCCAAAAAGAAACAACCAAAGAAATCTCATAAAACTACTATCAGGGATGAGTCTTCAGAGTCCGAGAAGCAAACCTCCGAAGCCATTCCAGAAGCTGAAGAGGAAGAACATCAATCCTCACCCATCCATGAAACAACACCACCAACTCCTCCACATACCAAAATGCCACCATCACCACCAAAAACAACCAGACCACCTACCCCTTCTCATACAATTCCACCTCCTCCTCCTCCTCCTCCCACAACAGCACAACAAACTACAACAATACATACTACTTCATCTGAAGTACCACCACCTCCACCACCAAAATCATCATCTACCACTGTACCACCCATTTCTTCCGCTTCAGACACATTCCTCAACATTCCCTCATCTGGTTTGGATACATCATTACCTGATTATCCATTCCAAGATGATTTTGATTTTGAAACCTCTACTTTCACCAAGCCCCCATCCATGGAAGAAACCATGGCTATCTTCCACATGGCATCAATTGCCATCGAAGACGCTGATGAAGAAAGTCTGGATGATACAGACTTTATCCTGAGAAAACAGTACAAAATCCTCAACCGCAAGTTAGATGCCCTGCTGTAGTCCAACACTGGCTTCGATCCCACGAAGAAACCCGACGCTAGTGTTGAGGACCTGATTGGTGAGGTTCAAAGATCCTTGACCAAGAAGATGGAAGAATTGGTCAAAGCTTCGGAACAACGTGTTCTAGAGAAACAAACAGAACTTCAAAGGGTGGTTAAGGGAAAGCTCAAGTCTGCTATTGAGCAAATCGATGAAAAGCACCAGCTCCTCAAGGAGCAAACCGACCAGAAAATGGAGGAACTGGTGAGGAAACTGGAGTTATCTAACTCCGAAGTGACCAAGGAGCTACATGATATTCATAGCTCTACTGAGTCCTTCAACTCCCAATACCAGACAGGGTTTGCTAAACACCTGTCTGATGCCCACAAACGTGTGGAAGAACTCACTGCGGAATTGTCATCTTCCGCAGTCACCACCTTTGCCAAAGAGCTCCGAACCACCAACCAGACCATCATCACTGACATGGTCAATAAGTTGAAAACTGCTCTTCAACCTATGATCAATGTCTCCCTGAAAATGGAGAGGTCTCAGGCTGAGCGAGGGAGACCCCAACAAATTGCTCAGGGTGAACACAATGTTCATCCTTCACAAAGGGGAGAATCAGAAGCCACAGGGTCTCAAGCTCTAGAGACTCCAACCTCCGAAGCTCAACAACCTACAACCAACGAACCTCAAACAACTTCTCAACCCACCATGCTGCGCAGACCACCCTTTATCCCACCAATTCCATCAAAAGCTGTCCCCACATTTGGAACCACAATGACAACCGAAGCGGGTGGTTCCAGTTCACAGCCCTTGAGAAAAGAAATCAGGATTGCTCCTCACATGGAGCAAGTCAATCGGGAAAGGGAAGAGGAGTACAGGAAGATCCTTGAAATAAACAGAATTGCCATTGACAACGTGACATGGACTGAGGATCTGATCAAGACCATCGGTTTTACTGACTTCCATGTAAACAACAGGCTTCCACTCAAGAGCCTTGATACAAAGAACAGTAAAGACCTGCAACTCGATCTCCCGTACAATCCGAAAACCTTTGCCTTTCTGCAATTTGAGAGGCATGTTCCTAAGGAGAAGGAGAAGCTGACCGAGTTCAAGGTCAGGAAAATTGCATTCCATACAAAGTATATTCAAGCTCCGGCTTATTTATGGAGTGCAAAGAAGATAGTCAAAATAATCTCCATCAAGAAAGGAGAAGAGTATGTGGGTTTTCCGAACCTAAACTTTTTCGTGCTTCGGGGTACCGATGAAGAAGAGTCAAGGTTCACAATTACTGACTTCCCAATTATGAATCCTTCTAACTTCATATCACTTCTTGATATCCTCAAGTTCTCAGCCGGAAATGAGTGCGAAGACATGGGGGTCTTTGTAACGACCATTTTAAAAAAAAAAAAAAAAAACGTTGTGAATAGTAACTCCGGTGTGAATAGTAACTCCGGCGTGAATAGTACTCCGGCGTGAATAGTACCCGAGAAATGAAGTAAGCGCTTACCTCGTGATGACGTCGACGATGATGTCGTGATGATGTCGACGATGATGTCATGATGACGTCGTGATGATGTCGACGATGATGTCGTGATGACGTCGTGATGATGTCGACGATGACGTCGTGATGACGTCGTGAATAGTGTTTTCAAGCCCTATAAATAGAGGCCCAACTTCTTCATTTCGACCCACAACAAACACCAAACAACCCTACGATATCGAGGAGTGTTCTGGTGAGGAAAATAGGTCGGGAGGAGTTAGGAGCGAGCGGTAGCTGGTAACGAGGTGCTCGGGAAGTGTTGGAAGAGCGGAACGGGAAACGTGCCAAGGCTTTGCGAAAACGCCAATCTTAAGTGAGTAATCGCTATCGTATTTCTCTAGTAGTTTATAAGTGTTAAACTATAATATGTAAAGGTTATACTATTCGTAATTCCAAAAATAATATCGAGTGATTTACTTACGAGGATGGTGTCTAGGCCGATTACTTGGGATCTGGTTGTTGGATTTTCCGAAAGGCTAAAATGCTGAAAGGATCCTGCCACCCCAACTAATCTTCTACCTGGCTATCCTTTACTTGATAAATCATGAGGTATCATGTTGGAATTATGGAAGGGTTTAGTGATGCAACTATGGTATAGTTAAGGAGTAAAGAGTGATAAATGTCTTACTGTGTTAACAGTTAAAGAGGGAATACGAAGCAGAGATAAACGCTGTAGTCAACTATAATCAGGTGAGTTTCTCACTACATTGTGTGGACGTTATATGTCCTTTACCGTATTTTTGTGTGCTTATAAGATGTTGATAAGATGTTGGTAAATAGTACCAAGTTGTGTGTATATTATTGATATATATCTTTCTGTTATAATTGTATGGGTTGGGTTATGGTGTGTGTGGGCTCGACGTACTGAGTAATATAGAGATACGAGCAAAAGACACTGAGCAGATACATATGACTCGACGTACAGGGCATGCGCGGCTCTAAATGCTGAGCAGGGGAATTAGATTTACTGAGCAGATACGTATAGGAGGATATAGTCCAATATATTGGGTAGAGCATATTATGTGACTTATGGTTGTATTTTTCCTGTTAGGGGTAAAGTATGTGTAGCTGATATGCTGTGTAGTTGTTGGAACTCACTAAGCCGTGTGCTTATCCTTTCCCTTTTAAATTACCATTTCAGGTTATACAGGTGGAAATGACGGACAGGCATGACGGGTACACACTGATACTGCTTAATTGGGGATTCATACGGTGAATTGATGTTTAAAATGATTTCTAAATATCTTCAAAATGTTAATTATTGAATAAATTGATATTTATTTAAATGAAGATGTTTTATTAAAAACCGGGTGTTACAAGTTGGTATCAGAGCCAAGGCTTGAGTGAATCAGACTCACTTGATGGCTTTTGATATCAAACTTGAGACTTAAAAGTTTTCTTTGAAAATATTTTTACAAGAAATTATAAGTTGTTTTTCGAGTAAGGGGTTAAATGAATGTTGTTGCAAAGACGCAGTGTGTACCGTCAGCCGACGTCAGTGGGGAAAAGGTTAAGTGCTTAAGTCTTTGTTGCTATTTCTGTAATATATGTGTGCTTAAATGCCATTAAAGTGTAGGCAGTAGGAACTAAATAGTCCTAGAATTTTTGAGTTGGCCAAGTTGCGTGTTCCTTGATAAGTGATATCCATAAGGTAAATCCTTTTATGTGAAAAATTTTCTACGACTATGTTCGTAAAACAACCTGGGGTATAGGTGGTAAAATTATCGTGAGAAGTGAATTGGGGACTTCTGGACAAGTTCTGAAACGAACGAGGGTAGGTGTGGAAGATAGTAGTAGAGCTCCTACTATTGAAAGCACAGGATCCGCGTTCGAATCGGGAGTTGGTCGTAAGGAATCCAATACACTAAGGGTATAACTAATTGGTTTATATGCTGATAAACTGTATTTGTCCATTCTATTGATTGGCAATCATAGAGTTTATTGGGAACAATTAGGACGCTGGAGATTGAGAATCTAGTGACGTTTCATAATTAAGTAATGAACAGTTAATGAGACTATAGTGGATGAGGTGTGCAAAAGTGACACATTAAGTCTCTTCGTTACTAAAAGCACAGATAGTGGATAATAAAAAGAAGATGTTGATTTCTATAATAGTCGATTTTGATTGATTATAAATAGACGTTATGTTATTTAGAGACTAACATAAGTCACAGATTCCAGTTATGGAGATATATGTGAGGCTTCCAGGTCATCTGCAGTTGCTGGTTAACAAATTTTATCTACAAGGAGTGTCAGACGACTGGAGTATGATGATGACAAAGGCTGAGGATGTATGTGATCGTATTAGTAGAAATTGGAATCCCGTAGATGGAGGGAATAATTTAGAAGAAGACATACGTGAACTAAAGCAATATATAGATGTGAAAGGTATACGCACAGATATACGTGTACATAGTAGAAATATAAGGTTTTATACATGGTGTCGTATGTTTGCAGAATTAGAGTCTTATCCATTCCAGTACAAGAGGTGTACGTGTATACGGAATGGACATATAATAACAACTCGTGAAAGTAGGGATGACATAGTGGTGTGGCGTAAGGGTATTCACATAGGTAGTGAATACTACCAACGTGTGTATCAGAGTAAGTTAGATGTAGCATATCAATGTATCATGTACTTGAAATCTGTTAGTATATGAAAATAATGAGTTGAGGAAATATTGCTAACCGACCAAGATGACTGTCTTGTTAGCATATGTGTGTTAGGTGTATATGTTTCATAAATGACTAAGTGAATACCTCTTAAGTAGGTAACCCGTAAACAAGTAACCGTGGATAAACTGTGTCGGTAACCGGTTGAATATCTAGTTGATATTAGCTGTGCGGACGAATACATGAGTATTAAGTGGTGACAACCATGGATATGGTATCATATTGTGGGTGGAAATTTTGTAGTTGTATGTGGAGGCTGAGCTGATATGAGGATTCTTGGTGTCATGTGGTTGATTGTAGAGCTGTGCAGTCGTATGTGTGTTAACTGTTAAGCCTTTAGAGCGAAAAGCTGTTTATTCTGTGGGGCCACTTATACTTGTAGTTGGGACCACTTATTAGGTGGGGCTACTAGTATTGTGGTTGCGACCACTTATGCTATGGGGCTACTTGTACTTGTGGTTGGGACCACTTATTCCGTGGGGCCACTGGTAACTTGTAGTTGTGACCATTTATTCTGGGGGTTAATAGTACTTGTGGTTGTGACCACTTATTTAAGTGGGGCCACATTTGGTAAGACCATATATGTGTTGTGGATCTTATGAGCAGTAATTGTGGTGGGACCACATACAAGTGTTGTGATGGCTTTAAAAGCTAGCAGTTCTAACACACATACAGTTGGGTGTTTGGTGAATAGCTGAGCTGTTGAGGTTGTGAAGAGCAGGGGTTGTGATATGATGTGGTGAACATGTGATTATACGATGCATAACAAGTACCTTGCATCCATGATTTCTGTATGAGATTACATAACGAGTACTTTGTAGTCTCAATATGATAGCCTAGTTGATTAGAGGTGGTTAATGTGCCAGTATTGTGGTAATACCCTTTGGGTTTACTAATACAACCGTATTGTGTTGAAATAGGGAATGATTAAGAGGAAGAATAAGTGTATGCCAACGCTGGAGATTCCGGGGACGGAATCTTATAAAGGGGGGGAGAACTTGTAACGACCATTTAAAAAAAAAAAAAACGTTGTGAATAGTAACTCCGGTGTGAATAGTAACTCCGGCGTGAATAGTACTCCGGCGTGAATAGTACCCGAAAAATGAAGTAAGCGCTTATCTCGTGATGACGTCGACGATGATGTCGTGATGATGTCGACGATGATGTCGTGATGACATCGTGATGATGTCGACGATGATGTCGTGATGACGTCGTGATGATGTCGACGATGATGTCGTGATGACGTCGTGATGACGTCGTGAATAGTGTTTTCAAGCCCTATAAATAGAGGCCCAACTTCTTCATTTCGACCCACAACAAACACCAAACAACCTTACGATATCGAGGAGTGTTCTGGTGAGGAAAATAGGTCGGGAGGAGTTAGGAGCGAGCGGTAGCTGGTAACGAGGTGCTCGGGAAGTGTTGGAAGAGCGGAACGGGAAACGTGCCAAGGCTTTGCGAAAACGTCAATCTTAAGTGAGTAATCGCTATCGTATTTCTCTAGTAGTTTATAAGTGTTAAACTATAATATGTAAAGGTTATACTATTCGTAATTCCAAAAATAATACCGAGTGATTTACTTACGAGGATGGTGTCTAGGCCGATTACTTGGGATCTGGTTGTTGGATTTTTCGAAAGGCTAAAATGCTGAAAGGATCCTGCCACCCCAACTAATCTTCTACATGGCTATCCTTTACTTGATAAATCATGAGGTATCATGTTGGAATTATGGAAGGGTTTAGTGATGCAACTATGGTATAGTTAAGGAGTAAAGAGTGATAAATGTCTTACTGTGTTAACAGTTAAAGAGGGAATACGAAGCAGAGATAAACGCTGTAGTCAACTATAATCAGGTGAGTTTCTCACTACATTGTGTGGACGTTATATGTCCTTTACCGTATTTTTGTGTGCTTATAAGATGTTGATAAGATGTTGGTAAATAGTACCAAGTTGTGTGTATATTATTGATATATATCTTTCTGTTATAATTGTATGGGTTGGGTTATGGTGTGTGTGGGCTCGACGTACTGAGTAATATAGAGATACGAGCAAAAGACACTGAGCAGTTACATATGACTCGACGTACAGGGCATGCGCGGCTCTAAATGCTGAGCAGGGGAATTAGATTTACTGAGCAGATACGTATAGGAGGATATAGTCCAATATATTGGGTAGAGCATATTATGTGACTTATGGTTGTATTTTTCCTGTTAGGGGTAAAGTATGTGTAGCTGATATGCTGTGTAGTTGTTGGAACTCACTAAGCCGTGTTTTTTATCCTTTCCCTTTTAAATTACCATTTCAGGTTATACAGGTGGAAATGACGGACAGGCATGACGGGTACACACTGATACTGCTTAATTGGGGATTCATACGGTGAATTGATGTTTAAAATGATTTCTAAATATCTTCAAAATGTTAATTATTGAATAAATTGATATTTATTTAAATGAAGATGTTTTATTAAAAACCGGGTGTTACAGTCTTTGCAATGGCTAAAACTCACATCTCCTCCTTCTTCAGGAATTATCTTCAAAGAGTAGCCCGTTTTGATATTGTAGTGGCTGAACTCTTCGGACAATCCCTTGCACCCCCACCAACTACAATAGAAAATTTTGAAGACTTGAAGGCTGGGCAGATTGTTGATAAGCCCTGGGGTGTAGTTTTCAAAGGATTGTCCCATGACAATGAAACCATGGTGACCAAGTTCTTTGATATTGACTTCATGGGTCGCTTCCCTACGGAGTCTATCAAACAAGTTCTTGCTCTGGTTAACAACTGCTTTGTGAACACCTGGCAAGAGAAGAAGAAATTGAGAGAACACCTCAACTGGTGGTTGACAGTGAGGTATACTTTAAAGCAGGCGTTCATAAAACATCTCTGGCAACAAAGATAGGCTTCGGATGCACTTCACACAAAGGGGGAGATTGTTGAGACTATTTTTGCTGAAGTGCTCAACTATCCGAAGTCTGTCTGCCCAAAGCCCCGAAGTAATAAACAAATAGAAGACCACAAAGTCTGAAGACTCCGAAGTGCTACGCATGGAGGATCCGAAGACTTCACAGCCTGTCCATCTGTCTTTTGTGTGCACGCGTATAGTACAATACGTGTTGCATGAATCTTCTATCCTATTGGCTAGTACACTGATAGGATATTCTCTGTAAAAGTTGTACTATTCGTATCACTGATTCAGTATAAATATCAGTGATATCTTATAATCAAGCATCCGGCACAGGTTATCCATTTCACCTTGTTCATTCAACTTACTTTTATTATCCTTGTGTGATTGGTTGTGTTATTGGTATAATCTTTGTTTTAATTCATATATCAACTGATTTCAACACCCAACAGGCTCTAGTGTGAAGATTAATGTTAACTGCATGCCTGATGGGAAGAACTACTTCAGCAGGTTCTATGTTTGTTTTGATGCATTGAAAAGGGGATGGCTACAAGGGTGTAGAAGGGTCATAGGTCTTGATGGATGTTTTTTAAAGGGGATTTGTAAAGGAGAATTGCTAAGTGCTGTGGGCAGGGATGCTGATAACCAGTTATTCCCTATAGCATGGGCAGTTGTATGTGTGGAGAACAAAGAAAATTGGAAATGGTTTTTGGACAATCTAATTGATGACCTTGATTTAGGATTAGGAACTAGCATTACCTTCATTTCAGATCAACACAAGGTATTAACATCAAATTATTAAAGATTATTTTTTATGTTATATTCACAAGTGTTATTGTTATACATCATTGCTAATAATGTGTCTTATCAGGGTCTGATTGAAGCAGTGAAAGAGATGTTGCCATATGCAAAGCACAGGCAATGTGCTAGAATTCTTATTTGATATTCTACTTTAAAAACCATGGGTTGCATGTACCAAACTTGAAGCCTTTATGGCACATTTTGGATTGTAATATAAGTTATTCATGTTTGCATGCATGCAAATGACTTACATGGTACCATATGTTACTTTGTACTTTAACCTACTTAAAGTTTAGGGATGTGGACCACAGACCAAATGACTTACATGGTACCTTATGTTAGTTATTAAATGGTTAAAATGGTCTTGCATGTGGACCACAATGGCCTGCACACGTATAAAGAATGGACAATGTTGGTAACATGTGGTCCATTACACATTTTACTTTACAGAATCTATGGAAACATGTGCGCCAAGAAACCCTTACCCATATGACATTGTTTATAGTCAAATATAAAGTACACATATAAAAAGATTCTTAAAACAATAAACACACATATACATAGATTCTGAAACACACATATACATAGATTCTGGAAACCATCAAGTACATTGTAGCAATGTACTTTACCATTATAACTTGGTCGGCCACATGCCACTTCTGTCCACCAATTTGCATATGTGTAATGGGTCCACAGGTCCACAATAAGGTGCTATAAACATACTTTAATATTTCTAACATAACTTTCTAATATTTTATAACAACTTGTACAAAATGCCCCTTTTATAGGGGACCAAGCAGAATTTTATAACAACTTGTACAAAATGCCCCTTTTATAGGGGACCAAGCAGATGATATTTTAGGTTATCATATCGACATTACCAAACTTTTCACCCAAATTCTACCCAACCGGTTGGAATACTAGTTCATCAACCGTTTCCAATGCCCAAAACCTATACAAATACCCACCAAACCCATCCCAAAAACCCCTTATCATCCACTTCCACTTGACAAGAGCTATACAGAAACCCTAACCAAAAACCCCTAACCAAAAACCCCTTATCATCCATTACCCTAACCAACCGCCATCAACCCTTCACTTCAGGCACAAGACCACCACAAGCACAACCAAGCAAGAATCATCTTTTTGTACAACCCAAGACAACTTTTCAACCCAGCAACATAGCTTTCATGGTTCACCTTTTGAACATCAATCTGTTCAGTCTTTTCTGCAACAATCCTTTCCAGCTCTACAATCCTTCGACGAAGCTCAAGAAGTTCGGTCCTGGACTCAGCCGCATCCAGATTTTTCTTTGTATCCAATAAAGCTTTCTTGTAATGCTCAGGATCCTCCTCTATGGAGAGGTCTTTCCATTCGAAAAAGCCGCAACTTTTTCGATTAGTCTGCAAAAAATTTCAGTTATCAACACAAACTTTATTTACATGTTTTAGGGTTTCCACACACGCTATCACAGACTTTAGGGTTTCCACACACGCGATCGTAGACTTTAGTCTCCAAGTTTTACGAGATCACAGATACAAATCAAGTTTAGGGTTTTCGATCGTAATTTTTTTTGCATTCACGTTTAAATTTTTGTTTTTTAAACCGATCGATGTCTTAGAGATGATCGTATTAACCATGGAGTTCACACAGTTGAAGAACTTTCGTCCGGGATTTCTTGGACTCCAGGAGGTTTGCAGTACTACCGGTAGAGGTGGCTTGCATTCGCAGTGCTCAGGATCAGGTTGTCGTCATCTTGCTGGAGCTGGACCTTGATCTCGATGTTCAACCGCAACAACTGCATTTTGACGAAGAAGATATGACTACTTTCTACTTTATGGTTTTTAGATGTTTCAAAAAAGGGATCGACGTTTCATTTCTGATCCGATAACCTTCCTTAAATATCGTTTGTCTAACCCGCCTTGGTGACATGGATTATCTGTCCACGTGTGAGGCCACATCATCCAGCCACGTAAGCATTAACCGGTTAACTTGTTTTAAAAGAGGGTTATTCCTTAATTTGACACGTTTTTTTATACTTTAAGGATCTATTGCTCAAAAAAAAGAACAAGGACTAAATTGGGTCAAAAACCATAGTTTATAGGGCTACAGTAGCAATAACCCTTAAAACAAATTAGTGTTCTATCGAAGACACATTTGAATATGCAGAAAAAAAAACAACCAAAAACAACATATTTTGATTTTAAATAAAAATAGTAATTTTTTAATTTTAATCAGAACAATGTATTTCTTTTTACCCAAATCATTAATATATTTTATTGTTAACCAAAAACGATAACTTATTTTTATTATTTCTTTCTTTGAATTTATTCTACAATTTCCAGTTCAGTTTTGGGAAATCGACCCAAAATTTATAAAAAATTAGATTGATAAGATACAATTTATATATTTTTCTAAAAAAGATGAGTTATAAGTATTTGAATTAATTCTACAATTTCCAGTTCAGTTTTGGGAGATCGACCCAAAATTTATAAAAAATTAGATTGATAAGATACAATTTATATATTTTTTCTAAAAAAGATGAGTTATAAGTAATAAGTAACTGTTAAAAAAGAAAGTAATTGTTTAATAAGATATATAAATTTGTAATACAATCTCATTATCAGGAATAGGTTCAAATGAGAACCATTAAAAAATTGAGAACCAATGAGAACCAATCTTAGCCCTTGATATTTTTAAGTTCTGATCAATGGTCAAAAACAAATAGGGGCACAATGGTCATTTTAGTATTTTAACATAAAAACTTATACAATAGATCAAAAAATCAGTCTTCTACTCAAAAACTCTCTCAACCCTCCAAGAACACACATTCAAACTCAAGCACCACAGCCACCATCGGCCGCCGCCTGCCGCCGCCTGTCGCCGCCGCTGCCATCGATGAAATCGACTCCTCCACCGTCTCCTCCCTGATCTAGCATCGTTATCTTCATCTCACTCTACTCCAACGTTCAGATCTAGAATTTTCCACACCAGATCTGTGATATCCTCCTTTAGATCTAGGATTTTTGCCACCAGATCTGCAATCTCCGCCTCCAGATCTACGATTTTTACGACCACCATTCTTACATACAATCAGAGAAGTAGTTTCTGGGGAGATAAAAGGAGTTCCGACAAGAAAATCACAACAGTACCGCTACGTAGCCCCAGATCTGCCACCGGAGATGCAAAAACTTCAGTGAAAAAAAGTTTAAGAGGTCGATTCACACCACCGTCGTCGTCCGGTGCACCACCGCCTTCTCCTCCCTCCCCCCGTCGATGGCGTAACCCACAACTACATCAGATTTATTCAAGCACCTGCATATGAGATCTGTTCCAGAACTGCACACCAGGTGTTTGATGAAATGCCTCTATGAATTTCTATACTATGATTATATGTATTAAACTGTGAATGCGTATTTTAAACTGTGAATACATGTATAAACTATGAATGTGTGTATACAATTTGAATGTTTTGTTATGTTAAACTGTGAACGTGTGAATTAAACTTGCTGCCATCACCATCACCGCCACTGATGGTAGCTCCACCACCAGCTCCTCCCTTCCCCTGTTGCTTCCTCGTATCTTCTTTAGAAATTATAAAATTTTGGATAAGTATATTAAACTGTGAATCAATGTATGAGTGAGTGTTTAAACTGTGAATTGATGTATGTATGAATTGTATTAGGCTGTGAAAATGACGATTTTGCCCTTTTTTTACCCAAAAGGCAGAAAAACGGGATTTTAACCAAATTAATCTGATCCATCCATTGTTTTTAATGATAAGCTAAGATTAGTTCCTTTGTTTCTCAACTTTTTAATGGTTCTCATTTGAACCCTTCCCCTCATTATCAATGGTCATCGCTACCAAACCTTATTTTTTTATCTTAGTACTTTGTTATTGCGAAATGAAATCATTATTTCGCAAAAAAAAAAATAGTTTTAGAAAAAAATAATAAAATGTGCAATGTCTATTTCATGAAATGTATATTATGTTGTGGTATTGTTTAAATCGCTAATCAAAAACTTGTGAAATTCACGAAGATGTTAATAAGAATATAATTACCATCCAAAAAAAATATTTTTAAAATGAAACTATTTTTTAAAAGGACACTATTAGTCATAAGAAAACTACTCACCGAAACCAAACGATACCCGACAAGAAAGGTTATCTTTTTTTTTTTTGGAAACAACAAGGTTATCAAGATCGAGATATTATATAGGATTGTGTTCTACTTTACAAGATCATGATCGTAAGATCGAATCGGGATGATAAGATACTACCAAAAACACTTTAAAAGAGAAAAAAAATACATTTTCATCGGTCAATTAACTATAACTAATTTAAAATGTGAAAATACATTTCCAATATATCATTTAACAATAAACAATTCAAAATAAGTTTCTATTGTTCATATTTATTTCACTTAGTATAAAACAAAAAATTAATTTTAAAATAAAATAAAAAATGGAAATGCTCTTACAATCTTACGATCGATCCTACGATCTTACGATTCGATCCAACTAAACACCACTCAAATATCGAGATAAATTTACCTAGGTGGATCGTAGAATCGTACAATCCTACTACGAGCAGGATCGCGATTTTAACAATCTTGTTGACAACAAACTATTGAATGAAAGTCGCTATTCGACATCTAATGATTGAAAATTAATCGTTGTTCGAAACTATTCACGTAAATGAAATTCACCGTCCGCCGCATTGCGCGTGTACGCACCTAGAAAATGTATATATATATATATATATATATATATATATATATATATATATACATATATATATATATATATATATATATATATATATATATATATATATATATATATATATATATATATATATATATATATATATATATATATATATATATATATATATATATATATATAACAATTAACAAATAATCAGATGAAAGAAAAACTAAAGTTGGAAACGACTAAATTTTTTAAATTTATTGTAATGTTTTCCAACATTTGTAAGTACAGTTGATTAATATCCTAAACCCCTAATCACATTTAAATTGCCCTTAAAATTTATCAAGCCATGACAAATTTTTTTTGTTTAGCAAAGCCATCATTTATAAAAGGAAAAAACAATAAATAATAAAAAGGTTTTGTTGCACCCTTTTATTAGCACGGCAACCTATATCCTATCTTTTCATATTCTTCAACTTTTAAATATGGGTAATCTTAAATAAACTCCTATATGATTA
Source organism: Cichorium intybus (assembly GCA_023525715.1). Lineage (NCBI taxonomy): Eukaryota > Viridiplantae > Streptophyta > Magnoliopsida > Asterales > Asteraceae > Cichorium > Cichorium intybus. The sequence goes on along the minus strand of CM042015.1, from coordinate 62,641,843 downwards.
AACATATGTATGTAGTTGTGTATGTGTATGTGTTTGACTGTACACACACATGTTTTTTTACCAATACCCTTTAAATATATATAATTTTATAATAACATAGTGAGAGAAAGGGAAATAGATTAGAGAGAGAAAGAAAAAGGAACTTACGTCTCCGACGACGATGACTCTTGGTGGAGAGGCAAAGAGCAAATAGAGGTCAGAAAAAAATTCAATTGTAGAAAAGAAGCATCGACAATGACACTCTGGAGTAGCAAACAACAAAGAAGAACTATCGACAAACAACAAAAGTATTCGCAGTTACAGCCAGCAAACAACAAAGAGAAACCACCATAATCTTTAGTTTCCGGTGACCATTTTTTTCAAGGTGAGCGGAGCAGTTATTTTGTGGCAACAATATTCTTTAGTTTAGGGTTTGTTGTTTCTCAAAGATTAATGTGTAAATTAGAACAAAATTTTGAGTTTTTTAAAGGGTTTACTTTCCAAATCAATCGATATCCGAATTTTATCATGTTAGTTCTAAGTTTTTCAATAATTTTCTGCTTTTCTGTTAACAACCTTGTTTCAAAATCTATTAGCTATTACTGATTTTGTTTGGGGTAAATTAGTCATTAGAATAGTTTTCCTGTATTATATATATATATATATATATATATATATATATATATATATATATATATATATATATATATATATATATATACTAGGCGTGTTCCCGCGCGTTGCGCAGGAATATAAGTATGCAGTTAAAATAGATGTGAGTAGAAGTTTAGATAAGTGGTCGAGTTAAAGCTTTAGCTATTGAGGTACGAACGTAGTTTACTCTTCACTCGTTTCAAGCTCTTCCTAGTGTTTTCAAGACATTAAATTTTACCGACACCAACTACGCATCCAATAATGTCTATAAGTTACATATAGAGTACAATCCAACGTTAAAATGTAAAGAACTACATTTACACGAATTGCATAAACTTCTTAAATAAAATAAAATATTCATAAAACAAAGGTTACCTGTGAGAATCGAATTGTTGTTAACCCTTTCTTCATGAGTCTCATAGGTGTAAAGAAGAAGACATTTGAAGGGATGTTATGAGATTCATTTGCGAGCTTACGTACCATAGTCATCATAATGAAGTAGAGACGATATTCGTTTGGCACAATCTTATATTGCTCACTTGATTTCATGACTTTGAAATTGTTAATAGCATAGACCCCACCTTCTTCAAGGATGACGTTGTATTTCTTAATATGATTCTTCCGAATGAAAACTTGTATTGATTCACTCTAATAATATTTGGACATAATTCAAATATCAAAATTTTTTACATGGTAATCATGCATCTATTTGAAAGGAACAAAAAAATTTACCTTGTCATCAACAAATATCATCTCTAATCCTATTACATCATCGTTATTCTTAAAGTTGATCGCTTCCCACATTCTACACAATCGGAGTTGAACTACCCAATCCTCCTTCGAAGGAGTAAGTTCTTATCTTAGCATACGCCATCTCAATAGTAGAGTTATCCTAATAGTAGAGTTGCCAAAATCGTTAGTAAAAATAATATGTTATCATGTGACTCAATATATATATACCTTAAACTACATTAATGTAATGTAATGAAAATTGATTAATTGTATTTAAGGTTTCTATTAATATTGCAACTCTTAAAATTTCTAGTGATAGTTATATAACATTAAACAACTACAACCCAAAAGTCTTTTTAGTTATGACACATAATTCATATTGATTAGAATCATTAAATATGATTGACATGAAAAGCTTCAATATAATAAAAATTAGTTAATTGCATTTAAGTTTAATTTAAATACTATAACTCTCCAAATTTCATGCAATAGTTTTATATTTAAGTAATTTCTTTCAATTGAAATATCTAAATTATGACGCTCTTTCTTTTTTAAGCGATTTATTTTATAGGTTAGCATTACAAAATAAATTTAATAAAGATGTACACATTCTAATTTTATAAAATTATATGAAATGCGATTGAAAAAAAACTCATACATATAGTTGTGTTTGAACAATCTATTTAAGTATTTTAAATTTGATATCATTAAAATATATTATTATATAAATTGTGCAAAATAACAAAATTCAATAAAAAGAGTAAATATATTTATTTCGTTATTGTTTTATTAAAAATGATTACTTGTTATTCTAAAGTTCAAATTCGAGTGAGAAATTAACAAAGTGGGACAAACACATCGAATGTTAAGAATAATTAACTAATTTTCTCTTACATTTAGTTCCATTTAATCTTCTTTGGTTGAATTTAAATGGAAATTCTCAATAGTAATATCATGATAACCATGCCGGATGCACAAACGCCTAGACGGTCAAATATTTAGATTTGGTTTACTTTTTTCATCATAACATATTTTTTTCCTCAAATATATTAACATTTGGATGGTTTTAGTAGAAAATTACAAAATCCTTTTAGTATTTAGTATGACAATAAAATCAGAAAAAAAAACTCCAAACCAATTATTGACTTTAAACTAAAAAGTAACTTGAAAGTTGGAATAGATACCACAAATTTCAAATAGTTGATTCTTCTACAATAACATGTGAAATACTTAAATTTCAATCGCAAATCTTGCCTAAAATTATTTCAACAATGTGCGGTTACTTCATTTAGTAGGTCAAAAATTTAGAGTGTTCTATCATGTATTGATAAAAAACAATACGAATAAAATTTCTTAGTTTATCGTGTATTTTTAAAAACACAATATCAATTAACTTTTAATACAAAACATCACCGTAGTTTACACCAAACGTATAATTGTGTCCTTTAAATGTTTGATAGAATTGAAGATCGTAACCCATTACGTATTTCATGATAACTTTTTATTTTACACATCATATATGACTATAAACTCCAACATTGTGACCTACTCTACATAAAAGTTATATAGATATAGATATGGAAACATAAGAAAAACAGATGATACTAACTAACAATGAAAAATAAGATTTTTATTCATGTTTAAAATACTCAAATTCTCTAAGCATACTAACTTGCTTTCTTTCATCAACGCAGATTCCTCAAAAAGTGGCCGTTGGACATTCGTAGAGGCGCATGACCATGTTTAAAACCATTGGAAAAGTTGAAACATTCGAATCTTTGATATACCCAAAAAAGATCATCATTGAACTTTTCTTTTTACAAATAAGATGACTACAACCTTGTACTAAACTTCCACACATTCTACAAAAATAATTTGGAAAGATAAAAAAGAATCAAGAGAAACCAAGCATGAGAAATGATGTTCTTAAGAGTAACCAAGCATGGAAAATGATATTCTTTTATAGCCAAAACATCAAAGACATTAAATAGTATAAGTTGAAAAGTATTGGGGGTTTCAAATCAATATGATGCAAGTATTTGAGTTATCTTGATCCACATTCATGAATGGTACGTGTGAATAATCAACATAGGTGCCAGAATAAGACTGAAAATATAAAACGAATATATATATATATATATATATATATATATATATATATATATATATATATATATATATATATATATATATATATATATATATATATATATATATATATATATATACACACACACAAGGTGTGTACCCGCGATATGCAGCGGCGTGAAATTGTTTTTTTTTTTTTTTGACGAAAGAAAATCTTAAAATTTCAGGTATTATTGAACCAAATACGTATAAAACGCAACATTAAATGTTTAAATCATATGGAGAATGGAAACCTTACCGGTATTTTGTTGTCGTCTTAAATCAATTATCTTTAGAGAGAAGTTTTCAGTAATGGGAAACAATTATGTAAAAATGAGAAAATGAAAAAAAAAGTTGCATTATTTAGAGGAAATGTCAATTGAGAAAATCATGTCTATATATGTGAGTAAGATAACTTAGATTATTTCAATGATCAACAAAATTCAACTTGTTTCTTTTTAAGTCTGAATAAAATATTGAAATAATTACATAGAGACGGTAGGCAAACGGGCAACAAGGTGCGCCGCTAGCCCTTTCTGGATGGCAAAACTAATTCGTTTAAACACAATATCCATAGATCTAGGGGACATTATGTTACTATGCATAACCCGTTGAACTCTGTTGAGGAGCTCCACAGCCTCAGGTGCGAGAAAACCAAAAGTGTCAAAAGCGAAAGGGATAAACACATGTTGATTCTTAATACATACCTTCTCGTGTTTATCCACTTTGCATGCAGCGGCTTTCAAAGCAGCTTGCCCCCTGTGAAACCTCCACTCCTTAGGTTCACAAGAGGGGAAACCCCGGTAAGGTCCACACAGGCATGTTCACCTCCCACCCATCCGAAAACCAAAATGTCAGCAGGCCTGAGAGTGGATCTCCCATCTGACGGGTCAGTCAAAAAGTTAACAAGCGCTTCTTTCTTAACAGAAATTCCCGCACGTCGGCAGAAGTCAAAGAGAACATCCCTAACCATATCATGTCGGTATTTGAAACCTGGGAGCTCTCGACAATGAACTGCATGTTCCCCAAATGAGTCCAAGCACGCCTTGCGACAAACCGGGCATATCTCGTCAACCAGAAAAAGAAGAATCATAAGGCGGTACCGGAGGATAGTGCGATATTCCACAGGGGACATATGTTGACCGAGACCGTCAATGAGGATAGCTAGCAAAAAATCCTGAGCATGTGGTGCTCGAAGACACTCAAATACTGCTTTCTGCCTGAACGTCATGTCAAAATCGACTTCCATATTCTTGACGATTTTACTAAAGAGAGCACTCGCCAATGTTTTTTGGGATTTAGGGGGCGGTGTCCTTATTAGTGAAACCGCTACAGTCAAAATCTGGAATTGTGTCACGAAGACGATCCAAAGCAGATAATCAGTGTCCATACCACGTATGCCACTGTTGCGCAAGATGTGGTCTTGTAAAACCCAAGATTAGGCCCTCGAGGCTACAAAAGCGTACGAGGAAGCCTCGATAGCCGAGTACAAACCCAAACCACCAAACCGTATAGGTAAGGAAACCAACTGCCACTGGAAGTCTCTAAAGAAAGGGCCTCCACAAACCACAATGTCCTCGATAGATCCACGCAATCCTTTGTCGAAAAACAAAGCTGCCTCCTCCATGTGCACCGATTGGCAAGTTCTTAAACCAAAGAAAAGTTTAGCAATGCCCATACAAGAACGAAGCAAAAGGAGCTCACTCTGCGGGTCACAAAGCTGGGGAAGAAGGCCCATCAAATCAACCGCCTTCACAGCTCTCTTCATGGCCAGCCCACTAATGAACCCTGCGTCTCTACTAACAGCCCCCCAAGGAGCTTTACTCCCAAAGAAGGTCTGCCAATATCTGCAGGGAACAAGCCGACACGAAGCTTCCTACTGTCACATGAGGGCCAAAAAATATCGGTTTTCTTAATATTCAGCTCCAGACCCAACCCTGGACCATCCGCCCGAATAATGTTTAACACATTCGCCGCCTCCTCGGAGTCTCCAATGACCGTCCCATCATCTAAATGCCAAGCATGGAGTAGGAGCTTGCACTTGTCACGAATCTGATGCACAAGTGGGTGTAAAACAAGGGCAAAAAGAAGGGGTCCCAAGGGGTCACCTTGTTGTACCCCAGTGGGGGACCATATATGGGTATCTCCTATGTAAAGTCTCGATGCTCTCCCATATAAGAAATCCACCCACAAGGAAATAGGACACATCCTTCTAACCTCGCGAAGTAAGGTGGATCTATCCACCATGTTAAAGGCATTCGAGAAATCCACCGCAAGCATGGTAAGGGACCCATCATCGTGGTGTTTACTTAACACCCGATTGGCACTATGCAAAACAGCCTCAGCACCCCAGATACGCCCACCCCAAACTAAAAATCATTTAGGTCTTTAGCCATTTCTTTCCCTATACCCTTCATAGCCACCTTTGAAACCAACCGTCTCCATATAGTACCCACAGCAATTGGTCGGATCCCAATGTCTGGTTTAATAAGTGGCGTGAGAGGAGCAGAAGCAACAAACTACTGATCACCACGAATAAGGTTTTTAAGCCAATTACTGTGTGACAGATATGTATTTTATCTATAATATGCGGAATAAATAAGAGTTGCGGAATAAAATAAAACGGTAAATCTAAACAAGACAGTATTTAAATAGACAGAAAGCGGTAAATAAAGTAAATGTTAGAAGTTAGAGGTTAGATGTAATAAACGCCATTATCAACGATAAAGTGTTTTTATAATAAATAAAAAGGTTAGAAGTTAGAAGTTAGAAGTTAGATGTCTCGGTTAAATACAGTCCACATATGTTTTCGTTGTCACGGTTCGATTTTTATGTCTTGGATATTTGGTACAGTTGATTTATAACAGTTTGAATAAATCAATAATAACACAGATAATTTCAAAAGAACTTATCGATAGCAGATGAATATGGCGATTTTCTTTGAAGCTTCGATTCTTGTTCTTTGCTCGGGTTTTCTTGATGTGTCGATTTCTTGTTCTTTTCGGTAGGATGAGGTTTTGGTGATATTTGGTGTCGGGTAGAGGTTGTTTGGAGGTTTGAAGTTTGGTGTCGGGTAGAGGTTGTTTAGAGGTTTGAAGTTTTGGTGTCGGGAGGATATCTTGTTTTTTGCGGTTGTGCGGTTTGATTCTTGTTGCCAAATGCAGAAATTTGAGAGTCTTGAGGTTTCTGGTCATGGGTAAGAGTGTATGGAGCTTGGTTGATATATGTGTTGTACTAAATCAGCAAGAGTGAGCCTCAATTTATAGTTGCTGAAGAACAGGCATCGCGTCGCGACCGGGCATGCCGTCGCGTCGCGAAGGTGCGTGTGTCGGGTTGCTTTTGGTCGGCCACTGGTTAGTGCGATGGGTTGGTAGTCTCGCGATCAAGAAGTTGGTGGTGTCGCGTTGGAGGTCTTCGCGTTGGAGGTCTTCGCGTCGCGACCGTGCTGGCCGTCGCGTCGCGATCGCTGAAGGATTTTGGTCTTCTGCCTTGCTTCTCTTCACGTCGTGACCATAGGGTCTGTCGCGTCGTGATTGCTGTAGCAGTGTGATATTTTGTATTTTGCTCTTTGGTTCGTAGCGTTACTTCATCAGGTTTGGATGTTTTCTCAAAGTTTCTCGGGTCTTGATTTATTCTTGTTTTTGATCTCGAATTCACGCAATCTGAAATAAACTGATAATATTTGTTAGATAATAACAGTTCATCTTATTTCAGTGATTGTCACATACAAAAATATATTTTTCAACAATTTCCCCCTATGTGATCATTACTGAAATAAGAACAGCTTCTCTTCACGTCGCGACCATAGGGTCTGTCGCGTCGTGATTGCTGTAGCAGTGTGATATTTTGTATTTTGCTCTTTGGTTCGTAGCGTTACTTCATCAGGTTTGGATGTTTTCTCAAAGTTTCTCGGGTCTTGATTTATTCTTGTTTTTGATCTCGAATTCACGCAATCTGAAATAAACTGATAATATTTGTTAGATAATAACAGTTCATCTTATTTCAGTGATTGTCACATACAAAAATATATTTTTCAACAATTTCCCCCTATGTGATCATTACTGAAATAAGAACAGATTAAAAGGTAAGGTTGAAAATTCTTGTAATTTGGATAAAACATTTATAAAACCATATCACTTGTTTTGAAAAAGTGTGACTAGATTTTACTTATGTTTTGAAAAATGTTTGTCAAGAATATTTGTTCTTGAATCAAGGTTTCATGTTCAATTTATCAAAAGGTTTTTGTATATGTACTTTCATAATATTCCTTAAGATGTTATAACATTTATAAAGACGACAAGAGATCTTAATAGGTCGATTCAGATGAACTTCTCATAGGTATAGCTCACACTTTGACTGAGGTGTTTGTTTGTTCTGGGTGCAGAACTGGTGTATAATCACTAAAGATGAGTGATATCTCTCAGTTTGAAGGTGTTGACTTATGCTTAATGTGGATTTATACCTATATACTTTAGTCGCTTGGTCTTCATATTAGATAATCAATCACATAAGACTGGTTTCGGCATTACTCTGAGGGTTTCTTCATTCATGCCATTGATGTTCACTCTCTCTCCGTCGGGAAATACATGTAGAGGGTTTTAGAAATATTCATAGTGCAGTTTGCAACTAAGAATATTCAATTATGAAGGCTACAGTATCCCGGTAAATCTTTGGTTTTAACAGCTATGTTTGATAAAGCATTTGAGAATCTATTTGTTTGGAAAATTTTGAGAGATGTCTGTCTTGATTGATTGTTGTTGTAAATCTTCCTTTTCTTTGGTGAAGTGTTCATCTTTGTCTTTATCTTTTCTTAATTTGTGAAAAAATATCTGATGTGGTTACCAATTGTGATTTGTTGACAGCATTTGTTGGATGTGACTTTGTCGTTTCTTCATTTGTCAGATTTGTTATGCCAGATGATGAAGCTTTTCTTTGAAGTGGTTTGATTGAGGATAGGGATAGGTGATATAATAGACAGTTTTTCTAATATATAAGGAAGTGAAAGTATCGTCCCTGGTCATTTTGATATCTAAGCAAAAATGAGACTAGCATCACGGTATAAGAGTATAAATCCTATAAGTCATAATGAAAACACCTTTGCTCACAGAAATGAATTTCACTTAGCAGTTAAAGACGAGGCACAATTTCTCACATGGGTTTGGTTTTTATTTGAATCTCCTGATCTTATGTCCCTTAATAGATAAAATCGTTATAATTGAAATAAATTCAAAGGGAATAGGAGAATGTACATAACGAAAATTTTGAGATTTTGAACCTTCACTTTAATTTAAGAATCAATATGACTGAGAACATTCATCGAGCATAAGTATCTGAAAATTTAGTCAAGAAGATGTTAATCACATGGTTTTATAAAGATTTTAAAAGATAAAACTTTATCCTAATTTTTTTGTGATTTTTGATTATGTGGATGTTTTTGGAAGATTTTGGTTATTTGAATGTTTTTGGAAAATTTTGGTTATTTGACTGAAAGTAAACACTCTTTTGTACAAACAAAATGTAAGAGATTAGGGATGAATGTTATCTGGATTCAACATTCCTAGACGGCCTAAGAAGTATTGAAACTTGGTTTCGTCTAAAGCCTTAGTAAAGACATCGGCAATTTGATCTTCGGTGTTTATGAAGTGCAATTCGATATGACCTTTTTGTATGTTGTCTTTGAGGAAATGATATCGAATGTCGATGTGCTTTGTCATGGAATGGTGCACGGGATTGTGAGAAATGGCAATAGCGCTGGTTGAGTCACAAAATATTGGAATTTGTGAGACTTTGTAGCCATAGTCACGTAATTGGGTTTGCATCCACATGACTTGTGAACAACAGCTTGCGGCAGCTACATATTCAGCTTCTGCGGTTGAAGTGGACATGCATGATTGTTTCTTTGAAGTCCAACTTACCAGTCTGCCTCCTAGAAATTGGCAAGAACCAGATGTGCTTTTTCTGTCTAGTCTGCATCCTCCATAGTCGGAGTCGGTGAAGGCGTTAAGCTGAAAATCAGAGTTAGCTGGATACCAAAGGCCAAGAGATGGAGTTCCTTTAAGATATTTAAAAATTCTTTTTACAGCTAAAGCATGAGATTCCATAGGATTGTCTTGGTATCTGGCACAGACACATGTAGAAAACATGATGTCGGGTCTGCTGGCTGTGAGGTATAGGAGTGATCCTATCATTCCTCGATATTTCTTTTGATCAACAGACTTGCCATTTAAGTCTGCATCTAATTTGTAACCAAGGGCCATTGGGGTTTTTGCTGTATTGGATTTATCAAGGGAAAAACGAGTTAGAAGATTTTTGACATAATTTTCTTGATTGATGAAAATTCCATCTGATGATTGTTTGACTTGAAGTCCAAGAAAGGTAGTCATTTCTCCTATCATGCTCATCTCAAATTTGCTCTTCATTAAATCTGCAAACTTGATACTCAAAGATTCATCAGTAGAACCGAAAATAATGTCATCGACATATATTTGAACGATTAACAGATGTTTATTAAAAATTTTACGAAAGAGAGTTTGATCAATTGAACCTCTTTTGAATCCTGATTCTTCTAGAAATGTTGACAATGTTGAATACCAGGCTCGAGGTGCTTGTTTTAAGCCATAAACTGCTTTTTGTAACTTAAAACTGTGATTTGGGAACTGTGGATCTTCAAAACCTGGAGGTTGTTGAATATACACATCACGATCAATCTCTCCATGTAAAAATGCACATTTTACATCCATTTGAAATACTTTGAAGTTCTTGTGAGCTGCATATGCTAGAAAGATACGAATGGCTTCGAGTCTTGCAACTGGCGCATAAGTTTCATCGTAGTCAATTCCTTCTTGTTGTGAATAGCCCTTGACGACAAGTCTTGCTTTGTTTCGACAAACTATGCCTTGATCATCAGTTTTGTTTCTGAAAACCCATCTTGAACCTACTACAGTAACATCGGGAGGAGTAGGAACAAGATCCCATACTTGGTTTCTTTCGAATTCAGCTAGTTCTTCTTGCATGGCTTTGACCCAGTCTGGATCTTTGAGAGCTGAATGGATGGTTTTGGGTTCGGTCATGGATAAGAATGCTCCGTATAAACATTCATTTGAGGTAGCGGCTCTTGTTTGAATACCAGAATTGGGATCTCCTATGATTTGGTTTGCAGGATGATTCCTGGTCCATTTGTTTAGGCGAGTTTTTTCAGGTATTTCGATTGTTGTTTCTATGTCCCATTATTCTTCTTGGTCAGGTGATTCTGTTGGGAATAGATTTTGGTTGTTGTCAGATATGTCTTTTTGGATTATAGGGTGAGAATGAGGTAATGAAGGTTCCCCCATAGATGATGCACTGGGATCATTTTGAACAGGTGGATTGGGAGTGTTCAAAGAGGGATTTGGTGTTGGTAATTCCCCCTCAACTTGATCTCCATTTTCTTGGTTTGATTGTGAAGTTTCTGCATCGGAGTTTCCTGTAGGGATAGTAGAAGATGTTAGAAACTCAGAATTATAAGCGGTTTTGGGTTGTTCAAAAAGTAAATCAAGATCAATTTCTATGTCCGTAGAAGGCATTTTTTGAATTGGATTTTGAAAAATATTATCGATCATTTTAGAACCAAAATGTTTACGATCCAATTTCCTGACATAAAATTCATCGAAATGAATATCGGTACTTTCTTCAATTACTCTAGTACGTTTATTCAGTACTCGATAAGCAGCTGAGGTAAAGGAGTAACCAAGTAAAATTCCTTCGTCTGATCTTGATTCAAATTTTGAAAGGTGATCTTTGTTATTCTTTATGAAGCATCGACAACCAAAAATATGAAAGAATTTGATGTTTGGTTTTCGGTTGTTAATGACTTCATATGGTGTTTTATGAAGTTGTTTATGGATTAAAGAACGATTTTGAGTGTAGCAAGCTGTGGCTATTGCTTCTGTCCAGAAGTAATGTGGTAGATCAGCAAAGATAAGCATTGATCTTGCAGCTTCGCACAGAGTTCGGTTCTTTCTTTCAACAACGTCGTTTTGTTGAGGAGTGTAAGGGGCTGAGAAGTTGTGTTCGATGCCTTTGTTTTTGAGAAATGAGTCTAGAGTTATGTTTTTGAACTCTAAACCATTATCACTTCTTATTCTTCGAACGGGTCGTTTGAGCTTTAATTCAATCTGTTTGATGAAGTTGATTATTTCTTCAGGTGCTTCTGACTTTAGCCTTAAAAAGAAAACCCAAGTAAAGCGTGAGTAATCATCAATAATAACAAGGATGTATTTCTTCCCTTTTATGCTTTGGGTTTTTGCAGGGCCGCAAAGATCAATGTGCAGTAATTCTAGTGGTTCGGATACACTAGATTCAGGAATGCTTTTATGAGAGGATTTGGACAGTTATCCTCCTTCACAAGCTGCACAAAGAGTTTCATTATCAAGTTTCAGAAGTGGCAGTCCGCGAACAAGATCATTTGCAATCAACTTGTTGATGTAGCCGAAGTTGAGATGGGAAAGACGACGATGCCACAACCAACTAATATCAGCAGAAGCTTTGGACAAGAGACAGATGTCTGGTTTTCCATAGATAAGGTCCATATCTAGTGGATACGTGTTGCCTAGACGATCAGAATTAACTAGAATGGCTTTGGTCTTGGCATCTGTGATTATGCTTCGTTGTTTGGTGAAAAGAACTTCATGATTGTTGTCACAGAGTTGTGATACGCTGATTAGGTTGTGTTTCAGGCCGTCAACATAGGCTACTTTCTTGATGGTGAAGTGACCATTTGTTATGTTTCCATAACCTTTGATTCTTGCAGTCATGTTATTTCCAAAAGTAACATCTTGTTTGGATTCTGTGGGTTTGAAGTCTCGTAGAAAGCTCTGGTTTCCTGTCATATGCTTGGAGCAGCCACTATCAATATACCATGTGCCATCCTTGGGTTCTCCAGCACAAAGTGCCTGCAATTAGACAGAAATTTTAGGTACCCAAACCATGATGGGTCCTGATTTGTTAATGGTTTTTGATAATTTGGAATCATTGTAGTATTTGTTGATTGGACGGAATGGTTGAGGTTTAAGTTGATTTATTAGATTTTCCCAAAGTGAGATTTGTTTTTGAAAACCTGTCATTTGAAACGATTTCTAATTTTGTGAAAAGTATCCTATATGTGAAGTTCTGTTTGATAACCTTTCTTTGTATCTGGGATCTGAATGGTTTTGGAAAACACTTTGATGATGGAATGGAATTTGGTGAAATGATGGTTTCTGAAAGTTCCTTGAGAGATTGAAGTTTATCTTTTGAAAGTGACTTTGAATCGGTTTTTGAAAAGGTTTTTGTTTTGGATTAAAGGTTTGTTTTTGTGGCACAGCGACTGGTTTCAAAGATTTCTCTTGGGTTTCTTTGAAAGCAGTGGGCTTGCTTTGTTCTTTTGGTTTAAAGACAGCTTGAATGGGTTGTTTATTTGTCTGCTGTTTCTTTGAATACTTTTGTCCCAGACTGTTCTTTCCAATAAAGGTTGAGTTTAAAGAGGGAAAGACAGTTGGAACAGAAGTACTACCATTTTGATGAACAGAATTTTCTCCATTTAAGAAATTTTCAAGTTTGATCGTGCCATCATTCTTTGTTTGTTTAGTAGATCTCAATTGATGAGTTACTGAACTAGCAGAGTCTGATTCAGATTTTACAACTCTTTTGAATGATTTGTTGAAAAAGGTATCATCTGGGCTGCAGTTGATAACTGTTTCATCATCTGAATCGTCCTCATTAGCAGATGAGAAAAAATCTGGTTGAGGCGATTTAGAGTTTTCACTAATTGTCCCATTTTTCTTTTCAGTCTCTTCATTTTCAAAAGATTCTCTTCCAATTCCTGGTTTATAATTCGTATCAATTTTGCCAGTTCCTAAGTTGTTTGCTTTAGTGAAAACATCATCACTCAATTTTCTGGCAATATTGATAGAATCCAGTTTTCCTTGAAATCTTTGATTTTTGGATTCAAGAAATTTGATTTGCTTTGAAAAATCATCTAGTTTTAGAATTAAACTAGTGTTTTTGTCAGTTAAATCTTGAACTTTTTGTTTTAACTGAAGGACTTCCTTTTCTAAGGTATCTTTTATTTCAGATGAAATAACAGATTGATTTTTTATTTCTAAGTCCCTTTTTTGTTTTAGAGCTTCATTTAATTGTTCTAGGATGTGATTATTTTCTTCAGATTTTCGTTCAATGTCTCTTTCAAGTTTGTCTCTAGTCCTTGTAGATTCTCCAAATCTGAGTTGCAAGGTTTGTAATTCAGATTTGTAGATATCAGATTTGACTATTGTGTCATGATACAGTCTGAGATCAGCTTTTAGACTGTTCTCAATTTTAGTCATGTGGGACTCAAATGGTGTTCTTGAAAGACCGAGATCTGAGATCATAGACCATACCTGATCGATGACATATGGAGCTCTTGTGGTTGGTTCATTGTCAGCCATGAAGCAGAAGTTTGACTGAGCTGGTTCAGTATCTGTTTCATCATCAGAAGTTGGCCAGTATTCCACGCTAGGTTCGTGGAATGCCATCAAAGCTTTTTGCTTTGCTTTCTGTTCTTGTTTCTTCAGCTCTTCGGCTTTTTGAGCATAGTAGGCTGAGTCTTTGACTTTGATTTTGGCTCGACAATCTCGGGCATAATGATTTAGTCCTTTGCATTTGTGACAAATGATTACGTCATCATCATCATCGTTATTGTCAGCCTTTTGGCTCTTAACGGGTGGTCTTTCGGATGTTTGAGTTTGTTTCTGTTGAGATGGTTTTGAATGATTTTGCTGAAATCCAGAACTTTGGTTATTATAAGAGTTGTGATTATTTTGAAAACCACGATTCTGAAAGTTGTGTCCAAAAGTGGATCTTTGTTGAAAATTTGGTCTATGATGTGGCAAAAATCTTTCGAGATTAGTGTTTGCTACCAAAGCACACAATTGATGGTAGTCAGCTTCATTATTTGGATCAGACAAGTCACAAGAATTACTTAAGAAAGCTTGGTTTTGATCAATTTGACTTTGATCAGGAAAATGTGTTTGGTTTTGAGAGGAAGTTGTCAAAAGCGCAAGTGGTCCTCCAAAAGAAGTAGACGTTGGTGGGTCAATCGAGGATTCATACGATTGTAATTCTCCGTATAGATTGTACAAAGATTCAGTATGAATTGCTGGATTTCCCTGAATGATGAGTTTTACCATTTTCCAGCTTTCATAAAGGTTGTTTAAAAATTTGAGGTTTATCTCATGCTGTGACTTTTTTATGCCTAAATTATTAATTTTGATGGTAATGAGATTGAACCTGTCATGAGCATCATGGATGGTCTCATGTGAAAACATTTTGAAGTTGTCAAATTCGTTTAAAACAGATGTTTTCTTGTTTCCAATGATTCTCTCATTTCCTTCAAAACGATTTTTCAAAGTTTGCCAAATTTGGTTTGCGGTTAAAAGAATTATATCATTCATTTGGCTTAGAATACTGTGGGGTATTCCAGACACAAGCTCCTTTTTGGCTTGAAGTTCAAGTTTCTTCCTTTCATTCAGTATATCCAAGTTACTCGTAAGAGAGGTCATGTTATCTGGTAGAGATCCGTCTACACATTTCCACACATCTTCACTTATAGAGTTGAGATGAAGATTCATACGACCTACCCATGATTTATATTCTTCGGGAATAAGAATGGGTGCTCGAGTACCTGAACCTATACTGTTAGCAATAGATACAGAATTTATGTTTGAGTAGTTTGCGGAAGACATTTTTGTTTTTTTTTTTTTTTTGTTAACGAAAATGTGATGTTAAAATGAAATTTTTAAAGAAAACTTATTGGTGGTTTATAAAAACGCTACACAAAAGTTTTCGACAAAAATTTTCAAAATAAATCACACAAGTAATTTTTTAATTTTTTTTTTTTTAATTTTTGAACAAGTGATATTAAGATGAAATTTTTAAAGGAAACTTATTGGTGGTTTATAAAAACGCTACACAAAAGTTCTCGACAAAAATTTCAAACTAAATCACACAAGCTCTGATACCAATTGTTGAAAATACGATAACTGATCACCACGAATAAGGTTTTTAAGCCAATTACTATGTGACAGATATGTATTTTATCTATAATATGCGGAATAAATAAGAGTTGCGGAATAAAATAAAACGGTAAATCTAAACTAGACAGTATTTAAATAGACAGAAAGCGGTAAATAAAGTAAATGTTAGAAGTTAGAGGTTAGATGTAATAAACGCCATTATCAACGATAAAGTGTTTTTACAATAAATAAAAAGGTTAGAAGTTAGAAGTTAGATGTCTCGGTTAAATACAGTCCACATATGTTTTCGTTGTCACGGTTCGATTTTTATGTCTTGGATATTTGGTACAGTTGATTTATAACAGTTTGAATAAATCAATAATAACACAGATAATTTCAAAAGAACTTATCGATAGCAGATGAATATGGCGATTTTCTTTGAAGCTTCGATTCTTGTTCTTTGCTCGGGTTTTCTTGATGTGTCGATTTCTTGTTCTTTTCGGTAGGATGAGGTTTTGGTGATATTTGGTGTCGGGTAGAGGTTGTTTGGAGGTTTGAAATTTGGTGTCGGGTAGAGGTTGTTTAGAGGTTTGAAGTTTTGGTGTCGGGAGGATATCTTGTTTCTTGCGGTTGTGCGGTTTGATTCTTGTTGCCAAATGCAGAAATTTGAGAGTCTTGAGGTTTCTGGTCGTGGGTAAGAGTGTATGGAGCTTGGTTGATATATGTGTTGAACTAAATCAGCAAGAGTGAGCCTCAATTTATAGTTGCTGAAGAACAGGCATCGCGTCGCGACCGGGCATGCCGTCGCGTCGCGAAGGTGCGTGTGTCGGGTTGCTTTTGGTCGGCCACTGGTTAGTGCGATGGGTTGGTAGTCTCGCGATCAAGAAGTTGGTGGTGTCGTGTTGGAGGTCTTCGCGTTGGAGGTCTTCGCGTCGCGACCGTGCTGGCCGTCGCGTCGCGATCGCTGAAGGATTTTGGTCTTCTGCCTTGCTTCTCTTCACGTCGCGACCATAGGGTCTGTCGCGTCGTGATTGCTGTAGCAGTGTGATATTTTGTATTTTGCTCTTTGGTTCGTAGCGTTACTTCATCAGGTTTGGATGTTTTCTCAAAGTTTCTCGGGTCTTGATTTATTCTTGTTTTTGATCTCGAATTCACGCAATCTGAAATAAACTGATAATATTTGTTAGATAATAACAGTTCATCTTATTTCAGTGATTGTCACATACAAAAATATATTTTTCAACACTGCCAAAATAGACGGACATCTTCCCCCAACCACAAATTAACCACAACGGTGATGGCCCATAAGAGATCTGTGGCTATAGCTGACCCCTCTCCACATAGAGCATCTAAAATATGTTGTGCCCTCAAGCCATCCCTACCATATGAAGTCCCTTTAGGGAAAGATTTAATGCAGCCAAGAACACTATCGAACTCGGCTACAAGGGGAAGCTCAGAGAAAATGGTGCCCGGCATAGAAGGGGGTGGTTTTAGAGGATGCTTATCCTTTAAAGCTTTAATGGTATCACCATTGTAAGGCGCGACACCAGAGGAGCATAAAACTTTAACTGCGACAGTAAAATGTTCATCTGCAACTTTACGGAGACATTGTCTGACGTTGGTCTTAGCCGGTGTGGTAGCCTGGGTGTTGTCTCCGTCCTGGCCCATGTACCCAACCCTGGAGTTGTCGAAGATGTTGTTTAATAGTGTGGTGATACCATCCTCTTTCCCCCATGTAGTCAAAGACTTCAAGATGCAACTTTGTTGTATAGAATTTCTATTCCCAGACATGCATTCTTGTATGTTCTTGGGCCTAAACACCTGCAGCGTGCAACGCGGGAGAAGTAACAACCTAACCCATGCATCAACAGAAGGGGTTGCGCAATCACCTTGTAAAGTGCTGATTTTAAGGCCTGCGAGAAAGCTAAACGACAACTGTGAGGGATACTTTTGACTGTAATGATAGGCATTTTAAGGACACGGTCAAGGAGCCCAACATCCAAAACCAATCCCTCTGAAACATTTTCCACATCCTCCTTAGAATCCGGCTTAACAATACCGACAATGTGTGTGGTCAAACCATTGTCCCCTTTAATAAAACGGACAAGACCATTCGGATGATGACATGCACGACTAACCGCATGTAGAATCATACACTTCCCGCACAACCATTGACCGAGGGAAATCAAAGTTTCTTCCACCTCCATAAATAAACCATGGTCCGTGGAAATAGCCTCACGCAAAACATGTTTGCGATCATCATTCAAGAGATGTTAACTTTTAAGGTGAGAAATCATCCGAGAAATACCTTTATTACCTCCTTCACCGTTCCGGCAACAATGGAAACTTCTAAACGGGCACAGCCAAAAACCATTCGAAACAGTAGAAGAAGAAGAAGCCATGGAAAGAAAAACAGGCCTCGAGATGAAGCTATAGAATTGGAGCCGGAATAAACAAAGGAAAAAAGAAATGACACCAACACAAAGTTGGAGTGCACAGAAGGTGGGTAGCCCCGGTACCCAAGAAAATAACCCAACAGGGCTAATGTAGAAAAAATAGAGCTTCAGCAAGAGGAAAATTGACTTTGACATTTTATCAAACACTTGGTGGGCAAAGAAATTAAGCCAGCAACCAAGGCTTAACAAGTGTTCTTGAATCAGAAGTTATGAGCCGGTGGGTGAGAAATCAGCATTTTAAATTCCGGAAAAGAGCTTAATGCCGAAAGAAAAAACCACATTGATTCATCCATATAGTTTTCTGTGACAGAAAAATTGACCAATCCAGGTGCGAGCTTGAGAAGGGAGAGAGGAGGAGGGCAAGTGCAATCCAGGTGCGACCAATCCAATTGCGATTTACCACATTATCATCAAATACACAAAACCTCAAAGCGATTGGTTGTGCATCCCTTTGATAGCCCTTGAATATTTTCTAGCAAACTACTTCCGTGAGGAAGGCGATCGAGCTTAAACTGGATGCCGACAGAAGTTATTTGAAATTGTTTTTTCGCATCAAAACATCTGATTTGTTGTGCAAACACGAGGAAAGCTCTAAGCCTATCGAATTTAGATTTGTACAATGTGGTTCTTACGCATTGGAAGCATTTTGAATTTTAAATGGAATTTCTAGGACTTATGCCCCTGAGCTAGACGTTTAACTCACGGCTGTTAACTTGTGTATTTGTAAGGCACGTGAAGAACGCCTTATTCATTTTACCCTCTCTATCTTCAACATTCATTTTCATCTGTAGAGTATAAAAGCACATGCAAACCTTAATTTAGAATAAGATGTGTGTAATAAAAGTATCCAGTGGGAGAAAAATCAAGATTATCATCATCCAAAATAATTAGTGTTGGTAAAGAATAAATACAAATTATGAAAAAGAAAGAAAATATACTTCACAATATCTTGGATAATTAAACAGAGAAAGTGTTCAAATCGAAACTTTGAGGTTCTCATTGCAATACACGGAAAACTTGTAAAAGCTTTTAAGAATGAAAAAAGGAAAAACGAAAAAACCGCCGTTGCCGGGGATCGAACCCGGGTCACCCGCGTGACAGGCGGGAATACTTACCACTATACTACAACGACTGTTTTATTATTAAAATTTTTTCTTTTAATAAACCGGCAATTGCACACTATTGTCTTCAAGATTTTGGGCTGAAGCCCTATAACGGAAAACGTTGCAGATAATTGATGAATTGTCTATTTAAAATCTTCTCTTATGCCTTATGACCTCACTAGGTTGTTGTACATTTTTCAAGAAACGCAAATAAATTTTCTTTTAGCTAGATGAATTATCTCAGCATCCTCATGAGTCAAATACGTGGGATGACGATTCTTGTAAGAGTACTTTGAATGCAAACTTAACTAGTAATTCTGCCACATTGGAAATGATTTGAATGATATTCAATTTAAAGCCACAAATTTTTTCATTAAACATCATCAATATGCCCCGTAGATAGTTGTTTGAGTCACAGTGTCACGGTGACAACTTAGTGCAAGGATGTTATCTATATGTTTGAAAGAGTACAAGTATGTGATTAATAGATCTCTTTATTCCGGTATGTAGTTGAAAAAGAAAAACACATGAATGCTTTTATCAATATTTATTGCAACCTCTAGTAATGTTACCCTCTATTCGGTTGCCTTTCTCTGTGGTTGATGCTACCAGGTTCAACTTATAAGCTAGTTATTTTTTGAGCGTGTTTGGCAAAAATAGCTAGTAGCTGGTAGCAGGTAGTGGGTAGCTGTTAGCTGGAAGCTGTGACTTTTAGTTTGTATAGGACTGTTCCGCAAAACTAGCTATAAGCTTTTAAAATATGTAAAATTACATAAAAGGACATCCGCGTAATTATTGGTTATAGTTTTAAGGGTATTCTAGTAATTAATGGTATAATTTGTAGAGCTTTTTGTTAAACGCTACTTCAAGTATATTTTAAAATAGTAGCGTTTAGGTTTAAAATAAAAGCTTCAAGCTCGTGTCGCCGAACAAAGCTTTTGGTTTTATTAGAACTATTTATTAAACGTTAGAAGCTAGAAACTCTCAAACGCTCCCAAAGCTCCGTGCCAAACACGCCCTTTGTGCTAACTGCATCATGTCATTAATCTTGTATTAGAATAAAGACACATTATTTCTACAGATCTTTCTTTTTTCAGGTGGAGATATTAGGTCACGGTTGGAAATAAAAGGTAATTTAATTGGTAGATAAAGATTGGCTTTCTATAATAATCATGTGACTGTGGGTTAATATATTCTAGCCTTGACTAGCTGTTAATTCTTCAAATCTTCCTATTCTAATAAAACAAAGCAAAACTGCCACATGACATTTTTTTACATCTATATTTTTACACGTGTTCACTTTCTAAGCTATACCTATATTGTTTTCCCGCTCAAATGCTCTTTACCGGTCAATCCGTGCTAATTACGTATATGTAGGAGATTATTATGGAAATTCTATTAATAACAATCTATTGATCTTTCAAATTTCAAATTGAAGTATAGTAGGCAATAAATCAGAATATCTTTTAGTTTGTTACGTAAATGTTGATGGAGAAATTAATGTTTGTGAGAAGAGGGTATTATCCCATAATAAAACCTTAATTAAATCCCTGGAAATCCGCATTTAGATTTATAAAAATTTGAAAGTAAAAAAATTTGGTCAAATCGTTTCCATTTTAAAGGTCATCCGTCTATAAGTCACGCTTCAATTTTTCTCTATATTCATCCGATACTATTGTTCTTATTTGCATCTCTACGATCCATAGTCCACCTCCTGTTCTACCATTAGTTTTCCACTTTTCCTCCACCTGCACAAGAAATTCAAGGTATTCTTTCAATCCTACTACAAAAGAGTTTATGTACACTACTGTTGTTCTACCATTGCTTTTTCTATATGTACACTAAGGTTTTCGTCTTATTTTTTTGTTAATTGCAACACACACATTGTTATTTTTTTGTTAATTGCAACACACGCACATTTTTTTGGTGGACTGCAAAACACACACATACATCTTTTTGTGTGTGTGTCTGAGTTTGAACCATACACGGACCAATTCTGGAAAAATTTTGTATTTGTTCAATTTTTTTTGCGTTTTTGTCATTAAGTGTTTTTTTTTTTTTTGTGGTTTGCAACACACACAAGTTTTGTGTATGCTTCTGCAGAATGTTACAACTTTAAAAAAAAGTTCAGTTTTATTTTCCTTTATAACATTGTACATCAGTTTTTTCTTATTTAGGTATTGTGGTTTCAAAACCCTCATCAAAATTTCAGTTATCTTTTCCTTTATAACAATGTTGTAATGGTTAAATGCAAACGATTTTTTTAGTGATGTAAACCAAAAACAGAATCCATCAATGTACTTTTGGACTTTTTCTTTAAAATAACATTGTACTTTGCTAAATCTTTTAAAAACAGATTTACCAATGTACTTTAGTATTTTAAAACCAAAACCCAAAGTACATTGCTTAAAAAGAACAATTTTTCCAAAAAATATTTAATAGTTGCATATAAACTGTATTTTAGCATTGTACTTTATAATACTTACGTCTTATACCAATGTACTTTCCATTTTTGTTAAAGTAATTCAAACAGGGACCGTTTAATTAAACTGTATGACTTTTGACAGATATCTACCATACCTTTCATTCGGAAATTGAACTAAACTTGCGCGAATTTCACTATACCACAGGTATCGTTTCTGTAATTCACTCTAAATTTTATTTGTGAGTTTTGATAAAAAGATATATATGACAACAATGCCCTTTAATATATTGCACAGAAAAATAAACTTTAACTTATATTTAGAAGGAGATCCATATTAGTGAAAAATTAGTACGTTGCTATTATATGCAAATTGCATTTACGAAAAAAAAAATGAAAAGAGACAAGTACCCTTACAGAATTATTACCCTCAATTCCTTTAATATAAATACTACAAACAGCCAAAAACATAACATATAAAACAATAGTGAAAGTTAAAATACACAATTACTTCACCTTAGTTCCTTTATCCCCATGCGAAAATAAATGAACAGGTTTGACCCATCTTTTGTTGGCTGACCGAACATATGACTTTTATTAGGAGAGGCTGAGAGTTTCTTTGTCCGCACAATGCTTTCACAGATTACTTGAAATATTTCCCAAAATGCTGAAATAAAAAATAACAATAATAATCATAGAAAGTTTTATGATTTTTTATTTTTCAAGAATACCGGAAGCATTGGTGTGTTTGTTGTTGTAGATATTTGAAGGTCTGATAAAAGTTCATTAGGTAACTGTTTTGGTCTGTTGAAAGTTAAGATAACCTTGCCACAGCTTCATCATTTCCAACCTACATTATAAAGTAAAATCCAAAAAAATTTACATCAGTTGAAAGTTAAGATAACCTTGTGACTTACGATGTTAAAGAGACCGATGATAATAATAAGTTCTTTAATTAACACTAAGGTTGGGTTACTTCATTTTAATTTTTGCTATATTAATTTCTCATCTCATGTACTCCAATTACTATTCAAGTACCTGCCCTCCCAGTAAGCCGCTAATTAGACCTTAGAAAACCCATTACAATTATCCACGACAATATTACAGACGCATGTAGGTTTTATCATAATCAATCGGTGGTAAACAATCTATGCAAACGAAATCTCATATGAAAATTAACACCTAGGGCTCATAATTCAATGTCTCGATATAATTATTTGCAGCTATCTTCTAACATTAACATAATACTAACCAAATTGCATCTAAACGTAGGATCGACCGTAACCGATAACGTATTTTCATCTAAAATTCTACTGTGATAAAAGTGAAGCGAAACATATTTCACAAAAACGGCGATTGGAAAATTAGGCTTTTTTGTGAATTCGAACAAAAAACCTCAAAATGTAAAAGGACTTACGTTAAACAGGATGATGTTGAGTGTAACTCCGCGTCTTCGCTCTTAATCGAGGTGCTGTCACGAATGGTCAAACCAAAGTGAAGCCAAACCGATCAAAAAGCCTAATATGTTAGATCAAAATCACAAGAAATAGATTGTTGTACTTGATTTTTCTCTAAACCGTCATTAATCCCACTTCTAGGCGAAAACAAAACATAAGAACTTTTACCCAAATCAGCTTCAGATCCTCCGTTCAAATCCCGTTTGCCGAAACCGTCGAGATTAACATCGGTTACCCACGTGTTCCAACGGCGTATGACGAATCCTCTCTAAACGAGAGCTAGGGTTTAACGTTTCTGATATGTTTGTATGAAGAGACAGAGAGAGAAAGAGTGTGTGTATGTGTGAAAGAGAGTGGTAGCTTAGAAGAAGTATATAGCAACGGATGACACATGGACCATAAGACTTTTTTGACCACCAATTTTGATATTGGAAATGTTTTTATACGCAATATCTTTACTTGGGTAAAATGTTAATTTTACAAACAGCTGTGAAATGTTTAGATACGTATTTTAATTGAAGGAATATTTATGATATTTTTTTATATTCGCAATTCTTTCATTATATTTTAATTTATATTAAATGGTGGTTTCTTTTTTTCTTTATCCATTTGTAGATCAATGACGTCGAAAAAACTAATTACCATCAAGCAACTCAACCCGGTAAACGAAGATGTAATTTTTAAGCTTCATCTATTACGGTTTTGGAAACAATCAAATTATTCAAACGATTCCATCCAAATGATTTTTATTGATGAAGAGGTAAATTTTAAACTTGTTTTTTTAATTAATATTTTTAATATAATTTAGTTATGTTCTAACATTTGTTATAATTTTTTATTTTATTTAGGGAACAAAAATTCAAGGAATGGTCGGAAATAAGTATTTTTACAAATTTGAAAAAATACTTCAAGAAGGACATTCTTATTACGTTAAATCACCTTCTTTTGCTGCAAATCGATCAAAATTGTCTTATAGCCAAGAAAAACATCTTCTTTCATTCTTCCCTAAAACATCTGTCAACGAATGTCACAACTTTCAAGGTTCTAAAACCGGATTTGCTTTTGTGGATTTTAAGTCGATATTGTCGAGAAATATTCCGGTTACTACCTCAGTCGGTTAGTTCGTATTATATATTAATTAATTAATATTGTTTTATTTATTTTCATTTGTAGTAATTTATTATAACAAAGTATTTTCATGTTTCGTGTAGATGTCATTGGAAAGGTGTCAGCAACCAACAAAGTTGAATTTCATGCTCCAAATCAAGATAAACATCGGATCAAATTCGATATTGAAGATTTGCAGTATATATCCCTTTCTTAAATTTATATATCAAATTTTACTATTTTATTTATATATTTCAACTTTTAAATATAATTTTCTCAGGAGGACTCAATTAGAAGTTACTTTATGGGGTATAAAAGCCCACCAATACCATGATTATATAACCCTTAATGGAAAAATCAGATGGTGGTGGTTGTGTTATCCTGAGTGAAGAGTCGAGAAGGAGTAAAGTTATTAATCTTAGATAAAGATGGTCGCCTAACAAACAAAACTTCAAATCTTGTATATAAAGAAGTCTTTCAAATTTTATGTTGAATTTTGATTGTTTTTTATATCAATATTTTATAAATTAAGAGAAAAACCCATTGAACAATTCTGGAATTTGTTTATCTTTTTCAGTTTTTGAACATGTACATCTTCATATTAATTGTCATTATCGTTTATGTCATATTTCAATACATATAAGTTTATGATTCAATAAAATAGTTTTTCTTACTAATTATATAAAATAAATAGATTTTTATTATAAAATTTTATTTAATTCTCAACCGTGTAACACACGGGTGTATAGACTAGTTATAAAACATAACCCCAAATTGTCTTATTCTATCTATCCTTACATTTGTTGGGCTATTATGTCTTTCACAAAATACTAGGATATTTCACAAAATGGTCTATGTGTTTCCAAAAATTACAGAAATGGTCCATGTGTTTTACAAATTGCAAAAATTGGTCTATGCGACTCACAAAATTGTAGAAGGGGTCCTGCCTAATAGCAAAATTACAGAAATGGTATTCGGCTTCACAAAATTATAGAAATACAATAATATTTCACAAAATGGTCCCTAGGTTTCACAAAACACCTAAGTGTCATGTCAACAAGCCATGTTAGCGTCACATCATTAAAAACTGAGACGTCATCATGCCATGTCAACTGGAAATCGGGTTGATCGGTTAAATGGTTAACATTAAAACAAAATTGAAAACATGAAGTCTTATTTGGAAAAAATCGAAAATTTAGCAACTTAATTGAAAAAAATAACATAATGTCAAAATCAAACTTTTTTGAAAACTTAGTATATTTTTTGAAATTTTCCTTAATAAAAATATCCTATTCATTAAACTTATGTTATTGATTATCCATATTAAAAAGAACATTTTAATGAAACTTATATATATATATATATATATATATATATATATATATATATATATATATATATATATATATATATATATATATATATATATATATAATTATTAACATTCAATCAATGTTTTAATATGGGTTAACTTACATTACATGAGTATTTGTCTTCAATCACAAACCAGTTTACTAATTTAAGTTTCATATTTGTAGCTTTATTACTTCTTCTTTCATTATTGCAAAGAGGATAGAGATTAATGGAAGTAAATCTTCATCTTCTTAGTTATTCTATTATTGTAATTTATTAGGATTTCGGGGTTGATTTGTTTATAATGATAATGGATTATTGTGATAATAATAAAGTTTTTCATTGTTATTTATGATGATATTCAATTTCATATACTATGCAATCTTTATATCATGTTTTTCCAAAAGTTTTTCTACACTTGGAGTTCTGAGGTAAACAAATGACCAGCAAAGACTTTGACTTCTGGTTTTTGTTTGTTACTATAAAACCATTGCAACATATCACGGAGGTTCCGTGATGCTGACTAGGCTCCCCATCACACCCGTGAACACCACCCTGGGTGTAGTGTGATGGGCGTGATCGTGATCGTGATACAATGTGATGGCGAGCACGGTTGACCACATCCAATGATATTTTTTTTCTTTTTTTGTCTTTTGAATTTACCACTCATATATATAAATAGCCAATAGCAATCTAGTATTTTTATTTTTATTGAACTATTTTTATTTGGAAAAGATGATGTGGTGTGATGGGTATTTCTAGTGTGGTGTGATGATAATGTAATAGTGTGTGATGGTGAGATGGCGGTGATGTGACGCCCATCACATGTGATCATATGATGGGTACTCCCATTAGCCTAAGTCGCCAAACGTGTTATTTCCTTAAAATCATTCCAATCGTTAAAATCCTTTTGTATTAAAAATTCATACCTTTTAAAATATCTTTTATTCATTGATTTATGCAAATGCAAATTCTTTGTTTATATAATGTTCATTACTACACCCATTTTTTTATTCAATTAGGAATCTAAAATTACATAACAATTACAATGAGATCGAGGGTAAAAGGGGAACAAGTTGCGTCGCTAGCCCTTTCTGCCTAGCAAAGCTGAGACGTATAAACACAACATACATAGATCTGGGAGTCATAACATTAGAATCCATAACCCGTTGGACCTTTGTCAGCACCTCCACAACCTCATGCACAAGAAAACCGAATGTATCAAACGCAAATGGAATAAACACATGGTCGTTATCCATATCCATCTCATGCTTAGAAACTTTACAAGAAACAAAATTTAAAGCATCTTGTCCCATAGTGAAACCTCTGCTCCTCAACCCAACAAGTGGGAAACCCATGTTAGATCCACGCATGTGTGTTTCCCACCAACTTTATAGGAAGCAGCTTCTAAGCTTAATATCAATTTCCAAGTGAAAGGAGTGGGATGAACTAGAGGATTGGAAGTTTGGTGATGACAACTTGCAAGTAATTTCGTCATGTTTTAAAATCAAGTGAACAATACCTTTGGATATTCTAATAAATTGTTTTGTTTTCTTTTGGTTTACGGATGCAACCAAAAGATTAATAAAAAAAATTCACATATCTAAAAATTATCCGATGGATAAATTTATATAATTATAAAAAGTAATAGAACATGGATAGGAAATCTTTTGCAAAATAATTTTAATTACGGTTGTCCTTTTGTCAAATAACAACTTTAACAAGTTCAAAAAAAGAAAAAGTAACAAAACTAATGTGTTGTCATGAAAGAGTGTGTGTGTGCTTATGAATTAGTACACCTACCATGACTGTATTTTTGTCATCGTCGGGCAAAAGAGAAAAAAAAAACCATGCATAGTCTTCCACACTCCAACCAAAGAAACATAGGTAAACAAGTATGTTTTAATTCAAAGAATAATTTTTTTTTCAGATCTAAAACTAACCAAAAGTTTTAGCGATTTTAAAGCTTTCAGAAAACGTATTTTCTAGTAACAGATTCATACCAATTTTGGTATTATTGGTTATTTAATAATCAAAACATAAACGCGGAAGCTTAAATTTTAGATCTTTAATCTCAAATCCGGCTACAAGAAAACAAAACAAAAGAAGATTACATACATGCTTCGAGATTTTTAGATCTGATGTGTAGGGTCTGGTTTTCTAGTTGATTTCAAAAGCTCTCTCTAAATCCCTGGAATAAGGCTCACAAATTTTGTATATGTATTTTCGTATATTAGATTTGCTAGTCACGTGTTTATATAGATGGAAATATAACTGAATGCGAGAGTTTTAATGGATAAATATGAGTTTGAGTCAACTGGAAACTAAACCCATAAGATAAACACTAGATAATATTTATCTACTATTTAAAATCGGTCCATCAACAATTTCAAAAAACATTTTATATTAAACTCATGATAACAAAATATATATTTAATTTTAAGTGGTCCCAAAATATCTAACAATCACATGGTAAGGAGATTCTGTCTCTGATCCATTTCCAGCAGTTTCTTGTAGTGTTGGTATCTGAATTACGTTGTTTACCCCAACATGTAATAGATACGGTAAATTAAAAAAAAACACTAAGTTTTCAAAAAAGTTCGATTTTGACACTGTGTTTTTTTTCAATAAATCATTGACTTTTTAATTTTTCTCAATTAAGTCGGCATGTTTTCAATTTTGTTTCAAATTTGACCACTTGACCGATCAACCCGGTTGTTTGCTGACGTGGCATGGCGAGGTGTCAGTCTTGATGATGTGTTCAAGACGTGGCGCCAAGGTGTCAAAATTGAAAAATAGTGACTTAATTGAGAAAAATTAAAAAGTTAGTGACTTATTGAAAAAAATAACACAGTGTCAAAATCGAACTTTTTTTAAAACTTAGTGTCTTTTTTGAAATTAACAACTATGATATTAATTAGGCTTGTATAAACAAAATTGGTTCGATTCCAACGATTTTTTGCTCATTTAAGATGAGTTTGGTTAAGGAACCAAATAACCGAAACCGATAATGGATTTTTAAAAAACTAAGAACCAAACCGTCACACATAATTAGTTCGGTTTCATTGGAACGAAAAATAAACCGTTACATTTATTACTAAAATAATCGAAAATAAAGTGTTGCATTTACTTTTAGAAGCTAGACAATCATTATTAACTTAATATTATTGACAAGATTACTAAAAATTATGTTTTTGAAGAACCGAGAACCAAACCATTATATATAATTGGTTTGGATTTTGTTCGGTTCTAACGATTTTTTGCTCATTTAAGATGAGCTTGGTTAAGGAACTAAATTAACCGAAACCGATAATGCATTTAAAAAAACAAGAACCAAACTGTCACACATAATTGGTTTCGGTTTCGTTAGAACAAAAAATAAATCGTTACCATTATTACCAATAAAATCCAAAATAAACCGTTACATTTGATTATTATAAATATTCAAATTATAAACTATTATCACCATTTAGACAAAACAAATCATTATTCTTATTTTATTTATTCTTCTATTTATTGTTGAAATGTTTAAAATTAGCTTTTGGGCAAATTTCAAAAAGGACACTAAGTTTTCAGAATTTCGGTTTTGACACTCTGTTATTGATTTTTTTAATTAAGTCACTAACTGTAATTTTTTTCAATTAAGTCACTATGTTTTCATTTTTGTTTTAGTTTTGACACATTGGTGCCACGTCGTCATGTCATGTCAATGTCATGTCATGTCATGTCATGTCATGTCATGTCATGTCATGTCATGTCATGTCAAGTCATGTCATGTCATGTCATGTCATGTCATGTCATGTCATGTCATGTCATGTCATGTCATGTCATGTCATGTCATGTCATGTCATGTCATGTCAGGCCTGACAAGTCACCATGCCACATCAGCTGACAAGTGGGTTGACCGGTCAAGTGGTCAAAATTGAAACAAAATTGAAAACATAGTGACTTAATTGAGAAAAATTAAAAAGTTAGTGACTTAATTGAAAAAAATTAACACAGTGTCAAAATCAAACTTTTTTAAAAACTTAGTGTATTTTTTGGAATTTGCCCCTAAAAGATATCAATCAAAATAGTAAAGAAGTATGAACTCAATATGAAACTAAGAAGGTAAAAAGTATACCTGCCAATGACTTCCAGACTAGCTGGTTCGAGGCACCCGGGTTATATACCCATGTGGATAAAGGTCTGGGGTTCAATGCCCGTCCAATGCACATGTGGGGGATTTTCCCTGGTTTTGTGAAGTAAAGGGGGAGGGGAAAAGCTCGTGGCTCCCGGCGTTGGCTAAATGTCGACCAGGATTACCACGACTGAACTTTAAGTATATATTCCATGGTGTCAAAAATAGGCGTTCAATATCATTTAAAGAGGAAACTTTCCATAGGGCTCGCTTTTCGTTTAATATGTGTCCAACACTCCTCCTTTTAGTGGTTCGCCCCTTCAACATGTCGTTGAGCTCACCATCACACCACCACTACAACACCAGCATCGTATGTCATCCATCCATAATTTGAATTAGATAGGCAATAAATCTACAAGCTAGTAAAATGTCCAGTCAATTAGTTAAATTTTAACAAAAGCAATTAATGTTTAACAAAATTTATAAAATAAATTATATTTATTTCCCATAATATAGGAAATGTACATATATACACAAAATAACCTAGCTCTCTCTCTCTCTCTCGCTCTATGTGTGGATATATATATATATATATATATATATATATATATATATATATATATATATATATATATATATATATATATATATATATATATATATATATATATATATATATATATATATATATATATATATATATATATATATATATATATATATATATATATATATATATATATATATATTGAACCGGCAAATAATACACCTATACTATATCCTAACCTAAACCACCTAATCCACCTAATCCCCTAGTGGGATTTGAACCCAAGACCTCAAGGAGGCCGGGCATAAACCAATGAGAATTCAGGAATAAATTAGTTTCCTTAACTATAGGAGCCGTTTACCATAATTATAAGATTATATTAATTTAAAATTAACTGATTTATATGTCAATTATTATTATGTACCTATCCAGATTTAAAATAATTGGTCTATATTTGGTTATAATGTTACACAGTATTTATGTAGTTACATTTGAATATATATATATATATATATATATATATATATATATATATATATATATATATATATATATATATATATATATATATATATATATATATATATATATATATATATATATATATATATATATATATATATATATACTAGTTGTGAGACCCGTGTATTACACGTGATGACATAAAGAAAATGTATTTAACGAAAACCTAAAGATTAATCATTTTAAAAACCAAATTTTCATAAGATATGAGGAAAATTTTGAAAACAACAATTCGAATAACAACCTACTTGCTCTAGCTACCAATATGGGCAATGCAGTAAAAAATAAAGTACATTTCCTATATTGGTGAAAAGAGTAAAGTATGTTGCTATTTCTTGTCAATATCATTTAATCATTATTTTTAATTTGTATAGGTATGAACCGTACCTTATGGAAAATGAGAAGAAATATTACTTGCGCCATGCTGTCCTATTCGGTTTCTTTGTACAACTTCATCGTATGTATACAGACACCATGCAAAAATTACATCAGGTTCATTCATCTCAACAACTACTTATTTATTTTTTCTTTTTGGGGCAAATTGTTATTAATTCAAAATCTTGAATTTTGGTTTGCAGTGCTCCTATATTATCTACAGAAGGGACAAATAAGTTGCGTATATCAACCTCAATAGACAATGTCTCTTCAAGTAATTCATGGAGAAATTACACAAGATGAACATATGGATGACAATACAAGTTTAGGAGTTGCAGCACCTTTCCTCAAGTCCTTCATGCATGTCAAATATTTAAAAAATATATTAAATACGTAATTAGTCGTATAATAATAATTAATAACATAATTTCTTTTGAAATGTTAGGTTGGGAGTAGGTTTGGTGAGAGTACAATGAAACTCGGGTGGATGTTGACAGAAGGACAAGTGGGGAGATTTAGTGACATTTTACCCGCTAAGCAGCCGGGCTTCTTTCCTCATTTACAGCTGGAAGATCGGATTATTGATCGGATATTTTGATTAATCCTAAATGACAAGTTCCAAAAACATGGGAACTCAGGTGCCAAATTAAGGTCACAATGGACTTTTCCATGAGATGTTTGGAATTTGGGTATGTGGGGTTTTTTTGGAGGAGTTGTGAAGAGGATGTATGTGTGTTTGTTGATGTAAATTATGCGGTATGTGTAAACGAGGTGAGCAGTGAACTTATGATTTGTTTTTTAAGTTTATTAGTGAAGAAAAGGAAATAGTAGACGGAGAGGGGGGGGTTTGGGTATTTGTAGAAGGGTGTTTTTGTGGGGGTTGTGGAACTACAGAGATTTGTCTACTGTTTTTTTATAGCGATTTATTTTTCGTTGTTTTGAAACCTCTTTTAGTATGTCTTTATAATTCGGGTCGATTGAATAATTTGAACTGTTTATATCTTTTGGTTATGTTGTTATAGTTTTCGGGTTACTATGGTTTTGTTTGATTGTTACAAGGTTTTACTTCAATATCACATTAAGTGTGCTTATGTTATGTCTTGTGAAATAGTTACTCTCTTTCGAAATCATTACTATTTCTTTTGTGCTTGTTTCATATGCAAATGTACATGAAAAACATTTCCAACCAATGGTTTCACAAATGCTCCTCCTCACTCATGAAATAAGTTTAAGACAAAAATATGGTCAAAGTAACAATACACAGGTTGATCAACATCCGTATTGACCTAAAAGATACATTCAAAGGATAACTTGTTATACATTTCATATAATGACACTAACATAACAAGGAGTAGTTTAAGAGTAGGAGTAGGATAGATTTGCCGTTCTAAAAAAAAGTTAACTAAATAGGCTCATATGAATTAGACATCCGTGTATATGTATATGTAGGGTCCACCACCATGTAAGTAAGATGATCATATTATATATTAAAAAGGACTGCAATATGATTCCATTTCAGGAAACTAAAGCTATCCAAGAATTTAAAGTTTTCCCGACATACCGGAGAGATCATTATATGTCCGAAAAAAAGTGTTTCGCGAAATTCATGGATCGATGGTTATTTTGTGATAAATGTAGTTTTTTTTTGGGTTATTGACATAACAGCCCTATAAAGTATACCAATTTATTTTAAAAGGTCCCTTAACAAAAATTTGTGCCCCCTAAGTCAGTAAAGTGGAAAAATGCGTGTCTATTTAACCCTTTTAGGACTGGTAACCGGTTAAAGAGGTAATAATGCTGAGTTGGATTATATAAAATTATATAATGCTGAGTTGGATTATATAAATTTTAGAAAACGTTGACTTGGAAAATAAAACCCACTTGATAAAGACCCGATAGCTGAGTTAATGAAGCAGTAATAGTGAAGGTAGCTTGTTCGCAGAGAAGAAGACGATCATCTAGGGTTTGAGAGTTCGAAGGTGCATTGCTAGTAACATGCCGGATCCCGTTTACTTTAAAATTCAATGCCACTACAACGGTATGTTTTTACGACTTCCTTGTTCTTATGCTTACCGGGAAAGTGTACTATTTACCGATGTTGATTTTGCTGCAATGAATCTGCACGAGTGTGGGTCCTGGCTTGAAAGATATGTTGGGGTCCCTTGTGATAAACTGTATTATTGCATCCCAAATAGACCATTATCACAAGGAATTAGATTGTTAGAGAACAATTTGGATTATGGGAAGTTTTTAGACGATGCTAATCAAGCTTTTTACAGAGTCTAAAACCAAAGAAATTTCTTTGTTTATGGACCATACTGGGTCAGGGTTAGAAGAATGGTTCGATGAAGAAATGAATTTTGTGGTAAATAGTGAAGAAGAAGGTTCTGTAATACAATCAAAAAATGAAATTCCTGAAGCTGTAGACAACCAAACCAATGAAGACGATGAAGTCCCTGGTTTCCAGGATTTGGAAGATATGATTGGTGATAATGAAATTCCAAAAATGAACAAAACTGTTGATGATGAATTTCTTAGCAAAATGTGTCCTGAGGATGAAGTTAATGAGGACAAAGAGGATGAGGAAGAAAGTGTTGTTCATCAAACATTTAATGATAAAATACATTGGAAGGCTCAAAAACCCATTCTAGGTATGAGATTCGAGAACCCAAAACAGCTAAAAGACATGTTGTGTATCTATGTTGTGGTTAATGGATACCAACTTGATTTCAAGAAGAATGATAATAAAAGGTTGTTGGTGAAGTGTTGTCAAGGGGAATGTACTTTTAGATTATGGGCATCATGGATGGGAGATGAAGTGTCATTTCAGATAAAGTCATTGAAAAGTGATCATAATTGTGCAATAAATTACAAGTTAGGATCAATTGTGACATACTCTTGGATTGGAACTCATTACACAAAGGAAATGTTACATAGAAAAAAACTGAGTATTAGACAACTAAGACTAGAGGTGATTAAAAAATTTGGAATAAATGTAAGTCTAAGCCAATGTAGAAGGGCAAGATAACATGCCATGAATTTAATCGAGGGTACACTAACAGAACACTATGCTAAGTTATGGTCTTACATGATGGAGATTAGAAGGTCAAACCCAAATACAACTGTGAAATTGGATGTTCTGTCAATGCCCGATGGTAAAAACTATTTTAGCAAACTTTATGTATATTTTGAAGCTGTTAAGAAAGGATGGATGGAAGGTTGTAGAAGGGTGATAGGCATAGATGGTTGTTTCCTGAAAAGAATTTGTAAAGGGGAGTTACTTTGTGTTGTGGGTAGAGATGCAAATAATCATATATACCCTATAACTTGGGCAGTTGTGTGTGTTGAGAACAAGGAAAACTGGAAATGGTTTCTTGATATACTCATAGAAGATCTTAACTTGCAGCTTGGAGATGGGTTAACTTTGATGTCTGATCAACATAAGGTAAAATAAAACTATTTTATCAAAGTTTATTGTAATGATGAACATTTAAACTCACACATTACTCATTATATATGTTTATGTAGGGCCTAATGGAGGCTGTTAAGGAATTGCTCCCTCAAGCTGAGCACAGACAATGTGCAAGACACATTTGTGCAAACTTTAAAAAGAAATACCCTGGTGCACACTTTGAAAATCTTTTTTAGAAAGCATCAAATGCTACAACAGAATAGTCTTTCATAGTGTTTATAAAGGAATTGGAGGCACTTTGTCCACCAGCCCACAAGTATTTGATGGACAAGGATCCAAAGACTTGGTCAAGGGCTTTCTTTCAAACAGGTAGATGCTGTGCAGCTACTGAAAATGGTTTATCAGAGAGTTTTAATGCAATTATTGTTGATGCAAGGAGAAAACCCATAATAACCATGTTGGAGGAATTAAGGTTGTATATGATGGAAAGGTTATTCAAAATGAAGGGAAAAGGATGGTTAAATGACATTTCACCAGCAATAAGACATCAGTTAAACTTGTTGAAAATAAAACAAAGGTATTGGCAAGTATTACCTAGTGGCCTTCAGAAATTTGAGACTAGGTGTGAAGGAGAAGCTTATGAGGTCGACCTAGACAACAAGACTTGTGCTTGTAGGTTATGGCAGTTCTGTGGCAGCAATAAGTTTTCTTAATAGAGATGTGGAGAAGTATGTTCATCCATATTTTAGTAGATCTATGTACTTAAAGTCCTACAAGTATTGCATATCACCTATGAATAGCAGTAGCATGTGGCCAACATCCTCTTACATTCCACCATTGCCACCAAAAATCAGAACAATGCCTGGAAGGCCCACTGTCAAACGTAAGAGAGATGGTAGTGAAAGTATTGGGAAGCATAAGGTTTTAAAAACTAGAAAGACTATGATGTGTAGTGTGTGCCATGAAACGGGACATAACAAGGCAACATGTAAAAAGAGGGAAAGACCAACAAAGATGAATGTTAAAAGGCCAAAGAAAACACATGGGAATCAGGTACAAAGATAATAGTCAGACCATATGTGTCCCATGTAAACTAATGTTTGTTGATGAACCAGGATAAAACAAGAAGAGTTGCACCTGATGATGCAGTACCCACCGAGGGAGTTACATAAGAAACTGAAGCGGTCCAATTGCAAGCTGATGATGTAGTCCCCACTGAGGTAGTTACACAAGAAACTGAAGGGGTCCAATTGCAAGTTGATGATGCAGTCCCCACTGAGGGAGTTACACAAGAAAATGAAGGGGTTACACAAGAAACTCAAGGAGTTACAGTTGATAAGCAGGTTTGTCTTTAAACTAGTTCAAATATGTTTTAAATACCAATGTACTTTGGCATTTTTCCATTGTATTATTAATATTTCAGATGCCAATGGAAACTGGAATGGAAACTCAGGGGGTCCCAATGCAAAGCCATGCAACATTATTGAAAAAGGTGAAAAAAGAGAAGCTTGAACACATAAGAAAATCTGAGAGAATTGTGAAAAAAAAGCTATCTAGGAATATCATTGGAGTCAATGGTGAAGGGAATTCAGCATCCAAACCAGTCAGCTTGGACTAGTTTCATAGAGTTCAAAATTGGGTCATTGTTTAACACTTGTGTCTGTATGGATTAGTATGTTTAAGACTTGTGTCTGAATAGATTTGTATGTTTAAGTATTTCATGTCTATTAACTATTGGCAACATCATGGTGTGCATGTGCATACCACTTTTGGTAATGATATTGCATGTTGTTGGGTTTACTAATGCATATCATTTATAGCATTGTACTTTAAAATGCGTATCATTTATAACATTGTACTTTACAATGCATACCTTGTTTATCATTTATAGCATTCTACTTTAAAATGCATATCATTTATAACATTGTACTTTAAAATGCATATCATTTATAGCATTGTACTTTAAAATGCATATCATGTATAACATTGTACTTTAAAATGCATATCACTTACATCATTGTACTTTAAAATGCATACCATGTTTATCATTTATAGCATTCTACTTTAATATGCATATCATCTTTATCATTTATATCATTGTACTTTAAATCAGGTGTAACTTTAAAATGCATATCATACTTTATCAACGAAACTGCATGTTGCATTATATGAGACCCTTATTATATTGAATGTTGCATGCAAATCAGGTTCTAATATATATTAAAGACAATATATGCACAAGGGGACAAAGGGACAAAACTCATGTGTCCCATGCCTTTATTATAATCAGATTGTGGAATATATAATGTCCCACATGTATGGAAACATATTAAATCCCAACTTTATGTACGAATCTATTTTTTTACAATTGGTCCCCCATTTCAATTGCACATGGACAAAAGGATTTACAATAAACATGGGATTCTGTATTATTTCCCATTACATCTATTACATTACTTGGTTACATACATCGGGTAAAGGAATTCCAGTACAAAATGTTGGTTATATCAACAGAAACTAACTAAATGTCAACATTCCTATCTTTACCCCTATAAAATACATTTCAAACATCCATTTGCAGGTTCTTCATCCACACACCCCATAACATAACATCCGGTACCCCAAAAACCCAAAATATTCATCCAACTACCTGCATATTTACATCCCACAAAACCCAAAACCCGGTTGAAATTCCATACCCACCTAGACTACGTACCTGCACAAGATCAGCAAAACAACCAAACAAACCAAAAGGTGGATCATTAGCTTTTGGCGAGTTGAAATCCTCTTTTGTTTTGCCACTTCCTCTTCCATATCTACAGCACGCAGGACTGCTGCATCGAGGTCAGCATCATGCTTTTCCTTATCCTCCTTAAGTTGAGCCCTCAATATCGCCACTTCGGGGTTGCGTCGAAGCGTAACTAGTTCGTTTACAAGGTTGTTGACCTCAGACTTGTAATGGCGGCTCAGTGCCGGATCCACCCATCCAAAACATCCACAATTTCTTTCTGTCTGCATTGATAAAAAAACAAAATTAGGGTTTATTTTTCGGACATCGAACTCAAATTCTACAATGTGGTTCCTATCAACACCATTTTAAGCAAATAACTTCCCAGAAAACTTCTTACCAACGAATACCGGCAGTTGACGAAGCGGCGTTTAGGGTTATCTGGTGTGGATGATGTTCGTAACTTCACCGTTTCCTCACAATGACAGTTTGGCAAAGGTAATTTGTTCTCCACCAGGTAAAGAAGATGCGTTTGGTTCATCCACGCCATCGTTGTCGATTGAATCTGCTTTTCAAGGCCGTTGTTTGGTGTCGACAGCTTCGAAGACTTCACTTTAACCCTTTGAACTTTTCTTTGCGTCTTTCTTACACCAATGAAGTCTATAAAACGTGTTCGCCTGACATCATATAAGTGACGTGTATACAACCAAGCGACTAACAAATTACGTGGCAATTTTTTTTTCTTATAATAACCGGGAAACCGCTTATATCCCAACCGTGTGACCAAATCATCCCTTCAAACCTGTGTTTAGTGGTCTGAAACAACCACAATTTTGTTAAGGGACCTTTTAAAATAAATTAGTATACTTTATAGGGCTGTTATGTCAATAACCCTTTTTTTATGACATTTGCTCTTTTTTGTTCATTTAAGTTTATACTATTTATAATATAAATAATTTTAAATTAACCACTTCAACATTGTTAATGAGATTATTAAGTAATATCATTAATATTAAACAAAAATAATGCAATTAATATGATAATAAAAACTTAAATATATAAATAGTAATAATAATAATAATAATATGTTATTTGTACATATAATTGTAGCTTTTCGTACGTATAATTTGTGTAAATTGTCAAAAAGTTATTTTAGGTAAATAATCCATGTTTAAATGATGTATGCCATTGAACTCAACTCAACTCCCTGTATAGATGGTCAAAGTTGAAGGTTGTGAGATAGTTTGGGGACTAATTTTACAGTTTACTCTTAATACAAGGCGTTATACTGTCACTTCCAATTTTATTGGTTACTACCAAGTCGGCCCGAACGCATTTCAACTCTACCGACGATCTTCTTCCCAACGACGACGAACTCCCAGCGACAATAAACGGAGACGTGAATCCGGCGGTGAGTTCTACGTTCTGTTAACCATCTTTCGTTATACCCACAAATGGACATGTAATTTATTTTGTTATGTTTTACTGAAAGGTCTAAAATAACGAGAGAAAAAATCAAATTGATGTTGAAAAAAACCATTTACATATCAAGTACTAGTCATAATGTAAAGTCGGTCAAAAA
Source organism: Cichorium intybus (assembly GCA_023525715.1). Classification (NCBI taxonomy): domain Eukaryota; kingdom Viridiplantae; phylum Streptophyta; class Magnoliopsida; order Asterales; family Asteraceae; genus Cichorium; species Cichorium intybus. Next base: position 62,603,159 of record CM042015.1, on the reverse strand, counting down.
AGAAAAAGCTGGACTCTGGTGTATTGCAGAATGCAGAGGAATCGGATTCCATCCGTGCAAATTTGACCGATACTTGTAAATTGAACTATAAATCGGAAAGGGGTATTTCGTTGTAAAGAATATTGTGTATCAAACCCGGTGAAAAACTTCATCCTCTCTCGACATATCAATTTAAAGGTATGTGTCTTCCATTTTATTCGTCCCAACTCGATTTATAGCGTGTGATTGTTCTTTTTCAATATCTTTCTGCTTTCACTTGTACATTAACTGTTCGATGAAATGCCTAATTTGAATTGAAGGGAACTTATTTGACTCGAAAGAGGGTTTTATGCTTATTTGACAGAAAAATTGGTAATTATATCTAGTTTGATGAAGATGTTTTACATGTCTTCAAAGAATTTTATGTTTGTAGTTTCTAACTCATATCGAGTGAATCAATTATGGATCTCGGTTGTGTCTGTTCATAACCTAGATAATTTTGTTTTTCTTATGAACTATGTTTATGGAGATTCTGTCTAACGAGGTTTTTATTCGTAATCTTAATATCTTTTGTTTGCTACTAGTCTAAGATGATATAGTAGTTTTTATAAATTCAGTTTTAAAAGAATGACATGACAGATCTGCTTTTATTCGGTGACGAGTTTTTAACCTAAAAAATCAAAATATTCTCACATTTTTACTCCGTGCGCACCCAATTTGCACAAAGATCTGTTGGTGTCACAAGAAGTCAACAACTGATTAAAATTGGAAAGATATCAATAACATGGTATGCTTGAAAAAGAAGAAAGTGGGTTTATGGGTTTTGAGTGTGCTAAACACTTTTTGCGACCTAGCATTAACCCAAATTTACAACATGTAATTTAAATACATATTTAATTATGTGCGAGTTAAAAAAAATTTTCCAAAACAAAACAAATAAAAAAACTTGTGAAGTTAAATGAATACATTTAGTATATTTACAATGATCATAAATGAACACAGGTGTAATGTAAGTTAAATATTATGACAAAGAAAACCACATAAAATTTATCATAAAAGATGCCAAATGCTTCAATTTTCATAAAAGCTATCGGCCTGTCAGATAGCTTTACGGCGATGAGTCGCACATCTCCAAATTCTTTACGGATCAAAAGTTATGTCCGTTTTAAGATTGTCTTCTTTTGGTCATGTTTGTGTTTTTCTCACTTGTCCATTAAGGCTTCTGCCAGAAAATGCATGACTAATTGTTTTTTTGCTTATTCTCATTTGAAAATCTAGGGAAAGTACCAGAAAATGCATGACTAATTGTTTTTTTGCTTATGACATGGAAGAGAGTCATTCCCTTTATTGTTGGAATCGGTGGTCTCGGAATTACGGTTGTGGGTTGTGGTTGTGGATGAGGACTCCCAAGGTATGGTATCATTCACTTATTTTGGGTTATCAATTTACTTGCAACTTCATGTTACTATTTTTTATCCACAAATCAAACCAGTATTTTTTGATGAAGAACTCATGAGGCAATGACATATTATATGACTAAAACTAGTAGCAACGGTAAAATTAAATTAAGGGTTAAGGTCAAATTTGGTCACTTAATTTTTTATTTTGTCTCGAAATGGTCACTATAACCTGTTATAGCCGGTTACAGTGACCATTTCGAGAATAAATAAAAAGTTAAATGACCTATTGTAACTTAAATAATGTTAAGTGACCAAATGAGCACAAACAAGAAAGTTAAGTGACCAAATGAGAACATTAACCCTGAACAAATTGCTTTTTTAAAACGTTGGATTTTTGGGACTTGCATTAGTTGTATATGTTACTCCGATAATACATTTTTATAGATGAACAAATGTGTTTGAGCCGTGTTAAGTTGGAACCATGGAAACCATTTCTATATTCATTTTACTCTCATAATTCATCTTTATAAACGAACGAAAAAAACTACGTAGATAAAGAAGAAGGATCGGTTGATCTGTTGATCGGTTCTGGTTTGGTATTTTTTTAATTCGTTGGTTTTAGCTTCTAGTAAATATTATAACTGTTTGGTATTTTTTTAATTGATTGGTTTTAGCTTCTAATAAAATGTTATAACTGTCTAAAAAGGGGAGATGGTCATGTGTTACAACTCAATAAAACCTTATTTACAATTTATACTGAACAGTGTTATGCAGATGATTTAGAATAAGGATGAACCAATAATTTCGAGGTCCTTCTACAGCATAGTATGAGTCCAAGGAGAGGTTTTTTATACTCCAGATCAGGAGGATAAGGGCGAACAAAGTTTCTTCATCATCTCTATGCAAGGTCTCATATCGAACCGTGCATGCTCAATTACCAACAGCAAGTACCTCTGCAGCATAGTATGAGTCCTTAAATCATTCGTCGTCAATCATAACCTCTACCCTTGTCCAAGGCTGAATTACATTAGCCATCCTCTCCGATAAGCTAGACCAAAACAAAAAATGAATATCCTATAATCACACCTCCTACAACTTAACTTTGTTCATATATTCAAGATTGTTCATTGCAATGTGAAAAGAAGTCTATCAAATCCATAAAGAATTTTGTTCTTTCCAAAATCAGTGAAACAACTTTGTTTTTTCTACAACGCCAATTAACTTAATGTTATTGAAAAGTTGATAAGGACTTTTAAAAAAAGTGTTTGGATTAGTTTTTTTGGTGTAAAAGGACCAAAAAAGACATGCTTGTATAAAGATAAATGAATCCATTCCACTAAATCGAAAGTTTTTATTACAAAACTAAGGCTTACAAATATCACCTAAATGAAAGAAATAAATGCAAAAAATAGCAGCATACTTTCTAAATTTTCTCTATATAACATTGTAGTTTCAGCTTCTTCTTATTATTAACTTAATGTTATTGAAAAGTTAAGGACTTTCTAAAAAAGTGTTTGGATTAGCTTTTTGGTGTAAAATGACCAAAAAGGACATGCTTGTATAAAGATGACAATGCACACAAACAAGAACATTCTTATTTCAAAATACACAATACACACATGTTCACACAAACATAAACAAAAACAGAAACAGAATACACACATAAATCATGAACATGACCGACAAAGGCATGCTGGTACCGATGCCGGTTCTGGTGCCGGTTATTGGCGGACTGGCGGTTCTAGAACCGGTCATATTCCATAAATATATTCATATTCACACCATTTATACGTAAAAAAAATTCATCCAACGCACCCATATGCTACTATCAAACATTGTGTATATATATATATATATATATATATATATATATATATATATATATATATATATATATATATATATATATATATATATATATATATATATATATATATATATATATATATATATATATATATATATATATATATATATATAGGGTTAGGATATATTGAGAATGACAAATTATGTGTGATCCTGTAACTCAATCATAGCCATTAGATTAGAAATATGAATGGCTGAGATAATTATTGTATATATCAATTAATGAAATTGCAAATTCATTCTTATATAATGAAACGGCTTCTTAAAGGGCAAATACGTAAAATAGAATGGGAAATTGAAAAGGCAAAAGCGAGATTTTCGTATACCCGCTTAAACCCTCCCACGATTTTATATTCCCGTAAGCTAAGAAAGCGGGATTGGATAAATCAAATTCTTTCAAAGATTAGATGATAAGAGTAATCATCATCTACATCAGATTTCAATCTCATCAAATCGTTCATCCATTTGTAGTTTCATTCTCAATCGGCTAGGGTTTTGAAAAAAGTGGGAATCGATTCTGACGAGAATGGTCAGAAAACGAAGATGAAGCTCACGATTGCGACAAAATTGGCAGCCCAAGTTCAAGATTACCGCTAGAACAGCCCTCAATTTAGACGAAGATGATGATTTCGTATCACCTCCACCAGGTATGATAATACAACTTTTGAAAAATCACTACAAAATTCCTTTACGGCTTTTTAGTTGTAAATACAACAAAGAACTAGTTACTAAACTAAAAAAATCGTAAAGCTTATGTTTTTAAACATATCCTTAGAAAACCCCAATAGTGTAGAATCAGAAAATGTTTTGGATTTAGCTTCATTACTTGTTACAATGATCATATGAATAGCCAATCTTCATGAGTAAATTCAATTCTGCGAAGAATGTGTTTGATTTAACTTTTTAATGTAGAATACTTAGTGTGTAATTTCTGAGTTAATGTAAATGTGTAAAACACATTCTTGGCAGAATATGATTATTTGTAATGTGGAATACATTGTGTGTACTGTTATGCGATACACCATTCTTTGTAAAACAACCTAATTAGAACAAATCAACTCATTCTCAACAGAATATAAAACATAGAACGTATTTATTGAAATGGTGGTTCTGCATCAAATTTAGGAAATACATATTTTGGACAGAATAGAAAGCATACAATAAAATATGTATGAAGAATCGATAGAATGTATATTCTGTCTATAAAAGAGTTTATACTTATTATTCTGGTCAGAATACTCATTCTCAACAGAATATAAAACATAGAACGTATTTTTTGAAATGGCAGTTCTGCATCAAAGTTAGGAAATACATATTCTGGACAGAATGGAAAGCATACAATAAAATATGTATGAAGAATCGAAAGAATGTATAATATGTCTATAAAAGGGTTTATACTTATTATTCTGGTCAGAATACATATAATACATAGGTGCAAATGTCATAACACACACAATTTTTTAGAAAGTATGGTGGAGTTTGGTTTTTTAAATTTCATCCAGTCAGAATACAAAATATTATAATTGCCATTTAAGATCACAAAATAATGTTTTACTTTTACTTATCTACTAAAATTCATTTGTTTATTGTAGCAACGCTTCTTTTGCAACTACCTAAGGAAAGAAAACCATCAAAAGAAAGAAGCATTGTGGATTATGGAGCCGCAGATGATAAAAATGGTTTGGCAAGTTGCTAATGTCAGTGCAGATTGTGGTTTGTACCTAATGAGACATATAGAATGTTATATGGGTGAAGGTGAAGGGAAATGGGAATTAGGTTTTAGTGGTGTAAAACAACATGATGAAAAGTCACTGCTAAGACTAAGATTTAAGTATATGTACAAGTTATGGAAATCCGACTACAACATGCACAAAGATAAACTCACTACTGAATCACACGATTTTTCAAATCTGGATTTCAGTAAAAAAGAATTGTTTGATGAAGCAAGAGTCGGAAAAAGTGGACAGAAGAAGAGACCAGGAAATTGAAGTTGCTGATGTTTTTTTAAATTTGACTGTTGATTAATGTCTTTTGGTACTTGGGATTTAAACAATTGTTTCCTTTAATATTTATCAACAGTCTGTTCCATTTTGATTACATAAACTACGATATTGAACCTCATTTTTGTATGCTGAATTTGTGATTATTTTTAATTACATAAACTATGATGTTACAACTAATTTTTGTATGCTGAATTTGTGATTGTTGACATAACTATATTCAAAAACGAAATAATGCAAAAAGCATTCTTAACAGAATAGAACTGGGTTATAGAAGTTAACCTAAGTCTAAATCGTGGATCATTTGAGGGTTTGGCTTTGTATTTTGGAATGGGAATGTTGAAATGTTATTTACTGATATATTGAATTTTATCAACGTTTTCATGATTCGTATTTTTATGTTATAGCGAACTTTGATACTGAATCGTCCGGAAAACTAATTTCAAAACTTCAATACATGATATGAAGCTAATCACTGCTATTCTGTACTTACCAGTTACCATGAATAAATGGAATGTAGATTCATAATTTCAAATAAATTCTATAATTAACCTTAAGTGCCTTTACAAAGATTAGATTTATTTTTAGTTATTGTAAATGGATTTTGATTACAAATTAATGTTTGTATACGCCTTCTGTTCTTTCATCCAAAAACGTTGCATGAATCTCAAATAAGGACCAAACTTGCAAAAACCTATTGCTTTTGGCTGTTGGAATTGGAATATTTGAGGGTTTGGAATTGTACTACATCAATGAAAGTACATTGCTATTTCTTAAATCAGATTCATTCTCAAAAGAATGAAAACCATTCTTAACAACAGAATGTGATATTCCTTATATCGGTTCATTCTGAAAAGAATGAAAACCATTCTTAACATGCTTTATTCATTAAAAGGAAACAATTCTTAACAGAATGCTATAAAGTTTCAACTTTATTTGGCTTAATTTCTTCTGATACATCGGGTATCCATAAATCATTATTCAAATCAAATTCTTCTTCATATATTGGATCTGTACAGCAAAAAAATAATATCATAAGAATACATTCTTACCAGAATGCAAATGATAAAACCATCACAATAATAGCATAAGAATACATTCTTACTAATTCATAACAGAATGTATGTTCATAATCCAGATACATGTTATATTCTCTGATTGATATATTTGATCTTCACTTTCAATTACCACAAATAGCATAACAATCACAATACAAATTATTAATTTTTTTGTTTCTGATTCTGAACAGAATATGAATAGTACTTTAAAGTTAAGTTCACTTTGATTAAAAATCAAATGATAAAACCATCACAATACATTGTATAACTTAAACATATCAAAATAAACATAAATTTCAAAAGGAAAATAAAAAAAAACTCGTTTAACTCAAATGAAACAACTATCCAATCTAACTTCTAAACTTTGTCGGGAACATTAAAAAGACAATTTCGGGAATCGTGATGAACCAACTTTCTGCATATCATACATTGTCTTTTTTGTTATGCTTGTCAACTACTGTGTCTTTCTTCTGTATACTAACAAAATCCTCATTCGCAAATACACCGAAAGGCAACAATGCATTGTTCAAAGAATCATTGTTAGTGATATTTCCTCTTTTGATGCTTTGATCCTGCAACATTGAACTTCTTATATATTTAGTTTCTAAAGAAATTGTTTTTTAAAATGACACATTTGAACTACTTTAACAATGACAACAACATCTTTTAACAATCACTTATTTAAATAATGTCAATCTTTTTTATTCTTACAAGAAATAGGAATATCATTCTTACCAGAATGTATTTTCAACATCTATATACATATGTAACACCATATGTACTTAACATGACTTTATATTAACAAGATAACTTTTATGAAGAAGTAATTAACAACAGTATAACAATTTGATAATTTAATTTATTCTTTTAAAAAAAAATAATCATTATTCAAAGAATATTTATTCGACGAATGATGTTCAAATATAATTAAACTGCAAAGCGTGAACCCTGATTATGATAATTTGATACAAAAAGCATGCTTTAAGAATACTATACATGATTCTTCAAAATATAAATGATTATTGTTTTTTATAAATCAAATTAATCATTCTTCGAAGAATATAATATAAAAGATTTGACAATGAATGGTCAAACAATGAAATATATAAATTTACCTGGATTTGATCATTATAAATTTGAAGATCATTGCAATGGAGTTCATAAGGAATAACGTGAAGCTCTGTATCATCGCATGGTTTTTCTGAATAATCAAGAACTGTTTACTCTTGTGATTGTCAATGTTATACTCTGAATATTCCATAATTCTTACCTACAACAAAAATTGAATTTGAATATATTAGCAAAATCAATTACGAATATAATAAAGAATTAGGCATTCTATAAAATACAATTGAAAAAACAGATTGCTGATATAAAAAGCTCAATAGAAAAATACTCTTTTAGTACGAAATACGTTGAATGAAAATCGATTTACTCTTTCAATCAATTGACTGAAATCGATCATGGTTATGTAAGAAAACACACATGAAGTATCCAAATTCGATGTTCTTCAAGAAAAAGATGGGTGAAGACGAACCTGGTTATGGAATAAAAATCATAGATTAAGAAGGTATTTCACTGATTCCACGATTTGATTACTTGATCGCACTGATTCCACGATTCATTACTTGATCGTATTAGTAACTGATTCTAATTAATGATATGCAAATCCTTAATTCATGGAGAACTTGTTCAGAACGTGAATACCAGTTTCCAAAATTACTGGATTCAATTGAATTTAATTTGTGAATGACTGATTTGCCCTTAATTACTCACGTCTAAATGATTGGTTGAGAATAAGTTTCAAGGTTACACAATATTTGGTTAATTACATATGATCCTACCTCTATATATATATATATACACAATTGATTAACAAATAGCATTGAATTTAATTTACTGTAATTTAGTCCAAACATGAATGTGTTATTCACAGGGACAAAGATGTAGAAATCCAACTGCATTAACTTGGATAATGCAAGTGTTGTCTAATAAACAACTAAAACAATCAATTTCACTACAATAAAGAAGTTCATATCCAATTTCAGTGCAACAACGAAGTTCATATCCTTTTTTAATAAGGACCAAAAAAGAATACCTATTTCATATGTATCTTCAACCACATGGCACAAACTGGTATGTATTTAGCCGGGGGAGGGGGGGTAAAAATTCTACTCTGGTGAGCTTAGTAGGTGAGCTTGACGATTTAGCTGGTGAGCTTGAGTGATTAGAACACAATTGTAGCGGACACAAATGACATAGAACCGAAATGACTCTTTTTGGGCTTTTCCGTGAGGGATTTAACTTGAACACAAGGAAAACAACGAAATTTAAAGGGGATAGATTTGAACAACAACCTAGACCTATATATTGAGGTTCCTAGAAAACAATCAAGACCTATTGATTGAGTTCTAAATCAGATTCCGGAAATCATCCATCAAATGATCAAAGATCGAATGTACGCAACAACTCGGGTTTTTCAAGAACAATGCTAAAGTTTTTCATTCAAAAGTAATCATTACAAAAGAAATGGCAGCCACAATTTATAGGCTCCATGAAAGGCAATGATCAGCCTCAAAACATTAATGGAAGTACAATAAATAAACTACTTATTATGGGGGTTATAAACTTGTTTATTAAACTCTTCAATAAAGAACCATTTATTCCACCTCTTGGAACCATTTATTAAACTCCAAGCTTCTCCATGCTTCTAGATTCGTTCCACCTCTTTCCATGTCACCATGCTCACCCACTTCGCCAAGCTTCTCCATGCTTCTAGATTCGTTCCACCTCTTTCCATGTCACCATGCTCACCCACTTCGCCACGTCATGCTGCCACGTGGACAAAATTAGATTTTTATTATTTGGGCCTTCTGGAATTGTATCACAAACTGTGCATCTTCTTAAGATAGATATCCTAAATTAGAGTCCAGCTGTGGTAAGCGGTAAGCTAGTAGTGATACCACTCCACTAATCAGAGTCCAATCATTTTCTAATTAGCTAGATGATAGAAGCTTATTTTGAGATAACTAATCTCCTAGATAATGCCAATTATGGATGGCTAATCCCCATAGAAATTCAGACGAGAGAAAGATTCTAATTTCACAAAATTCTTCTTCTCCTTAAACAATGAAATTACATCCCAATAAATACAATACGTTTAGCTAAAAATTAAGCAGTGGTAACGTGGTTCTAACTGTACTCTATGTTTGCTAGAAAATAGATGAATGCATCAATTAAATAAAATGCAGAAATACTAATAACGGATATGCAATTCGTGGGCAACATGGCAGCAAGGATGTTGATGTTAAGAGTCATCCTAGTGTCACCAAAGGGTCTGGCCATGGAGGTTGTCTTGGACACGTATCACTAGATACCAAGAAAAATTAAACACCATAAACTATGATTCCACCAACATATTCATGTTCGATTGCAAACACATTTATCAGAAATCAAACTTAAAATCACACAACCCTTTTCTTTAGGAAAAATAAAACGAAACCAGAAAAAGGAAAAGAAGAAATCGAACCACCAAATTTGTTGTTGAAGAGTTGAGGTCGAACCACTAAATTGAAATCCAACCTTGAGAAGATCGAAGTCAAAAGTCGCAGCAGCAGTGGAGGAAGAAGATGAAGCGTAAGGCTAAAGATGAGGGTAATAATGTAGGACACTTAAATAGCATCAGTATATTTTTGTTATAATTTTTATAATTAAAACCAACAAAATTGTAGGTGGCGGTGTCGTGGTGTAGTGGAAGCAGACGCATAAATGGTGTACGTGATGAAGTAGACGGCGACTTATGGCTGTTTAGGAATGACCGAGTCTTAAGAATGACCGGACCAATACAAAAAGACTAGCATCTCTAACAGGAAAAGCAAGCAAAGACCTCCCCTTTGGTTTGGTGAAATTCCAATTCCAAAATAAAAAACGTGTTGCATGTTATGTTTCTTAAAAGGGTTATTGCTACTGTAGCCCTATAAAGTATGGTTTTTGACCCGATTTAGTCATTATTCTATTTTTTTTGCGCAATAGACCCTTAAAGTGTAAAAAAACGTGTCAAATTGGGGAATAACCCTCTTTAAAACAAGTTAACCGGTGAATGGTTACGTGGCTGGATGAGTTGGCCTGACACGTAGACACTTAAGCCATGTCACCAAGGCGGGTTTTGATAAACGTTATTTAAGGAAGTTTACGGATCAAAGTTGAAAGGTTGATCCCTTATTTGAAACCCTAAAGTAGAAAGCAGTGATGTCTTCGTCTTCGAATGCGGTTGTTCCAGTTGAACATCGAGATGAAGGACCAGCTCCAGCAAGACGTCGGCAACGTGATCTTGAGCTATGCGAATGCAACCCACGTATGCCAGTGGTACTGCGAACCTATTGGAGTCCACGAAATCCAGGTCGCAAGTTCTTCAACTGTGTCAACTCCATGGTAAGTACGATCATCTCTAAGACATCGATCGGTGTAAAAAACAAAAATGTAAACGTGAATGCAAAAAAGATTTCGATCGAAAACCCTAAACTTGATTTGTATCTGTGATCTCGTAAAACTTGGAGACTAAAGTTTGTGATCGCGTGTGTGGAAACCCTAAAGTGTTATTGTGTTGATATCTGAACTTTTTTGCAGACTAATCGAAAATCTTGCGACGTTTTCGAATGGAAAGACCTCTCCATAGAGGAGGATCCTGAGCATTACAAGAAAGTGTTATTGGATACAAAGAAAAAGCTTGATGCGGCTGAGTCCAGGACCGAACTTATTGAGCTTCGTCGAAGGATTGTGGAGCTGGAAAGGATTGTTGCAGAAAAGACTCAACAGATTGATGTTCAAAAGGAGAAGCATGAAAGTTATGTTGTTGGGTTGAAAAGTCGTCTGGGGGTGTACCAAAAGATGCTTGCTTGCTTGGTTGTGCTTGTGGTGGTGTTGTGTCTGAAGTGAAGGGTTGATGGCGGTTGGTTAGGGTATTATTAGGGGTTTTTGGTTAGGGCTTGTGTATAGCTTATGTCAAGTGGAAGATGGATGATGAGGGGTTTTTGGGATCGGTTTGGTTGGTATTTGTATAGCTTTTGGGCATTGGAAACGGTTGATGAAGTAGTATTCCAACCGGTTGGGTAGAATTTTGGCCATTAAAAATGTTAAAGTATGTTTATAGTATCTTATTGTGGACCTGTGGACCCAATTACACATGCAAATAGTTGGACAGAAGTGGCATGTGGCCGACCAAGTTATAAGGGTAAAGTACATTGCTATAAACAATGATACTTTATGCTTTTGAGAATATATGTATATGTGTCTTTATGCTATAAACAAAGTACATTGGCCCACATTTTCCATTTCCCTGCACATTGACAGTGGGAGTTTAACATTCCATTTACATTGTGGTCCACATTTTACCAACATTGTCTAATTCTTTATACGTGTGCAGGCCATTGTGGTCCACATGCATAACCAATTTAACCATTTAAAAACTAACAGAGTAACATATGGTACCATGTAATTCATTTCCATGCATGCAAACCTGAATAGCTTATATTACAATCCAAAATTTGCCATAAAGGCTTCAAGTTTGGTACATGCAACCCATGGTTTTAAAAGTAGAATGTCAAATAAGAAATCTAATGCAACAAACATAACCCACAAACGGCCAAATCAAAGTACATTGTCTAAAACCATTAAAATAAAAAAAAAACCTAATCTAAGTTGACAGCCTTATCCAATGATCCTCCAGGTGCATCAGGCCCACCAACCACCCTGCTTAAATTTCTTTTCACAATCCTCTCAGATTTTCTGCGTCTAATTTTCTCCAATATTTGACCAATAGGTGTTAATGGTAACACTTCCACAACATGTTGCACACCAGTTTGGTCCTCTTCATCAGCATTTGCCTGCATCATTGAAAGACTTACATCCATTTCATCAAAAAGTTGACTAACTGGTACTTGATCATTATCAGGTCCTCCTTCATTGACATTTACCTGTAATTTATGAAAAGTTACATTATTCAGACTTTATCAGTAACAAATAAAATGAATTTAATTATACTTACATCAACAACCCCCTCTCCAATCACAACATTAACATGCCCTTCACCATTTTCATCATTAACCTGCCCTTCACCATTTTCATCATTAACCTGCCCTCCACCATTAACCTGCCCTTTAGGTGGATTTGCACCATTAACTGTTTCATTCTGTTCAGTATGGACTTGATTCTTACTTTTTCTGATGTTTAGTTTTTGGTTTTGTGGTCTCCCCCCCTTGCCACAACTGGCTTTATTGTGGCCTACCTCCCTACAAATACTACAGTTTACCTTTTTGCCCACTTTAGACACCCTATTCCCACTTGGGTCTTCTGTAGCATCTCTCTTTCTTTTTGTAGTTGGTCTTCCAGGCATCCTCCTAGCAACAGGTGGCAAAGGTGGAGCATATGTTGTCTCAGGCCACATGTTACTTCCATTCATACCTCTAATTCTAAACCTATATGATTTCATGTATGTCATGCTTGTAAACATTTTGTCCACATACCTTTCCACATCCCTATTCAGATAACATATACATGCTACAGAATGGACACACCCATATCCATTAAGTTGCCAAATTCTACAAGAACATGTTTTTCTTTCAAGATCAACCTCAAAGGCATCAGATGTACCTCTAACCTCAAATTGGTTTAATCCACTGGGAAGAACATGCCAATGCCTCTGATGAACTTTAAGTTCATTGAGTTTGTCCCTTATGGCTGGGCATACCTGATTGCCCCATGTCTGTCCCTTTAGCTTCATGTTGTAGAGTCGATCCATCATGTACAACCTTATCTCCTCCAGCATGGTGATTATTGGTTTCTTCCTAGCTTCCACAATTAAAGCATTGAAGCTTTCAGACATCCCATTCTCAATAGAATCACAACATTTACCCGGGTGGAAGTAAGCTTTACACCAAGTTTTTGGGTCTCTATCCATAAGATACTTATGAGCATTGGGGTTCAACACATTAAGCTCCTTCATGGTAGCCTTAAAGGCTGCTTCAGTGGAAGAATTGGCAGCTCTCCAAAACAAGGTTTCATACTGGGCTCCACTATACCTTTTCTTCAGGTTCTGACAAATATGCCTAGCACATTGCCTATGCTCTGCATATGGCAACATTTCTTTCACTGCTTCAATCAGACCCTGATAAGACAAATTATTATCAATGATGTATAACAATATCATTTCTGAATATAACATAAAAAGAACATTTAATAACTTTATGTGAATACCTTGTGTTGATCTGAAATGAAGGTAATGCTAGTTCCTAATCTTAAATCAAGGTCATCAATTAGGTTGTCCAAAAACCATTTCCAATTTTCTTTGTTCTCCACACATACAACTGCCCATGCTATAGGGAATAACTGGTTATTAGCATCCCTACCCACAGCACTTAGCAATTCTCCTTTACAAATCCCCTTTAAAAAACATCCATCAAGACCTATGACCCTTCTACACCCTTGTAGCCATCCCCTTTTCAGTGCATCAAAACAAACATAGAACTTGCTGAAGTAGTTCTTCCCATCTGGCATGCAGTTCACATTAATCTTCACAGTAGAGCCAGGATTGGATCTCCTTATCTCCTCACCATATGACCATAGCTTGGCATAGTGATCAACTAGATTGCCTTCTATAAGAGCAAGTGCATAACTTTTTGCTCTTCTGCATTGCCCAAGACTGACCTGAATACCAAATTTCTTCACAACTTCAAGTCTTAATTTCCTTACACTCATCTTCTGCCTATCTATAATCTCCTTGGTATAATGACTCCCTATCCATGCATATGTTACTAGTGACCCCAACTTATAATTTCTTGCACAATTGTGATCAATCTTCAAAGACTTAATCTGGAAACTTTCCTCTTCACTCATCCAAGAGGCCCATAACCTGAATGAACATTGACCCTTACAACACTTGACCAACAGCCTTTTACTATTGTTTTTTTCAAAGCAAAGTTGGTACCCATTTGCCACTGCATAGTTGCACAACATGTGTTTTACTTGGGCAGGGTTCTTAAACCTCATACCAAGTATTGGTTTTTGCTTTTTCCAGGCTAAATTCTCATTAAAAATTGAATGCTCTTGGATAGTTTCTTCACTTTCCCCCTCATCATCTGGACCAATATTTTGGTCCTCCTCCTCTTCCTCCTGTCCACAGAGTTTACTAAGGAACACATCACCTGAGGTTCTGTTCATTCTGATTGGCTCGTCTGTAAAATCCAAGGCAACATCCCTAAGGGTTCCTGTATCATTTTCCCCACCCTCAATACATGAATCATGTTCCTCACCTTCTTTATCAGAATCAACCCAATCCTCTAATTCATCCCCAATATGGTCTACGAATAACGATATTTTCCCAAGCGTACCAAAAGCAATGAAAATAAAACTCGTGTATTCGACATCATTTGAAATAGGCCGAAGGCCTTTATACATGGGTTCGTCTGGCTCACAGTAATAAAGTTTCTTACAATCTTCATGCATGAATTTTTCCAAGAAAGTTACACACTCAGCATAGTTCATACTAGCCCAATCATGTTCCGTAAAAGTAAATTTGATACCGTCTTCGTATGAGAAAGGACATCGACGAAATACACCTTGATAGTTGAGCTCCACAACAGCGTATACTCCCTCAGGATCAATGTCTGTAGTCGTCATTTCTTCAACTTGTCTGCTTCTCACCGTTTTATCTCATAGAAAACCCTAGTTTCACTTCTTGCTTTCTTTTTCTTCTCGTGGGTTCACTGGTATACGACATGATATTGACCCTTATAATATACAAATTCCTTACCTGGCAATAACTAATATCCTTATTAATGGAAATATAGTCCATGTGTATAAGCCAGGTAAGTCATAACCGGATAACTTGTTTTAAAAGAGGATTATTCCCCAATTTGACACGTTTTTTTACACTTTAAGGGTCTATTGCGCAAAAAAAATAGAATAATGACTAAATCGGGTCAAAAACCATACTTTATAGGGCTACAGTAGCAATAACCCTTCTTAAAAAAGAAATTACTTCCAGGGAGAGGTTCTTTATACTCCAGATCACGAGGATAAGGCCACTTGTGAAAATGATGACGTGGCCTGCGAAAATTATTTTCTAAATTTTTTCTTTTCAAAAATTTCGCAGGTACCTGCGATACCCGGTAGCCACCTGCGATTAGACAATGATTAAAAATACCATTTACTCAAAAATACCGTTAATAATTAAACAATTCTTATTTTTAAATTTTAAATAAAAAAATTCTTACTTTTTAATTTTAAATAACAAATATTAATAATAATATTAATTATCTTTTTTTACTATAATTACTAACAAAGCATCTTTCAAAGTTCAAACTATTGGGTAACACCAGAAAATATGGAAATGCATATTTTTTAGTTATAATTCATACACACATTTCCTTAATAGCTTAGTCATGTTTTCATTTTCTAAGTGGTACTTTTTCATTATCGTTACATATATTTAGATTTTCACATGTTTTAAAATTATCAAATTCTTGCTATTTCCTGATGAAAATTGTTATTTTGGTTCCATGTTATAACTACGTCTCTTTGTCTAGCTACGTATTAAAAAAAAAAAAAAAACGTGTTGCATGTTTTGCTTCTTAAAAAATAAATTACTTCCCTTTCTAAAATTGGAAAGCACAATTATTGTGTGACGGGTGTGACAGAGACTATTCTATGAGAATTTGATCTAAGGATACCCCCTATTTTTTGGATTCACATTGATTCTTGTAGTCATGCGTGCTCATTAGTGCCTCAATATCAGTAAGAGCTTTGTTCATCGCATGCAAGACCATCTTAGTTATCTGTTCCATGGAAAAAGTATGTTTCTCATTCAATTTGTTATTGGAAAATATAATCACATTAGTGTGACTTAAAGGGTGGAATTTTTAAGACCTCTAGTTTGTCTTCCTTGGCACAGTGCCCACATGGAAGCTCACGAATCTCCTGTTTTAGTCTCATACATTCTTTTATGTTTTCTGGAGAAACAAAGTCTACCGCAAGTTTTGTACATGACTGCATGAAAAAAAAAACAATAAATAAGAGGTTGATCTTGCAGGAGACGTATGCTTATGAGTGTGTGTGTGTGTGTGTGTGTGTTGATTGGGTGGGTTTGGGATTTCTAAAAGAACAAAGTAAGAAAGGAACTGACTCTAAGATTTCGCACTTGGTGTGGACATCCAGCAAGAATAAAAACCGCCTCACCCAGACATTGTCCAAATGTCCATGGTTCCACACAGGCTAACATCCCATCACATGTTACGAAAACTTATGACAAAAAAAAACCCTTTAATAATGTTTAGTCATTCAGCTAAGGCTATTCACAATGAGAGTTTAATGAGAGTTCAATAGAATAAATTTGAATATAATATAGAGTAGAGAGAATGTAGAGTTGAATCACCATTCAACGGTTGAATAGAATGTGTAGTGAAAAGTTGTGAGTTTTTTTTTAAGAATTTAATTGAATATATATAGTCTCTCTCCTAGTTGGCACTCTATTCAACTCTCCATGGGTTTAATGCATTGGAGATGACCTAAAGTACAAACAATTATGAATACCGACCATATTCATCTTTTAGCTTCCTTTTATGCTTCAATGTCAAGTAAAATGTTTGATTGTGAATAGGATTACAATTCTATAAAAATCATTCAAGCATTAAAAGATAAAGAAAAAAAGTGAAATAGATAAAGAAATAAAGTACAATATTAAACATACTTTCACAACAGAAAAACCCTTTTGAAATTCTTTTGAATGCTTCAATAGATACTTCTCCAAGGATTTAACATCTTCTCTACGGAATATGTCCCAGAGAGCACCAACTCCTCCCCTTGTATCTCATCTGTATCCAGGGGCGGACCCAAGTAGAACCTTATGGGGGGAGGTGCCCCCAATGAATTTTTTTTAAATATTTATAAGCTATTAATTTTGATTTATCCTCTTATAAATATATATGGTGCCTTCAACCACAATTTCAAAATACAATAATGCCCCCAATGAGTAAAAAGTCTAGGTCCGCCACTGTCTGTATCCTCTACACTCAATAATATTACCATCTCTTTTACTCCTGAGTCTTGTCATTATATCATCAACTGGTGACACTTCTGTGGCATGTGTCAAGATATTCACCTGAACTAATACACTCATCAAAACTAATACTGACGGTATAAAAATACGCTTCGATATTTCAATATATTCAGGATTGAACTAATACCGCATCTGACATATCACAATGAAGGTTGGTCACTGAATCACCTCTTCCAAGTTCTTGAGCCATTCCATATGCAATATACGCTTTCGGACCCAAATCAAGACTTGGAGCAGTTAGTGGTAATTTGGTAGCAAGATTTAGCAAACCCACTTTTGGATCAGTGTAATTTCTGAAAGGCAATGCTTTGATGAACTCATCATAATGTCGTGGCAGAATTTTGTCAAAACTTTCAGATGGAGGAAAGTCTTTTAATTTAAGCATATGTTTTCTTCCTTCACTTCAACCTTTGAAAAAACTTCTCAGTACTAAAATTAACCTGCATATCATGGTAAATTATTATGCAAATGAAAAGAAACAATCATCAATATGAACTTGAACATTAAAGAAACAGAATTACCGGGAGCCCATTCGAGCAATCAATAACTTGAAGTTCTGAAATCGCCAAACGGACTTCTTGATTCACATGTTCACACAATGCACGTGACATAACCATCGGCTCCCAACTTATTCCATGAGTCTGATCTAAAACATCCTTGATAACTACCGGTTCACCTTTGCTCAAATGGTTACGAAAGCGGATGAGGTCATTTTCTGCATCTTTGGATAAACGACAATATAAGTAATGTAATTATCATTTGATCCTTCCCAATTAGCTGCTCTGATGTGATAATCACTACTAGTTTCTGGAAAAAGTGAGTCATGTTTATTATCGGGTGGCAAATTGATTTTGAATTTGTTATTTATTTTTTCTGCTCTTGTTTCCAGATTTGAGATCCCTTTGTCTTCTAAGATATCCCTGAGACGCATTAATGTTTTTCCACATGTACTAACACAAAATAATCTCCCATTCTTATCAGCTACCATATTGGGAACAAATTGAAGAGTTACCATTTTTCCGTTTTTCTGGCAATTGCTCCGTATTTCCTTGGAACAGGCGAGACAGATTTCATACTTGCATACTGAACAGTACCGATGAAGACCAAAGATTGATATTGAGCAGAGGTCAGTGGTCCAAATAAAATTATGGAAATATAATAGGATATTGAAAAGGATGCAGTTAGCACACAAAGCTACTAATAAAAAAATTACCACAAAATGCGTTCACCAGTATCCTCAAGGCAGCGCTCTATTTCCACTGAAGAGTTTGGTATCTCTAGACAGGAAGAAGAACATTAACTTGATTAATAAGAATGCCATTAAAACAAAACATAAATTGCAGTTTCCACCACAAAATGGGCAAGGTTCTAATATTTTTTCTTCCGACAAGTGAGGATACCTGAATATTAAAAAACTATTTTAGGTTAGTGACGAGAATTTGTGTAACAAACAAAATTGAAACAAACAAACATTTCTGGTGGTGACACAAGTGTTGTCTAATAAACAAACAAACAAGATGCAATTGGTGAATCTGCAGGAGTGAGAAATAGAGTCGGTAACCAATTCCTGAAAGTTCGATAAATATTATCCAGTTACATTTAATAAAGATAACAAACCTCTCTATGACTAGTCAGCTTAGACCTATCAATGGAGTGGATCTGGATCAAGATCTGACCTGACCCATGACCCATTTAATTGGACCGGCCCATTTAGCTCTTGAATCTAATTCTATATATCAATCTAATGATACTAATTCACTCATCTTCCAAGGACGATTTTTTACTTAAGGGACCATTTAAAACCCTCATTTAAGATGTTAATGACTAACAAGGACGATTTTTTACTTAAGGGACCATTTAAAACCAACATTCAAACTTTATGGGGCTTTCGTGCCATTAACCTTACATAATAACTAGCCATTAACAACTTCAAATTCAACAAAATTAAAATCAAAGTAAAATGAACTTGAAAACTGAAATAGTCACTGTTTTGATGCAAGTCAAGGCGAATGATAGTTCAATATATACGATTTAACCAATTGTCAAAATTGGGAACAAAATCACTTTTAGTAAAAGGATAAGTTAGTTTTAATCAATTGTCAAAATTGGGGCAAAAATCACTTTTCGTAAAAGGCTAATTTAATAAGAATAGGAAATCCATGTATGATTAAGAAGGAAAGTAAAGTTGGTTGATTGGAACAAGGCTAAGTTACTATACGACAACCTTAAATTAAAGCACAAACAAACTGACCTTGTTAAAAGTTGCACTATACTAGTTGTGGTATAATGGACTATACTAGTTGTGGACTTGTGGTAAAATGGACGAATACACACCAGTAGGATTTAGGAAATTGTGATTGTATTCATGTAAAAGTTTTTGAAAAGAAATTAAACCCAACTTATCTCTAATTGACATATGGCGACAGTTTTGAGGCAAGGATTAGAAAAAACATCAAGCTACAACCGTTCTAATCTGTGTATTAATGACTTCAGTTATAAAGTAATGGAAATAAGAGATTTACACCATGAGTTTTCAAAAGTCATTTAAGTGGGTAAATACCATGATCAAAAGCGACGTGAGAGTCTTGTACCCACACCTCTTTTTACCAGGTTTTTCTTGTAGTCCCCGCCCGCCCCCCTAGAGAATGAAACTTGAAAAAGAAGTGATAAAACAGGGGATAGAACTCACCCTTGTAGAGTGTTGGTGATTTATGAAATTACCAATATATATTTAAGTGTAATGGATTAATTTTGTTGACCAAATGTGATCTTGACAAACATTAAACAAGTAAGGAAGGTGTGGAATACACACTTGTTTGAATTTGTCAAGATACAAAGTAAAAACTGTTAAAAACTGTCATTTTCCAAAAATCATCCTGACACGGGCCGTGTCAGGATTTCTGAAGCAAATTTGCAATATTACACGGGCCGTGTCAGAATAACACGGGCCGTGTAAATGTCAGCGCGGGCCGTGTCAGAATAACACGGGCCGTGTAAAATGTCAGTTTTGGGACAGAAACAATGTTGCAATGAAACACGGGCCGTGTCAGGATAACACGGGCCGTGTCAGGATAACACGGGCCGTGTTTCGCGCCCAGTGACAGTTTTTTGACAGGTTTTATAGCCGTTTTTGGTCATTTCTAGGGTACGAAAAACATATTCTTTCACACATTCCTCTGATCTAGAACACTCTGAATCTTATCCAATCAAAGATTTGATTGTACCATCAAAATACTTTGATTTGAAAGTGATTCTAACACATAGAATCCGGACAAGAAAAGCTAAGTCTTTTGGATCTGATTTTCAACTTTATTTAGTTGAAGGAACAAGAGATGAGACCATCTCTGAACATCAATATTGTTATATTATTGAGGAGGATCCAAAGACATTTAGTGAAGCTATGGCTTCAAGGGATGTTCATTTCTGGAAAGAAGCTATTCAGGATGAAATAGATTCTATCATGCATAACAATACTTGGCTATTGGCTGATTTACCTCCTGGATGCAAGGCATTAGGATGTAAATGGATCATCAAAAGGAAAATGAAAGTGGATGGCACAATAGATAAGTATAAAGCCAGATTGGTTATCCAAGGCTTTAGGCAAAAAGAAGGTATTGACTT
Source organism: Cichorium intybus (assembly GCA_023525715.1). Classification (NCBI taxonomy): domain Eukaryota; kingdom Viridiplantae; phylum Streptophyta; class Magnoliopsida; order Asterales; family Asteraceae; genus Cichorium; species Cichorium intybus. The sequence goes on along the minus strand of CM042015.1, from coordinate 62,582,125 downwards.
CTTTGATACTTATGCTCCTGTAGCTAGAATATCTACTATTAGATTATTGTTGGCTCTTGCAGCAATACATAATCTTGTAATTCATCAAATGGATGTGAAAACTACATTCTTGAATGGTGAATTAGATGAGGAGATTTACATGAAATAACCTGAAGGGTTTGTGATGCCTGGGAATGAAAACAAGGTTTGCAAGTTAAAGAAATCATTATATGGTCTGAAACAAGCACCAAAACAATGGCATCAAAAATTGGATGATGTGATTTTGTCTAATGGTTTTGTATTAAACCAAGCTGACAAGTGTGTATATAGCAAATTTGATACTTCTGGGAGAGGAGTTATGTAACACCCGGCTTTTAAAACAAAAATACCCCTGAAAAATTTTTCATTTAAAACACAGGTTTCAATACATAAAACCATAACAAGGGGTATATTTTAATAAATACGGGTACAAGCGTATCAAGGAGAGTATAAAATACCGTAGTCTCCTTTAAAGCCGGGCTGCTACTAACAGCATCTAAGAGTCCTACTTCACGAGTCACGGACTCTATCTTGTCCCCTACCAGTATCATGCTAACCTGCAGGGACAGTAACAAACGGTATGAGCTACAAAGCTCAGTGAATAATCAAATCTGCAGATAACACGTATCAAAACACAATTATATAACTGTCTGGATATCGAATCCAAACTCCTAGCCTTACTGGCTGACCATATATACTCTAGGATTTCACATCCTATTCTGTAGCCCTACAGGCTGAATCATAGTGACCTGTAATCAACAAGCCCCGTTAGTTATTTGCATCTATAAGCATGTCTAACGATTTCTGTCCCATATTTCTTAGTCACACTGGACTGCATCATATATCATGGCTAACAGCCGTACTCTGTGTCATAGCTATACAAGCTGCACCAAAACATTATCAATATACAATTCATAGCCCGCAGGCCGCACCAGCTGGGTTTGATAACCCGATATCATAGCCAAAAGGCTGCACCATGTACCTGTAACAATATCATAGCCAAACAGGCTGTACCGTGTACCTGTAACAAAATCATAGCCAAACAGGCTGTACCAATTATCATAGCCCGAAGGCTGCATCGGAGACATAGCCCGAAGGCCGCACCGGAGTCATCGCCCGAAGGCCACATCGGAGACATAGCCCGAAGGCCGCACCGGAGTCATAGCCAACAGGCCGCATCAAATCATAGCCCGAAGGCCGCATCGGAGACATAGCCCGAAGGCCGCACCGGTTGGATATACAATCCAAAAATCATAGCCATTTAGGCCGCACCCATTGGATATAAAAATCCAGAAATCATTGCCCGTAGGCAGCACCCATTGGATATAAAATCCAGAATTAGTTATGGCTCACGGATTAGCCGCTATTGCCTAGACTCACGGTTCCGTTCTTGTCATCGCAATGACTCACGGCTTATCCGGTCTTGTCTCTTCAAACGTATCTTTTTCGTCCCACAATCATTTTCAACCTGTAACAACTCAATCATCATATATCACATATGGTATCAGTGAGATTACTCACCTGGATGCTAGCTGCATTTCAATTCCGGTTGTTTCTTGCATATGCGTGCACCACAACCATTTTGTTCCACACCTATAATTCATTCATTTCCACAATGATTATAGGTTAATATTCATTTTAATTGATTCTAATGCATACGAGTCTAATATAGAACCAATTCCAAGCAATAACCATTTTTATAAAATTTCCAATATACGTCCCGAAATACGCGTATGCTGCTACAGTACTTTCGGGAGGTCGTATACGTATTCCGACAATTTTGTATGAAGTTTCATACCATATTAGACCTATGTTTAAAATTTCAGGTCAAACGGACAAGCCTAACCCCAAATTCCAACTTCCAAAACTCAAAATAACTTAACAGGGGGCTGATTTTTGCTGCTGGCAGAGATCGCGACCCGATCTCTTAGAGATAGGGACTCTATCTAGATCGCGACCCGATCCTTAATAGATCGCGACCCGATCTTTGCTGGACAGACCAGAATCACGATTTTTCAGCTTCAAATCCCCATTTTCACCCATTTTAAGCCCTTAATACACGACTTAATGATCAGGGATTGTTCTAGGACTAAAACCTTTGTCTAATAACAAGTTTTTATCCATTAAAAACACCTTAATCACACAAATTCGTGATTTAGGGTTCTTGGCAAAATTCTCAATTTCATCAAAAATGACAACCTACTTCCATATTCTTTGATTAAGTCCTTTCTAGCATGACTTAATGGAAGCATTACATCAATATAAACACATAATCATAACTGAAATGTACAAATTTCAGTTTCTATAAAATCAAACCAAGAACATTTCTAGAACTTGGTTAAAATCAAGTTTACTAACCTTTCAAGCCTAGGAATCATCAATTCCAAGCCATAGTTCTAATTCCTTGCTTCAATTCATGATTTCCTGCAGAAATCGCACCCTCCAAGCTCCTCCCGTTGCTGCACATTTGGTTGGTCAAAGAGAGAGTCAACTCTCTTGTATTTATACCTCTAAAATTTACATTTTTGGTCCTAAAGTTCATTTTCTTGAACTTTGACCACAAAATCAAGTTTTATTACAATAAAACTTCCATTTCTTACATTTTGGCCACAACCAACAATATTTTTACATAATTGGTCGTTGACTTGGTCAAATGACCAAAATACCCTTTTTTGGTAAAACGACCAAAAATCAGTTTTTATAACATTTTAAGTCCAAAACTTAAAATATTATTTCAAACCAAATACTTTTCTGTCCAAAAGACCATTTTACCCTTCCTAGGTAAAATGACCAATTTACCCTTTTATTATAATTATAAAAAGAGTATCTTGGCGTTACAAATTCTCCCTTCCTTCAAAAGATTTCGTCCCCGAAATCATACAAACAAACGAGAGAAATTCTTTCTCGTTACAATTCCGGTTTCTCATATCACATGGAAACTTTTATGGTATTGTCACAGCTCTTTAACCATACCAAACTTCGTATCTCGTGGTTACATCACCACGCGCATATCACTCATCCGGTTGTCCCGGGCACTATAATCACTTATCTTCCTCATTTCACATGAGGGATTCGTTAACATCTATCAATCTATGTTCTCAAAACCCTGAGACCCATAGAAAACATTACAATCATCTTGAAATTCATCAAGGATATTCAATCAACACATCGCAATTTCTTGCGTTTGGGATATACGGAAAGGTCCAATAAACAAGGACTCAACTTTCCTTTTTGTCCCACATCAATTTCTAGTTCTTTCGGAGGGTCACTTTGAGTTCTACTATCTTCCCTTACTTAGGGTTTCAATGGTTTTACTCGTCAATCCGCATACAACTCTTGTCGATCTTGGTCTATTTCCAAGTTTTCTCGACCTTGCCAAATCTTTTCTTCTGTTTGAGATACAATCTCAGGTTTAGTCAACGGCTTCTCCCCAATTTCTGTCTAGCAAATCGGCGTACATCACGGTAGTCTATACAATACTTCCTACGAGTCAATAAAACACTATTATAATAACTATACTAATCTACAACTTCTACCAAGGATAGACGGTCGTCTAGCTTTCCACTAGGGTCTGTTATGCCGATTTCAGGCATATTTCCTAAGGTCTGCATCAATATCTCACCTCGTCAATCCATCTGGGATTTGCACACAGTACTTACTAGTACTTTTGAGCTAAAAATTTTAAGAATTAATGCTAAATTCAGCAAATAATTCTAGTATTTCGATCCGATACAGTTCGCGCCGATAACTCACGTCGACAATTTTCTTTATCTTTGTAGTCTTTCACTACTTTTCCACTCTTAACTTCTTCTTAGTCAGTATAAATCTACACTGATTTCATCAATCAACCTGCAATTCACCCATATGGTGTCATACTCATACGGTACTTGCAAAGACTTTACTACAAAGTCTATAATATTTTTCGTCCCATTTCATTTTGGGACCGACAGTCCACATATTTCTAATGATTTGACTGTAGTTACACACAAGTCAAACATTTTTCACATGTCTTTTTTTTTTTTTAGCCCCAGTCACCAACACATAGGTTTTATCGACCTATACAGTTTGGTATTGCCCCGGGTATGCTGCATTTCTGATACAAAATGCATCTTTTCAAGATGATTTTTTTATATTTCACTTGGCTTTGGAACTCACATTTACAACCGCCACTGGTGTTAAATCACTGTGATATTCCAACCCACTTCCGCTACTTTTCAATCATTTATTCACTTTTCACTTTTTCAGACTTGCACACATCTTTCTGTGCTACCCGAATCAACTCAGGTAATCAATTTGCCACATTCACGCATGTGGATGTAACCTACAAAGGTTACTCTTTCTAATTCAAGGCATCTGTAACCACATACGCCTCTCTGAGATGGTACAAGATTTCATACCCGAAATCTCTAAGTAACCCATCTATCTTTGCTATCTCATCTTCCGTTTCTTTTGATCAATTAAGTATTTCAACTTTTATGATCTTATCGCTATAAGCTTTACACCATACAAGTAGTGTTTCCAAAGCTTAAATGCCACGTTCATAATTGCTACCGCAATATCATGCATCCACAGTCAACGTTGGATACCTTTCAATGATCCAATCCATCTTCTCTACTTAGCATCATTGCTAATGTTAGAGGTTCACACAAGGTTCATTCCAAACCTTTACAACATATCTGTGGTCTTTCTACCGCTCAGACTTTACATTTTTCTTGGTCAACTTTAATAAGCTAACCAGCAATCAAGGAGCAGTTTTCTACAACTCTCCTATAGTAACCTGCCAAATCCAAGGAACTACAATGTCAGTCAGATTCCTCGGGCGATTCCAGTTTATCACATCATCTATCCCACTGGATTTATTTTATTATCTTTGGCAGTATTATCATGCCCAAAGGGTTGAAACTTCTTTTAGCCAAATTTTCATACTTGGAGAATTTTACATATCACTGAACTCAGTGAAGTAACTCCAGTATCTGGTACAATGTACCTCATATTCAATCTGGTTTCGAGAATATCATATTCTCAGTAGTCAATGTACATACACATTAACTTATCTTTCTTCTTTTCAAACAGATAGGGTTCCATCTGATGACACTTACAGTCATATGAGATCCCAATTTAAAAAAACAATTTCTTCCAATTGTTTTACCACTCTGCCATCTCTGCAGAGGCCAATCAACACAGAGCCTAGATAACAGGAACGGCTCCCAATACCAGCTTAATCATAAGCTTTTCTTGCCAATCTGGCAGAAATCTTGGAAGTTCTTTTCAAAAGAATCATCCGAAAATTATTTAAAGTAGTACACTACTTTCACCACTTTATTTAGCTTGGCCCATACCACGTATGCCAACTACAACATCATTCCTTTACTAACTCTTTTCCGAGTTTAAGCAAAGAAGCTAACCGGTATTCTCAACAACGGTCATTCACCATGGATTTTCATCCGTTCATTTCTGCTTTCTGAACCATCATGTTCATATTTCTACAAATCATGTTAGCATAATTCATTGCTAACCAATTCATAAGCACAATTGCTTCAAATTTGCTGGTAGTCATCGGCTTTAGATTCATAGGGAAAAGGGTCCCGTAAATCCTAGGCAGACTACTTTCCAGGTGTTCAATATCTTGAACATACTTGCTATCTACAATAGCTATTTCAAATATTTCATCCAAAATCATTGATGAAAATTTCAAACAAGACATCAAGTCATCGATCCAAAGCATAACTTCATGGATCAAATATAACATACACGAGTTATATTCAGAACAATGACATTTTCGACTATATCAGTCTCCTCACGAGCTTCTCCCACAATCTACTGGGATGCTCATGGTACCATGGGTCCTTTTCGACCATTCGTTCCTTCTTTCTTTCCTGGGTTCATCACCCGTCACTCTACATTCAGCACGTGAGTATTTCAATAAGAAGTGATCTATAGTTCCACACTGGAATCACTTCCGTCCCATACAACAAGCTCGAGCAATCTGCTCCTATCATCTGCAATTTCAGCATGTCACGGTAGAGTCTCAACTCTACAATTTTCCTTAGTGCCTTTCCTGCACTGATCACTATACATAGTGGCTCTGTTTTGGTCCTTTCCCTATAAGGTTGGACCCAGTCTGTGGTAACTTCTCCCGAAGCATCCACTAATCGTTTTCTGCTTTTTCTTGTAGTCCCAGCTACTTTTCTTTCACCTTGAATATCAGCCAAGGTGAGCAACCGATTCCTTTATCTGACCACATCAGCTAACATTGCTTGTCATGTGGATTTTTCCGCTACTTGTCTCGTTGCCCCTCGTTCGATGGAGTCTTGAGAAAAGGCTGATCCGCCTCTTAAAGTTACACGCACTAAATTTCTCCCAGTAATATCCGCTGCTCATACTTCTTATACGTTAGAAGTCAGCAATAGTTAGGTTATATATGTATAATAACAACTATATACACCTAACAGTTCATCATATCTACTGTTTCAGGGTTTAAGTCCAGGAATCTACTCTATAGACACCTAGTTCACTTAAACCTCGGCTCTGATACCAACTTGTAACACCCGGCTTTTAAAACAAAAATACCCCTGAAAAATTTTTCATTTAAAACACAGGTTTCAATACATAAAACCATAACAAGGGGTATATTTTAATAAATACGGGTACAAGCGTATCAAGGAGAGTATAAAATACCGTAGTCTCCTTTAAAGCCGGGCTGCTACTAACAGCATCTAAGAGTCCTACTTCACGAGTCACGGACTCTATCTTGTCCCCTACCAGTATCATGCTAACCTGCAGGGACAGTAACAAACGGTATGAGCTACAAAGCTCAGTGAATAATCAAATCTGCAGATAACACGTATCAAAACACAATTATATAACTGTCTGGATATCGAATCCAAACTCCTAGCCTTACTGGCTGACCATATATACTCTAGGATTTCACATCCTATTCTGTAGCCCTACAGGCTGAATCATAGTGACCTGTAATCAACAAGCCCCGTTAGTTATTTGCATCTATAAGCATGTCTAACGATTTCTGTCCCATATTTCTTAGTCACACTGGACTGCATCATATATCATGGCTAACAGCCGTACTCTGTGTCATAGCTATACAAGCTGCACCAAAACATTATCAATATACAATTCATAGCCCGCAGGCCGCACCAGCTGGGTTTGATAACCCGATATCATAGCCAAAAGGCTGCACCATGTACCTGTAACAATATCATAGCCAAACAGGCTGTACCGTGTACCTGTAACAAAATCATAGCCAAACAGGCTGTACCAATTATCATAGCCCGAAGGCTGCATCGGAGACATAGCCCGAAGGCCGCACCGGAGTCATCGCCCGAAGGCCACATCGGAGACATAGCCCGAAGGCCGCACCGGAGTCATAGCCAACAGGCCGCATCAAATCATAGCCCGAAGGCCGCATCGGAGACATAGCCCGAAGGCCGCACCGGTTGGATATACAATCCAAAAATCATAGCCATTTAGGCCGCACCCATTGGATATAAAAATCCAGAAATCATTGCCCGTAGGCAGCACCCATTGGATATAAAATCCAGAATTAGTTATGGCTCACGGATTAGCCGCTATTGCCTAGACTCACGGTTCCGTTCTTGTCATCGCAATGACTCACGGCTTATCCGGTCTTGTCTCTTCAAACGTATCTTTTTCGTCCCACAATCATTTTCAACCTGTAACAACTCAATCATCATATATCACATATGGTATCAGTGAGATTACTCACCTGGATGCTAGCTGCATTTCAATTCCGGTTGTTTCTTGCATATGCGTGCACCACAACCATTTTGTCCCACACCTATAATTCATTCATTTCCACAATGATTATAGGTTAATATTCATTTTAATTGATTCTAATGCATACGAGTCTAATATAGAACCAATTCCAAGCAATAACCATTTTTATAAAATTTCCAATATACGTCCCGAAATACGCGTATGCTGCTACAGTACTTTCGGGAGGTCGTATACGTATTCCGACAATTTTGTATGAAGTTTCATACCATATTAGACCTATGTTTAAAATTTCAGGTCAAACGGACAAGCCTAACCCCAAATTCCAACTTCCAAAACTCAAAATAACTTAACAGGGGGCTGATTTTTGCTGCTGGCAGAGATCGCGACCCGATCTCTTAGAGATAGGGACTCTATCTAGATCGCGACCCGATCCTTAATAGATCGCGACCCGATCTTTGCTGGACAGACTAGAATCACGATTTTTCAGCTTCAAATCCCCATTTTCACCCATTTTAAGCCCTTAATACACGACTTAATGATCAGGGATTGTTCTAGGACTAAAACCTTTGTCTAATAACAAGTTTTTATCCATTAAAAACACCTTAATCACACAAATTCGTGATTTAGGGTTCTTGGCAAAATTCTCAATTTCATCAAAAATGACAACCTACTTCCATATTCTTTGATTAAGTCCTTTCTAGCATGACTTAATGGAAGCATTACATCAATATAAACACATAATCATAACTGAAATGTACAAATTTCAGTTTCTATAAAATCAAACCAAGAACATTTCTAGAACTTGGTTAAAATCAAGTTTACTAACCTTTCAAGCCTAGGAATCATCAATTCCAAGCCATAGTTCTAATTCCTTGCTTCAATTCATGATTTCCTGCAGAAATCGCACCCTCCAAGCTCCTCCCGTTGCTGCACATTTGGTTGGTCAAAGAGAGAGTCAACTCTCTTGTATTTATACCTCTAAAATTTACATTTTTGGTCCTAAAGTTCATTTTCTTGAACTTTGACCACAAAATCAAGTTTTATTACAATAAAACTTCCATTTCTTACATTTTGGCCACAACCAACAATATTTTTACATAATTGGTCGTTGACTTGGTCAAATGACCAAAATACCCTTTTTTGGTAAAACGACCAAAAATCAGTTTTTATAACATTTTAAGTCCAAAACTTAAAATATTATTTCAAACCAAATACTTTTCTGTCCAAAAGACCATTTTACCCTTCCTAGGTAAAATGACCAATTTACCCTTTTATTATAATTATAAAAAGAGTATCTTGGCGTTACAAGTTATAATTTGTCTATATGTAGATGATATGTTGATCTTTGGTACTAGTCAAGATGAAGTTGACAAAACCAAGAAATTCTTATCATCTAGTTTTGACATGAAAGACATGGGGGAGGCGGATGTGATTCTTGGTATAAGAATCAAACATGGAAACAATGGTATTTCAATAACTCAATCTCATTATATTGAGAAGATATTGAAAAAATTCAATTTTGAGAATTGTTCTTCTGTTAGCACTCCTATAGATCCTAGTCTTAAGCTTCTACCTAATAAAGGATCTCCTGTGTCTCAACAAGAATACTCAAGGGCTATTGGTTGTCTTATGTACGCCATGATTAGCACTAGGCCTGATATTGCTTATGATGTAGGAAAGCTCAGTAGGTATACTAGCAATCCTAGTTCACATCAATGGCAAGCCATAAATAGAGTATTCAAGTATTTGAAAGGAACCATGGATTATGGTTTGACATACAGTGGATACCCTTCGGTGTTAGAAGGTTATTCAGATGCTAGTTGGATTAACAATTTGGAAGATCACTCCTCCACAAGTGATTGGGTATTCCTTCTTGGAGGAGGTGCTATTTCTTGGGCATCCAAGAAACAGACTTGTATTACAAGTTCAACCATGGAATCTGAATTCATAGGATTGGCTGCTGCTGGCAAAGAAGCAGAGTGGCTCAGGAATTTGATTTATGAATTTCCATTATGGCCTAAACCGATATCTACCATTTCTATCAGGTGTGATAGTGCTGCAACTTTGGCTAAGGTTTATAGTCAAGTGTATAATGGGAAGTCTAGACATTTAGATGTTAGACATTGTAAGACCCGTATCCTGATTATAACATATGCTTAAAATAAGAGTGTTAGGAATTATATGATCATTGGTAGTTATAAAGCTAAGAAAAACTTTAGTTACAATTTCATATGAAAATCAGCATTTTGTGTCGTTTTTAGAAAAATCATAATTAATTCTAGAAACATCGTTTGGACCTCAAACCAGTGCACAAAGTTTACAAATTGAGTCTAGTACAATTACCAAAAATAATAGTAATCTTGAAAATGACATTATCTATGGTAAAAAATGCAATCTTTACTGATTAGTTCGGAATTGACAGATTAGATAGTCTGTTTTCAAAAATTCATAATAAATCATAGAAAAATCGTATAAATACGTAAAATACATCCCTGGAAAGGTATTGAGATAAATTTCTGGAATATCAAATAAAAACGTGAATTTTATGGGTTTAAAGTCGGCTAAACCAGTCTTGAACAGACTGATTCTAGAAGGTATTAATTTCAACAAAGTTATATTATTAAAATCTTTTGTCAAAAGTGTCATGCCATTTTTTATTCTAGAATTCAAGTATAAATACCCCTCAAAACATCTTATAAACCACACAACTAAATCTCAATCCAATATATAGAGGTTTCTAAGCACTAGAGTGTAAGCAAGTGATCGGAAGGAAGCTTAAAAGCCTAACGAAGGAGTTATAGATCTCGACGACTGGTCATAAGGTAACTACAAACCTTTCTATAACTTAATTAGGTATTGTAAAATAGTTTTTGTGTTAAGAAGTAGAATATTTAATAAGTATAACATATGTTATATTATACTCATTTCTAACAATAGTAAACAAAAACCTTAAAATGTCGTTATTATAACAATTCGTAATTCCGAAAATGATACCGATTGATTTACTTACGAGGACGGTGACTAGGCCGATTACTTGGGATCTGGTTGTTGGATTTTCCGAAAGGCTAAAATGCTGAAAGGATCCTGCCACCCCATCTAATCTTCTACCTGGCTGTTCTTTACTTGATAAATCATGGAGTATCATATTGGAATTACTGAAGGGTTTAATGATGCGACTATAATATAGTTAAGGATTAAGAAATGATAGATTTCTTATTATGTTAACAGTTAAAGTTGAAGGAAATACAAAGCCGAGAAAGATAAACGATATAGTCAACTATAATCAAGTGAGTCTTCTCACTATACTATAGGTGATATTGCATGCGTAGGAAGGAAGATATGTTAGACTAAGGTGATCTTACCTGTTATGATAATTGTATGAATTATTGCTATGATAATGATTGTTTGTGGACGGAACGGGATAGCCCGCGAGCCAATAGGCGGAACAGGAAAAGCCTGCGAGTCATTAGACGGAACGGGATAGCCCACGAGCCAATAGGCGGAACGGGAATAGCCTGCGAGTCATTAGACGGAACGGGAGAAGCCTGCGAGCAATAAGACAGAACGGGAACTGCCCGTGAGTCTTCAGGCGGAACAGGGATAGCCCATGAGTCTCACAGACATATGAATGGTTATTGTGTGTTGTATGTTATGTGATGGATCGTATGGTATTTTGAGGAACTCACTAAGCTCCGTGCTTACCCTTTCCCTATATAAACTACTGTTTCAGGTACATCAGGTACCATGGATGACAAGGCGTGACGTGTATACACTGTGTTGCTTCATTGGAGGACTGTTTTTGAATGGAAGTTCCGCTATGTTGTGATTTCATTAACTTTTGTTAATCCTGGGATGTTTTCATTAAACTTATAAGTTATGGAATTTTGTCAAAATTAATTAAGTGGCTTTTCTTATATTGAAGTGTCCGTTTAATTTTTTTTTATTTTACCCTAAAATTTTTGGGATGTTACAAGTTGGTATCAGAGCACAGCTTGAGAGAATCAGGCTCACTTAGTGAGTTCTGGACTCAAGTTGAGGCTTAAGAGTTTTATTAAAACATTTTTACGAAAGAAAGATGTTTTATGAAGGGTGAACTGAAGACACAGTGTGTACCGCCAGCCGACGCCAGTATGAGAAAAGGGTTAAGTATTTAATATTGTGGATGTTAAAAAAAACATATGGTATATGTTTACTGAAATGCCTGGTAGAGATCACACATTGTTGTATTATTATATGCTATTTGCTAATAGAACTGTATGCTAGTGCCGATAGGTTGCTTAGAGATTTCCACTAAGTTGTATACAATATGGACTGAATAGTCATAGAATGTGTTAGTTGACCTTATTGCATGTTCCTTGTTTGGTTGTTGCCTTAGGGAAGATTCTCTTATTTGAAAGACTGTTTAGTTTGATATTGTATACAACTACGTTCGCGAAACAATCTATCATCACTGGAGGAAGTTCCGTCTTAGTTAGAATAGCAGGGTGGGGGTGGGATTCCAAGTATTCCTAGAAGGGTTGACATATGCCTTGTAAGGGCATATGTGTTAAAATTATCGATGAGAAGCGAATTGGATATTTCGAGACGGGTCCTGGAATGAACATGGATAGGTGTGGAAGGTAGTAGTAGAGCTCCTACTATCGAAAGCACAGGATCTGCGTTTGAGTCGGGAGTTCGTCACGAAGGATCCAAGGAGCTGAGTATGTGAGTGTCTAGCATAGTCGACTTAAATGCTAGTGTAATGTGGTAAACCTTTATCCATTCGATTGTTGAACGTTGATTGTGAGGTTCAGTAGGAACAATTAAGATGTGATCATACCAGTTTGGTTGGACTGATCATGCTTAAGTTGATTACTGAGCTTAAAGACTGTTGAAAGGGAGAATGTCAAAGTGCTATTGTGGTAGCTATTTTTCATGCAACTAATGGGCGCACAAGTCGGACAGGGACTAGAGGATGCAAGGGTGAGTTTTCCAACTCACGGTCAAAGAGGTGCAACCGGCGCCTGAGATGATAGCGGGTATTTTTGAGTCGACTCTGTACATGCCTAGTGCTGTGTAATAGTGGGGCTACCTACCCTTGTATTGATCTTGCTTGAGTGATTGATCAGGTCGTGTGGGTTGAGAGTCTGGATCACTCGCTCGTGATTACGGTAACTGATGATAGAGGTATTGACTAGGGTCGCAAGCGGATGAGTAACATATGGTGGTTGATGTAAACGTCTTTACATTATCAAAACATGTTTATTGAGATGGTATTTGCCCCTGATGCAAGTTGTTGGCTGAGCAGAGTGGGCTTGGTTTTTGTTCGAGTAAGGGCTCGTAAAAAAATTATAAATCGAATAAACAGACTTGGACTTTAGTCCAAGTGGGGGAGGAATACGAAATTAAGGGAACAACATGAATATTATATTGAATCGATGAAATTATTAAAATTATAGTAACACGTCAATATATTTAATTCATTACTACAACTTTATATTAATACATTAAGAAAAGTTTACAGAACTACTAACCTAAACCGGAGAATCAGAAAGAAGCGAGAAAATATCTTCTACACTCCAATCTTTGTCATCATTAGGTTGAATTGTACCTTCTCGAGGATTTGGAAGTGGTATGCTTTCAGTTATTGGAGGAGGAGCTCCAAGGTATAGGGTCTCGATAGGGTTGGAACCTGTAACCGCATGATTAGGGGCTAAATATTGACTCATTTGGGCATGTGTAAGTAGGACAGTGATGAGGAAGGGCTCTAATTCGGAACCAGTTGGGGGTAGCTATAAGAAGGAGGAAACCAGGCTAGGTCACCTACAAAGCCTAAAAAATTCTCCTCACTCGAAGACTCGAGTAAACCAGGGTTAATACTACTCATACCAGAATTAGATGGCGGAGATTGCTGCTGTGTAGGAGTTCTTGATGAAGTTTCCCCCTTTTCCTGAATTTTTCTTTTCCTAAATACAACCTTATGAGCAGCTTGTATTAGCTTCTTTGTGCCGTCTGTTAGACCCGATTGTGACCCTTCAATTATCGCTTCTTTTTCTTTTTTTAGGTTGGGTATTAAATCTCCCGATAATTCTGTTGCCTCAATAAATTCATTACCAAAGTCCTGTGGCACAAATAACTTTAGTAATTTCAACCTTATGATATAAAGGAATTAAAAAAAATGTAGTTCTTTACCTCAGCACGATCAATAAGGGTTTGCAAACTCGTAAGTTGTCGTTGGGGCCAATGATTGATACCTAATTCTCTACAGCGTTTTTTTAATTGTGTCGTTCCAATGTTGAGTTCCTTCGCAACTTTCTCAATTGGTTCGTTGAAGTGTTCAACTATTATTTCCCTACTTAATAAGTGCCTGAAACCTCTTCCACTGCCACCTGCTATGTTTTTTGAACTAGAAGGTTCGAATCCAATTGTATTGTTATCATTCTGGATCATGAACATGATCCTGATTTTCTGACCCAAAGATGGACATTGATTCATTAAACCCAGTGGTTTCTATCGGTAGCAATTGTTGGTTTTCAACCAAAAACCCAGGATTCTGAAATTCTTCTAGATTCCTTTGAATCAACTGAAGGTGATTTTGATATTGAAAACCAACCCCAAACTCGCGATTCAGTTCAATATTGATGTTATTAATCGTCTGTAATTGATTGTCATTTTGAATGTCGGCCATGAATCCTTGATTCATGGGGATGATCCCACTACTCGTTAAGGGTACGTCGATGAATGGATTGTAGTCAGATTGACCATCCACAAATGGGTCTACAAATAACACATGTCAAATGATAAAACAAAATAGAATACTTATAAATGGATCATTCAAAAGAATTTAACCTGGTAGAAGGCATGGAGTCTGATCAAGTGCAAAGTCAGATGCATGCACCGAATCATCTGAGTTAATGTTCAACTCGGGAAAAATTTCCGGCTCATCGTGGAGATGCTCTATTGGTAGTATATCTGGAAGACTGTACCATAATTCAAAATCAAACAAAACATTAGAAAGGTAATCGAAGTATGGATGATATATGTCTAGAATGTTAGAGTCACCAAACTCTATTAAGAATTCTTGGTTTGAAGTACCCTCTCCTTGCGGAAAACCAGGTCCAGGTTCGACAGATCGCCCATTGAAGATCTGTTTTCCATGAATCGACTTTAAATATGAGTTTGTTTACGAACAAACTAGTGATAAGAGAGGATGAGACTGAAAATGAAAGATACTACATACTTGTATATATAGTATCTTGCAGCGGGAACCGAAAGGACACACGGAACTGAAAGGACACCTCACGTTTTAATTACCGAAATTCAAACTAACTACAGTAGATGCGACTTTTCACTACCCCAAGTGACATTTTTTCAAAATTCTCTGCTTGACTCTGGTGAGAACGAGATAATAAAGAGACTTTTGAAATAAAACAAAATTTTATGTCTCCATATAATGGAAATAGTTTAAAGAGTGTTCAGTACTCCAAAAAAAAAAAAACTTACAAAAGATGATGTAAATTTTATATTTCGGTGGAACACAAAAATTTGGAGATTCTACAAAAATAGACTTATTTAGCCAAAAAGTATTTAAAAGAAATGTTGAATTGAGGCAATGTGTGTTGAAATATGACGAATTCATATAAATACGAAATAGTGTTAAAAATTAGGTGTTGCAAGTTAACTAGGTTAACTATGTATATATGTAGATTAGAAAGTACTAAATATGTACTGTAAATAGTAGCCGGCCAAGTCGATGTGTGGGACTGTGAGAAACAGTTAGAGTTTTTTTTGTACATCTAGAGTAATTAGAAGAAAATAAGTATGGAGTGAATGAGAATAATAGGACCTTAAGCATTATTATAGAGGTATGTGAATGTTGAAAGAGAAAGATAATTAAATCTTGTAAAGTTTCGGCAATAAGACGAGGAGGATTTTTGAAGGACACAAGGACTCGATGGGAAATACATAGAGGCGTTCGAGAATGCGGATTTCGGGACGAAATCCAAATAAGTGGGGGACACTTGTAAGACCCGTATCCTGATTATAACATATGCTTAAAATAAGAGTGTTAGGAATTATATGATCATTGGTAGTTATAAAGCTAAGAAAAACTTTAGTTACAATTTCATATGAAAATCAGCATTTTGTGTCGTTTTTAGAAAAATCATAATTAATTCAAGAAACATCGTTTGGACCTCAAACCAATGCACAAAGTTTACAAATTGAGTCTAGTACAATTACCAAAAATAATAGTAAGCTTGAAAATGACATTATCTATGGTAAAAAATGCAATCTTTACTGATTAGTTCGGAATTGACAGATTAGATAGTCTGTTTTCAAAAATTCATAATAAATCATAGAAATATCGTATAAATACGTAAAATACATCCTTGGAAAGGTATTGAGATAAATTTCTGGAATATCAAATAAAAATGTGAATTTTATGGGTTTAAAGTCGGCTAAACCAGTTTTGAACAGACTGATTCTAGAAGGTATTAATTTCAACAAAGTTATATTATTAAAATCTTTTGTCAAAAGTGTCATGCCATTTTTTATTCTAGAATTCAAGTATAAATACCCCTCAAAACATCTTATAAACCACACAACTAAATCTCAATCCAACATATAGAGGTTTCTAAGCACTAGAGTGTAAGCAAGTGAGCGGAAGGAAGCTTAAAAGCCTAACGAAGGAGTTATAGACCTCGACGACTGGTCATAATGTAACTACAAACCTTTCTATAACTTAATTAGGTATTGTAAAATAGTTTTTGTGTTAAGAAGTAGAATATTTAATAAGTATAACATATGTTATATTATACTCATTTCTAACAATAGTAAACAAAAACCTTAAAATGTCGTTATTATAACAATTCGTAATTCCGAAAATGATACCGATTGATTTACTTACGAAGACGGTGACTAGGCCGATTACTTGGGATCTGGTTGTTGGATTTTCCGAAAGGCTAAAATGCTGAAAGGATCCTGCCACCCCATCTAATCTTCTACCTGGCTGTTCTTTACTTGATAAATCATGGAGTATCATATTGGAATTACTGAAGGGTTTAATGATGCGACTATAATATAGTTAAGGATTAAGAAATGATAGATTTCTTATTATGTTAACAGTTAAAGTTGAAGGAAATACAAAGCCGAGAAAGATAAACGATATAGTCAACTATAATCAAGTGAGTCTTCTCACTATACTATAGGTGATATTGCATGCGTAGGAAGGAAGATATGTTAGACTAAGGTGATCTTACCTGTTATGATAATTGTATGAATTATTGCTATGATAATGATTGTTTGTGGACGGAACGGGATAGCCCGCGAGCCAATAGGCGGAACAGGAAAAGCCTGCGAGTCATTAGACGGAACGGGATAGCCCACGAGCCAATAGGCGGAACGGGAATAGCCTGCGAGTCATTAGACGGAACGGGAGAAGCCTGCGAGCAATAAGACAGAACGGGAACTGCCCGTGAGTCTTCAGGCGGAACAGGGATAGCCCGTGAGTCTCACAGACATATGAATGGTTATTGTGTGTTGTATGTTATGTGATGGATCGTATGGTATTTTGAGGAACTCACTAAGCTCCGTGCTTACCCTTTCCCTATATAAACTACTGTTTCAGGTACATCAGGTACCATGGATGGCAAGGCGTGACGTGTATACACTGTGCTGCTTCATTGGAGGACTGTTTTTGAATGGAAGTTCCGCTATGTTGTGATTTCATTAACTTTTGTTAATCCTGGGATGTTTTCATTAAACTTATAAGTTATGGAATTTTGTCAAAATTAATTAAGTGGCTTTTCTTATATTGAAGTGTCCGTTTAATTTTTTTTTATTTTACCCTAAAATTTTGGGATGTTACAGACATAGTATGATTCGTGAACTCATAACGAATGGTGTGATATATGTGGAGCCGATTATCTAACTAAAGGGTTAGTGAGAGATCTTGTGCACAAGGCGGCTGTAGGGATGGGTTTGAAGTCTGCCTAAAATCTTTGATATTGAGATACCCAATTCCCATCTAATGGAACATTAGGTGTTGAATTCAATGTGGAAAGCTTAATATTTGAAGATTGGAACACATTATTGTTTATATCATCCCAAGGTATGTGTTCAGTACTGCAAGTGAAGGAGGTTGAAATTTATTTTCTTAATAGTTCTTTGAAAAATTGCATATGCAGGTGCAAGAATAAAAGAACTACCTATATAAGCATGAAATTTAGCTGCTTCAATAAGCTTGGGACTTAGCTTTGATATGCTTATTTAAGGATAGGACACAAGCTAGTAAAAATAATGTCAAGTTAGAACTTATGAGAATGTAAACTAGTGTGTGTTATTATCTTCGTGTATTCACTATGAATAGAAAGGGTTCAATCCTTAGTGACACCCTGATATTCGAATATTTGGAATGTGTAATACACTAATGTGAAATTCAATCTTCACGATATGTCATTTATGCATCAGTTTGTTATAGTTATGTTTTGTTTAAGTTAATCAATATTACACTTAAATGGGGGAGGTTTGTTGGTGATTTATGAAATTACCAATATATATTTAAGTGTAATGAATTAATTTTGTTGACCAAATGTGATCTTGACAAACATTAAACAAGTAAGGAAGGTGTGGAGTACACACTTGTTTGAATTTGTCAAGATACAAAGTAAAAACTGTTAAAAACTGTCATTTTCCAAAAATCATCCTGACACGGGCCGTGTTAAAATAACACGGGCCGTGTTAAAATAACACGGGCCGTGTCAAGATTTCAGAAGCAAATTTGCAATATTACACGGGCCGTATCAGAATAACACGGGCCGTGTAAATGTCAGCGCGGGCCGTGTCAGAATAACACGGGCCGTGTAAAATGTCAGTTTTGGGACAGAAACAATGTTGTAATGAAACACAGGCCGTGTTAGGATAACACGGGCCGTGTTTCGTGCCCAGTGACAGTTTTTTGACAGGCTTTTTAGCCGTTTTTGGTCATTTCTAGTTTTTTGACAGGCTTTATAGCCGTTTTTGGTCATTTCTAGGGTACGAAAAACATATTCTTTCACACATTTCTCTGATCTAGAACACTCTGAATCTTATCCAATCAAAGATTTGATTGTACCATCAAAATACTTTGATTTGAAAGTGATTCTAACACGATTTTTAGAGATCCAAGCCATTGTTCTTCCCCATTTCTAACATAGAGCAGAATTTGATGCAAGATGGTCTCAATCTCTCTAGGCTGTGGTGCTTGGATTTGAGTGTAGGATTTCGGTGTCTTCTTAGATGACCAACAAAGAAACAGAAATCTTGCAACCTTCAACAGTGCACGAGCTTAGAGCTTAGGGTGGTGAACTTGCTGGTTTTTCGTGTGGATCTAGGTGGTTTCGGAAATCACCATACTTTGTTTAGTCTTGGCAGCGTAGGAGAAAAGAGGAGGGAGTAGTTGCTGCGGTTCGTGTATTCTCATACCTCACTTTGTATATGGTTTTAGATGATGGTGAGATTGCATCGGTTTGTCTTATTAGTCAACATTAGCATATCAGATTCGTTGTTGGGATGGTGTAGTTGATGTGAATTTTGGAAACCATAGTTTGAGCATTTTATTATTTGTAACTACTAATGATCCTCCCGTTGGTGGTGACTTGTTTGTCATCAATATTCATGATTATGTCTACGAGCATACATCAACTATGCTCTCTGACACCATCGGCGAGTTGGAGAAAGTTTTGTCTTGTAACAGGTCAATATTATTGAAAAATCTTGGAAGTCAACTTGTGAAGAAACAAATATAGCGTAAAAATCATGATGCCACATTCACCCAAAGATCAAAGATGAAGGGGAGATTTTGTATGAAACATCGAGTAAATAAATGTATTAGAAAACATTGTGATTGTCTTTTCAAAACAAGTTTTAGGCGTCCTCGTGGAGGATATAAATGCAAAAAACTGGTATTCAACACGGTCAAAGAAGGCATGCCATATGATCCGTGTGAAACTCAGTAACTCTTGCTTGTTGAAGATAAAAGGAATGACCTAAGGTCATATTTACCTCCGGTGACTCAAAATCAAGTAACAAAAAATACAATTAGCTTAAAAGAAAGTCAATTCACATATGATCCTCCTTGAGCTTTTATTCACGTATTGGTCCGGATGAAGACGTTAAACTTAGCGCTTATTGGGAGGCAACCCAAGAACTTTGTGGGTGTGTTCACTGCAAACCCTCACGAGACTTCACTCGTCCACTAGGGTAACCTTGGGGTTTAGAAGGCTTGTTGCACGTGATAAGTGTAACTGCGACTACGGCGAAATCGAGATTTTTTTTTTGTTTTTTTTTTGTTGCATCGAGGACGACGCAAGATCCAAAGTTGGGGAGGGGGTACTTGAATCTTCAAGTACCAAAATTTCCGAGCATAACGAAAATTTTCTAGCATCGTCCTTCTCCACAGTTTTACTAGGTGACTCTCTCTCTAATTGCAAGTTTTTTATTCTATTTTATTTTTTTTTGGTGTGCTTGTTTAATTTTAGACTACTTTTTGTAATTTTAATTTTTTTTGGGATGAACATGGTTAAATGATTTTGATGAATTATGAAAAAAAAATTGTTTGTCTCGGGTTTGGTCACCACGGTATTTATGATGAGATAATAGCATTATTTTCTTACCGATTGAGACTCATATAGATAGAAATCAAAGTAACTGGAATTAAAGTGGTATATGTTAAGGTTTAAGTTTATTTTAAACTTTGTATGAGATTTGTGGTTGCCTATTCGGTTTATGTATGTCACCATGTGCTAAAATTATTTTCATAATCTTTCAAGTTGACATAGTTGTGTTAATAACAAAGTTCGTGTCTTTTAAGTTCCTTCTACATACCTAATTTACCGAATTGCAATGACTCATGATGATCATGAGGGGTTAAGAGGGACTCCCAAGTATACTATTTTGGACTAAAAAGCGAAATCCCATAAGTCACAACCGCACAAAAATTTGTGTAAATGTTTAAAAGGCAAAAAGAGGCACAAAATTAGCCCAAGTAGAAGACGAAAAAGGGCTAAAATGCCCGCATGAAGCCATATAAAAAGTGATATATATGCCTATAAAAAAGACCAAAATAGTCAACACTAGTAAGCGAAAACGTGCCAAAAGAGTGAGGAAAATAAACGAGTGTTGGACTTAAAAATGACTTTAGACTTAGGGAAAAAAGACAATTAACAAGGGAGACCCTCGATCTGCGGAGGTTAAAAATGACAAAAAGATGGAAATTTAGGGTGAAAAGTGGAATTAAAATGGAGCTGGACGAAGATGACCCGCAGAAGATGACACACAAAATGAAATCCAGCCAAAAACATGGCCAGCGTCTTTCCCGACGTCCTAGGACGCCATTCGGGACGCCCAAGCCCATGCCAAGCCACCAGGTCAGGAGCTCATCGAGTAACCAGGGCGGAGTCTGCAGGGAAATGTATTGCACTAATTGCAAGAAAAAGGGGCATACTGTAAAAATTCGGTAGGAAACCAATACAGAAAGCAAAACAAGTAGCCCACGCGAAAGAATTCAGAAGCCCGTTGAACTATAAAAGATTCATGTAATAGTTTCCGTTAACGAAAAGGCTTTGGGAACACTCGAGAGATCAAACCGAATTATACTCACACTTTAAACGAATCATCATCGGGATGATCGAAACTTAAAAATCATGATGTGACACACTAGAAACAATGATAACATACCCAATTACTTAAATTGATCCGTTCTGTAAACGAAAGAAAGATAGTCGATAAGATCAGATATAGATTCAATTGTATTTATCCTGTTTTCTGTTGTATTCAAGATCCTATCTTTAAGGATCTCTTATCTGTAATTCGTTCATATATATATCAATACAAATCCTACGGGAATCTTAAGCCAAATATCTCTTCTGACTTGGTATCAGAGCCAAGACTCCTAGGGCTCCGATTTTCTGTTCTTAACTCTCTCTCTCCCTGATCGTCTCCTTCGATCAGGCCGTATTATGGCTTCTGAAATTATCAACTCTTCTAAAATCGCTAATGCTGTCACGTGCAAACTTACCCGCACGAATTATCTGTTATGGAAGGCGCAAGTTGTACCCATCTTGCGTGGAGTGAAACTATTTGGCTACCTTGATGGAACCACAATTTGCCCAGCCGCCAAAATCACAGTTGGAGCCGGAGATACAGCCAAAGAAGTCGACAATCCAGAATATGATGCTTGGTTCACGCAGGATCAGGCTATCGTAGGAGGATTACTATCCTCCATGACCGAAGATGTGTTATCACAACTCACTCGTTGTTCAGACACCTCAAATCAATTGTGGCTCTCCCTACAGACCATGTTTTCAGCTCAACACAGAGGTAATTCCATTCAGATTCGAACTCAACTCTCAAATACGAAGAAAGGCGACTTAAGTGCTTCAGAATACTATCAGAAAATGACTGGTCTAGCGGATACTATGGCCAATATTGGTCACCCCATGAAGGATGAAGAAGTTATCGGCTACATCTTAGCCGGCTTAGGACCAGGTCACGGAGACCTCTTCACAGCCATCACCGTCCTAAGTAATCAGCAAGAAGTTAAGTTATCTGAATTCTACTCTTATCTTGTTGCACACGAAGCTCAAACACAAGCAATGAATAACACCACCGACTTTGCATCCTCTGCCAATAGTGTTACGAAGCAGGAAAATTCTAATCCTCGCAAAAATCAAAACAACGGCTACAATGGTTCCGGCAACAACAACTCCCGATCCAACTATCGAAACAATGGGAATCGGGGTAGAGGACGCGGCCGAGGTAGAAACAATGGCGGTCCACGATGCCAAGTCTGTGGCATACCGGGTCACATTGCGTTGAATTGTCGCAATCGATTCAATCACGCCTATCAAAGCGAGGAGTACAAGAGTGGCAATAGTGTCACGTATGGCAACTACAATGGAGGCTATGTCAATGACCCAAATTGGTATCTTGACACCGGTGCTACTGATCATCTCACGAGTGATCTTGACCGGCTGTCCATACCCGAAAGATACCATGGCAAAGATCAAGTTCAAGTCGCTAATGGCACAGGTTTGCATATCTCTCATGTTGGTCAATCTAAAATTCACAGTCTAGGTCGACCTCTTCTTCTTAAAAATGTTTTACGTGTCCCACATATTACCAAAAATCTCCTTTCAGCCGATAAACTTGTCAATGATAATCATGTGTTTATTGAACTGTTTCCTAATGTTTTCTTTGTTAAGGACATCATCACGAAGAAAACCCTCCTAATCGGTAAAAGCAAGAGAGGTCTTTTTCCTGTGCCGGTTCGTCACGCTCCTCCATATGTCGGGTCCAGCATTAGAGTTTCGTCTGCACAATGGCATCAACGCCTTGGTCACCCTCATCCAGAAGTTGTCAAGTCTGTGTTGAAGTCTAATAATTTAGGTTTTTCTTTTAGTCAGTCTTCAGTATGTGATGCTTGTCAACGAGCAAAGAGTCACCAATTGTCTTATAACAACTCTGTTCATGTCACCTCTTCGCCACTTGAGCTTGTTCATACCGATGTTTGGGGTCCAGCTCAAGTGTCGAGTGGTGGGTTTAAATACTATGTTAGTTTTTTGGATGATTACAGTCGTTACACTTGGATCTATCTTCTTAAACGAAAATCTGATGTTGAACAGGTCTTTTATAATTTTCAAAATCATGTTGAGCGCCTTCTTAATACCAAAATTCGCACTGTCCAATCTGATTGGGGAGGCGAGTATCATAAACTCCATCAATATTTCCAAAAATGTGGCATTTCCCATCGTGTTTCGTGTCCGCATACATCTCAACAAAATGGCATGGCTGAACGCAAGCACCGCCATATTGTTGAAACTGGTTTGGCTCTTTTAGCTCACTCTTCACTCCCTCTTCGTTATTGGGATGAAGCTTTCTTGACTGCCTGCTATTTGATCAATCGCATGCCTACTCGCACCATCAAAAACGATACACCCATCACCCGTCTTCTTCACATTTCTCCCGATTATTCTTTTTTGCGAACTTTTGGGTGTGCATGTTGGCCGAGTCTTCGGAAATACACTGTTCACAAACTTGATTTTCGTTCCAAACTTTGTGTCTTCTTGGGTTATAGCTCCATACATAAAGGGTACAAGTGTCTTGACAAACAATCTGGTCGTATTTATATTTCTCGTGATGTCGTGTTTGATGAGTCCTGTTTCCCTTTTGCCACGCCCACCCTCAAATCCACACCCCCTTCCACAGCTCACGGTGCTTCATATCCCCAAACCGAACCTAGACTTGTGAATGACCACATGAACCGATATGACTTATCTTTGTTATTAGCTAACTCTTCTCATGCAGCTACAGGTCCAGTCGCTATCACCCCCGGTTCCGCCACAGACACTGTGGCTGCTATCCCAATACCGAGGGTCTCTCCCTCGGTGGTGCCACCCGCATCGGTTGTTTTGCCGGCTACACCCATGGTTTCAACACCACTCACTGCTCCTGTTACACAGGTCACCGATGCTCCTGCTACTCCGGCGTCTCCTCCTCTGCTGCCTCCTTCCCCGGCGCCTCTTCCTCCGCCGTCTCCTTCCCCGGCGCCCCCTCCTGTCGATCAGACTACTTCCCCACCAGGGATGGTCACTCGCGCAAAGACCGGCTCAGTGCGCCCAAAACAATTTACGGATGGCACCATAGTTTACAATCCTAACAAACGTGCTTTTCTGTCTGTTCCGACTTCCCATAAAGCCGCTCTTCTTGAACCTCAGTGGAAACAAGCCATGGAGGTCGAATTTGATGCACTTCAGAAAAATCACACATGGGACTTGGTACCTAAACCTCTTGGTGTCAACATAGTGGGATGTAAATGGATATTCAAAACGAAACAAAATCCTGATGGTTCTCTCGACAAACACAAGGCGCGGCTTGTTGCTCGGGGCTTTACCCAACAATATGGTATTGACTACCATGATACGTTCAGTCCAGTCGTGAAGCCAGCCACTGTTCGTTTGGTTCTTTCTCTCGCTGTTTCAAATAATTGGCATCTTCGCCAAATTGATGTTAATAACGCATTCCTCCATGGCCTCTTAAATGAAGATGCCTACATGAAACAACCCCCCGGGTTTGAAATACTCATCATCCTAATCACGTGTGCAAGTTGAAGAAATCCATCTATGGTTTAAAACAGTCCCCGCGTGCTTGGTTCTCGCGACTTAGCGATAAATTACATCAACTTGGCTTCCGCTCGTCCAAGGCTGATTCTTCTCTCTTTGTTCTTCATCATGGGAATCAAACTATTTATATGTTGGTGTATGTGGATGATATTGTCATTACCGGCTCGTCTCCTGCCATTGTTGATCAGCTTGTTCACAATCTTTCCCACGCATTTCCTATCAAGGATCTTGGCCGTCTTCACTACTTCTTGGGAATTGAAGTCACTCACAATTCAGGGGGAATAACCCTTGGTCAACATAAGTATGCATCTGATCTTCTTCACAAAGCTCACATGGAGAATTGTAAGAGTGTCTCAACTCCTATGTCTGTCACTGATAAGCTTGCCAAAGACTCTGGAAAATTACTAAATGAAGATGATGCTTTTAAGTACCGCAGCATGGTTGGAGGATTACAATATCTCACTTTAACAAGACCCGACATATCGTTTGCAGTGAATAAAGTTTGCCAATACCTATCAAAACCCACTGACATGCACTGGGAAGCCGTCAAACGTATACTCAGATACATAAAGGGTTCAGTGAATATTGGGTTACACATAAAAAGGTCTAATTCAAAGTTGTTAAGTGTGTTCACAGATGCAGATTGGGCAGGCTGTCTAGACAATCGCAGGTCTACGGGAGGATTTGCTGTGTTCTTAGGTCCGAATTTGATTTCATGGAGCTCTCGCAAGCAACCCACGGTGTCCCGATCTAGTACAGAAGCAGAGTATAAAGCTTTGGCAAATGGCACAGCTGAAGTAATATGGGTACAATCATTACTTAAAGAACTTGGAGTCTGTCAACCAAGGCCACCTGTACTGTGGTGTGACAATTTGGGAGCTACTTATCTTACAGCAAATCCAATCTTCCACGCAAGAACTAAACATATTGAAGTCGATTTCCACTTTGTCAGAGAAAGAGTTGCTGGGGGAGCTCTGGATGTACGGTTCATATCCACTAATGATCAGATTGCAGATGGTTTTACCAAGCCAGTCACACGTGCTATGCTCGAGCAAATGAAGTACAATCTTAACCTCATACCGGTCAAGATTGAGGGGGAATGTAAACGAAAGAAAGATAGTCGATAAGATCAGATATAGATTCAATTGTATTTATCCTGTTTTCTGTTGTATTCAAGATCCTATCTTTAAGGATCTCTTATCTGTAATTCGTTCATATATATATCAATACAAATCCTACGGGAATCTTAAGCCAAATATCTCTTCTGACTCGTTCATGTTAGTTCAACACTCATATTAACACACTCGGTTCATGAAACTCCTCTTGGAATACCAGGATTTCTCTTCTGCAGAACCAACATTTCATTTCGACAAGGTATAGAATCTTTCCATATACTCAAATCACCTCATAACTCTCGAAGTTTCCACAACTTTCCTTGAACTTTCGTTATGCTTAGGCAAATTCCTTAACATAGTAGGGAACTTCTGTCTTCTCATGCCAAGCATACTCCACATGCTAGGCAACAATGTTATACTTCACGAACTCATTCACCTCTGTCATTTAAGCCCGGTCAAACCTGTTAACTTCGATGAATCTTATATATCATCAATAGACACCCTTACTCACGCGTGTACCGAGTCCCTAAAACTCGCCTCATGTAGTGAGTACCCTTTTGATTTCCTTAGCCAGTAATGTATTCCACCACCTATAAACGATCGTACTTTCCAAATGAGACCGCCCGGGACTGCTACCAACACAACAAGTCGGATACGGTATCAACTTAATACCAGAAGAAAGTCCTGCCGCAAAGTCTCCCTACAGATAAAATCCGCTAGAAACACAAGAACCATCAAGACTACTATCCAAACTCCTCACCTAGGAGAAAGGTGACATGTTCTAGTAAACAAAATAAACCTGACCCTCAATACCTAGGACCCTTAGAAATCCGGCCAGGATGTGGTCCCAGGACCTACAACCTTGTAGGAATCAAATCACTTGATTCTTGAAGAATGACAAAAATATGTCGGATAAAAAAAACAGAAAACAGGGGAAGAAGATGAACAGGGGAATTAAAGAAAAACTAAGAACTTTTATTTAACCGGAACGTGGAGGCTTACATTAACGTCAAAATAATAAACCTATTTATAAGCAAAAGAAACTAGATAATTACTTAACTCTAACTTATCTCCAGCCTAAAGATATTAAAAAAAAACAACTCCTATTTTAATATCAAAAGAAACCGGAAGGATAATAACCAATATCTAGTAGCTATCTTTTAAAACATGAAAATTCCTAAAATACCCCTGTGCTTAGTATTCTGAATTGTGCCAACATTTTCCCCCCAATTCAGAATCATACCACTTGCTTACAGCAATGTCGGCTCGTCTTCTTTGATCAGATTTGCTTCTTGCTTCTCCCACTTAAGACACTCGTTCATATTGTGACCAAACTCACCACATTTGTAACATTTAACGTGACTTTTATCCTGTTGGAAACGCTCATTACCATCCCGACTTTTCCCGGATCCCTGACCTCTTCCCCGGCCACGTCCAAAGTCATCCCGATTTGAGCCTCCACACCTACAATGTTTACAACCGACTAACCAGCAACAACCCACCTCGAGTGTCCTCCGTTGGCTCGTTTCCTTTTATACGCTCCTCGTATGCCTTCAATCTACCAACGGCCTCGTCAAATAACATCGAATCCAACTCGAAGCATTGCTCTATTGAAGCAACGATTTGGAGAAAGGACTTAGGCATCGAATCAAGCAACCTTTTCACCAAATCCAATTCTTCAAACTCGTAACCAAGGCTCCTTGCTTTTGAGGCTAAACCGGTTAATTTGGTTGTGAAATCATCAACCATTTCACCCTCTTTCATACGCAAACCTTCGAGCTCCATTTTCAAGGTTGCTAGCCGAGCCGTTCTCACCCGATCCACTCCCAAATATCAAATCTTCAGCCCATCCCATACTTGTTTTGGATCGGTATAGCTCGCCATTTGCAATACCATATCTTCCGGTATTGCTTGAAACAGAAAAGCAAGGGATTGTTTCGACTTCCTTGGATCCGCTTCTTCACTTAGTGCCCTCGGTTCGACCGTCTTCCATATCCCGTGTGCATCCATCATCGACTTGATTTTGACCGACCACACCGGATAATTTGTTGGAGACAAAACCGGAACCTCGACATCGGACCTTCTCCTTTTGCCATTTCTTTTTGACAGCTTCAACTCTTTTCCGATCAAACCTGTTCCAAGAGAACTTTTCCACCAACCAAGAAAACAAGCTCCAAGCTTTATCGTCTTCTTGCACCTGCAAAAACGAACCAAATCCAAAAGCCACCTGCTTTGACGAATTCTTTCCGTTCGTTCTTTTTATGCGCCTCCCCGGTTAGTCTCTTTTCAACACGAATGGATGATCAAGACTAGAAGCTGTTTTTTCGCCCGCTAACAAAAACGATTCACACCCCTTCAACGTAACCGGGTGCTCTGATACCAAATGTAGGAATCAAATCACTTGATTCTTGAAGAATGACAAAAATATGTCGGATAAAAAAACAGAAAACAGGGGAAGAAGATGAATAGGGGAATTAAAGAAAAACTAAGAACTTTTATTTAACCGGAACGTGGAGGCTTACATTAACGTCAAAATAATAAACCTATTTATAAGCAAAAGAAACTAGATAATTACTTTAGTCTAACTTATCTCAAGCCTAAGATATTCAAAAAAACAACTCCTATTTTAATATCAAAAGAAACCGGAAGGATAATAACCAATACTCCCTCCGTCCCAAAATGATAGTCCACTTTCTCATTTTCAAAGTCAAAGCTTGTCAACTTTGACCATCAATATTTTCGTTGTTATTATATAATATTTGATACAAAATATATGAATGGATTTGTGTTGTAAATGTGTTTTCATTGGTATAGTTTTCATCTAATATTATATAGCATAAAAAATATATTTACGGTCAAACTTGACAAGTTTTGACTTTGAAAATGAGAAACTGGACTATCATTTTGGGACGGATGGAGTATCTAGTAGCTATCTTTTAAAATATGAAAATTCCTAACATACCCCTGTGCTTAGTATTCTGAATTACGGCAACAAACCTCAACCTGCCACAGGAACTTCGTAACATACATCACCTATCTCGCGACTCTAATCACAAGAAATGCCTATTCATTCGGACACTTATCATCCCCTTGGTAAGAATTCAAGTCCACGAAAACTTGAACTTTTGGGAGGAACCAGCGTAAATCATGAACAGAGAGATCAAACAACTCAAATAGAGTCGCAACTCCATATTAAAGGTCCACTGACACGACTGACAATGACCTAAGGTATGTAGGAGCATGAGAACCGAATAAAACTCACGTACCACTGTCATTCCCCAATCATACGGGAACGGGTACTAACAGTTGAATTTTGGGGCGAAATTCCTTTCAACCGGGGGGGGGGGGGGATAATGTGACAACCGTCAATTTGCTGGTCAAGAAGTCAACCAAAGTCAACAGAAGTCAACAAGGCTTGACCAAGAATAATACGTCAAAGGATACCCATCTCAATCCTTATGATGTATTATGGTAACTTTTATACAAACTATGTTGCCACGAAACCCTATCGAATCCAATTCCACGTCTCAAATAACAGAATATTATTTAACGTCAGAAAACGATAAAACATACAAATATTAATTTGATGAAATTAATACATTTAATTCGAGGCACTCGTATTCAGGATTTCGTGAACGTATAGAACGTTAAAAACATATATCACAAACAAAAGTTATACTCGAAACAGAAAACAAAACAATTTTAAACATCGTTTTACACTGTTAATAAACTTAAAACGCTATCGGTAACGCCTTAAGTGGCGAGTCAAAAATATCCGAATACAATTCCTTCCGAGAAATTCGACCTAGTATTTGATTTCGTTCTCGAAATATTTTTCTGGAAAAATATTTTATACTGCTGCCTGCACTTCCAACAGTGCACAGACACTGTTCGAAATTCCCAAAACTTGTAAAATTCATAACTCCCTCACTGTAACTCCGATTTAGGACTTCTTTATATGTTCGGAAACGTCTTCTCGAGCTCTACGACATGGACCTGAAAACATCTTTCTAACTGCTAAAATTCGGAAAAATGAGTGTGGGGCCCACTTAGATATTTAATGAAAAATCATGAAGATATGAGAAGTTGGGAGCATTACTTTCAAGTACAAGTCCTTAAAATCCCATTCTTAACTCCCTATCTAACACATTCAACTCCAACCACCACACTTACCCACCCCACCCACTTTCCTTCTCTTTCTCTTTGATTCAGACGTGGGTGCCCTCTCACACCATCTCAAGTTTTTTTTTTTCTTGTTTGTTTACCTCCAAACTCTCTCTAGACTCCAAGAAATCCCAGGTCAATTCTATAAAACTCTAACTTCAAATCCTCAAGTTTTTCAAGTTGCTTCAAGATTTCTGGGTGTAAGAAATCATACTCTTTTTCAAGGTAAGATCATGATCTTTCTATGCAAAAGCTACACAGTTTTGGTGTTCATCTTTCCTATGATCTTCATATATGGATTTCTCTTTCTTCTAGGTGGAAACTAGAACTCATCACCTCCATTTTCAGACCCATCAAGCTAGTGTTCTTCATCTTGTCATCTTCTAAAAGTGTACTCTCCAAGGATGAATTCATACCCAATCTCTAGCTATTTTTTTAGCTTTTAAAACTTTGGGGGAGAATATACTAGAAAAATGGTAAAAATGATACAAACAAATTTTATATGCCATTTTTACTATCAAAACATCTTAAAGACCATCATAATGAAAAAGGGTTATTTTTAAAGCTCATAACTTTTTACCATTAAAAAGTTCATATTCATATTATGATATAAAATGATTTTTATGCATGTTATGTGCTTTGGCGATATGTTAAAGTTATTATGAAATGTTCAAGACCATTAAAAGTCAAAGTTATTATGAAATGTTCAACACTTATTTTCTTTCTTTTTCTTTTTCATGCTTCATTTTTCATCTGTAGAATATAAAAGCACATGCAAACCTTGATTTAGATTCAGATGTGTGTAATAGAAGTATCCAGTGGGAAAAAATCAAGATTATCATCATCCAAAATAATTAGTGTTGGTAAAGAATAATTACAAATTATGAAAAAGAAAGAAAATATACTTCACAATATCTTGGATAATTAAAGAGAGAAAGTGTTAAAATCGAAACTTTGAGGTTTTCATTGCAATACACGGAAAACTAGTAAAAACTTCAAAAATTGTCCAACGGAAAAAACGCCGTTGCCGGGTCACCCGCGTGACAGGCGGGAATACTTACCACTATACTACAACGACTGATTTTGTTATTAAACTTTTTTTTTTTAACAAATCGATTGACGGTGGCACGTTGTTTTTAACATAAAATATGAAATTCCATCGAAAATTATGAATGTCTGCGTGTTATCAGATACTCAGATGTATAGTTTTGAAAAAGTTGCAGATAATTCATGAATTGTCTATTTAAAATGTTCTCCTATGCCTTCTGATTTTCACTACATTGTTGGACATTTTCAAGAAACGCATTTTTTTTTCTTTTAATATTACTTTGAATACAAACTTAACTAGTAATTCTGCGACATTGGCAATAGCATGAGGCATAGAGCCAACGTATCTTTTCCTAGCCAAATGGATCGATGACCGTATAATGGAAATGATGTGAATGATATTATCCTATCTATTTAAATACCGTGAATTTTGGTGTTAGTGTAACGTTTTTTCCTTTGTAACGCGCGGGTCGCGGGTTCTGGATCCAAGTTGGATCCGTTTTCTTCCACCTTTTTCTCTATGTTCAGGTAAGGGCTTTTGTATTTTATTCACCCCTACCGCTTCACCTTCACACCGACAGAGAGAGACGATGTCGATGAAGGGGACGAAGCTTGAAGACAACTCTCCACCGCTTCCTCTCGGGTTCTGGATCCAAGTTGGATCCGTTTTCTTCCACCTTTTTCTCTATGTTCAGGTAAGGGCTTTTGTATTTTATTCACCCCTACCGCTTCACCTTCACACCGACAGAGAGAGACGATGTCGATGAAGGGGACGAAGCTTGAAGACAACTCTCCACCGCTTCCTCTCTTATGGTGAAATCGACGATGTCCACCACCGTCCACCAACCGCATACGTCCTTTCTCGATTTTACGTCTTCCTGTTTCCTTTATCGTCTCCACCGTTTCCTGTGTTATCGTGTCCCTTCCCATGGCGATTGTTTGTATAGTTCAAATCATCGTCATGGAACTCCGGCTTCTATGATGTGTGAGTGAGAAGACGGTCCAGGAAAGGTAAAAAAAGCGGCGCAGCAGCGGTGGTCCACCATCATTTTCCTCATTTGCAGAAAGTAAAAGACGATCAGGTTCGTTACTCTCTTTCCCCAACATCGTTGATCTGCTAGCCCTAAAATCCCAACTAGGGTTTTCTAGTACCCAATTTGGTTTGTTCTTTGAGATTAACCTAATTTATATTTCGGTTTCTACTTCCTAATGTTGTTCTTTGTATACGCATTAGCTCTTGGGTGCTTACTTGGACCGTTTGCGGTACGCCGGTAACTTCCATTTGGTGTATTTCACACTCTAGTGTCCCCTGCGCGCTCTCTCTCTCTCTCTCTCTCTCTCTCTACATATACCGTGATCGCTCTTCCTTCTTATTTACTGACTTTCATAGACTCGTGTGCTAAACAAGAACTACCAGAAATGGCAGAGGTAATCGTTACGATGGAGGTTGGTTCCGATGGTGTTGCTTTGATCACCATCTCTAGCCCTCCTGTCAATGCCTTAGCTGTCCCAAGTAAGCTTATCGTGCCTTTAATTCTATTGAGATTTCTAGAAACCTCGTAAACATATACTTCCTTACTTCAATTGGGTTTCCCAAAAGTAATTTCCACTCCAGATAGATCTTATGAGAAGTTCTGTTTGGGGATTTTAAGTTGTGTATCCATCTTAATCTCTTATCAATGATTAATTTTTTGTTTTATTTTGGGTGTTCTTTTCTTTTAACTTCTTAGGGGGTTAAAGGACAAAGTTGCAGAGTCTATGCGTATAGATGACGTGAAAGCGATCGTTTTGACCGGTAATCTCTTGAATCTATTTGCAAAATCCGAACAAAAAAAGTGGGCATCAATTTATTGAATCAAGCTTTAATATTCATTTAATTGATCTATGTAGGGTCTATTTGATAGAACCGAAAAAACAAAATGATCTGTCGTTTCTTGAATCCATTCCTTTACATTGAAATTCAATGTTCTTTAATTTAGGGTTTGTTTGGCATAACATAGATGAGTAGCTTTTGATACCGAATGACACAATTTTTAAGTTTAAACCTATAATCCTGTGACAATATGATTGGATAATATTTGCACCTTTCAGTGTCAAACCTTGTGGTTTCAAGAATCAAAATCGATATAACATTTGTTAACAATTTATCACAAACATCTTTGAATATGAAGTTCTTGCAGAATAATTTTTTTTTTTATCAATTTCTATGACTTAATTTCATTTCTCTTACTTTTATGAAGGCAAAAACGGGAGATTTTCCGGTGGATTTGACATCAATGTTTTTCAGAAAGTTCACAAAACAGGAGACATATGTCGACTCCCTGATGTATCTGTTGCCCTTGTGAGCAACACAATCGAAGGTTTTTCTGTATAAATTTCATCTTAAAAGTTTCCCAATTACTATTTCTATCAAACCCTTCATTTCTTTACATAATTTGTTATTTATTTTTTCTTTTTATGGGTAAATTTAGATGCCAAGAAACCAATAGTTGCTGCTGTACAAGGACTTGCACTTGGTGGTGGCCTAGAACTTGCAATGGTTTGTAGTTTTTGTGTGTCAAATTGTGTTCACAATTTTATTTAAAAAATGCGTTTTTATTATATTATATTATTTATTTTTTTGCAGGGATGCCATGCGCGTGTTGCAGCTCCAAAAGCTCAACTTGGCTTGCCTGAACTCTCTCTTGGAGTTATGCCTGGCTTTGGAGGTACATATAATCTAGCCATCTGAGTAAATGACCATTTT
Organism: Cichorium intybus; assembly: GCA_023525715.1. Classification (NCBI taxonomy): domain Eukaryota; kingdom Viridiplantae; phylum Streptophyta; class Magnoliopsida; order Asterales; family Asteraceae; genus Cichorium; species Cichorium intybus. The sequence goes on along the minus strand of CM042015.1, from coordinate 62,548,145 downwards.
GCCCTTAGTAATAAGACCAAAGTTAATATGATTCTACAAACTGAGTTTACTAAATACTGTAATATGGTTTTGAAGGTACCCAAAGACTTCCTAGGATTTTGGGATTGTCAAAGGCGATTGATATGATGTTGGTGAGTCTCTCTAACTTCAAGTACTGTTTACTTATTATGATTTTTCAAATAAATTTGTTATATTAAGTTATGAATCTTTATGTAGACATCTAAACCGATACTTTCTGAAGAAGGGGCAAAGTTAGGTCTAATTGATGCAATTGTCCCCCCTCAAGAATTGTTAAAAGTGACTAGGAAATGGGCTTTAGACATTGCAGAGGCGCGTAAACCGTGGGTCCGGTCACTTCATCGTACAGACAAAATCGGTTCCCTTTCAGAAGCGCGTGAAATTATTAATGGTGCTAGACAACATGTCAAACGTGGATTTCCTAATTTGCCCCAACATCAGGCGTGCCTTGACGTGATTGAAGAAGATATTGTTCATGGAGGGTATGCAGGCGTTTTGAAGGTATTTTGGTCTTATGACACTTTTTCTGTGTTTTAAAAGTGGTTGAAAAACAACTGATTTGACCCACCCTTTCTTGAAAACCACTAGATGTTGGTACTTTTGTTGTTCATGTCACTTTGCGCCATCTTTGTTTAACTTTCATATATGGTAATGACTCTAGGTGTTATAATATGTTATATAGTTAATAAATATCTTATTTTGTCCTTTTATTACAACTATTTAGATATTTGTTGATCTGTTCCCCATCATGTACATGTGGTGGAGTACATGGTACAATGTCTATCTATCGACCCGATTCTTTCAAGTACAAAGGAACACCGGATGTTTTTTAGAAAATTACTCTCCAGGTTGGTCTTTTCTGATCTTCCATTTTGTTACTTTTTCTCACAGGGTTATAGTTTTTTAAATATACACAGGTGGCTTTCCAAGAAAGTGTTGCTAGATATTGAGAAGCACCAATACTAACTGTAAGACCCTGGTTGTTTCTTTCATCAGTTGTCCTGATTCTAACGATGTTTCGCTAATTTACAGGTAGGGATCTTCTACAATAATGGATTTGAAATGAGATGATATAAATCTACAAAATAAAAAAGCCAAACGACCCTACAATGGCAAGGTATGATACCTAAGTTTATTTTGTTGATAATGAAAAAGCCTGGAAATATTGCCTCATATAATGTGTTGTAATAAAATGTTTTTTAGAAGCGACACATAAGAACTTAGTGTCCCATGTGATCTATTTCTGAGCCTTGGTAATTTCAGGCAATTGAAATTTCATTATTTTTGATGTTACAACATTGTAGTTTTGAATTCTTTTTCCTGATAGAACAATCTACTTTGAAAATGTAACCAATCATAGCATTGTACTTTTGAAATTTAATCAACCTATTGTACATATTGAAAATATGAACTTTTTTATTTGGGCTACAAATTATACCATTGTATTGTCAATTTTGTTTCTATTGAGATATTGAACTTTTGACTTTTTTTTATAAGACATTCTAAATTGAAAATTTATAAGACATTATACTTTCAATAGTTTTTTCCTGTTAATATATTATAATTTGATTTTCACATTGATCTTGAAATTTTAACCAATTACATCATTATACATTTAAAATCAAACATATTAAAACATTGTGTCTTTAAACTCTTTCTTATGTTTGCATTTTGAAGTTGTAACCTATTAACACATTGTGCTTTGAAAATTTAAACCATTTCGTGTTAATATAGACATATAGGTTCTTTTTTAAAGTTATTTATTTTACAATTTATTTAACGATGTCTTCTACATCTTTTTTTATATCTTTAGTTTTTCGAAATCATTTTTACATAATTATTTGTTTCTGTTCATCTCTTTTCAGATATGGTTTATGGTGTAAATCCTTTGTGGATCTTAGAATTATGATGATAATGTGTATCTATTTATCATTTTCAACCTCATTTCATTTTCCTGCTGTCATAGTCGTCAAAGAAAAGAGGGTTATCATTGGAAGAGAAGACGGAAAAGATGCTTCAAATATTTTACGACTCTCAAGATTTTTACCTCGTAAGTATAGAACATCATGTACACTTTCTATTTATACATATAGTTATAAACCATTATTATATGCAAATTCCATGCACCCAGATTGTTTATTAGTATTTATCTTTGTATATTACAGGTTATTTAGATGGTAAAGTTAGACCATGTGTATTTCCTTTGTTTAGTTTCGTACTCATTTGAAGCTTATGTTAATGCCTGCATTTTTGTGTACAAATTTCAGCTAAAGGAACTTGAAAACTTGGGCCTTAGAAAAGGGGTTATCAGCCAATCTGTCAAAGATGTTGTCCAAACTTTGGTGGATGATGACTTGGTCTCAAAAGACAAGATAGAAACCTCAGTAAGAAATGTCTCTAGATGGGTTACTAATAGTTTTCATAAACCCGATTCAGTGGCTCTTCCTGCTTTTTCCCCATTATATCGTGTATGGATAAAGTGTCTGAATGGGTAATGATACTAGAGAAATGTTTGTTTCTTTTAAAGACCCATAAACTGTCTGAAGGAGACTAAATGACCATTTTACCCTTACAGTCTAACAAACACTTTTCAAATTACTCATCAAATGTAAACTTTTAACGCATATGGTTTAGAGAAAAAAAGTTCATTCTCTCCTCGACCCGTGCAACGCTCGGGTTACCCACTAGTTCAATTTAAAACCTTGAATTTTTTTCGTTACAATCTCATCAATATGTCACATAGATAGTTGCATGAGTGACTGTGCCATGGCGATAAGTTAGTGCAAGGATTTTATGTATATGTTTGAAAGAGTATAAGTATGTGATTACTTAATAAATCTATTTGTTCCGGTATGTAGTTGAAAAAGAAAACCAATTAATAGTTACTTTTTGTGCTATCTGTTGTATCATGTCATTAATAGTTACTTTTTGTGCTATCTGTTGGGATTATATGTTTAAACAATTATAGTCTAAGTGGAATCATGCAAAATTTTCCTTAGCAAAACTAATAAAATAATAAACCGCTAAGCTAGCCCAAAAATAGTGCTACCTGGGTGGACCCACAAATAGAGAAGGACTATAATTTAGGGAAAATGACTTAAATGGGTAACTATCTTTTCGGAGTGTTCACATATGGGTAACATTTTATTTATTGTACTCATTTACCCATCCAACTTATTGACGGTGTTCACATCTGACCATTATGACCGGTTATCTCCATGTTTTACCCGGTTTCGTTGTATTACGTGGATATTATTGCTTATGTGTCATATTACGTGGATATTACCCCCTTCAACGGTAAATTAGGGTTCAAAATCAATCGCTTACGCTGCCATTACGCCACACCCATGTGAAATTCAACTCTTCAAAGCATTGATTAGGGTTCCAAATAGCAGTGTTCAGGTTCAATTGGGGACGACGATAACATGGAGGAGGAGTCTTTGAAGATTAACTTACTGAAAGTCGATATACATTACAATGGATTTTTTACGCCAAAGCCATTAGCGTACTTGGGTGGAGTTCGAGTATCAGTGCGTGATGTTGATTTTGGTTTGTTCTTTCTCAGAGACTTCAAAGAGTTTCTTGGAAAATTATGCAAAACAAGGTGCGATGATGTCTATTACTGCACTAGACATCAAACACTAGCAGAGGGGATTAGAAGATTCCATAATGATGCTGATTATGTCGAGTTCCTTGAAGTGGGTTACGAGGATGAGAATGAGTTCCGAATGAATGTTTACATTGACCATCAGAATGAACCAGTCCTTGATTGGGCTGATATGGAGGTGCCAGATGAAGAGGTTGAAGATGCTGAAGACCAAGATGCTGACAAAGATTCAGATAAGTCATATACCGTGGAATATGAACATGCTGCTGATCAGGAAGTGCATTCCTTTGACAAAACAACGGATGATAAGTTCTTGAACAAACTGGTATGTGATAGCAACATTAAAAATGAAGTTAACAAGGATGACGAACCCAACACTGAAGATGGTCAGGGGGTTGTGTTCCCTGTCCATGATGAAAACCAAGAATGGGAGACAATGGTTCCAATCATAGGTATGAAATTCTCTAACCCTATGGAATTAAAGAATTGTGTTACAAATTATGCTGTGAAGAATGGGTATGATTTATGGTATGAAAAAACCGATTGTAATAGATTATTGGTCAAATGTGGTAAAGGTAAAAGGGATAAGAATGGAAAATCTTGTCCTTTTAGACTATGGGCAACCTGGATGGGAAGTGAGGAGTCTTTCCAGATTAAGTCGTTGAATAGTGAGCATAATTGTTCTAGAGTCTTCAAATTTGGTTGTATTGTCACATATAAATGGATTGGGAAGCACTTTATGAATGAGATATTGCAGAATCCAAAGATGAGCATTAGGAAATTAAAAGCTGAGGTTAGTAAGAAATTTAACTTGATAGCAAGTGTAGGCCAATGCAGAAATGCAAGGAAATATGCATTTCAAGAGATTGAGGGCAATTTAGTGGACCATTATGCTAAAACATGGAGTTATGCTGAAGAGTTGAGAAGAACTAACCCCGGATCAACAATAAAGATGGCAGTGGATGTAATGCCAGATGAAACAACTTATTTCTCCAAGTTCTATGTATGCTTTAAAGCTGTGAAAGATGGTTGGATTGAAGGTTGCAGAAGGGTCATCGGATTGGATGGCTGTTTTTTGAAAGGAATATGCAGAGGTCAATTGCTTGCAGCTGTGGGCAGAGATGCAAACAACCACATGTACCCTGTTGCCTGGGCAGTAGTTGCTGTGGAGAACAAAGATACATGGAAGTGGTTTGTTGATCTTCTAATTGATGACATTGGAATGGGTCTTGGACATGGCTTAACCATAATATCGGACCAACACAAGGTACACAACTTCTACTGAATTGAAATCCATTTTATATTTGAATTTTATTAGTTGACATTGATATATGTTTTCAGGGATTACTGGAGGCTGTGAAGGAAAGGATTCCAGCAGCAGAGCATAGATGTTGTGCTAGACACATCTATGCTAACTTTAGGAAAAAATTTAAAGGAGAACACTTTAGGAAGATGTTTTGGTGTGCTGCTTCATCAACTACACAACCAAAGTTTGAAGAACAAATGAAGGAAATCAAGAAATTAGAACCATTGGCATTTGAACATTTGATGGAGAGAGAACCAAAAACTTGGTGCAGAGCACACTTTCAGGTAGATAGAGCTTGTGATGCTTTTGAAAATGGTATTTCTGAAAGTTTTAATGCTACAATTGAAAGTGCAAGAAAACGACCACTTATCACAATGTTAGAAGAGATAAGAATCTATGTAATGCAGAGGTTGTATAATCAAAAGAAGATGGGACAGGAATGGAACTTACAGATTTGTCCTACCATTAGACTTAAGTTGGAAAAGCTGAAGGTAAAACAAAGGTATGTAACTTACCATTACTTGGCTAATCTTTCCATTCTAATACAATTGACTAAAGTATCCATTCCATTACAGATTTTGGACTGTTTACCCCTCTGGATACCAACAATTTGAGGTTAGGTTAGGGTATGATGCATATGCTGTAGATCTTACAAACAAGACTTGTGGATGTAATACTTGGCAGCTAACAGGATACCCTTGTGTGCATGGAGTGGCATGTATTTCATATCTCAATATGGACTGCCAGGATTTTGTTTCTCAATGGTTTACAACAGACATGTTCCTGAAGTCATACCAGTATAACATAATGCCACTTAATGGTAGTGACATGTGGCCCCAAGTGGATTACATCAAGCCATTGCCACCCAAGAAAAGAAGACTTCCTGGGAGACCAACAGTGAAAAGGAGAAGGGATCAGGAAGAGAGGGAAGACAAGGGTAGAAAGCATAAAGTCACCAAAACAGGTGCAGTTTTGAGATGTTCAATCTGCAAAGAAAGAGGACACAACAAAGTCAGATGTCCTAAAAAACCAACAGACGGATCATCAAGTTCTGGTTTGAAGCAAAAAAAGCATAGGAAAAAGCAAGGTATGTGAGTATATTATCGTTTCTGCTTGTTCACATATGGGTAACCAAATAATTTTTTGTATTTGATCAGCTGTGGAACCTGCTGTGCAAGAGAGGGTTGAAGAGGAGGTCGGTGTGGAACCTGATATGCAAGAAGGGGTTCAAGAGGAGGTTGGTGTGGAACCTGATATGCAAGAAGGGGTTCAAGAGGAGGTTGGTCTGGAACCTGCTATGCAAGAGGGGGTTGAAGAGGAGGTTGGTGTGGAAGAGGAGGAAAGTAAAAAGAAGATTAGGAGAAAATCAGAAAGAATCACCTTAAGTAAGTTGGGTAAGAAGGTAGGGTCGAAGGAAGGAAGCAGTCAAGAACAACCACTTGAAGTGGAGTAGTTATGGTTTAATGTGTTTTTGGGACAGTGGGGGACAGATTTGGGCACAACTTTTGTAATTAGCACAGTCTTTAAGACAGTAGGGGACAAACTTGGGCACAGCTTTTGTGATATGTGTTGAATGTAGTTTAATGATATCTGGACAAATCTTTTGTAAACATTGTGTTAATTGTTGTTTAATGATATCTGTATACATTCTGTCCTCTTAACATACTTCTTAACATACTTCTTAACATACAAGTATTGAATGTAGTTTAATTATAAAACTTTCTGAACATTCAAAACATTCAATACAGTGTTGTTAACACACTTCTTAGTCTAATAACACATTCTGATACAACCATATCTTGGAATTAAGCTAACAAAAGAAACATCTTCCATTAAAACCTTATCTATAATACATTATAAGCTAACAAAAGAAACATCACTACAATTACAATTTTCTGAGTAAAAATCTTGGAATTAAGCTTCTCTAACTCTTGCCTAACAGTCAATTTTTCTTCTTCCATCTTCATATTGCATATGTTAATCTCGTGTTCCAAAGCAGACATTTTCAACATCAAATTGAAGATTCCAATTTCGTCTTTTTTACTCGAATCTTCAGTGCCTTTAATTGAATCTTCAGTGTCTTCTTTGTCCCTCTTGATCTCTTGCGTTTCAGCATCAGCCCATTCCCAGAAGTCACATTTTGGACCTTTCTCCTTCTGTAACAAATGACCTGCATTGTTATGCAAGAAAAATTAAACCCAAAATCAAAATTTCCATCTTTACCAGTGAGTTAGGGCAAACTCTAAACTTTCGTCCAGGGTTTGCTGGGGTGCGCGAAGTCTTCAATCGAGAGGGTAACCCACAACCACATGGATGTTTCAATTGAAGGTCGTCTTTTTGGCGAGAAGAGAAAGAAGTCGATGAAGAAGAAGAAGCCGCCATGGGTGTTTTCGATCTGTGGTTTGAATTCGTATAGGGCAAAAAAGTTTAATATAAAGGTTAATTTGCCACGTAGACTCCAGGTAAGCCTGCATACATGCCAACTCAGCAGTAAACAGGAGATAACCGGTCATAATGGTCAGATGTGAACACCGTCAAGAAGTTGGATGGGTAAATGAGTACAAAAAATAAAATGTTACCCATATGTGAACAAGCCGAAAAGATAGTTACCCATTTAAGTCATTTTCCCCTATAATTTATTTTGTTATGTTTTACGAGGTCTAAAATCTATATGTCTAATGAGAAAAAAAAAATCAAATTGTTGTTGAAAAAGACCATTCAATTGGTATGTGTCTTCCATTTTATTCGTCCCAACTCGATTTATAGCGTGTGATTGTTCTTTTTAATATCTTTCTGCTTTCACTTGTACATTAACTGTTCGATGAAATGCCTAATTTGAATTGAAGGGAACTTATTTGACTCAAAGAGGTATTTGGCGTCTGATGAAAAAATAATATGAATTTTATGCTTATTTGACAGAAAAATTTTATTCTATAAATAAACGTCATCCTCAAAGTAAAACAATTATATAAATGATTAGTCAGTTTTTATCGTTGGAAACATTTCCAAATATTAAATTTCTAAGAAATATATAGTAAAAGTTTTATATATTTTATTTTAATGAGTTTGAACTTTAAAAATACAGCGGGTCGATCTCGATATGAACTATGTATTCCTTTATCAAGTTGCACTAAACAACATGCACCATAATATATATTCCAATTTTAAACTTTCGTGATATAGTTTGTGCTTTTCAAAATCTCAAATCGCATAATTGGTGCGATGTGCGGTTTTGACTATATATCGTACGGTAAACATAATTGAAATATGCCTCTATTCTTATTAATAAAAGCTTATTATTCAAAATATTTGAGTGACAATGAAAGCCTTTGCAAAACTATAGCAAAAGACATACAATATCCCTCAAATTTATCAATACACAAAGTGTAAGTAGATGATATTAAAATGATGTAGTTTGGGATAACTATTTATCTTGAACCATATTAATTCTAATTTTATTTCATGAATTGTATTCATTTATTGTAATTTTTACAGTTTTTTTATTTAAAAATTTGATATCCATGTATCTATTATCATATAATTGAAAATAATACACACATTTTATATAAACTTTTTTAAAAATGTATGATAATAACATGTGTTTGTATATATTTTAACTATATAATTTTGTTTCTGCGCAACGCGCGGGCATTCGCCTAGTTATATCTAGTTTGATGAAGATGTTTTACATGTCTTCAAAGAATTTTCTGTTTGTAGCTTCTAACTTATATCCAGTGAATCAAGGATCTCAGCTGTGTCTGTACATAACCTAAATAATTTTGTTTTTCTTTTGAACTATGTTTATGGAGATTCTGTCTAGCGAGGTTCTTATTCTTTGTTTGCTACTAGTTTAAGATGATATAGTAGTTTTTGTACATTCAGTTTTAAAAGAATGACATAACAGATCTGCTTTTATCCAGTAACTGAGTTTTTAACATAAAAAATAAAAAGGTTCTCACATTTTTAATCCGTGGACACCCAATTTGCACAAAGATATGTTGGTGTTACAACAACAGGTTAAAATTGGAACGCTATCAATAATATGGTATCTTGAAAAACAAGAAAGTTTATGGGGTTTGAGTGTGCTGAACACTTTTTGCGACTTAGCATTAACCCAAATTTTCAACATGTAATTTAAATACATATTTAATTATCTGCGAGTTATAAAAATATTTGCAAAACAAAACAAATAAAAAAAAGCTTGTGAACTTGAAGGAATACATTTAATGTATTTACAATGATCATAAATGAACACATGTGTAATGTAAGTTAAATATTATGACAAAGAAAACCACATAAAATATATCATAAAAGATGCCAAATGCTTCAATTTTCATGAAAATGTCTTATTACAACCCATTTTGTTGATAATCAGTCTGCCGATAGCTTTCATCTCCTAATTCTTTATGGATCAAAAGTTATGTCCATTTTAAGATTGCCTTCTTTTGGTCATGTTTGTGTTTTTCTCACTTGTCCATAAAGGCTTCTGCCAGAAAATGCATGACTAATTGTTTTTTTGCTTATTCTCATTTGAAAATCTAGGGAATGTGCGTCCCGACAGGCTCATTTTGCTAAATACTCAAAGGATTTTATGTTTCTTTTTTTGAGTTTATGACATGGAAGGGAGTCATTCCCTTTATTGTTGGAATCGGTGGTCTCGGAATTACGGTTGCGGTTGTGGATGAGGACTCCTAAGGTATGGTATCATTCACTTACTTTGGGTTATCAATTTACTTGCAACTTCATATTACTATTTTTATCCACAAATCAAACCAATATTTTTTGTTGAAGAACTCATGAGGCAATGACATATTATATGACTAAAACTAGTAGCAACGATAAAGTTAAATTAAGGGTTAAGGTCAAATTTGGTCACTTAACTTTTTATTTTGTCTCGAAATGGTCACTGTAACCTGTTATAGCCGGTTACAGTGACCATTTCGAGAATAAATAAAAAGTTAAATGACCTATTATAACTTAAATAAAGTTAAGGGACCAAATAAGCACAAACCAGAAAGTTAAGTGACCAAATAAGAACATTAACCCTGAACAAATTAATTTTTTAAAACGTTGAATTTTTGGGACTTGCATTAGTTGTATATGTTACTCCGATAATACATTTTTATAGATGAACAAATGTGTTTAAGCCGTGTTAAGTTGGAACCATGGAAACCATTTCTATGTTCATTTTACTCTCATAATTCATCTTTATAAATGAACGAAAAAAAAACTACGTAGATAAAGAAGGATCTGTTGATCGGTTCTGGTTTGGTGATTTTTTTAATTAGTTGATTTTAGCTTCTAGTAAAATGTTATAAAATGTTATAAAATGTTATAACGAAAAATGTTATAACTGTTTTGTATTTTTTTAATTGATTGGTTTTAGCTTCTAATAAAATGTTATAACTGTCTAAAAAGGGGAAATGGCCATGTGTTGCAACTCAATAAAACCTTATTTACAATTTATACGGAACGATGTTATGCAGATGATTTAGAATAAGGATGAACCAATAATTTCGAGGTCCTTCTTCTTTATCTACGTAGTTTTTTTCGTTCGTTTATAAAGATGAATTATGAGAGTAAAATGAACATAGAAACGGTTTCCATGGTTCCAAGTTAACACGACTCAAACATATTTGTTCATTTATAAAAATTTATTATCGGAGTAACATATACAACTAATGCAAGTCCCAAAAATCCAATGTTTCAAAAAATCAATTTGTTCAGGGTTAATGTTCTCATTAGGTCACTTAACTTTCTGGTTTGTGCTCATTTGGTCACTTAACTTTATTTAAGTTATAATAGGTCATTTAACTTTTTATTTGTTCTCGAAATGGTCACTGTAACCGGCTATAACAGGTTACTGTGACCATTTCGAGACAAAATAAAAAGTTAGGTGACCTTGTAAAACTTAAACAAAGTTAAGTGACCAAATGTGCACAAACCAGAAAGTTAAGCGACCAAAAATGACCTTAACCCTTAAATTTATTATTTAAGTGGTTTCTAGTTTGGATGCCACATGAATGAGAATTGTGAATCAAATTATTAGAATTTATTTTTCTCACGGGAAAAAGAAGGTTTGATGTTTATCAATGTAGTCGAAGAGCTAACATCGACCATTTGTGATTTTCTTTTAGGGGGACTTCCCATCTGACCCCAGAACTTCCCATGAACAGACTCAGGACGTGTTGGAAGCTGTTGACATTAAAGGAAAGAGTCGATTACATGAGCCGGAGCCAGACTAGAGCCAGACTGGGAGTATGTTGGCCAACTTTCTGCACAAACCAGAAAGTTAAGCGACCAAAAATGACCTTAACCCTTAAATTTATTATTTAAGTGGTTTCTAGTTTGGATGCCACATGAATGAGAATTGTGAATCAAATTATTAGAATTTATTTTTCTCACGGGAAAAAGAAGGTTTGATGTTTATCAATTTAGTCGAAGAGCTAACATCGACCATTTGTGATTTTCTTTTAGGGGGACTTCCCATCTGACCCCGGAACTTCCCATGAACAGACTCAGGACGTGTTAGCTATTGACATTAAAGGAAAGAGTCGATTACATGAGCCAGAGCCAGACTAGAGCCAGACTGGGAGTATGCTGGCCAACTTTCTTGTACAAAAGCTCAAGTATGTCTTGTCATTCAGATCAAAACATCTCTTCGAAGAATTATACTGTTTGCACAAGGCTTCAATAAGGGTTGCTGAGGCCTCGCTACTGTTGGTTACAGATGCAAGAGGACCAAACACCGAGTCCTTCATCAAGTCCACCTTGTTCTTATCTAACTTTAAGCCAGCCTTGATAGCCTCACATAATTTATCAGCCAATAAAAGCTTGTTACCGTAAAACATAAGTTTCTTTGCTCGTAAGCCTGACATATCATCACCCAATCCCATTGTTATGCAAAAGGGAGGAAAGGGGGAAAGGGAACTATGGAAAACTCGAGAACAGACGATTCGTGTAGTGAAAAATGGTTATAACGCGAGGATTAGATGAAACAAAAGTATCCCTAACTATTCCCAATTCCTTAAGAGCCCGGTACCTAAACTAATTTCGGTACGAAATTCCTTTTAACGGGGGGATGATGTGACAACCGTCAAATTTGGTCAACAAAAGTCAACTGAAGCGTACATTAGGTTAACATGTTGAAATGTAATTTTTCATAACCTTCATATTGTATTATTGAATATTATAATACTACAAGCGCTAGTTGAAATAAATTATCGAGTAAACACTATAAATACGTATAATAAATTACAGTAGCGTAGAAATTCGATAAACACACAAATATTATATTGGTAAAAATAATATTCATAACACGATGTGTTCGTGCTCATGAATCCGTAGACATATAGAACGTCGAAAACGGAGTTCGCATGTAAAAGTTACAACAGTCCAATTGCTGTGAACAATAAATGTACACATTAATTGGGCATTAAAATGCGTTGCGTGGTGCCTTAAACATTAAATATAAAATAATGGAACACATATTATGAAACGTAATATGGTCTAGTATTTAATTTCATAGCCCGATTATATTTCCAGTAAAATGACATATACCGCGTATTCAGAAGATTACCGCGCTTAGACGCTTGTATTTTCGTCTAACGAATTGCGAATCAATCTAAATAGATGTTTACTAATATTTTTATGATTCATATTGATTAACATATTTATTAGTAATTATATATCCCAAACTTATAAAAAAAATATGCAAAACGTTTTACCGTTTTTTTTATAAAAATATCAAAGTTTATATAATACTTGGGTATTATTTATAAAAGACTTGAACCCTCACCCTACCCCCCCCCCCCCCCAATGGCCGGCTATCAAGCCACCCTAAGCCTACCCTCACATCACTTCCATAGATTACAATCTTATATATTAAAGATTAATTGTACATTTGAAATCTAAAAAGTAGATTTGTTAAATCTTGTATTTCCCCAAACTTATATTGTGTATGTATGTGTGTACACACACACATACATACACAATATATCGGTGCCAACGTATCACTGATATTGCATTAAGAGAACCACTAGTTTAAATATCGGTCTGTGATTGATATTTAATTTTTGACCAGGAACTACACAACAAATAAGGTTGTGTATAATATTGTTAACGAAAAGAAAACATTTGGGCTGATCCAAGTGTTGTCTAATATTTATGAATAACCATTAGCATCGTGTTTGAATGGAAAATTATGTTTGAACAATATTATGTTGTCTTTTCTTTTGGTGTTAAGAAATTGTTTTGGTTGATGTCGGTGGTTATATCTTTAAGATACTTGAACAATATTAGGTTTGCTTTTCTTGGTGTTTGTTTTACGATATTTGAACAATATCATGTTTTGGGACACATTTGGTCAATCATATGGCAAACATTTCATGGTACCTTATTTTGTTTAAGCATTGCATGTGGTACCATTAATTTGAATGGAAAATTATAGAAATAGTATTTTATTTTATTATTTATTACTATGTTAAAACAGATTATGTGGTACCTTAGTTTGTTGTCTTGATTTTGTTGCAATATATGAAGTTATTTACCATTATGCTAGATGTACCTTACAATTCACAATGAATATGAGTTTTGTCAACATATTACAACTTGATAAGTATAGAAGCGATGACCTTAACATAGGTCTTCACCCTACATGTCAATTTGTGAAATCAAAATCCACTACTTTAGAAGCCTCAAAAAACCATACCCACAACACCTAAATTCCAAAACCCGCATAACATTTGCCACAAATTCCACCCTAAGACAAGTAACAGAAACAAAACCTAACCAAGAATGAGTCGGACTTTGAACTTCCTTGATTCCCTTTTAGCTTGATTAACCAAAGCCTTTAATATGGTGATGTTTCTCAATAAACCAGGTATGGTGGCCTTGGCACGAGGACACAAAGATGGTCTACCCGTCCTATAAAGGCACACATGATTCCTTCATGTTAAAGAAATACAAATCAAATTTACAATGAGAACATGAAACAATTGCTACTTTAGGAGAATAAAATATCATCAATAGACAGCCATAAGCCCATAAAAGCATCTGCCTGGATTATTTTCAGCCCGTAGCACACGAACTACTACCAATCTACCACATAACAGCCATAACCCATAAACGCATCTGCCTGGATTATTTTCAGCCCGTAACAAACGAACTACTACCAATCTACCACATAACAGCCATAAGCCCATAAAAGCATCTGCCTGGATTATTTTCAGCCCGTAACACACGAACTACTACCAATCTACCACATAACAGCCATAAGCCCATAAAAGCATCTGCCTGGATTATTTTCAGCCCGTAACACACGAACTACTACCAATCTACCACATAACAGCCATAAGCCCATAAAAGCATCTGCCTGGATTATTTTCAGCCCGTAACACACGAACTACTACCAATCTACCACATAACAGCCATAAGCCCATAAAAGCATCTGCCTGGATTATTTTCAGCCCGTAACACACGAACTACTACCAATCTACCACATAATCAATTGCAGGTGGAGTTAGAGGTGCACATCAACCGGTTTTTTTTAAAACCGGAAAAAAACACCGGAACCGGTTTTCTAATAACCCGTTTTCTATCCCAAACCGAACCGGTTTTTTTCCGGTTAACCGAACTGAACCGGTTTAAAAACTGAAAAAAACCCGGTCTAAAACTCAATTTCATTTTAAAAAAAATGTCAAAACCAGACCGGTTATAACCAAAACCGGACCGGTTATAACTGAAACCGGTTGGACCCAAACCGGTTTTTTCAAAAACCGGTTCTTAAAAGAACCGAACCGGTTAAAAACCGGCTTTTGTGCACCTCTAGGTGGAGTGTTTGATGTTTTGCCTGTTAGCATCTCTCTGGGGAAAAAGAAATGAGTAAAGATGCTATTAAAAGGAAACGTTTTATACAAAGCTAAGCGAGATCAGAGAGAGATGAAAGGCAAAAAAGACATATATGCCCTAATGTGAGAGGGATGTTTGACCTAACAACTAACTCTTAACAGGGAGTTAAAACCAAGAACTTCATCCACAAATAAATATATCAAAATAATAACCATCTATGCAAAATCGAAACTTATTTACTAAAATCTCAACAAAAAAAGAAAAAAAAAAGAAAAGAAAAAAAAAAGAAATTGACAAACATACGAACCAAAGTTGCAATTTTGTTTAGATACAACAACTTGTTTTGTTTCTTTCTATATATAATTCTATTTTAATTTTATCTAAACTAATTATATACTTGTATTCTCGGTGGATTTATGCAATTTTTGGCCTAGGAAAACTAATTCTATCCTAATAAATAAGTAACTCAAAGCCACATGTCATCACCACATTCATTTTGCCACATGTCATTTTCTTATAATTTTAAATTTAAAAAAAAAAAGCTAATTGGTTTGAAACCTTTCTAACTCATTAATGATTGGTTTAATTATCATTCAATTTCAAAATTAATTGTTATCATTTAATTTCAAAAATAATTGATTTTTAGTATCATATTATTTTTTTAATGTGTAGAATGATTTGGAAGACAATAGAGAGACAAATGATGTCATAATATTTTAAAGAACAACTCCAACCATAATAGTGAATTTGATTTTAGTACCGGTGACATTCTCATAATCAATTATATTTATCAAAATACAAAGTCGTAATAGTAAAAATCAAAAGCAAGATGTCACGATACACAAACAAATTTCTTATGTAAAATTATTAATGTTTAGATATTCTTAATTAATAATTTTTTTGTATCATCCCGTGTAATACACGGGTTTTACAACTAGTAAAGTAATAAACCGTAGAGCTGTCCAAAAACAATGCAAGACGACTATCTGGGCTAACACATAAAGAGGGTCCATATTTACCAAAACATTGCTTCAAAAAGGCCCATTTGCAGTTCTAAAAGTCCACACAAAAAAGAAAACCTGAACTCAGAGAAATCCGATTC
Source organism: Cichorium intybus (assembly GCA_023525715.1). Taxonomy (NCBI): domain Eukaryota; kingdom Viridiplantae; phylum Streptophyta; class Magnoliopsida; order Asterales; family Asteraceae; genus Cichorium; species Cichorium intybus. The sequence goes on along the minus strand of CM042015.1, from coordinate 62,532,263 downwards.
CATCCGAGCAAATTTGCCCGATAATTGTAAATTGCAACTATAAATCCGAAAGGGTGGCTTCTTGAATTTGGTTGTAAAGTTTCATGTCCATCTCGACATATTAATTTAAAGGTACGTGTTCTTCCATTTTATTCGCCCCAAGTCGATTTATCAGCGTCTGAAGCGTCTGATTGTTGTTTTCAGTAGTTTTGTGCTTTCACTTGCACATCAACTGTTTGATGAAATGCCTACTTTGAATTGAAGCTAAATTATTTTATTCAATTGAGGATTTGGCTTAATGATATGGATTTTATGCTTATTTGACAGAAAAACTCGTAATTGCATCAAGTTTGATACAGATGTTTCACAAGTCTTCACAGAATTTTATGTGTGCAGTTTCTAACTTATATTGAGCGAATCAATCATGGAAAGCTGTGTCTATTCTAGATAATTTTGTTTTCCTTTACCGGATGATGAGCAATGTTTATGGAAAGCTATCAATAACACAATGTTTAAAACTCTCACATTTTTAATCAGTGCACATACAATTTTCACAGAAATCTGTTAGTGTTCAAATAAAAGCATATTGCTATTTTGTTAGAAACAACACATTTCTATTGCCTTAATAGCAATATAAGTCTGTTTTGTTTTTTGGTGTAATAGAAATGGTAATTTTCTTTTTCGTACATCATTCATTTCGACACCCGTGTGATGTATGTATGTCCATATCAATGTTTCTATTGTATGTGTACATATGTGTATCTATGGTTGTGTGTCTATGTAGCAATGTACTTCCGTTTCACTACTAATATGGTCACTTTAATTAATTTGTTTCATATTGCTTCTTAGGTCAACGCGCGGCTTAAAATCCTTGTTCGTTTACACTTTTTTTATGCGACTTAAAAACCGCCACAACGCGCGACTTAAAAACCTCATTTGTTGCATCTGGATCCGTTATCCGAGTGAACATATATATGTTCCGGCAACCACTCATCGGGAAACACCGAGTTCCGTTTTCACGCTCCACCGTCAGATTTGTCCATATACAGCGTCCATACCCTCCGCACTTATCTAAGTTATCTCTGCTCGCAGACAAATGTACTTCTATGCGACAAATCAAACAAATCCACGCTCAAATGCTCGTCTCCGCCACCATACACGACAACTTCGCCGCTAGCCGTTTACTATCCTTCTCTGCTCTCTCCCTACATGGCGACCTAATTTATGCTTCCAAATTAGTAATAAGTGTACAACAACCAAACATGTTTATGTGGAACACCCTCGTTAGAGGCCTAGCGAGCAGTCGTGATCCAAGTGAAGCGTTGTTTGTATATATGAAAATGCGTCGAATAGGCGTTACCCCGGGTAAACACACATTCCCGTTTCTTCTCAAGGCGTGTGCTAATTTACAATCACTTACGTCGTGTAAACAAGTACATACACAAGTGGTAAAGGTTGGGTTAGACTTGGATTTGCATGTTGTGAATAGTTTGATTAGAGGGTACTCCGTTTGTTGCAGCTTGAAACACGCGCGCCAAGTGTTCGACGAATTTCCTTACAAAAATGTAAATGTTTGGACTACAATGGTATGTGGATCCGCTCAAAATGATTGCCCAAAAGATGCATTGTTGTTATTTGACCAAATGGTAGCTCAAAAGTTCGAACCAAATGGTCCAAGTCTTTCATCCGTACTATCCGTTTGCGCGCAATCAGGGTTTTTAGACATCGGAGAAAAGATCCATAAATACATAAAAGAAAAAAGACTCCGAATTGGAGTTATCCTTGGTACTGCTTTGTTGAACATGTATGCCAAGAATGGAGCATTTCTCATGGCTAGAAATTGCTTCAATAATATGCCTCACAAAAACATTGTAACTTGGAACGCGATGATTTCGGGATTGGCAGTTCATGGGTATGCCAAAGAAGCACTCGACTACTTTCAAGAGATGGAAAAACATCAAGTGGTTCCAAATGATCGCACATTTGTTGGGGTTTTATCTGCTTGTTGCCATGCGGGAATGTTTGATTTTGGCCGAAAAATATTCAACTCAATGAAGAGTGTTTATGGGATTGAGCCCAAGATACAACACTATGGATGTATGGTTGATCTTTTGGGTCGATGTGGGAGGGTATTAGAGGCGGAGGAATTGATAAAGGGAATGCCATGGAAAGCCGATTTGAAGATTTTGGGAGCGTTGTTGAGTGCTTGCGGCAACCATGGAAATATTGAGGTTGCAGAAAGAGTGGTGAAGGAGATGATTGTTTTGGAGCCGGATAATCATGGAGTCTATGTTGTTTTGTCAAATATGTATGCGGATGTTGGACGATGGGAAGATGTTTCGAGGGTGAGGGATATTATGAAAGATGCGAGTTTAAAAAAAGTACCTGGATGGAGCCATGTTGGTGGTGATGATTAGAGTTATAACATGTGTTTGTTGTGTGCGAATTGTACATAGTGGAATTGAAGCGATTGAAGTAGAGAATGAAAATGAATAGAAAGATAGGGAAAAGTAATTAACTTTTTTCTCATTTTTTTTCTTTTACGAGTGCCTCCCAACTGAGGGAGGCATGCCTACCACATAGGTGGTAGGCACTAATTAGGCATCTACCTAATGTTATCGTTCTATGTTTTTATCAAGAAGTGATTAACAAATTAATTTTGTTATTTTAAATAAGCGACTATATTAATTTAAATTTAAACATAATATTTCATTAACTTAGAATATATAATCACATAAAACCATAACATTATATTAAAATTATTTTTAATGGGTATTTATGTAAGATACGGATTTTTATCAATTATGTAGTTGATCGGATATTTAATTTGGTTATCTAGCAATCAAATTTAATTTTTAAAAATTAAGCATAACTATCAAAATTAACTAAAACCTTTATAAGTGGTTAAATGTAGGGGTGAACATTTGGTTATCTCTCACATTTTTAATCCGTGCACATACATTTTTCACAAAGATCTCTTGGTGCTACATAACCGACTAAAAGGAAAGCTATCAATAACATGGTATGTTTGAAAAAGGGAAAGTGAGTTAGGATGATAGTTTTGGACAGGTCAGTATGCTAGAATAGTATTAACCCAAGTTTACGACACATAATTTAATACGTATGAATTATTGGGGATATCTCGAGAAAAGTTTTTATATTTTGACATCGTATTCAATGTAGTCTTAATATTTTTATTTTTTTTTCCAATCAAGTCCTAAATGCTGTCTAACTATTCAATTTTGGACGATTAGCAGCTTACTCAGTATCACTGGCCAAAATTGAATAAGTTAATCGGTATTTAAGACTTAACTGTAAAAAATAAAAATATTAGGACTAAATTGAACATGAGTGAATAGAAAAAAATATGAAGGCAGTCATTTTTTACCCAATCTGCAATTTCTTTTAGGGAATTGTGATTTCTGCTGATGTATCATATACATGCACCAATACATGTAGTCATGTATAAAATATGTCTACCGGTTTTTAGAGCAACATTTTTTAATAAAATAAAGATAATATGCATATAGAGGCATGATGCATGAATGCACTAAGGCATGCATAAAAAATTTTAGTTTTTATATCAATATGTCTACCAATTTTTAGAGCATTAAAATAAATAAACTATGATGTAATATTCTAAAGAAATTTTAAATTTTTGTAGTGTGATATTCTAATAAATAATACGCGTATGTAGACATTCATTTGGTATCAAGATACAAAGAGTGAAGTTCACTTGCATAATAAATTTTCACATGGATTATTTACTTTTCATTCGTCGTGGTTTGGAATATGTTAGCAACCCAATTAGTTTAAATATGAATTGTTTTTATCAATATATATATATATGCAGTTTAATCGATAATAATAACTCGTGAGCGGGGTCCAACTTAGACATGAATACACTAATAGCTTCTTTCTAACTTTTATTATTAAATACAGAATTTAACATTTAAAATCTTTTTGTAATAGTAATACATATATAACTTATATATTTACATCAATTGTGGATACTCTTGTTTAAACCCTAACCCACCTGGAAAAATTGGAAAAGTGAATATTTTTGGATATTTTAGTTTAGGTAAATATCTAGAAAAGTCTTTATATTTTGACCTTATATTCAATTTAGTCTTAATATTTTTATTTTTTTCAATTAAGTCCTAAATACCGGTTAACTTATTCAATTTCGGACAATTAGCAAGTTACCCGGTATCCTTGTCTGAAATTGAATAAGTTAAACGGTATTTTGGACTTAATTGGAAAAAATAAAAATATTAGGACTAAATTGAATATGAGGTCAAGATGTAATGACTGTTTTGAAGATTTTTTTAATTATTTGTGAGATATCAAAATATTTGCAAAACAAAACAAATTAGAAAAACTTGTGATCTTAAATCAATATATTTACAATGAACACATATATAATGTAAGTTAAATAGTATGACAAAGGAAACCAAATAAAATTTATCATAAAAGATGGCAAATGTTTCAAATTAGGAGGAATGAAGAATCAAACATGGCTGAGTTCAAGTAGTACAAAATAATATGCATAAAGTATAAATGAACCGCATAAATTAAAAATTAAAAGTACATTGTTATTAAGACAAAATTCTAGCATTAGGTTTGACTTTCATTCTATGTTAGGTTTACTTTCAAATAGAAGTATGTTGCTATTTTCGGCATCAATTCTTTTTCGAGTTAAATGCAAGAAATAACAACATACTTTGATGATTTTTAAATGCAAGACATGCTAGATTTTTTTTTTTCATATTAATAGCTATGTACGTTCTAGTTTCTAATTTTTTTTATTTGATTTGTTTATTAACTTTGTTGTCTCAATTGGGTTTTACTTTCAAATGAAAGTATATTGCTATTTTGTTATTTTTCGAGTTAAATGCAAGAAGAACAACATATTTTTATTGTCTTAATAGCAATATATCACAGCTTCTTGATTTTCATATTCCTTCTTTAAATTCTTCAATCTCTAAGCCTGTTTTGTTTTTTTATGTAATAAAAATGGTAATTTTCTTTTCTGAAAGAAGTACTTCTTTCATTTCGGACACCCGTGTGATGTCTGTATGTACATATTCATTGTTTGTGTTGTATGTGTACATCTATGTATCTTTGGTTGTGTGTCTATGTAGCAATGTACTTACGTTTCACTACCAATATGGTCGCTATAACTAGGGATCGGGCTGTAAACGAATCGAACGTTCAACGAACCGTTCGGCATGAAGTTCGTTTATGTTTATTTATTAAATAAATGAACTAGCATGAACACAAATTCTCGTTCATTTGGTTAAACGAACAAACATTAACAATGGTCTCGTTTGTTCAATTATGTTCATGAACGTTCATTTATGTTGTTCGTTTATGTTTTCTCATTTATGTTCATACATATTCAATTTTGTTTTATTACGTTCCAATTTTATATGTTAGTTTATGTTCATATATGTTCAATTGTGTTTTATATCTTTGTTTGTTTATGTTCGTTTACAATGTTCACGAACATGAACAAGATAACTTGTTAAATGAACGAAAAAACTTGTGCGTTTATCCGTTCGAGTTCGTTCGTTTGTTGGGAAAACTTAAACGAACGAACATGAACAATCCCTCATTCGTGTTCGTTTGGTTCGTGTACAGCCCTAAATATAACTAATTGTTTTCATATTGCTTCTCAGGTTTGGCTGAATCCTTTCGTCGCAACACATGGCTTAAAAACCTTGTTCGTTTACAATTTTTTCATGCATGACTGAATCTCTATTTGTTGCATGTAGATCCATTATCTGAGTGAACATATATATGCTCCGACGACCACTCATCGGGAAACACCGAGTTCTGTCGTCACGCTCCACCGTTAAACCTGTGCATATACAGCCTCCGTACTTGTCTAAGTTATATCTGCTCGCAGACAAATGTATTTCGATGCGACAAATCCAACAAATCCACGCTCAAATGCTTGTCTCTGCCACCCTACACAACTTCGCCGCTAGCCGTTTACTATCATTCTCCGCTCTTTCCCTACATGGCGACCTAATTTATGCTTCCAAATTAGTAAACAGTGTACAACAACCAAACATGTTTACGTGGAACACCCTCATTAGAGGCCTAGCGAGCAGTCCTGATCCAAGTGAAGCATTATTTCTTTATATGAAAATACGTTGAATGGGCGTTACCCCGGGTAAACACACTTTCCCTTTTCTTCTCAAGGCGTGGTCCAACTTACAATCACTTATATCCTCCAAACAAGTACATACACAAGTGGTAAAGGTTGGGTTAGACCAGTATTTGCCTGTTGTGAATAGTTTGATTAGAGAGTACTTCGTTTCTTGTAGCTTGAAACACGCTCGCCAAGTGTTCGACGAATTTCCCTACAAAGATGTAAATGTTTGGACTGCAATGGTATGTGGATCCGCTCAAAATGATTTCCTGGAACATGCATTGCTGCTATTCGACCAAATGGTAGCTCAAAAGTTTGAGCCAAGTGCTCCATGTCTTTCATTCGTACTGTCAGTTTGCGCACAATCAGGTTGTTTAGGCATCGAAGAGAAGATCTATAAATATATAAAAGAAAACGGACTCTGAATTAGAGTTATACGCTAAGAATACAGCACTTCTCATGGCTAGAAATTGCTTCAATAATATGCCTCACAAAAACATTGTAACATGGAATGCGATGATTTCAGGCTTGATAGTTCATGGGTATGCCAAAGAAGCACTTAACTACTTCAAGAGCTAGAGAAACATCATGTGGTTCCAAATGATCGCACATTTGTTGGGGTTTTATCTGCTTGTTGCCATGCGAGAATGCTTGATTTTGGCCGGAAATTATTCAACTCAATAAAGAGTGTTTATGGGATCGAGCCCAAGATACAACACCATGGACGCATGGTTGATCTTTTGGGGCGATGTGGGAAGGTATTAGAGACGGAGGAATTGATAAAGGGAATGCCATGGAAAGCCGATTTGAAGATTTTGGGAGCGTTATTGAGTGCTTGCGGCAACCATGGAAATATTAAGGTTGCATAAAGAGTGGTGAAAGAGATGATTGTTTTGGAGCAGGATATCATGGAGTCTATGTTGTTTTGTCAAATATGTATGCAGATGTTGGACGATGGGAAGATGTTTCGAGGGTGTGGGATATTATGAAAAATGCGTTAAAAAAAATACTCGGATAGAGCCATGTTGGTGGTGATGATTAGAGTTATAACATGTGTTTGTTGTGTGCGAATTGCACATAATGGAATTGAAGTGATTGAAGTATAGAATGAAAATGAAAATAATTAACTTTTTTTCTCATTTTCACCTTTACGGGTAGGAGGCATGCCTGCCACATAGGCGTGAACTAGGCATTTACCCAGTGTTGTCGTTCTATGTTTTTATCAAGAAGTGATTAACAAATTAATTTCGTTTTTTTAAATAAACGACTATATTAATTTAAATTTAAACATAATGTTTCATAAATTTAAAATATATAATTACATAAACCATAACATTACATTAAAAATATTTGTAATGGGTAATCATGTAAGATAATGATTTTTATCAATTATATGGTTGATCAGATATTTAATTTGGTTATTTAGCAATCAAAATTAATTTTTTAAAATTAAGCATAACTATCAAAATTAGCCAAAACCTTTATAAGTGGTTAAATATAGGGATGAACATTTGACCCGAAGAACCGAACCTGGAATCAATCCGGAACCGGAACTAGGTATTCGGTCTGGTTCTCGATTCTCCATTTACCATTAAATCGATTCTCATTTTTCGGTTCTCGATCGGGTTCGGGCTAAGTCTGAAACCGAACACATCCATTAGTAGAACATTTTCTTGTGTAACTGAACTGGAAACGAAACTTGGGTATTACGTGCGGTTCTCTGGTTCCTACAGAAACAACACTTCACTTGGATCAGGACTGATCGCTATAAACATGTTTGGTTGTTGTTCACTAATTACTAATCTGGAAGGATAAATTAGGTCACCATGTAGGGAAAGAACAAAGAAGGATAGAAAAAGGCTAGTGGGTGTTGAGTCAAAGCCTTTTATTAGTGTCGAAGACCGAGGCATCAAGGATGTGCTTTGAGTATATTTGCTAAAAGCTGTTATGAGTCGAAGTCGATGTTATTCGACTCTAGCCCCTTCGACTGAAACCACATGGTCCAACAGGATATTTGGATAATTGTGTGCGCATGATCGCGGCTTCGTCAGACCTGTTATACTAACCCTGCAACACGATCCTCCTGCCATTACGCATGTCAATCCTTAGTTGGCTATTTTGGTTATTTTTGATTAATTTTTGGCAAAAACTTATGAGATTAGACTATATTGTCTTTTTCTCATTCATATATATATATATATATATATATATATATATATATATATATATATATATATATATATATATATATATATATATATATATATATATATATATATATATATATATATATATATATATATATATATATATATATATATATATAAGTTCAATAGAGAACCAAAATAAAACAAGGAACCAATCGTGAGCATCAGAATTTAGAAGATTGACGGCCGAAGATAAGGTTGTAAATTTCTCAACGGGACGCGTATGTAACAGATAATTCCAAAAAAACCCACTTCGTTATTTATTTATTTTTTATTTTTAGAGCTTATTTTTTATCGAAATAAAAAATCGAATATATCAAAATTCATTATTTTTTATTCTTTTTCAATAGACATCCATATCAATGTAGCAAAAACGAAAAAAAAATTATTCAAAAATCTTGTTCAGATTCACAACACTTAATCAATGTGAATCTGAACTATAACAACTTTTATAGAAGATTATTCACATGTGAATGATCATTGAAATTATTTTTTTCAACAATCATTGAACATTCTTTTTTTTTTTGAACGGCAAATCATTGATTATTCAATAACAACTTATGTGAATTTAAATAAACTTTTAGATTCAGACGTGAATCTCACTAAATTTTCATGTTGAATTTAAGTAAATTCGTTTATATTCTTTACAATTTCAAAATTTTGATAATATACAATTGAATTAACTAAGATTTAAAAATTAATTTACTTAAAATTACACGCGAATGAACAAAAATTGCTGAAAAAATATGATACAATTATCATTTATATGTGAATTAATATATCTAAAACTAGATGCACACTATTTTTAACCTTTTGATCATACACAAATGAATTAATATAGATTCACAAATTAATTTGCTTAAAATTCTCATGTGGATGATATTGTTGAAAAAGTCAGGTACAAAAATCATTCAGTAACAACTCATGTAAATTTTGAAAACATTCTTAGATTCATATGTAAATTCAAGAAAAATCACTTATATTTTTACTATTTCAACCTTTTGATGTCATATACAATTGAATTAACTGAAATTTAAAATGATTTCCTAAAAATTTACATGTGATTGGTCAAAAATTATTGAATAAATTGAATAGAATTGTCATTTATATTTGAATGAATATATCTAAAACAATACAGTTCAGTTCAGATTCGCATAGTGAATCTGGACGAACTTGAAGTATAAAAAAAATTTTGTATATCAATATAGATGTCTATTTATAGATGATGAAAAATTATGAAATTTGGTATTTTTAGTTTTTTTTTTCGAAAAAAAAAGCTTAAAATTTAAAAAAAAACATAAAAAACGAAGTGAGTTTTTTGCTATAATCCTCTACATTTGCGTCTAAATAGTAAATGTACATCCTTTTTTCTGGCCGTCGATCTTTTGCATTCCGACCACACGATTGGTTCCTTGGTTCCTTGTTTTAAATTGGTTCTCTATTGAACTCAACCATATATATATATATATATATATATATATATATATATATATATATATATATATATATATATATATATATATATATATAGGGTCCCGTTCCGGTGAGGACTCGTAAGGACACCTTAAAAAATTGAAAAAAATATAAAAAAAATACAAATCATAAAATCGAGAATAGTACTACTCCCTCCGTCCTAAAATGATAGTCCATATTTTCTTTTTAGTTTGTCCCAAAATGTTAGTCTATTTCTAAATATAAATGACATATTTACCAAAATACCCCTAACTGTAATTATAAGAGCCAACACATCTAGTGCCGACATTAAATGCAAAGAAATGGTAAAACAGACATTTTGTGGGAAAAAGTATGATGCATTTAATGTTTTCTTAATATGTGTGTTTTTTTCTGTGGACTATCATTTTGGGACGGAGGGAGTATATCATTATAAAAAAAATTATAAAAAAAATTTGGATCATTGAAAAACAGCAATGATCTACAAATTTTTTTATTTTGTGGAGCATTGTTTCATTATAAAAAAATAAATGATCCAAAAGTTTTTTTTCGAATTTTTTTCTCCAATATAGTATTATGATCCATTTTATTATTTATATTTTTTGTTTTTTTTTTCAATTTTTAAGGTGTACTCTCCTCACTTTAAGAAGAGTCCTCACCCGATAGCTTATATATATATATATATATATATATATATATATATATATATATATATATATATATATATATATATATATATATATATATATATATATATATATATATATATATATATATATATATATATATATATATATATATATATATATATATATATATATATATATATATATATATATATATATATATATATATATATATAGAGAGAGAGACGGGTTCAATACAGAACCAAATTAAATCACCTAACTGCAGAACCATGTTCATTAATGAACATATGTTCATTAATGAACATATGTTCATACATATACGATTACAGCGTGACGACTTGAGGTTAGGTTTGTTCATTAATGAACATATGTTCATTAATGAACATATGTTCATTAATGAACATATGTTCATACATATACGATTACAGCGTGATTTATGTTCATTGATGGCATTTGTTCATTGATGAACATGGTTCTGCAGTTAGGTGATTTAATTTGGTTCTGCATTGAACCCACCCCTATATATATATATATATATATATATATATATATATATATATATATATATATATATATATATATATATATATATATATATATATATATATATATATATATATATATATATATATATATATATATATGTTAAAAAGATGGTCTTATTGTATATGTTATATGTGTTTGCTTTATTGTTGATCAAAGATACAGGACACGATCAAGTTGCTTTTACTTTATTGTAGTGTGAATTTGGGAAAGTTAAAGCTGCTAACAATCTCATGGAAACACACACCTTGGGATCACCAAAGCTTCCCCCTCCTTCCTCTTTTAACTTTGTCTTTCATGTCCTTCGATGCCTTTGTAGATTCTTTCTCCAGAAACCCCATTATTCTTTTTTTTTTTTTTTTTGAATAATCATATCGTTTCATCCAATTAATACACAAGCTTCTTAATCTCAAAAGTATATCAATTTTTATTATTGTAATGAACTTTAACTGTTTCAATCAGCAGACGTACGTAAAACATAGAACTCGATAATGTGTTGTGATAAACATAAATTATAGATTTTTATTACTAATATGTAATGAAAAATATGTATTCAAGATGTTTGTATAATTGCATGGAATAATATCGACTAATTTCAATGTCTCACTATCACAGTTAGCGAAAGACAAAATAAAAGAGATTAATTTCATTTCAATTTTTTAAATGATCTAAGGTTGAGTTTATTTTTCCGAATACTTAGAATTGTATGAGCAATTATCTTGGATTGTCAATTCTAGTGGAGCCGTACTTCGAACTCGACCATCTTCAATGTGGATATTTTCTTTAACTTATAATAATTTACTTTTTTTTTTTTTACTATGGGCAATTCTTAGACAATCTTTCGTAGAATTTAAGTTACCGAGTGTTCTGTAGAATTTAAGTTACAATTTTAAATGAAAAATGAGCGATATAAAGTCAACACAGTTGATAAAGAAAATAAAGTTTTTTAACATATTATTTATATTACTTTTTGTTCTAATCATATGATCATGGGGAAGTAGAGATTTTTTCGGTGTGGGACAGTTCCATTATTCCCCAAAAAATCAATACAATCTTTGCATGCTTCTCTTCTATTAATCATGTTTATCAATGATATCGACTGTTGACTCTAATACATGTTATTTTTAATATTAAAATAGATAATAAACATCCAATCATACTTTAATTACTTTATTATTTTATGACTTCCCATCTCAATTTTTTAATTTCATATATTCTTAAACTTGGCTTCCCACCCCACTACCCCAGTCAAACTGGCAAAAATTGGAATGCGCTAAAATCCCTTATGTCGGTCTCGCAACACTGAATATGAGAACCATTTATTTGTGGGAAACCATTACCTTTCACTTTTCCTTCGGTTCAAGAAGCAATTATGATGGTCTTTGTTTGGGTTTTTTGGAGCTTTCGTAACAACAAGATACAATCCACCAATCTTAAGTCTCAGTGTCTCACACGCATTTGGGAAACGAAGTACAGGTATTTTCACAAAGAAAAAGCGTAGCAACTTGAGGTGGAACAATCGGTGTTTCTGATAGGGTACTCGAATGTAGATCAGCCTGTTTTTAGGTCTCTTTTTCCTTCTTATTGTTTTTCTTCTTTTGGTACCTCCTAACTTCTTGCTAGTTCGTTTCTATAAAATGTATTTGTAGTTCAAAGAAAAACATTGATTTTGTAGTATTTATTGTTCTTCTTTCGTCTAGTTAGCGGGTTTTCTTTATTTAGATATATATAGTTACACTTATTTTAACGAATAAAATAACAAGTGAACGTTTTTTGGTGTGTATGATCAATTTAAAAAAACTGCCGACCAAGTCTAATGTCGGCAAATGAGGCATCAACTTGGACTCCTCTTTATGCACGACTTGTGGCTTGGGGACTGAGTTGTCAATTTGCGCTTGATGTTGCGATACAAATTGTTCCATGCATGGTGGAATTTAGCGATTCCGATGTTTCCAAAATTTTCGGAGCTCCGTGCGTGGAAGATAAGATTACTTCTTTGCAAAAGAAGCGTCTTTGATGCTGTTATGCTCACCACATGTTGGACGATTTGAATGTTTGAAAACGAAAGTATTTATGGAACGGTAACCAAAGAATACCAGTTTTTCATTATTTTATAATGTCGCAAACCTTTTTCTGAATATAATAGCAAATTGATGAGTTGGTTGGTTTTAAAATTCTTTCAATACAATAAGCTATATGTAATTATTTTTAGTTTGTCTAGCATCTTGCTAGATTGTTTATACAATTAATTTCCAGAAAGAATAAATAATAATGGCGGTAAACGTCAACTAAGAAATAAATGAAACACCATCAATGATATTGTCTAGTATACGATATGATTGCAGTTTTTATTTTTTTTAATAGTCAACGCCTCAACGGGATACTTATATATTTTAGCCTCATAAACATCCCTGCATTTTTTTTTCTTGACAAACATCAGGAATATTAGTTTATTATTATTAAAAAATTTTAAAAATAAATTATTTATCTTTACATCCAAACTTTATAAACAATTTTGTGTTTGTACCTATTGTATACGTACATGGATCAAAGAGTGGTATCTAACTTAATTTGTTGTCATGCTAATCATATATTGGTTATGTTGCTTCAAATTTATAATGCATCTCATTTTATACGCATTATATAACATAAAATAATCTATTGGTGAACAAAATATAAAACTTTGTGCAACATGAATAAGACAATAAGTTGAAGAATCAAACAAGTTAGAGTTCACAAAAGGGAATATAGAAATTTTATTAGGTAAATTATATAAAAGTTGTCGTATTTTGATACCTCTCCTGTGTGCCAGCCATATAATATTTCGCCAATAGTTTAAAAAAAGGGATAATTTCGTTTATGTCTTTATAAATTTTCATAATTACTAGGGCTATAAACGAACCGAACGAACACGAACGATTGCTTATTCATGTTCGTTCATTTAAGTTAGCTAAACAAACGAACTAACACAAACGGATACACGAACGAGTTTTATTATTCATGTTCGTTCGTTTAACAAATTCTATTGTTCATGTTCGTTCGTTTATGTTCGTGAACATCCTAAACGAACATAAACGAACAAACATAAACAAACAGAGATAAATAAACACAATTGAACATATATAAATATAAAGAAACATATAATATTGTATTTTAATTAAACACAATTGAACGTATATGAACATAAAATGAACTTAAATGAACAAACATAAACAAACGAAAACGAACAACATAAACAAACGTTCACAAACATAATTGAGCGGACGAGACCATTGTTCATGTTCGTTCGTTTAACTAAACGAACGAAATTTTCTGTTAATGTTCGTTCATTTATTAAATATAAGAATATAAACGAACTTCCCGCCGAACAGTTCACGAACGGTTCGATGAACGTCCGGTTAAACGAACGAAATTTGTAGCTAAGGAACAATATTACTCTAATACAAAATATGAAGAAAGAGTTGAATGTAAATAAGCATAGAGTGGTGATTGACTAGGGTGGCCTTGTTCTTTTGAAAGACAATACTTTTATCAACTAGAAAGGGCTAGAGTAAAAATAAACACATGATAGAAACAACAAGAGTTGGATTTTGAAGCTAACCGACGACTCATTTAAGTTTATATTAGTTTCTAGTTACTATCAAAAAGAAAGAGCAAGAAACTTTCGAATAGAAATTAAAGAATCGCTTTCTTTGGTTTGACCGCTCCAAATAAAGTGTTGTTTCTATGCTTCCATAACATCCAAAACGCAATGAAAGTCACATTGCTTCAAAGCAACTTTCTTTGCACCAATTGATGGGTAAATCAGCATGTCATGAAGGCCAGGTTGCAATAATAAAAGAAGACGAGATGTTACAATCCCATCATCAAGCAATAAGACACCAAATCATCAAAGTTAAAGGACAAGTGATCAACACAAGATTAATCATCTCAATCTAGGACTCACAATTGGGACATAAATGTATGTAGTTAGTTGAGACTAACTCTCCAAGCAAAAACATTCATATTGATGGGGCAAACTTAATCCATTAGGTAGTATTAATTCTTAGTGACAACATGCCATTATAAGTAAGGGCCTTAGCTAAAGCCATTGAAAATCATCTATGGGTCCCATCTCCAAAGCCCATCTATCACTTTGGTCAGTTAAAACCAAAATTTGCAAAATCAAGTGTGTTTGTGCTTAAATGCAATGGTTCTAAAGAATGATAAAGTGTACAAGTGCTTAGGTGCAATGGTTGTGAAAATTTCTAAGTAGCCAGTACCAACATGATTTGAAGTAGTGTATTGCTTTTGCATATAAGATACTTAAATGTTTAGAAGTAAATATATTATATTATAGGATAAATGCAAGTTATTGACTATTTTAGGACCAAAGGAGCAAAAAAGTATCATTTCAGAGCGAAAAGACACCGTTTTACGGAGACCTCAACTCGACCACATAAGAATTGGCTTAAAAGATTTTGGGTCCTCCTACTATACTTGGTTGGTGTAGATACATGCGTAGGGTTATGTGGTCCATGTAAGTGGTCTTATAAATGTCATTGACTTCATTTCACAAAGTTAAATGTCGTGTTGAGGTGCAATACATTAGTTGTTCGAGTGCTTATTAAATAACCTTTGTATACACTACAGTAAAGCAGAAATAGTAATTACTTAAGGATATCTTTGTACGGTTGTCTGAAAATCGCAGTACGAAAGTGAGATTTTCGTATTTAATGCAGAAACAATAATTAATTAAGAATATCGCAATACGATTATCTGAAATCAGAATACAAAAGTCTAATTTACTATTCAATGTAGAAGCATTATTTAATTAAGAATATAGTAGTACAATTGTCTGAAAATCGGCAGTGCGGAAGTCTGATTTTCGTATTCAATGTGGAAACAGTAATTAATTAAGAATATCACAGTGCGGTTGTCTAAAATTGACAATATAGAAGTTTGATTTTCGTATTCAATGCAGAAACGATAATTAATTAAGAATATTGTAGTACGATTATCTGAATATCACAGTACGGAAGTCTCACTTTTGTATCCAATGTTTTAACACCTGTGCTTTATATTTTAATATAAATATGTGTAGCATGAAAATGTTTGACATCCCAAACACATTTACTTGCATCAGTAACTTGTAAATTTCTTTAAAGTATTTTAAAATCCTTGCCAAACTAAAACGTCCCTCCACATCATCTCAAGACGGGGAAAAGGCTAGTACACGAAGGTGGATGAAATCACTAAAGCATGTCTTACTAAACGGGAGAATGAGATCAAGAAAACAAATAAAGAAATAGAGGGTTTCTACGATAACAGGGAAACGGTGATCCTAGAAATGGAAGAAAAGCATAGATGGCTTGAAGATAACATGAGTCACAATGCATAAGCACTTGATAAGGAAATAAAAGATGCATAAACATGGATGCATTATAAGAGAACTCATCTTTCTATATTAGATATGTTTATACGTCATGCCGAGAAAGATGGCTAGTACAAAAAAAATTGGGTTAATGATGTGAAATCCAAAATTACCGATCAGGAGTAGTTATTGTAACAAATATTGTAAAATTTTTACAGTTTTACAATTATGAGTACTTAGATCCTAAACGTTATGTAAGTTTGTCATGTTACGGTAATACACAATATATTATATGAAAACAACAAATATTACAATATAACAGCCATTTACAAATTGTTTAAATTGTAAATTGGAAACGACTTTACGATTGTGACCTACGTATTGAACCCCATGTGTACTTGTTGAACCATATTTTTGGTTTTTCCTTTTCTTGATGATGATTCTTCTTTATTTCAGGGGCAAACAAGGTGCATTTGTTTCTCATATGGTCGAACTGGTTGCATCTAGTACAATGCATTATGATTAGGCCCTCCTGTTGAGACGGCATACAGTCAGTGGCTTTCGGTCAGTCTGGTTGACGTTTGTCTATTATTTGTCGTCTAACAATCATCAAATCATCGGGTATATCCCATTCAGAAGGGGCGGGAAGAGGGTTGACTAACTCCTCATATGTCTTGCACTACCAAGGCATATGATAAGCTCTAAGAACCATTTCAGAACAATCTTCATGTCTTAAGTATTTTAAGACGCATATCACATGGCCACAGGGCAACCCATACAATTTCCACTTTTGACATGTACAAGAGTTGTCCGAAAAGTCAATGATGTCATTAGTCTGGAAGTTTATGACCTCACATCTTGAATTTGATATTGGACGTACTTGCAAGTTATTACTTTTATTTGCCATTTTGCCAACCTTTTTATCTACCCATGGTGTAAGGTTTGTTGTTACTTCATATAGATAACAAAAAAACATTTTAGTTTTATTGGTTGTTTAGAGGTTAATAACTATATAACAATTAATAACGATTCATAATTTATACCTCCTTGGTTCCATTGTTTAAAACAACATTGTTGCATCGTCATGCGAAAGAACTCTACAAGCATCATTTTCGGCATCTTTACCACATGTCTTGATAAAGCGTTGATGGACTCGACACTTCTTGACGTCATCATATTAAAACACATGCATTGAAAATAAGCCCTTGACCATTTTTCTGGTTTTGCATCCAGTTAGTATTTCCATTCTACGAGTCTACTTTTGTGTAAAATGTTAAAATAATAATCGAAATCAATCTTTTTGTATGCTTTTTCTGCCTTCCAGACTCAACTTTTTGTCTTGTCAAATTTCTTAAACTTTGCTTGTAGATTAGATAATATGTGATGGAAATAAACACCATGATATGCATTTGGGAATATATTTGAAATATACACAACAATAGATGGTGTTTTTTGAAATGATGGTTAAATAATTCAAGTCACTGATACATTCACGTAGTTTTGTTAGGAACCATGACCATGTTTCTATGCACTCACTCTTGCAAATTCCATATGCTACAAGAAAATTTTGGTTGTTTCCATCCATCGCAACAACCAATCGCAACAACCAATAACATTGTGCCTTTGAAATCACCCTTTAGGTGGGTTGCGTCTATAACAAATGTATGCCATACAACAGTTGAGGAATGCCTGAAGCTACAAAACAATCATATTTTTAGGCATGCCATATGGAAATATAATTTTATTAAACTAATAATATTACCATGCAACCAATCGCAATGAAAACATATTGAAATCGGTGTTTATCGTTCCTCTGTATGTATGTCATGGTTCTAAGATTATGTTTCTCCAGGTTGTAACCATAAACAGTGAGTCTAGAAAATGCTTCCTCGTAGGACTCTCGCAAAAGCTTCAGCACATGCTCTTTTACATCTCATGCTTACTTGTATGATATATTTATTTTGTACTCTGAACTGAAATCATGTTGTAAGACGGTGCTAGGATACACTTGACTATTATCACTGCTCAATACCTGCGTAATTAAATAATCCAACACTTTCTTATTTGTTTTTGGATGGTTTTGGGTTCAATTGGGTTGAGAACATGTGTGTTTATCCACAAGTTTCCTGAACAAAAACGTGTTACAATCGTCAAGTTTAACAAGAACGTTTTACAATCGTCAAGTTTAACAACTGGTATACACTGATTGCAATTTTCGTGGTAGCAAAACGCTTGAAACATTTGTTTATTTGATCTTATAGTTTTGTACTAAAAACCCTCATTGTCACTTTTCAAACCGAGGGCTAGTTGAAAAGCGGCTTTGTTTTTCTAACAAACTTAGGTATTTAATGCTTTCGTTCGGGTTTAGGTTGTGTGATAGAGTATGTGCATAGACTAGGTCTCGATATTACGGTGTAGGAGCCATACCATAAAATGGCTTCTGTTGGTATATGTCTTTGTCATTGGACCATTTGTTTCGGTATCACTTTTCTAGGTTTGATATGTGAATAGTAAATCTACCGGCTCCCCATATACAACTAAGTTCGCATCTTCGATAAGCGAAAGTACTTGTTTGTAATATGTGTGATCGTCATTGCTACCATGCGTATCTTTGTTGGGACATGTACATACATCATCGCCAACGTACTTATATGTTTATGGATCAACATATAAGATGGGTTTAGCCTTTGGTGGTTGTGAGATATTGACACCTGCCCGATTATTGTTAACTCTTCTACTGGATCAGTTTTCAATGGACCCTTTTCATGTACCCTTTACCCTTCTACCAGTAGATTGTCTATTACCATACCCTTTACCGTTAGATCAATTTCCCCCGACAACATATCAGTTTGGTGCATTGTATTATATAGTGGGGGCTTCTACCACCAAATTTTTTTACATTATTTATCGGATACAGATGCACAACAGATAACACTTTCTCAATAACCTTCTTCAAATGCTTTAGGTCATTTTCATCGACTAGCTCTATAACATATTTCTGTACATGGTTTGGAAAGACAACACAACATTAGGTCTTCCATACCCGTCTTCATCTTAACCAAATACAAAAAATCTGATAAATTTATATCTGTAGGAAACTCAAACCCATAATTTTTAACAAATGGCCTAACATAATGAAGTTCTTCATTTACCAATTACAAATAACCACCCACACACAAAATAAAATATTCATCTGAACAATTAGAACTCATTGTTTTTCTCGGATAAAAATATATCGAAACCAGAATTCTAATAACAATTTTTAACATTGTCATTTTTTGTAAAGTGATCAATGAATGCACTATATGGAAGTATGAATTCCGAACACAATTTTTTGATTTTCGTAGTCAATATACACATTTTCTCAATACGATTTTCTGAAGAATACAAATTTTGTTAAAGTGGACCAGGGGGTTTCATAGGTGTACTAGGCTTTTTCGCCGGTCATACTAGAGAAAATCTAATTTTCATAACACACTCCTGTGAAAATCCTAACCCCTAAAAACGTTTCTAAACCCTAAACTCTAAATTTTAAACCTTTACATTATTTATATTTTCGCAGCCAACAGGACTTTTTCACAGTGGCTATGACTTTCGTAGGCTAGGCTCTGTAAAATTCATGGCTATTTTGGTCAACTTATTTTTTTTTTTGTTTTTTTTTGAAAACCTTTTAATAGATTAGTCTTGTCTTTTCCTCGTATAGTATCAAACATAAACCTAAATCAAAAATTATATTTAATCTTATCATTTGTAATCTACAAAGTGTAAGTTATTAAAATAATATAATTCCAACAAATATCAAACCCATAATAACTATAATATTCTATATTAAGTTAATTATAGTAATTACCATCCCAGAGTTTCATACAACAATGATTCTTAACAAAATATAGTTATGGCCTTAAATCTACAAAAAAAGGTTTTGTTTTTGCAAGTCTCAAAAACTGTTTGTATTGTTGCGTGTCAGCTGGCTTTTCATTGTTTAATATAATTCAAGACCATTCTAAAAAAAAAAAGATTTTTGTTCTCTCTTTTTTTTTCTTTTTTGATACGGATGAAAATATTCGAAGTTGTGAAACAAGGCGATCGAAGAACAGCATTGAAGAAAGCAAAAGCATTCACTTTCCCAGAACCCAAAGGAAGATCTGCCTTTCACTTTAACCTCCTATTTCTTCATTCATCATTTTTACCCCCTACTTTTTCCTCTTTAACACATCACTCCCTCCACCTTTTTCACCTCTCACCACTTTGGGATCAACCAAATTCCCAACGTCCCTATCTCCCTTTCAACCACTTTACTCACATTCTTAGTTTTCAAATTCTTATATTTTAAAAAAATTCTATTGTCATTCAAGATTTTTAATGTTAGCTAACATTTGGCATCTTTATATTTGTTGATCTTATTTTTCGACAAAAAGCAAAGCCATGGTTTTTGGGTCGCCAAATTGGATAATTTCGTAAGATAATTGAATTGTAAAGAGAACATATGGCTTAGTGATAATTATAATGTTCAATTTAATTACTATATGGCACAAAAATTGTCTATCATATATTAAATATACCCCCAAAACAAAAGAAAATAACAGAATTAGCAAATTAAACCACTAGCTATAGCACGATTGGTACTCAAATGAGTAGTTTCATATACCGGAAGCTCCTCGTAATATTGCTCGTTCTTGAAAATGCTCAAGTGATCGAGTTCAAATAAGTCTGAGCTCGTGTCACTTGCCATGTCATCTTCATCATCATTATGTCTTGTTGGAATGTGTTTAAGATTTGAATTTTCGTTTTTCTGCCATTGAAGTTTCTCGAAATCGTGTTCGCCCCGTACGTTTTTCTGACCGCAAGGACGGGAATCTTCATCTACAATTACACTCACGGGATAGAATCGAACCGTTCTCCTCATTCCATTGTTGAGTTGGTCTCTTGATCTTGGAGAATTTTTACTTAAACACGATCGAGAAAATGAGGAGGCTGTTGAACATGTAGATACATTTGTGGATTTCGATTTTCTTTCCGTTCGAATTTGAGTTCGATCTTCAAAACCGGAATCTTTTGATTTCTTCGAATGGCCATGTGGGAAAAGGGCGTTCAAAAAGCTTGTCAGCCGACCTCCCGGTGAGATCGGTTGTTTTACTTTCTTTAAACTCGCGTAAATCTTCAAAGCGCGGGTTTTTGACCGAATGAGACCACTATGGTCGGTTTTATTTGTTTGATCTTCGTCAAACAGATAAAACTCGTTCTGCTTTTTAACCGCAGAACGTGGTGAAACACTGGTTTTCACCTTGTTGAAAGGGCCGAAACATGAAGGTTTCGGCTTTGCTGCTTCCATTCTTGCTTCGGCTTCAGAGTACCATCCGAAGCTCGAATCAGAAGAACTCGAACCAGAACTAAAGAACATCGGGTCATTATCAAGTAGCATTTTCCGATCAAATTCCGGCAATGACGTATGCTTTCTCCGACCTGTCGACACTTTCTCGTTACCTTTCATTTCCATCCATTTATCAACCAAACAAGCTCGCCGGAAACTTGCTATTTCTTCATCCTCCACCGCACTGCTATTCTTGAATCTACCCCGACCACCACCAGCACCGTCGGCGCCACCACTTTTAACGCTCTGTTTCTTCGCAACTTTCGGTTTTCGTAGCTTAAATTCACCAAATTTCTCGTCGCTTCCGTCAATGGACCGATAGATTTCGTCAAGAAGAGAGGAAGAAAATGATGGGTTTTTCGTATTTCTCCTTGATTTGTCTTCTCTAAGTACTTTATCCCAATCATACATGTCGGCCATAACTTTGTAAATCCGAAGGAAACTTGAAAAAAGAAGTAGAGAGAGAAAGAAAGAAGAATGAAGTGAGAAGTGGGTTTTGATTTTCTAGAGAGAGAATGAAAGGCTTGAAGGAGAATGTTAATGAATGATGGAGATGAACAGGGAAGAGGCAAGACTTTATATAGAGTAAGATGCGCGCGTGCATGGTTAGTGGCAATTTGCTTAAGATGTGCATTTGATTATGAGAGCCATATTTTAAAAAGACAAAACTACCCTTCTTTCTATTCAATGTTACAAGAATTTTTTTGGAATGGAAAATATAATATTTCATTTGCAAACATGTAAACCACATTGTTTCCTGATGTAATAACGTTTATGCTTACAAATTGGTAAGAGATTATATATAGTTAATTATAAATTGAAATATTATATGAAGTAGTAACAAAATCAATCTGATTGTATAAATTGGTAAAAAGAGGAACATATATAAATTGATAAATAAACTAATAAATTATGGTTGCATAAATTTGCATTAGCCCGTTATATCTTAATTCTTACGAATTAAAATTAGGAACTGAACAATTAATACGAAATTAGAAATGTCACTTCTCAAATTTCAAAAATATAAAACTTTAGTTTTAATTTTCTAGAAAAACAGAGTTTTTTTTTTAAGACTCAGAACTTATTTTTTTCATTAATAAATATGATAAATTATTGGTACACAGAGTATAAGCGTCTAGTTATTAATAAAATTAAAATTTTTTTGATGCTAACATCATCTTCAATCATCGATTTTATCTATACTTTTTTTTAGTTGACATGTTATTTTTCTATTATGTTTTTAGAAAACTTAAATCATCTTTATTTTTTTTTTATTTTTTTACTTTTATCAAATTAAATAATTTTTCCTTATCTTTATAAAAATATTCTATAATGTCCCTTATGTAATTTATTATTTTTACACATATGTAATAAATATAAATAAAAAATACTTAACAATAACCTTAAATGAAAACATTATATTATAATATTGAAAAATATAAATATGTGGGTATCTTTTTCAAATAAAAAAATTATAATATTATTATGTTTATTGTTTTTAAAAAAACTAAAAAGTATCATATGATCATTATGAATTTAAAATTTAATAATGCGATTTAAAATGATAAGAAAATAAATAATAAGAAAATAATAAATTTTTACAGGTTAAATAAGATAAGGAAGTAAACATTTTACAAAAAAGATGGTTAATTATATAGAATATAAAACTCAAAAAAATATCTATTAGAATCTAACAATTTTTTATTATTTGCTAAAAAATTCATTTCAATTTAAAAAGCACTCATCGATGTCGATTATTAATATTTAACATCTCAAAAACACTATGATTAAAGATGCTCTAAGTATTGAATCGGATAATTTATTTATTTTTTTGATGAGAAGGCAAACCATTATTTGTTTCTATACACACACTTCAATCTAAAAATGATATTTTTATTATTTAGTTTGTTGTTAAAATTACAAAGCTTTTTATTATCATATTAGAATCCAAATTTGTTTATATCTTAACTAGCAATGTTATAAGTTATTACTATTAGTTATGACAATGGGCAATGCTATGTCATTTTGCGTGCCTAAGAGCATTCACAATAGTAATTTTTTCAACTCAAAAAGCTCTTGAAAAATGAAAAAAATGTTGTGAGAGCTTTTTTAATTCAAAACTTTTTACATGAGCTTGTTAATTAACAAGCTTTAGCCAAGAACTTTTTCATCTAATATGTGAGACCCATAATTTTTTAACCAATTATAACTAGCCAATGTTTATAAAAAAATAAAAATAAAAAAATAAAAAAAAACATTTGAAAAGCAAAATAAGAAATCCTTCCTATTGCAATGCTTTTTTATTCTGAGCTTTTTTATTAAAAGATCTCCTATTAGAGATGCTCTAACTTAACAAATTGAAACTTTCAAACCAACGAACCTACATAAGAAGCATTTTGTAGCCACCATAAGCTTACTTTATCAATGAAAAGGTTAATTAACTGATGTTCAAAGTTTTACTTTAGGCATTATTTTTCTTGTTCTAGATATATGATGATTTATGTTATTTACCTTGCTCTATCAATAAAAGGGTTAATTAAACGAGGTTTAAAGTTTTAGTTAAGCCATTATTTTTCTTGTTCTAGATATATGATGATTTATATTCTTTATGCTTTACATTGAACAAATGGTTAGTTTGTAATGGTATCTGAGTTGCCATTTATCTTTAATGTGCATTATATGTATCTTATTATTAATCAAAAACTGTATTAAATTATAAAGACAACTCAATCAGTTAACTTTTAAAAAGACTTATTAACATTGTTGCAATAGATTTTCATTTACCTTTTCATATAAAAATATTATTAAAAAGTCACTTCAATATATTTGTAAAATTAACTAGTTTATTCTTTTCTATCTTAAATGAGTATAAAAGCCCCTCATTTGTTTTGTCATTTTTAAATATAGATTACATATTTTAAATGAATATTACCTCACATTCATGACGATGTTTTATATTTAATAGAACATATTAATTTATTTTCTCGTCTGCTTCGTCATTTTTAAATACACGTTAACTGAATATGTCTATTATTATAGAATATATTCATTTATATGTTGTATATTTACTAAAATAAGCTAATTGATCAGAAAATATTAAATATTCAGCATGTATAAACAAATTAATGACTAAAATAAAATATTATTTATGTAGCATCAAAAATATTTGACGTAAGATAGATAAATGGTTAGGGACCAAAGGGCCCAGCGGTATCAATATATGTCCCTCAATCCAAGTGGTGAATGTTCTAGTCTCGTTAATGATGAAATTTGTAGGATACGAGGTGCAAAGTAAGAGTAGATCAATTTGCCGTTCAAAAAAATAAAAGATTAAAATTTAATAAATAATTAAATAAACTCCAGAAAAAAAAAACTCACCTCCTTGGTCCATAATAATAAGAAGCCTATGAATCAATTTTTAAATAATAAAAAGCTTGAAGATATCGTTTGAGATGCACTATTTAAATTTTAGTTATGATTTGAATTTAATGAACTCATTATATGAAAACAAATAAATAAATAAACATGTTAGTTAAATAATTGAGAAGAATAGTAAGAATCGAGCTGATCTTGGGATGGGGTCGGGAGGTGGGGTTTTTATAAGACAGTGGAGAATCTTGGTTGGAGGTAGTGCATATTAGTGGGTAGGCAACCAACGTATCAGTTGTACTCATTGCCTCGATGGATGTTTACAACAAAAGAATCAAAAGATAGATTTTGGTTGTATATAAGTTTCTCGAAAATTTTAATATCTAGAAAATTTATACTAGCCACCAAAATTTGAAAAGTATATATATGCTAAAAGGTCGCAAGTGTATCCGAAGTGAAATCTTCTTCTCAATGACAAGCCATATACTATATAACTATAACTCTATAAGGTACAAAGGGAGAAAAGGCGAAAACAACTGAAAAAATAAAAAAATTAACAAAAATTTAGCACCGGATTACAACACCAACTATTCCATCTAAGGTTCATCTTTCTTCTTCAGAGCATTGATATATAAATGTGATAAGATTTGTACCCCGTTTGCCAAAGCCGATTTCATTTGAGATTTGTGGTCAGGACTTTTTAAGGGCTGATAGATACTTGCTAATTGAGTAAAAGATGACTGAGTCAATATCTGACCCCAGTCAGACTTATCCAAACTGGTCGGGTAAAAAGTAAAATTTAGGGCTTAGTTACGAGTCATAGGTAAATTTCAGTTTATCAAATGGTTTGACTCGGACCAAGTCAGACGTAACCTATTACTAGACCAGTAAAAGACAAATCAAACAGACCATAACATTACTAAAGTTCCATATAACCCAAAGAGGTGATGGGGCAATCAACAAAATATGGTTATAATCTTTTGGGGAATTGTGGCATCGGTTGCAACTTGTATCCGAACCAATATCGAGATTGACCTAATTGACCATGGTCAGCAGCCTTTCATGTTTGATTGTCCATGCCAGAACATATAATTAAAAAAATACCAATGGGAATTAATATCTAACTACTTTTTAATTGGTTTAGAAAAGGTAAATCAAGTTGTAAGCCGTTTGAAAGGGTGTTTCATATGTGTTGGCACAAACTCCAAAAGAGGAGACATTGCATTAAATTAAGTTTGAAGCAATCGCACATATATGTTTTGTAGGGCAAGCTTGCCTCCATTTTTCATGCCAATATCACATGCCCTCCTCCATTATTCAACCCTCGTAGTTTAATATAGGGCTTGAATAGTCTTTCATGCATATCTCACTAGTAATATATGCATATGAATTTGTAATATATCACCCTTTGAATTGGATAATTATACATTCTTCTTATTGTATGATTTTTATAATGAATTCATACTTTATGTTAAAAGAGGGAAACCATTGTTTAGCAAAGAATATGTAATTGCACATAAAAGTTACCAAAAATGGTAGTCAAACAAATATATTTTGGATCGCATATGTCCACTTTGTAGGACATAGTTTCCTTGTTGTGATGAGTTTGTTGTCGTTTTCAAGAAACAAGTGTTTGGTCAAGTCTCCTACAAATAAATGGATAAGATGGATAAAATTACATTCTATTTAAGTTGTGTAACTATTAAGCGTTTGAAATACATTTAGTAAGAGAAAAGTAATAAATATATAAACCAAAGTCAGTGCCATTAATACCTAATAATAATTATTGGTAAGAAATAGATTAGACTAAAAGTTAACATTGTAGTCTCTAAACAAATGAAATGAATTTTTCTCTTTTGACATCACTGTTCTTTTTGTATAGATCTCCCCTTCAAATTAAGCAATTTATTTTAAAATTTTATTAGTATATATTTGAATGTCATGGTTGCAAATCCCTTCTCATTAAATGTATTAGTTGGGTTCCACGAGCTTCCTATATTTTTTATTGTATGAATAAATAAATATTTCCTATATACTTAAATAATCAGTTTTAAATACGGTAGGGAATAGATTACGAATAGCTATTTTGAAGAGATAAAAGACAAAAACCTAGCTAAACTCTTTTTTAATGTTCTTATATTATTTTAAATGACATTTTTAAGACATTTATTGGTTATATATTTATATTTGTATAATCATGCCAAAATAAAAAAATCCAACTTATTGTATCTTTATGTTTAGAAATCTTTTATATAAGTCTTTTTGTTAAAACCAATATATCTTAGTTGGGGTTAAAATTATACTTTTTAACCAATAAACATAAGTAAATTGGTTGCATTGCCTTTCATAAAAAACACAACTTATTAAGTAGTATCATAAGACCCAAAACCCGTTGCCGTTGGCTTAAAAAATAGTAGCATCAAACTCAAAATCCGTTAGAAGCCAACTCGATCACAAAGCTCAACATTTAGGAAACATGTGACCATCCTACATGATTCCATATAATGGGTTTGCAAATTCCATCCCTAAATGTTTGTGTTTATACGGCCACCAAGGTCAACAAACAACCACTAAGGTCAATAAACGTCCACTACGGTCAACAAATGGGATTTTTTTGAAACACCTACATTAACTGATGTGCATATATAGAATGCTTAAACCAAATTCACTACAAGCAAAGATTTCCCCAATGAAATCTTTTTCCAAAATAACATGCATGAATACATATAGTATATATATAATAAGAAATAACATGTAGATGTGATATTATATGGAAAACCAACTTCAAAATATCCAAAACATTTGATAAGGACATGTATTCTAGGTATTTACTCACCTCATGTTGTAGAGCAAAGCTTACTTCAATCCTTAAGCATTTGGAGTACTTACTCATCACCTGAGATTACAAAAAGTTAAGTCATTAATCCCCTAAATACTTGTTAAGTCCGTAATCAAACATCTTAATGTTAAACATCCCATTTTATTCCATTTATATCATATTTAAGACCATAAAAGAATATAGGTGAAAACTATACATTACTAGGATTCACATGAAAAAGTTATGCATGGCTCCACTCAACCATATTGATCAATAAGGAATTCCACTCGACAAATATCCGGTCAAGTGAGCATGTATAATGACCAAAAATGCCTTTGAAGAAAGAGCAAGCAACAAACTCAAGTCCAGTTTATTCTTAGTCTTAATGTGATGCGCCGTTTCACGTTAAGTTGTTTGCGGCGAATTAATTATTTTAGCGGAAATAACAATAATAATAACAATAATAATAATAATATCTTAGATTTATTAATTTTGGTGGAGGTTGGAATTTGTCTATGAACCAAACTAAAAATGATAGCAATTTCTCGGATGGGGTTTATATGGTTGATATGCCAAAGTGGGAGGGTTGTTTTTGCCAAGTGCCAAAAAATTAAATTAATTCTCTTGAGGGCTTATTGTTACGAGAAATATGTTGTAAGCCGTAGGGCTCGCACATGACACATGCGACTAATACAACAACCTTAGTTGTTGATTCCTTTGTGCCTTGAACCCCTCCAAGCCGTGAATATTCCTTCTCGTTTTCTTTCTTTCTTCTTATTGTTGCTTTGAACGAGTATCGTGAGTGAGGTAGAAGTGAGTGGGAGTATCGTTATGTAGGAGAAAAAGACCTAGAGGAAGGAGGATCTGATGGAAGTAAAGGTCCAAAGGTTTTGGGATTGCATTCTTAGGTATCGTCTTCTTCTCTTCTCTTTTGTTCTAGCCGAGATTTTCACCAACACCACACCTCCACCGTGAGGTGTGTGTGTGTGTGTATGTGCTTGTGTTTGAATGTTTATGGCTGTCCTTAGAGCCTCCAATCAGATTTTGAAGTGGTATCTGTCTATAGCTTGATACCTTAAAGTGGTCCTTATCCCACACACTTGCCAATGTGTATGGGTGTGTGCATATTTTTGGAGGTGTTGGTGTTTTGTATGCATCATGATCCTTACCATTTGATTATAGTGTTCCTTTTTATGTCCATTCAGACCCTAGAGGTCTTAAGCTTGGTCTTAATGGGTTTGGAGTTGGAAATCCTAAACCCTAGTATCATTTTATGTGACATTGCAATTTCACTGTTTTGAGCTTCATATTAAAAAATTCATATAAAATCGTATGGGTGTCAATTTGGGGTGAACTTTACATCCCCCGAATGTTCTATGAGTGTAGATTCTTGGTCTAGAAGTCCCTAGCTTAATTCAAGCCCTAGGTCAGGTGAAAGTTGAAATCTTCACTGACTGGTCCAGGCCTGAGTTTAACAGTGAATTCTGTATTGCTAAATTCATAATTAATTGTAAAAAAATCTTTTAGGGGCAAGGCCAATGGGAAAAGTTTAATGTGAGAGTATAGTTTGTTTAAACCAAAAATCAGAACCTAACTCCTTGACTATTTTGTGATTTGGTTGAATCTTTGAAGTGTGGTCTACTGAGTAAACGGATCAAGTCAATCAACTTTGAGGATTTATCATTTGTTATTGGAATATGAAAATGATCTAAGGTCAGGCCCTGTAATCTTTTCCTTGGGTCTAGTGTTTTCATGATGTTTCTTAGATTTTATCTAGAAATCCTCCTTGGTTGAATATTGCAAATCTTGTACGTGGGTCAGAAATTAGCTTTGCTGTCGGATATCCTTTTTGAGGTATCTGTTTGATTAGGGGCTTGGGTGTTATAATGGGTGTCCGGGTTTACCCAAAGTTAACTAGAACATCTAATAACTCCATTAACAAGAAAAATGAACAAAGGGGGTTGGGGTACATGTTAGGACACGGTTCATGTCGGGAATCAGAAAGTATACAATTATAAGTAGTTATTTACAATATATAAAATCCACTCTAAGTAGTGGTATATGTTTGTAGGTTGGTGGAAGGAGGGTCTCTGAGTGCTGCATTGCCTGTGTGTTACCTACTACTCTTATCATGTGACTTTCTAACTACATTGTATGGATGTTATACATTCTTAACTATAGTTTGTGTGTGCTTATACGATGTGTGTGGATAGTACTATCTTGTTTGGATATCTAGTGTGGGTAGTGCTAGGTTGTTTCCATTGGATGTCTTGTGTGTGCTATTATATGTCCCTTGTTGTAGTTGTGTGTTGAAATGATGTAATGTTATACTTATTGTGGTATGTTGGATGTCTAGTGTGTGTTGGTGTGTACTGTTATACTGTTATGAGGTCTATTAGGGGTTATATAGGGATGGGTGTGTACAGAGGAAGATTTACATGCATGGCTAAGGGTGTTGAGCGAATGACAAGATGTGCTGAGGGTGCTGAGCAGATGGTAAGATGCATCAAGAGTACTGAGCAAACTGCAAGATGTGATGAGGGTGCTGAGCAGATTGCAAGATGCACAAAGAGTACTGGGCAGATGGCAAGATGCGCTAGGCCGATTTGCATGTACAGCTCAATGTACAGGGTAGAGTAGACTAAGGTTATTGTGATGCGATGTTGTATTTTCCTAATAGGGGTAGAGTACGTGTGGCTGATATGCTTTATATGTGTTGGAACTCACTAAGTTGTGTGCTTACCCTTTCCCCATAGAATCATTGTTTCAGGTTTTTGCAGGTGAGGGTGATGGAAAGGTGTGATGAGTATACACTGTGTTGCTTCCTTGGTGATTATGTTTTGGATCTGACTTTAGTTAGATTTTCACTTTCGTTGGTTTGTAACTTGTGTTGACAATTGAATGTTTAAAAAGATTTGATTTATGTTATGTTGGGAAAATAATAAATAATCAAACGTGTTTTGGTTGAAAATGTGTTATTATAATTTTTAAATTTACCTTAAAAACTAGGATGTCACACTTAATGAGTTAGAGCTTCGAAGTTTGCGAAAACCTATTTGAACACCGATTAAGCCATCAATGAGAGTAGATTAGTGATGTGCTAACCAAAAATCACTAGAAAAATTCAAAACACCTCAATAGTTAGAAACTTGGGTTTGGGGGTAAAAACATACACCCTAACTCGAACATAGAAAGTGATCTAGTGGAGATTATCCTCACAATTGATTATAAGGATTTGATTCCAAGGCTTCTTCTTTTATAATACCCTAATTCCATCTCTAAGCTTCCTCTAAATCATAAAATCACCATGGAGAGCCTTCTATGTCATTTCCATGATGATGGGGACGACGAAAGAACCTTAAGTAATCACATATTTGGCTGATTCGAACACTTGGTCCTTCACTTAAGACTTTCCTTCTTTAAATCCAACTTAAATTCTTCAGACTTAATAGTTGCATTAATTCTACTAAAAGCCCACAAAATTATGATAATTTACATTTCTAGTCCTAAATAAGTGAAGACATGGCCAAAGCTAAGTTTCAAAAAATTGATGATTTTAGTCCCTCATACATAAATTTCCATAATTATCCTCTACTAACTTTTCCAACTTAGGAATTTCAACACAAACCTTTAAATATGAATATGTTAATAAATTAAGGGTAAATTGCAAAAAGTCACAAAGTTTACACAAAATCTTAATTTTGACACTGTGTTTATTTTTTGTCAATTAAGTCACTAAGTTTTTCAATTTGTTGCAATTTTGACCATTTGACCAGTCAATCCAGCTGCTAGTTGACGTGATATTACGGTGTGCCAGTCTTTAGTGATGTCAAGCTGACTTAGCGTTGACATGACCATAGTTTTTTTTGAAAAGTTAGATTTAAAACAACAATTATAAGGGATAATGTATTTTATTTAGTTATTTAATGATACAAATACAATATTTTGAAAGTAATATGATATACGGTGATTGTATTTACTATATACTAGTAATTATAGAAAGAAATTTAAAGCATTCTTTTAAAAATTCATTTGAAAGTAAGATGATACGGTGATTGTATATACTATCTACTGATAATTATGTTAGAACTATAAAATATATATTTAGTAGAATTAGCAATTATGGTTTATATATGTGTGGATTTGTTAATTGGTCATTATTTATTTTAATAGTCAAATAAAATTTTTTTTTATCTAAAATAGAAAATACCATCATGCAACGTTAGTACCACACCATCAAATACTAACACATCATCATACCACGTCAGTTGACAACCAGGATGATTGATCAAATTGTCAAAATTGCAACAATTTGGAAAACTTAGTGACTTAATTGCAAAAATAAAAAATACAATTATGTAAACATAGTAACTTTGTTGCAATTTGCCCATAAATTAACCCCAAAACTTAGACAATAATAGTTCAAAACTAAGTTTCAAGATAATGCTATTTGAAGAGTAAGCTCCTACTTATTTGCTTCACTTAATGATTGATTAAACCTTTACTGAAAAATACTCATGTTGTTGTTGTAGATCAACAATTGTTCTTTGAAAGTTAACATTCAACAACTTGTTATCTTCGTGAAATTTTGCAACTTCGCCCATCCATTGAACCAAGACTATTTTAGAATTTTCATTTGAGATAAAAATGTGAGATTGATAGACGCATTGAACATTATCAAATCCAGCAATGAAAGTATTAATCTTCATATGGTTACCAATCATCTTTGACCACTCAAAAAACATTTTTTATGGTTTCATGTTTTTAGAAAATTGAAAGATGAATGAATCAAGAAAAGTAAAAATGATATTCACTTTTCGATTCAGTTTCTTAAAATCTTTCTTAGACATTAACTCATTATCTTGATCACATTCCAATTCATAATAATCCACATCGTCTTTACGTAACTTCACCATTTCATAATCTCCTTTAACAAGATTGGCATATAATTGATTCAAAACTTCACCTTGTGTAAAGACAACATGTGTAGGATATTCTATCTCCTAATAAATTGTAAATGCCCCTTTGGGAAGATTCCGTTTGACTTCTTTAAAAGTTTTTAAACTAGAAAATAATGTATGAATCTCAGAATGAAGATCGAGAGTAGAAGCATCATCTTTACGATTTTGAACATGAGGATCACTCTGATTACTTGAATTAGCTTGAAGTGTAACATAATCTAATAGATTCTTCACTTGATGTTCAAATATTTGAAGTAAGGAAGTAATTATAAGTTGAGTACCTTCGGATATGACTATAGGAATTACCACTTCAAAAGAGTCAAGTTGAACAAGAACTTTAGAAGTAATATTGGTGCACTGACATTTAACACTTCACCAATACAAAAAATCGCATCAGCTTCAAAAACAATTGGTTTGTAATTAATTAAAACTTCAACCAATGGTTCACTGACAATCATAGATCCAACAATACCTGCTTTAAGAATCGTCGATGGAATTGTTTCACTAATATTTTCTTCAACTAGCTCACGAACAGTCTCACCACCATGCGATTCCCTGTTTTCCACTTAAACTACTTTTTCTTGTTTAACAAACTTTCCTCTTCTTGGCGTTTTTGAAGGTTCGTCTTTAATCTATTTTTTTAGTTGGGGTTTTCCTTTTTCATGTAGTAACTTTTGAAACCTTCGCAGATGTAAAACCTTCGGGACTTTGACAAACTTGATAAGGAATAACCATTATTACCCTATATTGTGTTAGGATAGAACTATCTCATAAAATCCCTTTCAACATTGCCTCATGAAATTTTCTAATGAAAAAAATGAAATTGATCTAGAACCTTGGTAGGAATTGCAATCTAAGAAAATTAATACTCGGTTCCTCAGTAGAATCAATCTTATTTTGATGAAATTCATAAGCAGAAGAGACAACAAAGGCTTATAAACAAAAAAGAAAATTTAGTGGCATGCTTTGAATGAGTAATACTATAAATGATCTTATTCCAAATAATAGTTGCCTAGTCCGCATTCTTTGCCCTAAAAATGCCATACATAATTGCTAAAATCGTCTTGTTAGCATAATCTAAACCCACAGTTTTGCTTGTTAAACCTTGAATAATGAACCCAAATAACAAACTCCATTAGGCAGGAAGTTTATTCTTCCTAAACTCAAAAACCCTACTTATCTAAGGTTTATGGCCTAGGTTAAACATGTCAACAAATCTTGAGAAGATCTAAATATATATTTATTATGAATTGGAATACCTAGAAGCTTAGCAAAATTGGTCTTTGAAATTGTAAGTTTCTTCCCCACTTCATTTTAAAAAAAAACTATTTCAACATTTCTTTGAATAATTGTAGTTAAAAAGGAGAGATCCAAAATTATCATAGAACCTCTTGCGCTGTCGTCAAAGCCATATTGAAAAAATGAGTTTCTCAAATATTCAACAATGATCTAAAGTGCTTGGGGTTATTTAGATGGATTAAAAAGTTTGCCATAGGAAATACGATCTCCGGTAGTAGCAACTATTGTTAAGAATGTGAGAAAAATAGTATAGAAAAAGCTTTAGGGTTTTGGAGTGAATTCGAAAAGTTGGAAA
The DNA here is from genome assembly GCA_023525715.1 of Cichorium intybus. Classification (NCBI taxonomy): domain Eukaryota; kingdom Viridiplantae; phylum Streptophyta; class Magnoliopsida; order Asterales; family Asteraceae; genus Cichorium; species Cichorium intybus. The sequence goes on along the minus strand of CM042015.1, from coordinate 62,497,809 downwards.
GAGAAAGTAACAAATAGGCATAACTTGTATAAAATAATTTGAATCACTGATACTCGAGTCGAGAGTAGGAAATACGAAATCTACATTTAATGTGTGTCCCATCAACCGTCAGATGTAATGATTCCACGTCCCCAATTATAAATCTAAGCAAGTCGACATGCCTTTTGAAACAAAAATGTACTTTAAAAATATATTAGACACATATAAAAAATATCCAAAGATTTGAAGATTTCGAAAGTATCGGATTTAGACAAATATATTTAGATTTTCTGTTTTAAGAAACGAAAAATACAAAATCGAAATAACAAAAATACTTTTGTGATTCTATGTTCTTAAAGAGAAAATGACTGAAGGTAAAAGACTAAATTGAAATAAGCAAATTATGTTTGTGAAACATTTTCAAATAAGAAGTAAAACTAGAAACCATTTAAGAAAATCAGTTATATCACTTGAATAAATGACGAAGATGCCTCCAGAGTTTATATATCCAATAAAACTGACTCAAAGTATCTCTAAATAAGATTTGAACTAAGTCATAAAGTGATTATTTCAAAGAAAATATTTTTGAAAATGCAATCAAGTATAGTAACCAAATAATCTTTTGTGTGCAAATATTCAATATTTTCAATTTGTGTAAAATAGATTCGTAATTTCAAAAAAATCACAGTTGGTGTTTAAAGAAATAGAACTAAGTTTTTACATCAAAATTTGGAACATCTTACACTTTAGTTATCGTATAACTCAAGAGACCAATAAATAACAATCTGAATGTCAATTCATCGAATAGTACTTAATTCTTTGTTTCTAAAGTAGTATTAAGGTATAAGATGTCTATTTAATGATCCAAAATATTATATTTGTAGCATATTAATGAAGAATTTGAAAATACTAATTACATTAATGAATCTTAATGCAAATCAAAGACCTAGAGAACCATATCATTGAAATAGCATTCGGTATATTCAAAATGAATTTCAACAAAATATTGAAGTTTAAAATTTTTTGAAGCTATCATGTCTCATTTTGCAATGAGAAATTGAAATAAAAAATATTTAGATGTAAACATTAACAAAGAGTTGAAATTTTTTTTTTGAAGATTTAAGATATTTTATGAAGGTGATCAACAAGAATTCACAAATATTATAATGTTTATAAAACTATTTTTTATTATTGAAATAAAATAAGTAAAAGAAGTAAAACAAAATGAAATTATTAGAATAAATGAAAGTAAATAAAGAAACAAAAGAAAAAGAATTATAGAAGAGTATTGGAGCTTAGCTAATAAATAGTAATTTTGAAACAAACTTTTATTTTAGTATATAGATAACTTGGGTTTTGACTTTGGCTTGAGAAGAATGAGCATTATCATTATGAAAACTTTTAGTTAATGAATTTACCAAAGAAGTCAATGTTTCAGATTTCAACTATTAGCATTGCTCCCCTCAACTACAACAATATATTTATTTGTAAAATAGGCTTCCTTTTAAGTTAAGCATTTGTGGCTTCAATATTAGCAGATCCCTTTAATTTGAGACACTAATTAGATTATGCTTTAAACCTTCAACATAAACAACTCTTTTAATGATAAATTTTTTGTTTGTGATTTTTTTATTTGCTTTGATTAATGCTTTTTCATTGTTTCCAATATTGATATATCCTACTCCTCTCAATTCTCCAAATCTTTTAAGTGTTATTTCTTTCCAGACATATGAAATGAGCAATCACTATCGATATATCATTCCTTATCATAATACTGATCACATATCACTTGCAATCAAGAGAGAATTTTAGGTACCCAAACTTGTTTTTGGGTCCTAGTGAGTCATTGGATTGTGGCAAATAAACTTTGAAATTTGGATTGAATTGATTGTTTTTCTTTGTAACAGACATTGGCTTCGGTATAGCCTTCAATATCTATTTGCTTCCCGACTTCGATATGCTTTTGATTTTAGACTTCTGTGTCCATGTGGTTAGCGTATTCAATATCCTTCTGGTTACCAATTTTACAACGAAAAAGTAATGCATAATGTAATGAACACCAATTGTTGAGTGAAGAGTTAAAAACAAAGAATTATGGAATGTAATTAACATCAAGACGAAATTCAAATTTATAAGTGTTATTGATCGGTGAGTGTTTACTTCTCAAGTGTTACAATAAAAGAACACCAACTGAAAAAAGTTAACAAACACTCTCTGTCCTCTCGTATATATACTAATAAACAAATTAAGCCAGTTGAAGGTAACAACCAATAATAAAAAGACAACTAGGATTAGCCCACATGATATTCTATTATACCGCTTGCTTTCACTAACTTACGCCTCGAGGTTAGGTGTTTTATAGCTCATCTTATGTCAAATACCAAAGGAGCATTACGAAGCTCACCTGACTTAGGTATATCAAAACATAATCTTTACGAAGTACGTATCCAAATGTTTAAGATAGACACAATAAAACTTGTACTTCAACAACAACAATACAAGAGAATACAATTAAAACCTTAAAAAGCCCCATCCCTAACCTAATATTGGCACGCTAACTATTCCCTTATCTCACTTCAGGTTGTTGATCTCAAGCAAGCAAGGAGATATTACTTTTGATATGTCAATCAATCAATTCTTTTCCTGCTCTGTGTGATTATTTGAAGAGATAACCTATTCGTGGTAATTGTTTTCCAACATCAAATGATCCCAACAAATTGATGTAGTAATTCTAACATCTTATGGTTTGTTATCATTGTATGTTTGTTCTAATTGGATTTAGTGCTTAGGGATAAATACCTTTTAAAGTTAATTTGCTTCCTTTGTGCTTGATTTTATATTGGTTCTGGAATTATCAATCCCAACAATAAGTAGGTCTCAATGTGCCAAACATATCACCCTCCTTTCCTTACCATCCATGTCTTCTCATTGCCAATTAAATGTATTTCATCCATTTCCAGTATCGCATGACATGATCACACAAGCTAAAATAAAGAGAAGGAGATGCCATACACTTACCTGAATTGCAAATGAAAACAAACACAAGTTGGTTGTATATATATGATCATCCATGCACATCAATCAACTGGAAAACCTGATTACCACATGCCAATAACTCCAATCGATTTCCCCATAGGGAGTGTTAGGTTTCAATCAGGGGATGGCCACTGGCCACCTCTCTACCCCCGTAGGTGATTGACCCGGACCACCCTGCTGCCAGGTGTGCGTGGGGCCCGAGGTTGCTTCATCAGGGTCATCCAAAGGATGGGTCGGGTGGGGTCCTCGGTTATCAAAAAAAAAAAAAAAAAAAAAAAACTCCAATCGACCAATACCACCAATCACACACTAACGTTGACGACAAAAAGGCATTGTCTTCAATAACCAAATCCCCTCTCCGTGGTTGTCGATTGCCATAGACCTAACCATCCTAAAACTAACACCAAATGTTCATGGAATGTTGCAACTGATTCTTAATCCGATTACAATCAATAACACAAAAGAAAAAAGATATGAGAGAAATGATTTTAACCTCACTACTTATATATGTTTTCTTTCCCTTGAAATTTGTTTCTTAAGCTATGTGGGATGAAAATTATATTTGTCTCTTTACTTATAAATGTTTGATTTCTCTTCGGTTGTGTTTCTTAAGCGATGTGGGATAAGAAAATGACACAAAATAACACACTATGAAGGAAATTTTGATCTCACATCGTCATGATAAACCAACTCAAGAAGCTTTTTTATTCTATAAATAAAGGTCCTCCCTCAAGTTAAAACAATTATATAAATCCTTTGATATTTTTTTACTGTTGGAAATATTTTCAAATATTAAAGTTCAAGGAAATATATAGTTAAAGTTTTCTTATTTTTTTAATGAAGTTGAGCTTTAAAAATTTCACGAGTCGATCCAAGATGAGCTACGGATTCGTTCATCAAGTTGTACAAAATAGCATGCATTGTGCTGAATAATGCAATTCTGAACTTTTATTTCTTATGGAATATTGATGGTCAAAAACGACTATTTCTAATTTTCTCGGAGGTCATTCAATCAATATTTACTTCGTGTATTCAAACTATATATATTTTTTATTATAAAGGAAGTCTTCCAAATCAATGTGGTACAAGATAAATGATTTATCTTTTACCACATCAAGTTGATTTTTTTTCTTTATCACACATTGCTTCACATACATATATGACCTTTTCTCTTTCTATTATATAATACAATTCATTTGCTTCCATTATCCAACAAAGAGAACACTATTAATTTAAATTAAATATTCGAAATTAAAATGTGACCAAATACGCGTCTGGAAATCAAAAACATGAGAGAGAGAGAGAGAGAGAGAGAGAGAGAGAGAGAGAGAGAGAGAGAGAGAGAGAGAGAGAGAGAGAATTCAAGAGTGTAAATGTATACTAGACATGATTCATTTTTTATAATTGATTAATTTGGCGAGTTAAGTCGGTTAATTTTACAATAAATAATTAAAATAACTATTAGTGAAATAGAAAATTACTTATATAAATCGTACCTGATTCATTTTCGCCCTACTTACTAGACATCAAACTCCTTCATTGTTCACGACATTTTTCTTTTCCATTTAGCATTGTCGTAGATATAATAGATGGGTCTTCATAAATTTCTGTTTCTGTACTCAGCTGGCCGCTACGTTTTATGTTCATACTATTATTATTCGTCGTTTGAAAAAACTTATATAAAGATAATGACGTTAGCCGAAACTAAAAAGATGGTGACATAGATTGCCAAGGTGGCAACTCACGTGTGCAGTGAAACATGACAACCGTATTACCACGTGGCGAAAACGACACATCCTGAGGATGTTCTTTTGATCACGCGCACGCCATGCTACACTGTCGTCAAAGAAATAAGGACCAGAAGGTGACAGATCACCATTATGTCTACTTTTGTGGGTTACCCTTCGTCACACTTGCGTCAATTGCACCCCACAGTCCTGCAACTGATCTGCTATGTTTATTAATAAAAAAATGTCAATGTTTATTATTATACATGTTTGTTTTATCTTTTGTATACATGTTTGTTTGATCTTTGTTTAAAAAATTCTGGTTATTTCGCGTGTGTTTCATCAATTTTAATCCATACTATATAAGTAATTACGTATCCAGTTTTTAAATCTAGGTTACTTAATATTATATGAACTTCAAGCGTAATGATTTTTGTAAGTTATAATGTGTACTAACTTAACAACTTTTATTAAATTCAATTAATAATGTTTATACAATTTTATATTATATAAAACAATGAGCAAATGAAGCACACCATTAGGGGACCAAGTTAGACAGTATGTCCGATCTTCTTATTCTTCTTTTGGATCACGTACGTTGACCGGTGTTTTAGAGCGTTTGATGCTCAACACTAGTCTCATTAAATTCAATGTCATATATATTTTTATGAAGATACATGGTTTGAGTTTAATTTTATAGAGATGCTGCCCGTTTACCTTGAGAAAGAAATAAAACTAAAAGTTATGTACATGTAATCAGCCAAAAGTAAGACGCTATATAGTTAGGGAAAAAAAGGTAAGGTTCTAATACTAAATATAAGGATAAAATGGTCAGAATAGTTTGAAGATAACTTTTTTCAATTAGGTTAAACAAGAAAACAAAAGGAATGCAAATAAAAATACTATCAATTGACTTCAGATAAGTTTACTAAAAAGAAGAAGTTGATGATGGCATACGAAGGAGGAATCTGTAAACTCAAATAATAAGAGGTTTTTAATATTCACATATTTAATTTAAGAGTTATTTTTTTTTTCAATAAATAAGGGTTTCATTTTCCCTCAGGTTATATGAGTTTTCTTTGTGTTTTAGAAGATTTTTGCTTCTTGAGAAACGAATATATTGGTTTTTAAGGAAAGTCGGATTCTTTTTCTTATTGGATCGATGCTATTCTATCCTTAATCATCTATTATATTTCATGATTGTTTTTTTATTGGATGCCATGGTTTTGTACGTTACTTGGATGCTATTAAATTCTCTTATGCGGAGAGTGTATTTATTAATCCAATATATTTCAAATAGTCGTGAATTATACAAACATTATTCAACACCTAAAAATAGCTTTAACTCCCACAGACAAGGTAACCATTGCACACGAGCTCGAGGACATGTTAATGATGCTCTCACCACTTAGCATATCAGGAGTGGGGCTATACATATTAATCGTTCTTGACCGATACTTATTAAATGTGTCCTACAAATCCCATAAAATTTGATCATGCATGCATATATATACAACCATTTATGACTGTGCACCTATCTACTAGGATATATTAATGTATAAATATCTTCATTGATATCAACAATGCCATAAGTCAAAAACAATAACAAGAATAACATATTAAAATGTAAGCTATACTCATCTAGGTACGTAAGCTCTAAATATTTTAAAATCAATATTTATAAATTATAATTTTTTTTATCAATATGTCTAAATATGTTATTAATTAGGAGAAGTTTATGTTATGGATTATAACAACGAACATATATAACAACAAATAGGATTTCTTTTTAACATAAAGCAAACTATCAACGTACTTCTCCGTTCTATCTTCTTTTAGGGTGGGGGGAGTAGATCCCTCCCATCCCACTGAACCCACGCGCCACGTCAGCTTTTCTCTCTCATCTCACTTCCATTTTCCCCATCTTTCACCAATCTTTCACCAATCTTTCACCCATGGAACCAGTACCCACTGAACCCACAATGCCACATCATATATTTGATATTTAAATATTTTAATTAAATAAATAAATTAATTTTAACACTTAATTTAATATTAGAAATAATAATAAAATGCATAAAATTTAAAGAAAATTCAAATTACATTTAATTAAAAAACACACCGGTACAAGAAAAAAAAGCCTAAATACGGAAATAAAAATCTTAAAAACGGAAATAAAAATCCTAAAGTTCCCACCCATACATTTCTGCAATTTCCTGTTTCTTCCCAAGAACCAATGCCAATTTTGATCCGGTCAAATGATCATGTGATTTAAGGAAGAATTTTAAATCTTTTTGTTCACGAGACCTTTTGAGTGCTTCGATCTCTTGCTCAAGGAGGGCCGATTTCCTCGTCAATTCTTCCTTCTGTTTCTCCAAAACAGCCATTTTCTTTGCACGGAGGGTTTCCTTCTTCTGCGCTTCTGCCTCATTAATATTCGCCAGTGCGGATATCTTATCGACGATGGTCTGATAACCATCTGGCATTGATGAAGATCCAGCCACATTTTTCCCTTTTCTTTGCCGGGAATGTGATGATGGTTGTGGGGAAGCTTCATCAAGATCGATTGGTTGAGGCGAAAAGTGTGCATCAGAAGGAGAGTTGGTGAATTGGTTGGAGCCGGATGTCTTACTTCGTTTGGCGGAATGATGTGGGGAATGCATCCCCATTTCTTTGACCGTTTCCCATTTGGCATGCTCTTTGAGTATTTCTCATGCCCCTGTATGTGAGAAACTGGACCGGTACAATTTCCGATACTCTGAATGGGTGGCCTGTAAAACATCCGCATCCCTCCTCCCACTGGCACGCATGTTCATTTTATTGTTGTAAATACAATTGAACTTATTTACCTTATTTAGCATATCTTTGTACTTGGAGTTGATTTGATGCTTGGTCCGATCGGTACCTGGAATTTGCGCCTGGAAATGTTCCAAAACATTCTGCCAGAAAGAGTCAGACCGTTGGGTGTTTCCGCGTTCTTGGTCCTCAGAACAACTAATGTATGCCTTCGCCAAGGAAACTGAGTTTGATATTGTTGGAATTGGTTGGGGTATTGTGAAAAGTTTTGTTGGAATTGGTTGGGGTATTGTGTGTAACTGTAAATGTGTGGGGATGGGGTTGGGGGAACTTCACGGCTCCTGCTTTGTGAGGAACTGCGACGTTTGGATTTACCACGATTTGAATCCATTTTATAAAAAAAGAGTTTTTTATAAAATAGAGGGCAAAGGGTTTTTGAGAGAAAATGAGAGAAGAAAGAAGGGTGAATGTGTGATTTGTGAAGGAGTGGAGATGTGGTATTTATAGGGATGAGGGGAATGTAATTTTTTAATTATTAAATTTTTTTTTATTATAAAAATGGATGGGATCATCGGGTTCACCATCATCCCTCACCCGCCACATTGCCGAGCCCGCTCAACCCGCAAGGAGGAGGGGCAGCGGTACCGGAGGTACCGGCGGTACCGGCGGTACCGCCCCCATCCCATTCCATCTATCATCGAGCCCGAGCATTACTCCGTCCCCCCTTATAGTCTCCAGTAGCTATCAACTTCCACTAGTGTACGCAATAACAAAGCTAAAAATCTATCATAATGAAACCACACTATTTACAAGTTTATTATAAATTTATTTCTTAAAGAAAAAAAATATGATAAGATGATACCTTCCCATCTTTCTTGCCTCTTTCTCTTAGATGTTATGTGAGTTTCTTTTATGCTTATTGTTTTCCTTCAGAAAGTGAGTTTATCATTTAGTTTCTATATCAAATTTATATTAAAAATTTGGTAAACTTTTAGTAATTGTTTAGAAAAAGAAAAAGAGAAAGAAGAGAAGGGTAGGGCAGGTTATGAAAGAGATGGCGGGAGGTGAAGATCCCGAAGGGAATATTTGGAAGGAAGGTGTCTTTGGTGGGAAGCAAGCGGTCTTCTTCTGAACAGAAGGAAGAAGAAAAAAGAAGTAGAGGCAGCTGATCGCATCAGATCAGATCTCATCCGATCTCTTCTTCTTTTACTTTTTGACTCTGACATATCTGAACTCTCTTGTCTTCCTGTCCCAAGTTAATTCCCACATATTTTCTTTTAAAATATTTCTTAAACTACTTATTTTAATACACATATATGCTTTTTGCTAAACAAGTTTAATGTTTAAGTAAAAAATATATTATAATATAAGATTAAGTATCTGAGGTACTTTATGGAGGAGAGAATATTGAAAACTTGTGAGCTATAATCAATATTATTGACTCTAATTAATGATTATTAAAAGTAAATCAATATAAAAGTGACGGGAAATGGTATAGTTCTTTAAAGAAGATAATGTGGAAAAGGGCGTATTCGTTAAAAGAGTTTAAATTTTAAGTTGGTAGAAATGCATTGTTTTATATGTGGTTAGATTTTCACTCAAACTTTTTTTAGAGTCTATTTTGTGAAATAGATTTATCGTCATAAATTATTCAGATATATAACCATTTCATAATAGATTATTGCCATAGATATTTAAAAGTTGGCCATTATGAAATAGGTCACCACTGCTTTCGTCATTTTTGATAAGTCGTATCATTTGTGTCGTTCACGTCAACCTGTCTCAAGACTTATATGGTGGGTCAATCACGAAACAACATAATATAATGGGTGTATCAACTCTTATATAAAATTTCACACATCAATCACTAGGCTTCCATCGTGAGGCTGCTTCTGTCATATTAATGGATAACACTTTTAATATTTGACATTATAAAGAACATTTTAGCTTAACGTCGCTTAACCATATGGTCGAGTGTTGAGTAAGCGATTGCATATTTAAGTATTTGTAAACGACGAAAAAGTATTATAAAAAATAAAACGGTTAGTGGTGACCTAACAAAATACGAACATGAAAATAACAATAACACTAACCTAAATAGGTTGTATATTTACAAGTGAGAACCGGCGAAAAACTACTGGGGATCGAAGCAATATCCGGTTGCATCTTTTTGATGGATAGAGAGTTATATTACCCATTAATATGATATCATTGTGGAAGATCCAAATTGTGTCCGTCAAGGAAGACATTTTTTAATCGAAGCAACCGGAGGAGTAGTAGTGTCCCACTTTTGTCTTTAGGGGTTTAAATGAGTTGAATTACTCATGAGCTTCTTGAGATTGACTTATTAAAAGTTCGATTCAAGATAGAGTTCTACGAGCACGAGTCGAGCTCGAACTAAGTTTTAGGCTCGTTGTTAAACGATCTCGAGCCCGGGGTTGAACTGTCGAGCTCGATTAAGCTCGTGAGCCTTAATGAGCCTATGCATATTTATATAATATAATTTTTAATTTTAATTTTATATATTACATATTATTAAATAGTTATATATTAATTATAAAATATCAAATAATGATAAATGAGCTTAAAGAACATAAACGAACTCCATATTTGACCGTTAACCAAACCGAGTTTAGGCTTGTTTAGGCTAGCTTGACAGACGAGTCAAGCTCGAGCCAAGCTCGATTATGTTAAATACTCCACGAGCTGAGCTCGTGCTTGAAAAGTAAGCTTCAAACGAGCTCAAGTCTTGTGAATTTAAACAACCCGAGCTCGAACTCGGGTAGGCTCGGGCTTGGCTTGACTCATTTACACCTCTACCTATCAACACCCAATAAGTTTCCAAATTAAGTTGCCATATTGAAAGAAAATAAGAGGTGTTTTGTTGTTTTCAAGTAAGAATCTCATATGGAGCAATTAATAGATTCAACATCAATACCACTAGGTGTAGGAATGTCATGAGAGAGGTTCTCCAACCAATGATATTCACATTGATTAGGAGAAGTTATTCCATCTTGTTTCTTCTTCACAACAATCAAAATTTCTGGTCAATAAAACATCTAGTCGAAGCAACCGTGAATCACCATTGCGTTCGAAATTGCAAATCCCATGCTCTGGAATATCAGAAAGAAGGATCAAACAGGGAAGAAACTAGAGAGCATCTCATTAGAAAGTTTCCTATCTGGCTCTCTAGGCCAAAAAGAGCTCCATTCATCATGACTATACCGAGATCCAAATGTGTAGATTGTATCCTTATTTAAAACAAACAATCAAGGAATTGAGCCTTTAGGGGCACATCACAAACCCAAGTATCTTGCCAAAAAGCTAGTAAGAGAGCCATTTCAAATGTTCTTGCAAAGAATAGTGCGTAAATCAATACATTTGCCTATATATTACTCCAAACATCATGAACTTTAGTTCTAGAACCAAGAGTAACCCCAAATTCATATTCTAAATAGACTTCATAACATTAACCCAAAGAGATTGCTTATTCATTATGAAAGAATGGCCTAATTGAAAGCATAAGGCTTTATATCCCAAACCACATTTTTCTTTTCCCGACAATACCATTTTCTAATTAAATCCAACATATCATTTTTCCCAATTCACCTTCCATAAGAAGACACATTCTCAAAAGCTCCAAATAATTTACAATGGCTTCTAGAGATTTGAAAATAGACATGATATAAATTATGCGGCTCCTTGGAATAGACTTGAACAAAGTACTTGAAGGGATTTGATCATAATAACAAAACTATTTGCACAGCGGAAGACTTAACAAGATCAAATCACAAGTTCATACAAAAATTCAAGCAATGGTCATACAGTTCATAACCAGGATCATGCAGTTCATAGCAATTACAACAACTAAAATATGAATCAGAAAATCATACATTAGTTTGGATGTAAGGACACAAACCAGAATCCCTCTAATGATTCACACCCAAGAACAGCATAAAACCAGACTGACAGAACTTCTTCTAGGCTGAAGACAAGATCCAAAAACCCTTGGAAAGGGTTATGGAATTCACCAAAAGGAGATGGGGGAGAGAAAGAAAGATTAAGGTGGCGGCTCAGAGGAGGCCAAAATGAATGCTTAGGGTCTGATTCCTAAGCCTCTATTCATATTGGATGGCTCCTAGGGTTTCAAACTTAAGGAGCCTCTTTACACTTCATCCCCTGAACTTGTTTCCATTAATGAAACACTTTAATTAATCACAATCCGGTCCCTGTAATTCATTCCTTTAAATTAATTCCAAATTAATTTATTAGTTAATTACTAGTTAGTTTCTAATTAATTTATCACAACATAAATCTTTTTAATTTTTAATATAAAACATAATCCATTCTTAATTATAAAATCATATTCAGTTACATCAACAATAAATCAGAGTAAATGTTTGTCCCAAAACCATATGATAAAATTCAAATATAAAATAATGAAACGCAAGTGTCAAAACATGAGATGTGATGCCGTCATGATAGGCTCCTTTCCTTTATTAAGTGAAGTACCTAAAAAATATCTTAGAGTGAAAGGGTAAACATAAAGCTTAGTGAGTTTCCCCAAATACCATGCATACCACATATATCAACAACAAGTATCGAGACCCGGTATGATCCTCCTCGACTCATGATTAGGTCACGGCATCAGCCTGCCCCTTGTTAATGAGACCCGATACAATGCTAATGCACTGTCCTGCCCCTTGTTAATGAGACCCGGTACAATGCTAATACACTGTCCTGCCCCTGTGAATTAGACCCGACATGATCCTCCCCGACTCATGATCGGGTCAAAGCATCAGTCTGCCCCTTTTAATGGTACAATCATAGTTATATGAATACATCAATCAACTGTAACACACATACAAGCAATCAACACATGCGAATCATAGAGTAAGGTGAAGACACTCACCTGTCTCATGAACGAGTCGGTAACTCTCAATCTCTACACTCGTAGACACTAATACACCTAAATACCATAATATAACATTATCATAACGGTACAAGAATCGGCAAGGATGGAAGTCGAGCGTGCTTTTGGTGTTCTAAAGAAAAGACTTCAAAAATATCTCGCACGCGCATGGGATAAGGATAAAATAACAAACATTATGTACGTGTGTATCATATTACACAATATGATATTGGAAGAAAAATGTTGGACAATTTGTAAGTACAATCCGTACGATATCGCACATCCGCATGAAGAATTTGTACCTGGTAGTTCCTAATACTTCACAAGAGTTATGGAAATACATAGCAATGAAACGTACGGCAATCTTCGCTATGATTTGACGGAGCATATATGCCAAAATCGGATGGATGACGACGAGGAGTAGCGTTTTAGTTGTTAATTTCGTAATTTTTAATTTACGAGTTCATGTTGTTTTTAATTTTTAGGTTTGTAGTTTTTTAAATTTTAAGTGATGTAATATTAATTTTTAAAGAATTACAAAAAAATTATTGTAATTTGAATTTTAAATATTTTTTATTTAAAAATTAATCAAAAACTAAAAAAATAATATGATGTGGAGTGGTGAGTATTTCGTTGATAGTGTGGAAAAAAAAGTGATTTTCATGTGGTAACCAAACGAGTTTAACCCAAACTACACGGGTTCCTTGGAAGAATTTTTAATCATGTTTCAATCTCCATGAAATACCGGTAATAAAAGATGGTTTGGATTTTTTTTTTTTTTTTTTTTTTTTCTAAAGGCAACAGCGGGGCTCGATTGGCTCTTAGGAAAGAGTTTTTGTCCCTATACAGCCCATCAAAATTGGACCCAAAAATGGGCTGTAGCAGATAAGTTTAGTTGGTGTAATTAATGGGTCGTTGTGTTGATATAGTTTTTCAAATTGGTGGTGTGAAACCCTTTATTGGCTCTTAGCATCACTACCTTTCTTTAAAATAGGAACCCAACCATGTAGTTCACAAATTCTACGAGTTATCTTCAATATAAATCATTATTGATTCCAAATGTGATCCATGTACGTAGTTTTAATACACAAACATTCACAAGACGAAATCTTTTTATCATCGTCATTGGTAATATGGAGTATACTCAATGTTTTAAAACCTGGGTTTTTATTGACTTGATATGATAACCGGGTCACGGATCAACAGGTCTACCGTTTGAACCGTTGGGTCAACCCAGTTTTTATAATCTTTATACATTTTATATTTTTCAGCATAATTATATATTTATAAAACATAAAAAATGCAATTTCATATATTTGGTACCAACAAAGACAAATTGTCAAGTTTCACTACGAAAAATTTATTACTTGTGATGAACCAACCGTTCACTAATTTTAAAAGTTTGAGCCTTGAACTTTTTAACCAAGTCTTTAAAATCCAAATTCTAATTTTTTGTTTCAACTGATGAGTCAACCCGGTTCCTGGTCACCGGTCCAACCGGTATTTTGAGAAAAAAATAACGGCCGGTTCGATCCCAGTCCGAAATTAGCAAAAATCTTGTAATAATTGACCCGTTTTCTTTACCGGGTTACGGTCCAACCGGTTCGATCGGCCAATCAACCCGGATTTTAAAACATTGAGTATACCCACCGGCTCGCCACATTGATCAAGGACTTTGTACACCATGCTAACTTTGAACCAAACAACTCTATGTTTTATGACAACTCCCGAGACCAAGGAACCAAATTAAAGATGAGTGAACAAATCCCATTATTTGCTTGGTTTTTGGTACAAGTTTGGGCCGTAGAAAACTACAACAAAACCACATTCCACCTCCATACTTTATTGTTATATCATCAAATCCTTCGTTATTGCATAGAACATGAAGATTTGAAATAGACAACAATTCTTTTACATCACCAAGTAGACACAAGATGCGGATGTGTGATAGATAACATAGTCGGAGAGTCCAATTGTAAATCCATCTGATCATACCCAAATAGAGCACATAAATTTTAGGCAAGGACATCCACCTTATCCACCCTCATAAATTGTATGATACCAAAACGCATCTTAACAACTCATAAAAGTAATTAAATTTGAGAGCTAAATGACAGTTACTAATATTTTATACAGTAAATTACAATTTTGGTCCCTGTGGTTGTCCCAAATTTTCAGTCTTGGTCATCGTTTTGAATTTTCACGTTGGAGATCCCCGAACTCGTATTTTGGTTTCACTTTTGGTCCCCCTTGCGGTTACCATCCAAAACTCCTCCGTTAAACATCTAATGTGCCAATCACGTGAGGGTAATTTTTTATTTTCGTAAGTCATTGGCAACTGATTATTAAAGGACGCCTGCAATATATTTTCCTCTGCACTCGATCTCCTTGACCAACTGCAAAGAAACACTCGAAAGCCTCTGTTCGAAAATGGTGGTTTGTAATTGCGGTAATGAAGCAACAATCGCAACCTCTTGGACAAACAGGAACCCGGGAAGGAGATTATGGCGATGTACTAGATGTGGGTTTGTTGGGTGGTTCGATCCGCCTATGTGTCGAAGGGCGTTGATGATAATTCCTGGTCTCTTGCTTGCCAGAAGAATGATGATCGAAGACATCGCAAGACTCGAAGCGGAGCTTGAAAATGCAGTTAGGTATAAAATCTGGTTGATTGTATCGTGGATTTTTTTCATCGTACTCACGATGTTCTTGATGTTCGAATAAGTTGTGGTATTACCGATGGCGATGTGTTATGGGGTCAAAGTTATTACCTAGGGTTTTGGGTTTTGGTTGGTTAGGTCGGTATTGTAGCTATCATATGTAATGTGATTGTGTTTAAGTGTGTTGGTTAGACTAGCCAAAGGAAATTTTGTTGTAAATCGGATATTATTTTACTATGTAAGTTAATGCAATGGAAAGGACTCAGTTTGATCGATTAGTTGGTTTTTTCTTTCATTACTAAAAAGTTTCATTGATGTATAGAACCCCTAAATTATTCCCATATATTTCCATAAAAGTACGTTGCTAAATTGCAGAAAAATATCAAAGTATGTTGCTGTAACAGATAGTAATGTTTATAACATGAAAGCATGTACATTGTTATTGGATTGTTTGTTCAACTATGAAAGTATGTTGCTGTAACAGATAGTAAAGCTCCATTGAATTTCCCTTTTTGTTGCATACTAGTATGATGAGGTAATATTCAAGACCACGAAAGTAGGTTGCTAAAAAATGATTGGGTAAATTTGTACATCAACATATGTTGAATACAAGTATGATGTGGTCATAATCAACACCACGAAAGTAGGTTGCTAAAAATGATTGGGTATGTTTGTACATCAATATATGTTGAATCTTATTGTACATCAATATATGTTGAATCTTATTGTACATCAAAATACAGAAAACCACATACACAAGGTAATCTAAAATGGCACAGAGTGAATATTTATAATAAGACATACTTATCATCATCCAACCCTCAAACAAATGTTGAAGGATATTGTTTCACAAACACATTACATATCCGCATTACCATGTTGACTAAATAGTAGCAGTTGATTTTGGGATTCAACTGCATATCAAAGCTTGTCAACAATGATAATGTTAACAAACTTCAGATACTAAAAACCATCCATCATAGTGTACTGACACCTTATTCAACCTACCAACACACATATTGTTCATCATACATAACATTCCAAATCCTTAATAACTAACAACAAACTTCATATGAGTAACACTAAGCTTCTCTACCATCTCAAATACCACCTGCTCAACCAACACCATTTTTCACAATCAAACAGCTCTTATACCTCCTAAGACACCACCAACATCAGTTACATTTACCATGCTGTTTAACACCACTGGTAGACTTACTTCACTCACTATTGACCTGCTTCCAACACTTACAGGATAACTCATAGGATCACTTCTTTGAATTGCTTCATCTAGCCCTCCTTGTCCCTTACAGGACCTTACATTATGTCCTGGGTTGTGACATTTCCCACAGGTAATTGTAATGTACTTTCTTGTCAATTTTGTATTGTTATGAGATGCCTGACTTTGCTGAGTTGATCCTTCACCTTCACTCTTTCTTCTTTTAACTTTAGGTCTACCAACCTGTCAAACATGTAACTGTTGTAAATTATCCATTTCCATTGCATTAAAATATAGTAAATGAAAACATAAACCATGCATGAAGACACATGTACCTGCTTCTTGTGCTTAAGATGGACCAAAGTAGTTGGACAATCTGAAGTTGGCCATAACTGTGGACCATTGATTGGCTCGATTGTGTGTGAATACATCTTGTTCGATGTTGCCAAAGAATAGCAAGGATGTACTATGTCCTCAGGAAGTTCAACCTGCTGTCCATTCTCAACCTGGTCCCAAAGTGCAGCTATAACATGTTTACATGGAATCCCTGACAAGTCCCAATGTCTGCATGTGCACTTCTTCTGTGCCATGTCTACTACAAATTGCTCATAGTAATCACATATGACTTGAAATTTCTAATTTCATTGTAAATGCACTTACATTTTGTTGCATCTTCCTTGTTCTTGTCAAGGATAGCTTGTGTAGTGGGGGTTAGTAGGCCTGAACTTCTGGCAATTAATCGTTGGACTGTGACTATCTTCTTCATCAGGTACTCACGTATGAATTCAAGTGCTGAGATTAGAGGTGAGCAAAAACCGAACCGAATTACCGAATTACCGAAATAACCGCAATTACCGAAACCGATTTACCGAAACCGATATAACAACCTCAACTGCGGTTTTAGAATCTCAAAAACCGAACTTATTCGGTACGGTACGGTTTTAGAGGTCTTTACCGCGCCGAAATTACCGCACCGCACCGCATTATTTTACATGTTAATAATTATTATATATATAATATAAAACGTTATTGTTAATATATGTCCCGCTTGTATTATTTTATTAGCCATAAACTTTGACTTTATGATGAGTTTGAAGTCCTTTTTATTATTGAAGCAGCGTTTGGCTTGCTTGTTTTGCTTATTTGTAAACATGTATGCTAGATTATACATATCAAAAAGTAATAAGTCGATCAATTAATTTTCAGTGACATATCTATCATTCAAAAGATCACCACTGTTAGGCTCTATGTTGTAATGCACATATGTAATCTTGCGATATATATATATATATATATATATATATATATATATATATATATATATATATATATATATATATATATATATATATATATATATATATATATATATATATATATATATATATATATATATATCATATATGCAAGCTAGGTGTTAATTTAATATTTATAGGTTTCAAAAAACCGCACCAATAGCATTATACGGTG
Organism: Cichorium intybus; assembly: GCA_023525715.1. Lineage (NCBI taxonomy): Eukaryota > Viridiplantae > Streptophyta > Magnoliopsida > Asterales > Asteraceae > Cichorium > Cichorium intybus. Next base: position 62,480,010 of record CM042015.1, on the reverse strand, counting down.
ATTACCGAAACCGTACCGAATTACCGCATTACCGCATACATTACCGCATTACCGAACCGCAATAATTACCGCAGTTTGCGGTTTTACAATTCCAATTACCGCATTTTGCGGTAACGGTAACGGTATTTTACTAAAACCGTACTGTACCGTACCACGCTCCCCCCTAGCTGAGATTATAGGCCTGCCCCTTCCATCCACAATCTTAGCATTAAACACTTCACACAAGTTGTTCAGAAGAATGTCTGAACGTGCCCTTCCTGTAAATATTATTAACCATGAGATAACAACTGTATAATCTTAAGTATTTACAAAAACATATAAAAATACACTTGCAGTTGACAAACTTATACCTGAGAAATGACTCCTACTCCAGTGTTCAGAATGAATGCTTTTTAACCAATTATGAGCCTGTTTTTTATACTTATTAAACTCAGCCATAGCTCTGTTAAACTCAGGAATTGTTGCAGCCCTAGCACACTTCCACAGATGTTCCTTAAGTGGCTTTCCTTTCCAATAAAGCTTCATGTTATCCAAGACATGTCTAACACAGTATCTATGCTCTGCTGAAGGAAATACCTTAGCTAAAGCAGGAACCAAACCCTAACAACATACACAATGTTAGTAACATTAAAGTAACATAATTAAAATTGATAAAACAGTACCTTTTTCCGATCACTGATGAATGTAAATTTTGTGTTTGTTCCCATATCTAGGTCAGCTCCCAAACATTCCAAGAACCATGACCAAGAGCTTTTTGTTTCTGCTTCTACAATTGCATAAGCTAAAGGATATATTCCATTGTTGGCATCTAAACCTACAACACTCAACACCTGTCCAGGATACGGGCCTTTCATGAAGGCACCATCTAAACCCAACAATTCCCTTTGTCCATACTTAAATCCCTCCTTTAAAGGGCCCAGGCAAACATAAATTCTTTTGAAAACCCTTGTTGGAGAACTAAAATTAGGTTCTGATTCGACACCAATTTGCATAGTTGTACGTGGGTTTATGGCTTGTAATTCAAACACATACTTGCGCAATATGGTGTACTGTCTCTCGAAGTCTCCACGAATGTGATTAAGGGCAAGCACTCGAGCCCTAAAACCTTCATAAAGGATAACTGCAGTTTGAATTTTCTTTCCAATTCTTTTTGAAGCGCTAGTACGGGAATCTTTGGGTTCGAGTTGCTGGTAGATCTTCTTCGACAAATACCTTCGGGTGCACTGTCCAACTTTCCTGATTTGAAGACAAGTGTGTTTGTCATTGTACGTCTTCACGATCCAATCTTCATCTGCCTTAGCTTTTGAAATAAGGAGGACCCAAGGGCATTTTTCATTTGAAAAGACAATATTACCCCTAATTTGTGCTTTTAAACTAACTGCACCAACACCACCGACGGGGACAGGACCTTTACATCTTGCTCTTAACCGATATCTGTCATTCTTCTGCAGATAAAGTTGACGATGAGAGTACACAACAAGGTTGGCGATTGCTTCTTTGACAATTGATTTGGTATCGAAACGTTCACCCAACTTGAAATCAGCTTCATGAGATAGACCTTGCGAACACTTTGGGATGTTAGATAGGTTTCTCAACAATTCATCTCTTGTGTTACCGTGTCGACTTTGTATGTCAAGTGCATTCGTGTCGATAATATCAATAGTCATATCCGCTTCATTTGGATCGTTGTAATGAAGTGCATCTGGTACTGGGTCCAGATACCCTTGGAATGCATCCATGTCAACTTCTACATCGTTCCTGTTCAACAATTCGGTAGGATGTAGTGTAAAATCATTGTCTACGCTATCTTCATCGTTTGATACCACATCATCCCCCTGTACTTCAACATTGTTTCCAACATCTTGGTCATGTGGAACCCCAAATCCGTAATTAACTCCAACTTCGTCATCCTCAATAACCTGATAATCTTATTCTATATCACGATCTTATTCCAATCGTGCTAATGGTTCATCGAACATACTATCATTCCAATCTACAACATTTGGGTCGAATTGTCCTGTTTCAAGTGGTGGTGGTCCAGGTATGATCGCTAAAGAAGTTCCTTCCTTCCTAACCTCAGACATTGGTTGACCTAAGTTACTAACCTCTTCCGACTGTATCTCTTCGTTATTTGAAGTAACATCGATTGCCATATTTTCAGACGCATTTATGTTCAGATCAAATAACAACTTCGTTGTACATTGTAAGTCGGAATTTCGACTAAGTCTTTTTTTAACGAATTCAGGGGAAATGGGTATCAACGGATCGATCATGAAATCTGGTAAAGGGGCTTTACCATAAGTTGGGAGTATACTGTGGCCGTGTTCACAGTAGATCTCATGATCCCAACAAAGCTTAACGTACCTTCCAAATACATTCACATCGGCATCACAAATGATTGGAACAAGTCGACAACTAAGGTCTACTAATGGAAATTGAAAATGGTAAAAAACTGGAACCTGGTCAGTGTAACCAAGCTCTTTCAAGATATGGTTCAGCTCTTGTATAGAAAACTCGTCGATGTCGACCGTGTCGACGAATGTAACTTTGCCATTGACGTATGTCCTCGTTGGAGCTTCTACAAAATACCCACCATGGTGTAACTGCAAGCAGAAGAGGTTTTTATTTGTCCCTGAAATTACACAACCAAATTAGATTAAGATTATACCGTTTTATAAATATACACACAAACGAAATGCATGTACCGTAAAGATGATCTACATCATCGCTAGCTTCCTTATTGCGTATCGTCCACATTTTGCACCTTCGATCCAAGCTTCTAACTGCGTCAAACCCTACGTCCGTGTTTCTTCAAAGTTGCTTTCTGATTTTTTTTCGAGCAACGTGAGAGATGACATGAGGTGATGGTTTGCATTTAAGGCGCGAAGGACTTGAAGATCTTCTGCAGGTAAGTCAAGAGCGAAATGGCCAGATTACCCTCACGTGCGTCGTACACAAGACATTTAACGTGGCATACGTAGACGGTAACCGCAAGGGGGACCAAAAGTGAAACCAAATTACGAGTTCGGGGATGTCCAACGTGAAAATTCAAAACGATGACCAAGACTGAAAATTGGGACAACCACAGGGACCAAAATTGTAATTTACTCTATTTTCATAATTATTTTTGATATGGGTTAAAATTATCGTATACCGGTGATTTTAATATGATACGATCCTCCAACATTATAACACTGCATGCATATATGGATAGATGTCATATTTATTTTGAAACCATTATGACTAAATTTAAGTACCATAGAACCAAAATGGTTGTTTTTTTAGAACGGGAATCAAGATCTCTATGGGGACAAGTCATATCATGAATACATAATTTATAAAATAAATCAAGATCTCTATGGCTACTTTTATTTGGAGGGCTGCTCAAAGGAGAACTATTAAAGTTGCTACTTTTATTTGGCGGTAGCACTGTTGAACCGGGGAATTCAGGTGGGTTCGGGTTGTTGTGGAATTTGCATCAATAATGATGAAACCGCTGATCACATTTTATTCGGCTGTTCCTTTGCTCGTTCAGTTTGGGATTAAATTTAAAATGGTGTGGTATCATGCACGAAGGTTTTCATAATGTTACAGATCTGCTGGGCTTTGTAGCACTTTGGGGTCGATGTCCCAAGAAGAAGGATTGGCTTACGGCGATATGCTACGGACTATTATGGTCATTATGGTAGACAAGGAACGAATGAATATTTCAAGGAGCAATAACCTCACCCAATAGACTAACTGAAATCACAAATTCACTAGTATATTGGTGGATTAAATGCAGGAGTAAATCTAGAATATGTAGCCGGGAAGAATGAATTTCTTCACCTTTTATTTAAATATTCTTATGTATTTGTATTTGTACTGTTTTCTTGCCTTGGCTTAGCATCTTGCTAATACTGACTTTTTAATATATTTGTCGTTTTCAAAAAAAATCCTAAAACCTAAGGGTGCGTTTGGTTGTAGAAAAGTTTCTGTTTTTCAAGAAAATTTTCCAAGAAAAATGAAAAGTTGGAAAACGCGTTTGGTTAATCAACTTTTCCAAAATTTTTCTAGAAAATGAAAATTTTCCGTTTTCCAAAATTACATAGAACTTAGAAAACTCAAAATTATTGTTTTCCAAACTTTTCTATTTCTAAATTTTTCCAAAAATACAATACCTCCACACATATTCTATCCATCCCCAATATCTTCTTTGTTGCACCCAAATCCTTCATTTCAAACTCACTTGCCAAAAGCTTCTTCAAGTTATTAATTTCAGCCATCTCCTTGGCTGCAATGAGCATATCATCAACATATAGCAACAGATAAACAAAGGACCCATTGGACAACTGCTTCAAGTAGACACAATTATCAAACTGATTCTGAATGTAGCCATGCGAAGTCATAAACGAATCAAATCTCTTGTACCACTGTCTAGGAGACTGCTTCAAACCATAAAGAGACTTCTTCAACAGACACACATGATCCTTATTAGAACCCGGAAAAACCTCAGGCTGTGACATATATATCTTCTCCTCCAAGCTTCCATGAAGAAATGCACTTTTGACATCGAGCTGCTCAAGCTCTAGATTAAACGCACTCATCATAGCCAAAAGAACCCGAATTGACTTGTGCTTCACGACCGGTGAGAAAATCTCGTGATAGTCGATTCCTTCCTTTTGAGAAAAACCCTTCGCCACTAACTGTGCCTTGAACCTTGCGGGTTCAACCCCTGGAATTCCTTCCTTCTTCTTAAAGACCCATTTGCATCCAACCGGTTTGACTCCTTTCGGTAATGGAACAAGATCCCACGTTTTTCATTCTTCTCAAGAGATTGCATCTCTTCATTCATTGTAATCAACCAGCTTGATCCTTCTTTACTTGCCACCGCCTCTTTGTAGGATCGAGGCTCATCAGTACCAATGTTTTCACCAAAAGCTAGTGCATATGCAACAGAACCAATATCACCATTGGTGACACATGCAACATATCTAGCTGGTTTCTTCGTGTTCCGTTTCTCTCTTCTCCTTGTTATAGATTCATCCTCATCGTTCTCACCATCGGCCTCAACATCACCAGACTGATCCTCATTGGGCTGTTCATGAGTTTCATCACGTCTATGCTGATCATCACCGACATGCTGTTCTTCATTTATCACCATTTTGTCTGGAATTTGTGTGACAAACTCCACCTTCTGGTTGGCACCCTGATCTTTCCCTACATGACTTGTATCACCTCCTCTTTGGTTCACCATAGCAGATTCCTTAAAGGTCACATCTCTGCTATTAATAAATTTTGGAGTTCTCCCTTCTTCTGTACACCACAGACGATAACTTTTCACTCCATGTGCATACCCTAGAAATATGCACTTCATTGCCCTTGCCTCAAGTTTACCATCATTAACATGAGCATAAGCCGGACAATCAAATATACGTAAACCAAAATAATCAGAGGGTTTTCCAGACCATACCTCTTGAGGAGTCTTAAACTCGATTGCAGTTGATGGTGATCTGTTCACCAAATAGCAAGCAGTATTAATCGCTTCCGCCCAGAATTTCTTCGATAAATCAGCATATAACCGCATGCTTCTAGCACGCGCTAACAGTGTTTGGTTCATCCGTTCCGCCACTCCGTTCTGCTGTGGTGTGTGCCGTATAGTGTGATGCCTCACTATACCTTCTGCCTTGCAAAAGTTGTCAAACGGGGCATTGCAGAACTCCAACCCATTGTCAGTTCTGAGTGTCTTGACAGATTTTCTGGTCCGTTTTTCAATCATCGTCTTCCACTCCTTGAACTTCCCAAACACTTCGTCTTTAGTTTTCAGAAAATATATCCAAACCTTCCTTGAGTAGTCATCAATGAAAGTCACAAAGTATCGATGACCTTTATGAGACTCGACCGGAGAGGGACCCCACAAATCTGAATGAATATACTCCAGGATTTCCTTGCTTGTCTGTTTACCCGAACTAAAATTCACCCTGCGTTGCTTGCCATTGACACAAGCTTCACAAAACTTGAGTTTTCCCGTTAGCTCACCACCAAACAACCCCTGTTTGCTCAGAATTGACATACCCTTCTCACTCATATGTCCCAACCTTCTATTCCATAACTCTGTCTTATCATTACTACTCTCTAAGGATTGAGTAATCGCCACTGTTCCCCTAACCGAATTTCCTTCTAAGACAGGAACCCCACTCTTCTGCACTTTTCCTTTCATAACTACTAGAGAGCCCTTGGTGACCTTCACCCAGACATCTTCACCAGAGTAGTTCAACCCATTATTTGCTAAAGTAGTAAGAGAAATTAAGTTCTTACGAAGATCCGGAACATACCAGCAATCAAGCTTTCTGACCATACCATCGTGCATCATAATCTGTACCGTACCGCTTCCTTTGACCTGAGCAACCCAATCATCACCCAACTTCACCGTTCCTTTCAAGTCTCTAAAAGATTCGAACCAGTCACGATGGAAAGTCATATGATAAGATGCCCCAGTATCCAAGACCCAAGCATCAACAGAACTAGATGTATAAATAGTCAACACATCGCCTATATCTTCTTCTTCAGAACCATCCTGAACAATAGCCGCACTGCCATTGTTGCTAATTTCTCCCTTCCCCCTTTCAGCAATGGACAATTTCTCTTAAAGTGACCATTCTCTTTGTAGTTATAACACTTGACTTTTGCATAAACTTTCGATTTTGAAAGTGACTTACTCCGATTTCCACCATCTTTCTTATCCGATGTCCTTCCTCTGCCAACGAACAGACCTGAACCGGATGTCTCCTCATTCCCAGAAACTCTACGTTTGAGTTCCTTGGACAGCAAAGAATCCTTTACATCATTCATAGTAATTGTTGTTCTTCCATACAACATAGTATCAACAAAATTCTCATGTGAATTCGGCAGTGAACATAACAAAATAAGGGCTTGATCCTCATCATTAATCTTTACTCCTACTCCTTGAAGATCTAGAATAATACGATTGAAAGAATCAAGATGGTCTTTTACTTGCGTACCTTCTGCCATCCGGAAAGTGTACAACCATTGCTTTTGATACAGCCTATTTGTTAAAAAACTGTTCTGATACGTATCACAGAGCTTCTTCCAAATACCGGCAGCAATGGTTTGATCAACAACTTCCCTCAACACCTCATCCGTCAAGCTCAAAAGAATAGCACTATGTGCTTTCCCCTCGATCTCCTTCTTCACAACATCTGTCGTGTCCTTTGCATATTCTCCTTCCACTGCAACTACGCATCCTTGTTGAACCAGAAGAGCCTTCATCTTAACCTTCCACAAAGTAAAATCATTCGAGCCATTGAACTTCTCCAAATCGAACTTGTGAGATGACATCTTCAATCAACCGATCCTTGTAGTCTTTGATAAACAAGTAAATCCGAAACTGCTTACTGCCCGTCGTCGCCGCGGCGCGGTATTGAACAGATGTGATCTTTAACAGACGGGATCCTTCAACAGGCGCGACGCGGTTTTTCAACAGACGCGACGCGTCAAGGCCGTAAACCCTAGATCTACTACCGACTTCAATCAACCAGAACTACAACCAGATCTAAAACACGCAGACCTAAAACCGCAAATAACCACAGATCTATAACACTACAGATCTGAAACCGCGGCTCTGATACCACTTGTTAGGAAATAGACCTAAATCTATAGCCTATTACCCAGGAATAATAACGAGAATATAAATGCGGAAATATAAATACAAAGTAACGACACAGAGATTTACGTGGTTCAGTCCAAGATGACCTACATCCACGGGCAGGAGAGAGTATTCTTTATTCTAGAGCTAAATACAGGTATTACAGAGCGTACCTAGATTGCTAGTAAATCGGCCTCTTCTGACTACCGACTTCAGACTTGACAACCTCTAAACCCTAATAACCAGCCTTTATATTTATAGGCTTTATAAGAAACCCTAGCCGTACCCTAGCAGTTCACGGCCCACGCGACGCGGACACTTAATGGGCCGCGGCCCGCGTGTTTACAATTCATACGGGTTTTAATTCCCAATTCACTATTTAACAATTTGTATGCATGTATGTATGTTATTTAGAACGAAAAAGAGACGAAATACCCTACCCCCCACCTTCGCTCCACAACCCCAAACACACAGAAGAAGCCTCTCTCACAGAATTGGGAAACCAGGACCAAACTGAGAACTGCACCATGAGAACTGGTTTAAAGTTTGGAACATTCCTCTGAACTTTAACAAATTAAATTTAACCAATTAAATAAAACCAATTGAACTTCATCGATAACCACCATTGGATTTTTCTTCCATTTTCTAAATATAACTTCATTCATTGCTTTCCAAATTGACCACCAAGTGAATTATTGCCGATAAAAATGTCTTATGTTTAAAATACCTTTGCAACAATAGCATTGAATCGATAAAACTAAACACCTCATTTTGATTTGGCCATCAGATATGACACCAATTCAAAACCCACTTCCAAATGACTATACTAAAGCTACAATTTACAGAAGTATGATTAACGGATTCCTCATTTTCACCACAAAGAGGACATGTCAAGTTAATCGAATTAACACCTCTAAGAATAATGTTGCAACTCAATGGAATTCGATTTTGAAACAACCTCTAGGAAAAAACAATTCACCATGATTGGAACCTACGAGTTCCAATCTAAAGAGTATGGAATTATGTCTCTAGCTGAGATTCCTATAGCCTTCCTTATGGATTTAATAGAAAAACTCCACTTGGGTCAACAATCCATTCCCATTTATCATCTTTATTAGTGAATTGATATTTTAATAACAAGTTCGTCAAGTCTCTTCACTCTCTTTCTTCCGGAGTAGATTTAGAGTCTTTCTTCCATCTCCAATTGATTGTTACGTTAAGATTATATTTTGTCATAGCTCTAACCGAGATGCAACAACTTTTTTCAGCTTCCAATCTATAAGCTCTCGAAAATATATCTTTTGACAAAAAAATTCCCGATCCATCTATTTTTCCAGAATCTAGTATTGTTTCCATATCCCACTTTTTTGGAAAACAAAATCACATAGACTTATTCCAAAATCCAGAAAATCTCCTTCTATTCCCACAATATTCCACCATATACTTTTCGGATTTTTTTTAGCCAACGAAACCTCATCATCCCCTTTATAATTGTGGATGCTTCTGATAACTCTAGACCATAATGACGAGTCTTCCGATTTGATTTTCCACCACCATTTGACGAGAAGACTTACGTTGAATGAGTGCAAGCTCCCAACACCTGACCCTCGCATCTCCTTTAAAGTAGCAATCTTGTCCTATGCAACGCAATTAATACTTCATTTATCTGATGAACCTTTCCATAAAAACTCTCTTTTAATTCATTCTAGCTTATCTATTACAACTTCCAGAGCCTTAAAAATAGATAAGTAGTAAAGTGGAAGACTTCTTAGAACAACTTTCCCCATAGTCAATCTACCCCTAAAAGACAATGATTTTTTCTTTCACCTATTGAGTTTTTTTTTGAATCGGTTGATAATTGGATTCAAGTTCCTTGCTATGCTCATGTGACCTATTGGCAGTCCCAAATATCTAAAAGGTAATTTCAATTCGAAGCCTCACAACTTAAGTGATTTGCCAATCTAGATATCTCAATATCTTCTACGTCGATGCCATATACTTTGCTTTTATTGAAATTGACTTTAAGCCCAGATGCAAGATAAAAACATCTTAAAATTCTACGTTCAAGAAGTTTACTGGAGACCATTCCCCGACAAACATTATGTCGTTTGCATACTTGAGGTGTAAAAGAACTGGACGGTTGTTTCATAAAGCTAATCCATGATATAAAATTTTCTCACAACCACTCTTCATAACTGCGTGAAGGCCTTTCCATTCTTATAATGAATAGGAAAGGAGAAAGCAAATCACCTTGTCAAACTCCCCTTTTTAGGCTAAATTCATCTGGAGGCGATCCATTAACTAAGACTCGACTTTTCCCCGATTTTAAAATACCCGTGATCCAATTCCTCCATTTAATGTCGAAGTTCATTTTGTCTTAGAATGAAATCAATATATCTACAATCAATGAAATCAAACGCTTTATTTAAGTCAACTTTGAAAATGAATGATTTTGTCTTCGATTTCTTTGCTGAGTTGCAAGCTTCATTAATAATAAATGGACAATCCAGAATAAATCTATCTTACATATAGGCCGATTACTCACAACTGGTAATATTATGAAGCACCTTCTTCAATCTACCTGCTAAAACTTTAGATATCACCTTAACAAAACAATTAATTAGACTAATAGGCCTATAGTCTTTCAATGTAGCCGAATCCCTTATCTTTGGAATAAGTGATATGAATGAAGCATTGCATCCCTTGCTATTTCTCCAGAATCTTCAAAACCTTTCACCGCTTTCATCAAATCTGCAATTATGATTTTCCATAATTCTTTGAGAAATCCGTCTGGACCAGGGGATTTATCTGAAGCACAAGACCAAACAACAATTTTTAACTCCTCAAATGTAAACTACGACCCCAAGGAATCCCTTTCCACCTCTGAAATGAGCTTGAATTAGCACCGATGATTGTGGGTCTCATGTTTGAAGATGAATCAAATTTTGTAGAGAAGAATTTTGGTATCTCCGCCTTAATCATAATTGGATAGGTAACCCGGATTCCATTGCACATAAGCCCATTGATCCTGTTTTTCCTGTCGTTTCCATTAATAATCGCATGAAAATATCTTGAGTTTTCATCCCCATCAACGTCTCATCAGATTCTCGATTTCTGTTTCAAGTCAAGTTTCTTAATGGATTTAATTTCCTCCAATTTAGCAATATGATTCTTCTATTTAAGTCTTTCTGGTGAAGTCCACTGTCTTGATTCCGCAAGTGCTTTTAATTCTTCAATCTTTCTTTTAGATTCTTTATTTTCAAAATTCTATTTCTCGTTCAAATCTTTTCTCCATTGTCTTAGATCATTTTTAACATTTTCGAGCATGCCCATAAATCTTTGATCTGCCCTACCAGATAAGATCTACCCATGTCTTTTGTATCACCTCTTTGCAACCTTCTATAGATATCCAAGAATTATAAAATCTAAAAGGGAACACACCAAAATCCACATGATCCCCAAGCAACACAACTAGACAATGATCGGAATATCGTCTCGGTAAAGCTATAACCCTTGCCGAAGGTCATTTTGCCAGAAAATTACTACATACCAAGAAGCAGTCTAACTTACTTAGATTTTTCCCATCATTACTGATCCATTTGAACCTGCGTCCTCCCATCACATACTCAGACAATTCGGTTTCCCTTATGAATTCGTTAAAAGAAGTTGTGCTAGTTTCACAATGAAACGGAGAAAGTCTATCTTCTTTCCCACGAACATTAGTGAAGTCTCCTATGTAAATCTTGATACCCATCATGGAGGTTTGAAGCTATAAAATATTTCTCCATAATTTTTTTGTATTTCTCTAGGATACATCGGAGCATACACATTAACAATATTAACTTGATCATTAAGTCCTTGCCATTTCCCAGAGATTAGAATAAAATTCGCTTCTGAAACCAATATGCTTTTATGTAAAATGCCATTGTTCTAGATGCAAAAAAATCCCTCCTAACCTTCCTTTTGAATCCACGACTTCGACATCAAATAAATCATTTTCCCAAAAATTTGAAAACCTGATGTCTTCTTTGTTTGTCAATTGAGTTTCCTGAATGTTGACAAAGTTTATGTTATACCTTTTTATCAAATCTTTGACTTGATTCGACTTATTGGAATCTCCAACACCTCGAATGTTGTATGTAAGAAAATTCATTTTTGACCGACTCTCTCCTTTTCTCCTTCAATCACTGATCTTAATAATTCATCAGCACCATCGAGGTTGAATCCAATTATTGATCCAATTTCTTTTGTTTTAAAAACCTCCAAGGAAATAGAGTTCTCTGAGTCGTCATGACTTTCAGAGCTGATACGACACCTGTATTAATGGTTCCGATTACAATTGTGACTTCTTTTGCCTGTGACTTTCTTGTTAGTCTTTGTTTGATTGTTTGTTCTAACTAAATCTTTAAGTTTCAAAGACATTGGCTTAGTTTTGCCGATCAGAAGTTTTGTTTTTTTTATTTCGATCTAGATGATTGAATTTTTTTATGTCTAGTGAAGAATATCTCTTGATTCGTCATTCTATCATTTAACGATTGTGAGTTATCAGGTATGACATTAAGATCCGACATCGATTTACCTAATTCACCCACTATCTGAATTTAATTTACACCTTCTAGTTCAATTGAATTGGATTTTTTTTTTCTTCGTCTTTTCCATCTTGATTCAATTCAGGAAGTCTAGACAACTTCCCACTAACTTCATGATCCATCATTGGCCCAATATTATTTTGATTTTCATAAGACCCAAGATGTGATTCCGAATGATGTGGGCTTTGACCTGCTCCATATGGGTTTTCTAAATCAATCGGCCTAGGACTAGACAATTTTGGGCCACCGGGTTAAAGCAAGCTTCATTAAATTTTTCAGTGTGATAAATGTGTGTGTGTGTTTATGTGTATATGTATGAGTGTTTGTATGTGTATCTATGTATATTTATGTGTGTATGCTAGAAAAAAAACATATAAAGAATAAATAGCAATGTCGAGGGTTGTGTAATCAAATAAGGCCACTTTTTAGGTTTTTTCATTCCAAAAATCTGAGAGAAAAAGTTCTATGAACCCAAATAGCTACAAGCGGAACCACATTCAAACATTTCCTTTGCACCAAGATAAGAATTGAAAGATGTACATAAGTAATCCAATTAGACACCATAGTAAAACAAGGAATACATACATCCCAACAATTAATAATTTGGTTTCAAATGGAAGAAGCAACAAGAAAACAAATACTAAGTGGTTAATATTCTTGGTGTGTGATTCACAAATAAGACATAAGAGGGGTTCAGCACCAATACCCTTTTAATCTCAATTTTAGTAGGTAGTTGGTTTAAACGAATTCTGCACTCAAAACATTGAGTTTAATTAAAACTAGATTATTTCGTTTAGTTTTATTAGCATTCACCAATAAAGTACCATTATTAATTTATCTCCTTGGCAAAGACACCGAATAACCGCTTGTGGAATGAAGTGTTTGATGCATTTTATGCTTCTTTGAGGGTGTTTAGTTCATACATTTACAATTAATTGTTATATATCATGCAACATTGCATCTTTGGGACATTCGATGAAATTGGTGGCTACTTCTTTGCATTTGCATTTTTTTTGTTGTTTTTCAGGTGGTCCAAAGGTTGTAACATACTTGGCGTGATGCTAAGAGGGCGTTGTTCAAGTTTTTTGAAGATCAGAGCTGGTATGCAGAAGTTGGAAATTTTGGGAAAAACGTATTAAAGAAAATTGTACTCGGTCAAGGCACTCTTCACTCTTCAAGGCCTTTACTCGGTCGAGTTGATGAAAAACCAAAGAATGCGTGTTTTTAAAGGCCACTCAATCGAGTGGATATGAAGACCAAATTCGACTTGGTGACTCAAATTAGTCACTCGGCCTACACGTTTTTTGAAGCCTATAAATATACCATCTCAAATTATCTCGACTTTCCACAAGAGAAAGCACATACTTGGAGAAAGAGGACATTAAAGAATGCATTTCGAGTAGTTGTTCGATATATTTTCAATCAAATTTGTAAGAACATTTGTCAATTATATCTTTAAACTTATGTGTATAGCCATGAACGACTAAAGTGGTTATGTATCTTGAAAAAGATAAGACTATAGTACCCCAGCCCGAGCATGTTGGTTATGCTTGCAATTTGGACATCCTACCGATATGTGTCCCATTTGCACGAAGTAAAGGAAAATATCTAATAAAGGAATATCTAATATGAAAATATACTAATATATGAAAATATACAAAACGTTTAATGATCATATGTGTACTGAAAAAAAAGACTAAATGTGTACTTACGATATCGTTCATTACTCTTATAAGTCATTTTCCCATTAAGAATACACCATTTTCTACTTCTTCTAAATTTCTGCTAATTAAGTATATATCTGTCTCATCACCATTATCGTTCATATATCTCCAACTTCTTGGACAACAACTACATGATTTTGTGGTAGAGGAACATTTAATCATACTATGTGGAGGACAAGCCAGAACCCTAGCCCCCGATGTATTCAAGTTTGAATAAGGTAAACCATCCTCTTGTATTTAGTGAATTAAATAACATTTTCAAAACAGCTGTTAATCAAAATGTGATTTTTATCGAATGGTTTTATCGTCCTATGCATATTCGTTTCATTAACACAAGGTGCTGGGGTTAATAGACTAATTGAAGGCTTCACCGAAAGAAAATATTAATCATTGTGTTACTTCTATTTATCAACGAGGATTTTGACTTATTCTTGCAAGTTGCAACATGATTGTTAATTTTTTGTAGAGTAAATTACAGTTTTGGTCACTGTGGTTGACAGCTTTATACACTTTCAGTCATCCTTTTGAAATCCCACGTTTACGGTCCCTGTGGTGGCCAAAAAATAATAGATTTGGTCCCTGTGGTGCCCTGGTCCATATGAAAAGACTAAACAGCCCTTTTTCATTTCTTTTTTTATTTTTTCTAATCTATTATTTATTATATTAACTTAAAAAAAATTATTTTGATCGCCGGTTTGCATACCTCTTCAATTCATCCCTCTTCACCCATGTTGTTCTCAAAGTCATCGAAAAATCCAATGGAAACCTATGCCGCCGGTTACTAGTTAAGTCACCGTTTACTTCTCGTGTGTGCCGACACATTTTACAAATTCATGTATGTTATCCCGCCGGTTTGTTTCATTGAGTTTCAGCAGCGAGATTCAAGGTTTTCAATGGAGTAAGCCGATATGCACCAATAAATCGAACAACACATCGCAGATTTCCAAGCTTATTGTTGCAGTTTTGGTTTCAATGTCAAGCATCGATTCAATATTTAGCAGCTCCAATCGATTCAATGATTCAATCAGCTCCAATCGATTCAATGATTTCTAATTTCCAATTTCCAATCGATCACGAGTTCTGATTGTCTGATTTCTAATTTCCAATCGATCACGAATGCTATGCCTTCCCATTTCTCTCCACAATCGGTCATGACTGGAGCAATACCGTAAGTCACGAGTTTGGAGCAACACTTAATTTCATCACCGTAAGTCACAATTTCACGATTTTCTGTTCTGGTTTTACTTAACCTCGTTCCATCGATTTTGTGTTTCGATTTCAGTGTCGATTTCACAGTTTCTTTCCACCGAATTGCAGATTCTGATGATATGTATATATATGTGTGTGTATATGCTTATGAAGTTGTGTGTTTGTGAATTCAACATAGTTTAAGTTTTATGGGATGTGGATTCAACATGTGTGGTTACCATGAATCTATGTCTTCCAGATCCTATTAATCTCTGTTGACTCCATCTTGAACCACTCACTTCCTCGTTCCTTCATCGCCTCATGCTTCGCAACTCTCCGTTTCCGCTAGTTTCCTGAGTGGTATCTTCACGGGTAATTGCCTATTTGTCATTTTCTGGGCCGAGTCGTTAACCGTTGGATCTCTTGCTGCAAACCTGTTTTGGGTACCATCGAGCATCAAGAACACGAACCGAGTTCACCGGAGTTCATCGAGCATCAAGAACACGAACCGAGTTCATCGAAGAGAGAGAAAAGGATTTTGTTTTTTTAATTGATTTAATAAATAATACATTAATAGAAAAAAAAAGAAATACAAAAGGGCATTTTAGTCTTTTTACCTGGTCAAGGGACCAAAAATGCAAGATTTTGGCCACCACAGGGACTATCAGCGTGAAATTTAAAAAGAATGACTATTTGTGTAAAAACATGTCAACCACATAGAACAAAACTATAATTTACTTTTTTTTTATGCATGTCCTTCATCTCACTTTGGCTTATATTATTGAAATTGTTTACACTTTTGTTTATGAGTCTTTTTATCTTCAATATGTACAAATTCCTATTTTGTAATAATAACAAAGAGCATCTATTTAGATATCTAGATAAATCAAAACATATTGATTACTATTCAAATATTCAGTTTTCTTTTTTTTTTTTTCTTTTTCTTTTTTTTTTCTTTTTTTTCAAAACAAATAACATGTAATGGATCACATACACCAACAACAAAAAAAATGTTTCTACCTACGACATCAAAATCCATCTTAACACAGGTTTGACATCATTCCAAAATAATCAAAATACAGTTTCTACCAAAAGACCTAAAATTAAACGTTCTTGAAGTAGTTGGAGAAATATGAACGATAATGATGGACTAATAGAGGGGAGATAAATACTTGGGGAAAATGGGGATGAAACTATTGTGTTTGATTTTAACGTTAATGAGGTAATTAACGTCATGAGACAAAGGGACTATTTTTGTGATGAAAAGCTATACAAAGGACCATATTTGCAAAAGTTTTCGTTTTTGGACCTGATCCAAAAGCCAATCTAAACATAGGGACCAAAAATGTTACTTATTCCTATTTGTTTAAACTAAAATATATTAAATATTAAGACCGACCACAAAAGTTTTCGTAAAAACAGAGAAAGAAACGAGTGCCAGCAACTTCAATTAACGGTATTTAACCGCCGCTTCGTTCCCGCCTTTTCTTTTCATTCCCCTTTCGTTACTCTCCAAATCAACACGTTTTCTATTCCATTATCCTGTAAACTTTTCCCTGTTCGACGCCTGAGAATCCACGTACAGTCCTTGCTTTGAAGCGGCGCTTGGTGGTTGCCACCCCAAGCGCCGGCCCACATCCACCGTGCTCCGACACCAACAGATGGCTGAACCAAATGCCATCGTTTCTTACGACCAACCATTCGACAACGATCTCCAAGCAGTCGAACGCTTTCTCATGTGTGAAAATGATACTTTCTCGCCACTCAGTTTCACCGAATTGTTACGACAAAACAACGTTCCGGTCACCACCACCAGATTTCAGTCAACGGTGGTCGACCCTGAAATCCCGCAACCCAGTGATCCATTCTTCGACCCATTAATCTTTGGCGATGAGATGCTTCAAGAAGGCTTCCAAACGCACCCGTCTCATACTTCTAATGAAACAAACATCGGCAACAATAATACCACTGATGGAACGAATGATTTTGGAAACCCTATTCAACTTTCAACATGGCCATTAGAAATGCCTCCATATACTTGCAGTTGTTGTCATATTCTTAGAGAAATCATACATACTAATGGTGCGTATTGTTTGTGTTTCGTCGTTAATTAAATTCCATAGGTTTTCTGCATGTGTTCTTGGTTTTTAAATTCGTATCTGTGATTAGGCGTTGACATTACGAAGCTTGAGGTTCATGGAAGACTTGGTTTAATTTGTCATGCTGTTCTTGACAAGTACCATATTGATGTCACAACAAACCAAGCCCATGAGTACAAAATGTTTGAGTATGTTCCATTACTTAATTCCACGTACCACAACTTCCAATATATACTTGTTGGATGACAAGTTGATATATATGGTTTACTTCTTGACCAGTTTTTGCAAAGAATCTTTAAGCAGGGTGAAGCAGTTCTTCATGGATTATTGCAAAGAGCGAAAAGCCGGTGGTTATGTATTGCTGCAAGATCCGCTTTCTTCATTCTATGAAGCGGTATGTGTTGGGTTGGATTGGGAGGACAACAGGGACGCGGATCATGATCTTCCTGACGATTCAGGTTCCATATTCAACACGATAATGTTTATTACAATGACATGTCACTAATTAGATTGGATCCAAATTCAAGATTCTTAGTTTTAGAGAGTTTTCGGGTTTTAAAATAGAATGTAGCCATGCATGAGCCGTATCGATTTCAATCAGTGAGCCATGCATTTTCTTTATTCCGGCCTTTGATGACCAGCTTTTTTACGGCAATAAACCCTAAATTATTACGAGGTGACAAAGATTTTGGACGAACTAGCTTGTTCTACGTATACTTGTAAACTATTCTATTTACCAACATTTTTTTTGAGCAGGCGATCATCAAACGAACCAGGATGCGGAGACAAGTAGAGCGATTAACAAGATGGCTCTTTCGGTGCAGGTTCTTGATCTTTCATCAATCTTTCTCTTTTTCAAATTTACTACGAGTTTATTGGCATTTATTTGAGCTTCTTAACCTTTTGAACAGAGGGAACGAACAGGAAAACTTACTATGAAAGATCTCGTCGACTACTTCCATATTCCCATTGAAGTGGCTGCGAAGAAGATACAGGTTTGCCCAACAGTGATCAAGAGAATTTGCCGTAAGCATGGACTGTCTAGGTGGCCGTACAGAAAGGTTGCGCCATTTTATTTATTCATCATATTTTATACAACTAGCGATATTTATCCAAAAAAATATTTTACTTGTTAAAAATGCAGATAAGATCGATAGAGAGGAAGATATCAACTAGAGCAAAATGTTTAACTTCGGTTAATGCTGAAGAAAGAATGAATGCTCAAGCCGAAATGGACACACTTCGGCAGGAAATCACAAATATATACGCAGGATTTAATGTTTAAATGAGGAAGCATCATGATCTTTATATAGTTTATGTAATAACATTTAAATCAAATAAAACCCAATAGATTTATGGTTTACTATAACAAATTTGTTTAAACGCACGATTAATTTTTTTTTTTCTTTTTGGAACAGCAAAAAGTTTTTAAAGTCGATCGATAGTGATAGATATCAACAAGAGCAGAATGTTTAACTTTCACTTGATACTGAAGAAAGAATATGTTCTCAAGCATGAATGTACACACTTAGGCAGGATCGAAATCACAAATTTGCATGCAGGATTCAATGTTTAAATGATTATTCGGGAAGCATCATTATCCTTATGTAGTTTAGGTAATAACATTTAAATAATAAATTCCAAATAGATTTACAGTGTACTACATGTTGTATCTTACACCTGACAGACAAATAACACACGATCGTTATATTAGAAGTTGATAATCAGAAAACTTAATCATAAACTGTTTTTTGTATATATTTTGTTCTTATAAAATACAGGGAAGAGGCTAGTTTATATAGCCAAACAAACAAGAGTTAAAAGACTTTAATTATTAGGAAATGGTGGAAGCAATTATCAGGAAATGGTGGAGGACACCACAAAAGAAGAAAAGAGAACAAGGTGGAGGAAACAATGAGTTGGAGGAATAATAGGAGGTCCCTACTATGTCTCTACTTTTCATTATTCTAACACTTCCCCTCACGTTGAATGGTGGGATTTCCGACATTCAACTTGATTAAACATTTGTTGAAGATCCCTTTGTTTACTGGTTTTGTTAGAATGTCGGCAAGTTGGTCTTCTGATCTGATTGGTGGTAATTGAACAATCTTCGCTTCTAGTTTTTCTTTAATGAAGTGTCTGTCGATTTCTACATGTTTCGTTCGATCATGTTGCACTGGATTTTCTGAAATTTGTATGGCTGCCTCATTATCACACATGATATTGCTACTTCTTTTAGGGGAAAAACCAACTTCAGTCAACAGTTTTCGGATCCATAAGACTTCAACTACTCCCCGTGCTATTCCTCGGAATTCTGCTTCTGCGCTTGATAAGGATACCACTTTTTATTTCTTGCTTCTCCATGTGACTAAGTTCCCACCGACTAAAGTGAAATACCCTGCTGTTGATTTTCGATCTCCTTTATCTCCTCCCCAGTCTGCATCTGTGTAAACTTGATTTTCTAAGTGCCCATTTGTTTTGAACAAAACTCCATCTCCTGGTGTTCCTTTGAGATATTTGAGAATTCGTCTAACTGCTTCCATGTGTGCAATTTGTGGTTGATGCATGAATTGGCTTACTACTCCTACAACATAGGCTATATCTGGGCTAGTATGGGAGAGATAAATTAGCTTTCCCACAATTCGTTGGTATTGTTCTTTGTTTACCAACTCTGCTCCTTCCTTCATATAAGGTTTTTGATTTACAGCTATAGGAGTATCAGATGGTTTGCAATCGATCATACCTGTTTCTGCCAATAAGTCAAGAACATACTTCTTTTGACAGATGAAAATACCTTGTTTTGACCTTAGTACTTCAATTCCAAGGAAATACTTAAGGCCTCCTAGGTCTTTCATTTCGAATTCTTTGAACATATTTGTTTTCAATTTTGCCATTTCTTCTTCATCGTTTCCTATAATTATCATATCATCAACATAGATAATTAAACAGGTTATGAGTTTATTTCTTCGTTTTAGGAACAAAGTATGATCTGAATTACTTTGTTTAAAACCATATTTTTTCATGGCTAAAGTGAATTTGCCGAACCAGGCTCGAGGGGATTGTTTTAGCCCATAAAGCGATTTTTTAAACGACACACTTCTCCATGTTTAAAGTTTCCTGTGAGCCCAGGAGGAACTTCCATGTAAACTTCTTCTTTAAGTTCCCCATGTAAAAGGCATTTTTTACATCAAACTGACGAAGTGGCCATCCTTCATTTGCAGCTATTGAGAAGAGTACTCTGATGGTGTCAATTTTGGCTACTGGAGAAAAAGTTTCAGAGTAATCGATCCCATAAGTTTGAGTATACCCTTTGGCTACTAACCGGGCTTTGAACCTTTCAACTGTTCCATCGGTTTTGTGTTTTATAGTAAAGACCCACCGGCATCCTACAGGTTTCTTACCAAAAGGAAGCTTGCATTTTGTCCATGTATCGTTTTTCTTCAAAGCCTCAATCTCTGTTTCCATTGCTTCTTTCCATTTGTTAGATTGTAAGGCTTGTTCGACAGTTGTTGGTATTTCTTCAGAGTATATGGACTTGGAAAATGTTTGTGCTTCTTTTGACAGATTTCCTTTGGCTATATTTGCCATGGGATATCTTGAACTTCGAGCTACCTTTTCAGGAGAATATCTATGTAAGACCCGTATCCTGATTATAACATATACTTAAAAGAAGAGTGTTAGGAATTATATGATCATTGGTAGTTATAAAGCTAAGAAAAACTTTAGTTACAATTTCATATAAAAATCAGCATTTTGTGTTGTTTTTAGAAAAATCATAATTAATTCTAGAAAAATCGTTTGGACCTCAAACCAGTGCACAAAGTTTACAAATTGAGTCTAGTACAATTACCAAAAATAATAGTAAGCTTGAAAATGACATTATCTATGGTAAAAAATGCAATCTTTACTGATTAGTTCGGAATTGACAGATTAGATAGTCTGTTTTCAAATATTCATAATAAATCATAGAAAAATCGTATAAATACGTAAAATACATCCTTGGAAAGGTATTGAGATACATTTCTGGAATATCAAATAAAAACGTGAATTTCGTGGGTTTAAAGTCGGCTAAACCAGTCTTGAACAGACTGATTCTAGAAGTTATTAATTTCAACAAAGTTATATTATTAAAATCTTTTGTCAAAAGTGTCATGCCATTTTTTATTCAAGAATTCAAGTATAAATACCCCTCAAAACATATCATAAACCACACAACTAAATCTCAATCCAATATATAGAGGTTTCTAAGCACTAGAGTGTAAGCAAGTGAGCGGAAGAAGCTCGAAAGCCTAACGAAGGAGTTATAGATCCCGACGAATGGTCATAAGGTAACTAAAAACCTTTCTATAGCTTAATTAGGTATTGTAAAATAATTTTTGTATTAAGAAGTAGAATATGTAGTAAGTATAACATATTCATTTCCAACAATAGTAAATAAAAACCTTAAAAACGTCGTTATTATAACAATTCGTAATTCTAAAAATAATACCGATTGATTTACTTACGAGGACGATGACTAGGCCGATTACTTGGGATCTGGTTGTTGGATTTTCCGAAAGGCTAAAATGCTGAAAGGATCCTGCCACCCCATCTAATCTTCTACCTGGCCGTTCTTTACTTGATAAATCATGGAGTATCATATTGGAATTATTGAAGGGTTTAATGATGCGACTATAATATAGTTAAGGATTAAGAAATGATAGATTTCTTATTATGTTAACAGTTAAAGTTGAAGGAAATACAAAGCCGAGAAAGATAAACGATATAGTCAACTATAATCAGGTGAGTCTTCTCACTATACTATAGGTGATATTGCATGTGTAGGAAGGAAGATATGTTAGACTAAAGTGATCTTACCTGTTATGATAATTGTATGAATTATTGCTATGATAATGATTGTTTGTGGACGGAACGAGATAGCCTGCGAGCCAATAGGCGGAACGGGAATAGCCTGCGAGTCATTAGACGGAACGGGAAAAGCCTGCGAGCGATAAGACAGAATGGGAACTGCCCGTGAGTCTTCAGGCGGAACAGGAATAGCCCGTGAGTCTCACAGACATATGAATGGTTATTGTGTGTTGTATGTTATGTGATGGATCGTATGGTATTTTGAGGAACTCACTAAGCTCCGTGCTTACCCTTTCCCTATATAAACTATTTTTTCAGGTACATCAGGTACCATGGATGGCAAGGCGTGACGTGTATACACTGTGCTGCTTCATTGGAGGACTGTTTTTGAATTAATATTCCGCTATATTGAGATTTCGTTAAATTCTGTTAATCCTGGGGTGTTTTCATTAAACTTATAAGTTATGGAATTTTATGAAAATTAATTAAGTGGCTTTTCTTATATTGATGTTTTCGTTTAAAATTTTTTAAATTTACCCTAAAATTTTGGGATGTTACAAGTTGGTATCAGAGCACAGCTTGAGAGAATCAGGCTCACTTAGTGAGTTCTGGACTCAAGTTGAGGCTTAAGAGTTTTCTTAAAACATTTTTACGAAATAAAGATGTTTTATGAAGGGTGAACTGAAGATACAGTGTGTACCGCCAGCCGACGCCAGTATGAGAAAAGGGTTAAGTATTTAATATTGTGGATGTTAAAAAAAACATATGGTATATGTTTGCTCAAATGCCTGGTAGATATCACACATTGTTGTATTATTATCTGCTATTTGCTAATAGAACTGTATGCTAGTGCCGATAGGTTGCTTAGAGATTTCCACTAAGTTGTATACAATATGGACTGAATAGTCATAGAATGTGTGAGTTGACCTTATTGCATGTTCCTTGTTTGGTTGTTGCTTTAGGGAAGATTCTCTTATTTGAAATACTGTTTAGTTCGATATTGTATACAACTAAGTTCGCGAAACAATTTGTCATCACTGGAGGAAGTTCCGTCTTAGTTAGAATAGCAGGGTGGGGGTGGGATTCCAAGTATTCCTAGAAGGGTTGACATATGCCTTGTAAGGGCATATGTGGTAAAATTATCGGTGAGAAGCGAATTGGATATTTCGAGACGGGTCTTGGAACAAACATGGATATGTGTGGAAGGTAGTAGTAGAGCTCCTACTATCGAAAGCACAAGATCTGCGTTTGAGTCAGGAGTTCGTCACGAAGGATCCAAGGAGCTGAGTGTGTGAGTGTCTAGCATAGTTGACTTAAATGCTAGTGTAATGTGGTAAACCTTTATCCATTCGATTGTTGAATGTTGATTGTGAGGTTCAGTAGGAACAATTAAGATGTAATCATACCAGTTTGGTTGGACCGATCATGCTTAAGTTGATTACTGAGCTTAAAGACTGTTGAAAGGGAGAATGTCAAAGTGCTATTGTGGTAGCTATTTTTCATGCAACTAATGGGCGCACAAGTTCAGACAAGGACTAGAGGTAGGGGTGGCAATGGGTTGGGTTGAGCCGTTAACGGGTCAACCTGTTTAATTAAATGGGTTGAAAGTTTGTACCCAACCCAACCTGTATATTTAAACAGGTTGAGAAATTCTAACCCAACCCAACCTTTTTAGTAAATGGGTTGAAATCAGGTTGACCTGTTTAGTGTATTTTCAACCCAACCTGTTTAATAAATGGGTTAAACCTGGGTTGACCTATTTAAAATTTCCAAAAGTACCCCTTAAAAGTTAAACATTGTAATTTATAAATCCATAAGTAACCATAAACCAAGTTCATAACAAAACTCAAACCAAGTGCATACAACCATAAAAATTATAAAGTCGTAATTCAAACACGAATTAATATCAAAATTTTATGTAACTTGACTTTCACTTTCACCAACTAGTCCACGACTTCCACTTTTGGTATGATTGTCATCTTGATCATCCATCTTCTCCGTCATGTAAGAAGTTAAAGCTAACATTCTCCAAATACCCAATCTCTTAAACAAATAATAGTCTCAACTATAGAGGGTGTCAAAAAGCTTCTATAAGCATCAAGTACCCTACCACCCGTGTTGAAGGCAGATTCTGATGCAACTTAATTACCTAATATAAAATAATTCATATATATATATATATATATATATATATATATATATATATATATATATATATATATATATATATATATATATATATATATATATATATATATATATATATATATATATATATAGGGAAGGGTTCAAATGAGAACCACTAAAAGGTTAAGAACCGTGAGAACCACTGATTCACAGTTTAATAAAAAATTTAGTTTATAGTATTCACAGTTTAATAACTATAAATTTTATTATATTGTGAATATTGTAAAACGTATTAAAAAATAAGGAAATTTATTAAGTTTGATGTATTTTCACATAATAAACAAGTGTGAAAAAACAGAAAAACGGAAAAAAACATAATTCTTAATGTGTGAATATCAGTTCTCACGGTTCTTAACCTTTTAGTGGTTCTCATTTGAACCTATTCCTATATATATATATATATATATATATATATATATATATATATATATATATATATATATATATATAAACGGGTTGACGAGTTGAAATCAGGTTGGGATTTTCAACCCTAACCCAACCTATTTAATTAAACGGGTTACATGGGTCAACCCATTTAATTAAACGGGTTGAGAATATAAACCCAACCTGCAAATTATTGGGTTGGGTTCGGGTAGGTTAGCAGGTTCGGGTTAGAATTGCCAGCCCTAACTAGAGGATGCAAGGGTGAGTTTTCCAACTCACGGTCAAAGAGGTGCAAGCGGCGCCTGAGATGATAGCGGGTATTTTTGAGTCGACTCTATACATGCCTAATGCTGTGTAATAGTGGGGCTACCTACCCTTGTATTGATCTTGCTTGAGTGATTGATCAGGTCGTGTGGGTTGAGAGTCTGGATCACTCGCTCGTGATTGAGGTAACTGACGATAGAGGTGTTGACTAGGGTCGCAAGCGGATGAGTAACATATGGTGGTTGATGTAAACGTCTTTACATTATCGAAACATGTTTATTGAGATGATGTTTGCCCCTGATGCAAGTTGTTGGCTGAGCAGAGTGGGCTTGGTTTTTGTTCGAGAGTAAGGACTCGTAAAAAAAATATTATAAATCGAATAAACAGACTTGGACTTTAGTCCAAGTGGGGGAGGAATACGAAATTAAGGGAACAACATGAATATTATATTGAATCGATGAAATTATTAAAATTATAGTAACACGTCTAAATATTTAATTCATTACTACAACTTTATATTAATACATTAAGAAAAGTTTACAGAACTACTAACCTAAACCGGAGAATCAGAAAGAAGCGAGAAAAGATCTTCTACACTCCAATATTTGTCATCATTAGGTTGACTTGTACCTTCTCGAGGATTTGGAAGTGGTATGCTTTCAGTTATTGGAGGAGGAGCTCCAAGGTATGGGGTCTCGATAGGGTTGGAACCTGTAACCCCATGATTAGGGGCTAAATATTGACTCATTTGGGGCGTGTGTAAGTAGGGCAGTGATGAGGAAGGGCTCTAATTCGGAACCAGTTGGGGGTAGCTATAAGAAGCAGGAAACCAGGATAGGTCACCTACAAAGCCTCAAAAATTCTCCTCACTCGAAGACTCGAGTAAACCAGGGTTAATACTACTCATACCAGAATTAGATGGCGGAGATTGCTGCTGTGTATGAGTTCTTGATGAAGTTTC
Organism: Cichorium intybus; assembly: GCA_023525715.1. NCBI lineage: Eukaryota > Viridiplantae > Streptophyta > Magnoliopsida > Asterales > Asteraceae > Cichorium > Cichorium intybus. The sequence goes on along the minus strand of CM042015.1, from coordinate 62,454,121 downwards.
CCCGTTTTCCTGAATTTTTCTTTTCCTAAATACAACCTTATGAGCAGCTTGTATTAGCTTCTTTGTGCCGTCTGTTAGACCCGATTGTGACCCTTCAATTATCGCTTCTTTTTCTTTTTTTAGGTTGGGTATTTAATCTCCCGATAATTCTGTTGCCTCAATAAATTCATTACCAAATTCCTGTGGCACATATAACTTTAGTAATTTCAACCTTATGATATAAAGGAATTAAAAAAATGTAGTTCTGTACCTTAGCACGATCAATAAGGGTTTGCAAACTCGTAAGTTGTCGTTGGGGCCAATGATTGATACCAAATTCTCTACAGCGTTTTTTAATTGTGTCGTTCCAATGTTGAGTTCCTTCGCAGCTTTCTCAATTGGTTCGTTAAAGTGTTCAGCTATTATTTCCCTACTTAATAAATGTCTGAAACCTCTTCCACTGCCACCTGCTATGTTTTCTGAACTAGAAGGTTCAAATCTAATTGTATTGTTATCATTCTGGATCATTTGAACATGATCCTGATTTTTTTGACCCAAAGATGGACATTGATTCATCAAAATTAGTGGCCTCTATCGGTAATAATTGTTGGTTTTCAACTAAAATCTCAGGATTCTGAAATCCTTCTAGATTCCTTTGAATCAACCGAAGATGATCTTGATATTGAAAACCAACCCCATACTCGGGATTCAATTTAATATTTATGTTATGAGTCCTCTGTAATTGATTCTCATCCTGAATACCAGCCATGAATTCTTGATTCATGGGGACAAACTCACTGCTTGTTGGATGCACGTCCATGAATGGATTGTACTCAGTTAGACCATCCACAAATGGGTCTACAAATAACACATGTCAAATGATAAAACAAAATAGAATACTTATAAATGGATCATTCAAAAGAATTTAACCTGGTAGAAGGCATGGAGTCTGATCAAGTGCAAAGTCAGATGCATGCACCGGATCATCTGAGTTAATGTTCAACTCGGGAAAAATTTCCGGCTCATCGTGGAGAGGCTCTATTGGTAGTATATCTGGAAGACTGTACCATAATTCAAAATCAAACAAAACATTAGCAAGGTAATCGAAGTATGAATGATATATGTCTAGAATGTTAAAGTCACCAAACTCTATTAAGAATGCTTGGTCTGAAGTACCCTCTCCTTGCGGAAAACCAAGTCCAGGGTTCGACAAATCGCCCATTGAATATCTGTTTTCCATGACTCGACTTTAAATATGAGTTCGTTTACGAACAAACTAGTGATAAGAGAGGATGAGACTAAAAATGAATGATACTACATACTTGTATATATAGTATCTTGCAGCTGGAACCGAAAGGACACACGGAACTGAAAGGACACCTCACGTTTTAATTACCGAAATTCTAACTAACTACAGTAGATGCGACTTTTCATTACCCCAAGTGACATTTTTTCAAAATTCCCTGCTTGACTCTGGTGAGAACGAGATAATAAAGAGACTTTTGAAAAAAAAACAAAATTTTATGTCTCCATATAATGGAAATAGTTTAAAGAGTGTTCAGTACTCAAAAAAAAAAAAAAAAAAAAACTTACAAAAGATGATGTAAATTTTATATTTCGATGAAACACAAAAATTTGGAGATTCTACAAAAATAGACTTATTTAGCCAAAAAGTATTTAAAAGAAATGTTGATTTGAGGCAAATGTGTGTTGAAATATGACGAATTCATATAAATACGAAATAGTATTAAAAAATTAGGTGTTGCAAGTTAACTAGGTTAACTATGTATATAGGTAGATTAGAAAGTACTAAATATGTACTGTGGATAGTAGCCGGTTAAGTCGATGTGTGGGACTGTGAGAAACAGTTAGAGTTTTTTTTGTACATCTAGAGTAATTAGAAGAAAAGAAGTATGGAGTGAATGAGAATAATAGGACCTTAAGTATTATTACAGAGGTATGTGAATGTTGAAAGGGAAAGATAATTAAATCTTGTAAATGTTCGGCAATAAGACGAGGAGGATTTTTGAAGGACATAAGGACTCGATGGGAAATACATAGAGGCGTTCGAGAATGCGGATTTCGGGACGAAATCCAAATAAGTGGGGGAGACTTGTAAGACCTGTATCCTGATTATAACATATACTTAAAATAAGAGTGTTAGGAATTATATGATCATTGGTAGTTATAAAGCTAAGAAAAACTTTAGTTACAATTTCATATGAAAATCAGCATTTTGTGTTGTTTTTAGAAAAATCATAATTAATTCTAGAAGAATCTTTTGGACCTCGAACCAGTGCACAAAGTTTACAAATTGAGTCTAGTACAATTACCAAAAATAATAGTAAGCTTGAAAATGATATTATCTATGGTAAAAAATGCAATCTTTACTGATTAGTTCGGAATTGACAGATTAGATAGTCTGTTTTCAAAAATTCATAATAAATCATAGAAAAATCGTATAAATACGTAAAATACATCCTTGGAAAGGTATTGAGATAAATTTATGGAATATCAAATAAAAACGTGAATTTCGTGGGTTTAAAGTCGGCTAAACCAGTCTTGAACAGACTGATTCTAGAAGTTATTAATTTCAACAAAGTTATATTATTAAAATCTTTTGTCAAAAATGTCATGCCATTTTTTATTCAAGAATTCAAGTATAAATACCCCTCAAAACATCTCATAAACCACACAACTAAATCTCAATCCAATATATAGAGGTTTCTAAGCACTAGAGTGTAAGCAAGTGAGCGGAAGAAGCTCGAAAGCCTAACGAAGGAGTTATAGATCCCGACGAATGGTCATAAGGTAACTACAAACCTTTCTATAGCTTAATTAGGTATTGTAAAATAATCTTTGTATTAAGAAGTAGAATATGTAATAAGTATAACATATTCATTTCCAACAATAGTAAATAAAAACCTTAAAAACGTCGTTATTATAACAATTCGTAATTCTAAAAATAATACCGATTGATTTACTTACGAGGACGATGACTAGGCCGATTACTTGGGATCTGGTTGTTGGATTTTCCGAAAGGCTAAAATGCTGAAAGGATCCTGCCACCCCATCTAATCTTCTACCTGGCCGTTCTTTACTTGATAAATCATGGAGTATCATATTGGAATTATTGAAGGGTTTAATGATGCGACTATAATATAGTTAAGGATTAAGAAATGATAGATTTCTTATTATGTTAACAGTTAAAGTTGAAGGAAATACAAAGCCGAGAAAGATAAACGATATAGTCAACTATAATCAGGTGAGTCTTCTTACTATACTATAGGTGATATTGCATGTGTAGGAAGGAAGATATGTTAGACTAAAGTGATCTTACCTGTTATGATAATTGTATGAATTATTGCTATGATAATGATTGTTTGTGGACGGAACGGGATAGCCCGCGAGCCAATAGGCGGAACCGGAATAGCCTACGAGTCATTAGACGGAACGGGAAAAGCCTGCGAGCGATAAGACAGAACGGGAACTGCCCGTGAGTCTTCAGGCGGAACAGGTTTAGCCCGTGAGTCTCACAGACATATGAATGGTTATTGTGTGTTGTATGTTATGTGATGGATCGTATGGTTTTTTTGAGGAACTCACTAAGCTCCTTGCTTACCCTTTCCTATATATAAACTATTGTTTCAGGTACATCAGGTACCATGGATGGCATGGCGTGACGTGTATACACTGTGCTGCTTCATTGGAGGACTGTTTTTGAATTAATATTCCGCTATATTGAGATTTCGTTAACTTCTGTTAATCCTGGGGTGTTTTCATTAAACTTATAAGTTATGGAATTTTATGAAAATTAATTAAGTGGCTTTTCTTATATTGAATTTTTCCTTTAAAAATTTTTAAATTTACCCTAAAATTTTGGGATGTTACAATCTCTTTGGGGGAATTCCTCTGTTGCTTCTTGGAGGAAGAACATATCTCTCTGTTGGTTCATTTAGGACTTGATCACCCTATTCTGTCTCATAGTTTTCTTGATTAGAGGAATCAGGAATATTTTCAGTTTGGGAGTTAGAAGCACAAGATGAGGAATCATTGGTTTGAGAGTTACTTACCTCGGTCATCAAGTTGGGATGATTTTGATCAGTGACACTGATTGTTGGTGTCATATTATGTGGATGGGGTGACTCTTCTTGGGTATTGTGACTTACTTCTTCTGATGAGGGCACCCATTTTAACCAACTCAATGTGTCATTAGTGTCATCTTTCTCCCCTGACCAGTGTGTTGGGTCTGTTGGTTATATGCCCATCGTTATAACAAGTTGGTAATATTATTATAAATAGTAGGGCCCTTTTGGGTTACACGCAAGAGACGATTTAGCTAAAAGAGATCGAAAATAAATTTGAGGGGTTAAGTTTATTAATATACCAAAGTAAAGGTATATTAATTAGAAACTTAATGGTTAAGTTTATTAATATACCAAAGTAAAGGTATATTAATTAGAAACTTAATAAGGATAAAGGACTAAAGTGAAATATCCACAAAGGAGGGGATAAGGATGAGGAGCACTATAAATACAACCCTAGATCTGAGTTGTATGGGCTGCAAAAACCCTAATTTTCGTCACCCTCCTCCCACCCCTCAGTATACGGCCGATTTCTTTCAAAACCCTAGGTATTACGTGCTAAAACTTAAAGCAAAGGTATATACTACATCAACGGGTGCTGGATCGTTGTCTTGGATGCGATTACATTAGAGGAGTTCTACTTTGGGCTCTCGTCATCCTAACAAAATCAGATCTGAGATTTAAAAGGTATGTCTTGAACCCTCTTGATTTTACAGTTACAAAAGTGTACATGATTCTGTGATCCTGGTTGAATACGATTTTGATTTCCGTTTCCGCTGCGTTGTTTTTATGTTATCGTATTCCAACTGTGGTATCAGAGCCACTTTATCATGATTTTGTACTGTTTTGATTCGATTAAAATTGTTAAAAAATCGTTTTTTTCTTTGAATTATCGAATCTGTCGACGTCCGCGCCGCGGTCCTTGAATGGTCGCGTCGCGGTCTTCTCTAAAGTTACGATCATTAGGGTTTTGCCGCGTCGCGTTTCCTAGTGTTCCGCGCCGCGTCGTTCTTGGCATGATCGGTTTCTTTTGATTATTGCGTCGCGTTTTCTCGTGTTTCGCGTCGCGGCGGTCGTGATGTTTTATTTTTCTGAAATCAGATTTCTTGTTATAAAATGGTGATTTTAATATTGTATGATTGTTTAGATTAATCATTGACATAGAATGCTTGCATGCTCAATAGGATTAATAGCTAAACACAAAGTTTAAAATGCTTCAAAATTTAATGGATGATTGTTTAAATTAATTATTAACACTGCATCCTTGCGTGTTTAATAGAATTAATAGTTAAACATAATTTTCAAAGAATACTTAAAATTTTAAATGATATATATATTAGAATTGTATCTATATGTATAACTTAAAATAAAAACATTGGTCAGACCGTGACTAGGCTCACCTACTCTAAATGTGTAGAAGGTTGAAGGAGGTCTCTTTGATTCCTAATGATGTCGGTTTTTAAATAGCATTCATTGCTTACCACCCTCACTGCCTGTCACATTTTATCGAGTGGAGTTACCGAAAGGGTTTGATAGGACAGTGTTTCAAGATGAAAGTATTACTGAAAATACACAAGTAAGAAAAATTTGTTAAAAGTTAATGGAATTTTTCAAAAGTCAAATTGGCAATTTCAAACCGGTTTTAAAAGTTTAAATTGACCCTTATGCCAATTAAAAGATTAAAATGTTTTAACAAAAACGAAACAAAATCCCGTTTTATGAAAATGTAAATCTCATGCTACCCACAAAGAACCACACATTTAACCGGGCCCTTTCCAGCGTGGGAAGTGCTATAGCCAACGCGTCGGATTGGACTCGGCCAAAATGATGTGATACTCGTGATAACTCATGAATCATGGGCCGGGTGTCACGTGGGTTCTTCGTGGTCGATTTACCATCCAAACCCGTGATCCACGGCATACCCGTCATGGGAGAGAGGATGAGCATGATGGGATTAAACGCGCCATTGATTAGATTCAATGAATCCCGAAAGATCTAGAAGCTTCATAGAGATTGAAGTTGGCAAAGAGTATTGCCTACCTAAATAACTTTTGGGGGTGACTACGACATACCTCTTCACCACCAGAAGTGAAATATGGATTCTAGCCTTAAGTAAAATTATTGTTTTGGGTAATTAATTTTTTAAGGATTAATCAAACTAATTAAAATCTACTTTTCATATAGATGGCTCCAAACACAAATGCAAATTCGAATTCGGCTACAAATATCTCACTAATGCAACTCCTCTCTAAGGATAAGCTGACCGGATCCAACTACTTGGACTGGATGCGTTCCCTTCGGATCGCCCTCCGGTATGATAAGAAAGAATGGGTCCTGGACACAGCTCTTCCTGAGGCTCCAGCTGATGATGCAACTAGAGCTGTTAGGGATGCTTGGCAAAAGCATAAAGATCAGTCGGATGAGGTTGCTTGTCTCATGTTGGCGACCATGGTTCCGGAACTCCAAAAGAGTTTCGAGACCGCTGGGGCGTTCGACATGGCCTACCAACTCAAGGAAATGTTCCAAGAGCAGGCTATACAGGAACGATATGACACTATGATCTCCCTACTAGATTGCAAGAAGCAGGAGGGAACCGCTGTCAGTGCACACGTGCTTAAGATGAAAGCGTACGTTGACAGATTGGAGCGACTTGGATTTCGGATCGCTCAGCAATTGGTTACAGATATCATCCTCCACTCGCTGAGCAGTACATTCAGTTAGTTCACACTGAATTTTAATATGAATGGATTGGAAAAGACCATAATGGAGTTACACGACATGCTAAAAACTGCCGAGGCAAATATGTCTAAATCTAAGAACTCCAGCTCCACGGCTCTGGTATTGGCAATCAGGGAAGGGGCAATCAAGAAAAGGAAAGCCAAGAAGCCTAAAGGCAAAGGGAAGGGTCAAGTTGGTAACCCCAACTCCAACCCTAGCAACAAGGGCAAGGCTGGTTCTATGATAGTGCCATCACCAAACCCTGATGAGGCCATTTGTTTCCACTGCGGAGAAAAGGGACACTGGAAGCGAACCTGCCCTAAATACCTGGAGGAGATCAAGAAGATCAAGCCCAAAGTGTCTGGTACCTCAGGTATATACATGATAGAACTCCATAATACTTCTACAACTAATTCATGGGTCCTAGACACAGGATGTGGTACTCACATTTGCTCTGATGTGCAGGGACTAAGAAGAAGTAAGAAGTTAAGGCATGGGGAGCTTGACCTGATCATGGGCAACAGACATACGGCTGCTGTCAAGAGGATTGGGGATTACGAGCTCTTGCTTTCTACTGGATTTTCTATTAATTTATTAGATTATTGCTATTCGCCAGAAATGGCTAGAAACATTATTTCTTTTAGTGCTTTGTATCGAGACGGTTTTGATTTTGGTTTTGATAATGGAAATATTTTAGTTTTCAAAAATGACTGTCTTTACTTTAAAGCATGTCCTACAAATGGTATTTATGAAACTATCGTGAGCATTAGAAGAAATAATAGCTTAATCTTAAATGTTGATTCAGATACATCCAAAAGTGTATTGGATAAATCATGTCTATGGCATTGTCGACTTGGCCATATAAACAAGAAACGCATCGCCAAACTCCAAGAGGATGGGATTTTGGAATCATTCGACCTCAAGTCTGATGATGTATGTGAGTCTTGTTTATTAGGCAAGATGACAAAAGCGCCATTCACAGGGAACTTTGAAAGAGGCAAGGATCTGTTGGACCTCATACACACTGATGTGTGTGGACCGTTCAGATCAGTCACAAGACATGGAGAAAGGTACTTCGTCACATTTACTGATGACTTCAGCAGATATGGGTATGTTTATTTGATTAAACATAAGTCTGAAACCTTCGAGGTGTTCAAAAGGTTTCAGAACGAAGTAGAGAATCAACGGGGCAAAAGGATTAAGATCCTCCGATCCGACAGGGGTGGAGAATATCTTAGTCAAGAATTCTACGATCATCTGGGGAACTGTGGAATTGTTTCACAGCTGACTCCTCCCGGAACACCACAACATAATGGTATAAATGAGAGGAGGAACTGAACATTACTTGATATGGTTCGGTCCATGATGAGTCGTGCTACGCTTCCAATCAGTTTCTGGGGCTATGCCTTGGAGACTGCAGCAAAAGTCCTGAACCTTGTACCAACTAAGAAGGTCAGCAAGACACCCTCTGAAATATGGAATGGGACTAAACCCTCATTAGCGCATTTGAAAGTCTGGGGTTGTGAGGCTTACGTCTGTCGTGAAGCCATCGACAAACTAGAACCCAGATCAGAGAGGTGTTACTTTATTGGTTATCCTGCTAGTTCTTTTGGGTATTTGTTTTACAAACCTTCTGAAAACAAGGTGATTGTTGCACGAAGGGCAGTCTTCCGAGAGAGGGAGCTGATACACCTAGAGGCCAGTGGGAGCCAAATTGATCTTGAGGAGATTCAAGAACCAACCAATAAAGGACCTGATGTTGGCACTAGCGCTCAATCAGAGGTTGAAAACCCTGTTGAGCCTCAGCCAAGTACAGCTGGGGAATCTGACATACCACCACCTCCTGTCCGGAGATCTGATAGAGTACGTCATGCACCTGAATTTTATGGTTTACATATTACTGAAGGTGATGAGTTAATGGTAGGTGACGATGAACCTACCAGCTATCAGGAAGCAATGGCAGGCACAGATGCTGCCAAATGGAAGGAGGCTATGGAGAGCGAGATGAAATCCATGTATGATAACCAAGTTTGGAACTTGGTTGATCAAACACCTGGCCTTAAAACAGTTGGGTGTAAATGGATCTTCAAGAAGAAGATAGACATGGATGGAAAAGTACACACATATAAAGCCAGACTGGTGGCAAAAGGTTATACTCAAACCCAAGGGATTGATTATGAGGAAACTTTTTCACCAGTGGCAATGATTAAATCTATGAGGATATTGTTTGCCATCGCAGCCTTTTATGACTACGAAATATGGCAAATGGATGTAAAAACCGCTTTCCTTAACGGAAAACTTTCAGAAGATGTGTATATGACACAACCAGAGGGTTTTGTACAGTCCAAATATCCCAATAGAGTGTGTAAACTTGTGAAGTCGATTTATGGACTCAAACAAGCATCTCGCAGCTGGAATATCTGCTTCGATGAGAAAATCAAAGAATTTGGATTTTCGAGAAGTGAAGATGAGCCATGTGTATATGTCAGAGCTAGTGGGAGTGCTGTTGTCTTCCTTGTGCTGTATGTTGATGACATACTACTCATAGGAAACAATGTCCCAATGTTGCAAAGTGTTAAAACTTGGCTTGGGGATTGCTTCGCTATGAAAGACTTGGGAGAAGCGGCATACATACTTGGTATAAAGATCTATAGAGATAGATCTAGGCGACTCATTGGTTTAAGCCAGAGTACATACATAGACAAAATCTTGAAAAGATTCAAGATGCAAGATTCCAAGAAAGGATTCGTGCCTATGCAACGTGGTATGACATTGAGTAGAGACCAATGTCCTAGTTCTAGTGATGAACGAGAAAGAATGAGTCGAATCCCATATGCTTCAGCAATGGGATCGATCATGTATGCCATGTTATGTACAAGGCCTGACGTCTCTTGTGCCTTGAGTATGACGATTCGTTATCAGGCCAATCCTGGTGAAAAAACATTGGACCGCAGTCAAGAACATTCTTAAGTATCTTCGGAGGATGAAGGAAGTGTTCTTGGTCTATGGGGGCAAGGAAGAACTCACTGTAAGTGGTTATAGTGATGCTAGCTTCCAAACCGACAGAGACGACTCCTTACTGAATGGTGGGGCAGTAACTTGGAAGAGTACGAAGCAAGAAACAGTAGCTGATTTGACAACGGAGGCTGAGTATATTGCAGTTAATGAAGCTGGAAAGGAAGCCATGTGGATGAAGAAGTTCATCAGGGATCTCGGTGTTGTTCCTAGCATTGATGGTCCAGTTGAGATCTTTTGTGACAATGAGGGTGCAGTCGCCTTTTTATGTCAAATTGCGCCAACATTATCACTAGCAATGATATGGTTAACATATCGTCCCTGTATTTGCCTAAAATTTCACATTTGTGAAATAGTAGATTGTACTAAGAAACAAATATTCGTTAAACAATAGCATAGCCACGTCATATATTGATTATAACACCACTACCGTGACTTTCACCGTGTTTAGCAAGAGCAACACAATACAAGGTCAGTGCTCACAATTTTTCACTCTTCTCATATCTGCACACAATTCGCTGATTGCGACTCACAAATGTATTCCGCCACTCATATGGAATTAGGATGGTGTTTACACTCGGATGTCGAACTTGGACTCATGTTAATATGACTTTGCCTCAATTATCACATTGACCACCTTTATTAAAACTTGTCAATTCAAATAAATGATCTTCCCAAATTATAAATACAAGAAATTACAACTCGATAAATGTAATACAAATACAAAAGAGAATAAACATTCTATTTTTTGGATTTTCTTTGAAACGAGTAAAATAGTTTGGCAATTATTTTCAAAAGCCATTTTCGCTTTATTCTATTTTTTGGAAGTTTATTTAATTAACACACATGTTTGGTTCTTGGTTTTATTTTTTTTTATATATATATTTTTTTAAACCAATTTTTTAGAACCAAACAAAATATTTCTGGAATTTCACCATTTATTTGACTCGATATACAAATGTAAAGATTTTGTTTTTGAAATTAGAATTATTGAACGAATAATAATTTCAAAATTTTTGTTTAAAAAGGACCAATTTGGTCAAGACAAAATGATATGAAATTTCGGAAGATTTGGAATTGACATGTTAGAAACAAAGGTGCTGGTCAAAGTGTGATTACGAAGGAAAAACCTGTAACATTAACCAAGTTGATTGCACACATTGAGATTCTCACGGGATATCTGCATCTTGTATTGCTGTTCTTGCTAAAAATAGATTCAGTTAAAATAGATGTCTTATAAACTGTTCATACGTGTGTATGCTAAGTACATTTGACAAACAAAAGTTTTTTAACACAATCTAAAATTTTGCAAAGTGAAAAAATTTTCAACCACAAGGTAGATAGGCAACCATAACATTGAAAATAAAGATGCAACATAATTTAACAATCATTAGTTTTCACGAGGGTAAGAAAAGAAATGCGATAAATAACAAAAGTTTTAAACACACAAAAATTTTTGTTTTTGTTTTTCAAGATTTTCGATAAAAAGAAGAAAATAATATAGAAGTGAAAAATGCTAGCATCTAATATCGTAAATACCATTTTTGTTTTTGTTTTTCAAGATTTTCGATAAAAAGAAGAAAATAATATATCTAACATCGTAAATACCTCCACAAGCTTAAAAATAAGCGTCGTCCTCGAAGCTTGCGGGAAGTCTACTGTGGTCCTGGAGGTGGCGGTCTCTTTGGCTATAGTCCGAGAATCGGACACCATTAATACGGGGGGGGGGGGGGGGGGGGGGAGAGTCGCTCCTTTGTCGCGAACTTGAAGCACCATCTCTGGATCTTTTCCTGTAAGTTTCTAAGGCCATTTCAATCTGTACAACCAAAAATTAGCAAAAACAGCACCCAAGTTATGAATCATCAAGGAATTTATACATTTGACAATGTTTTAGCTTTGTATTCCTGTGATTTAGAGAGCATCATATGATTCATTAAGTCAAAATTAAGCTAAAAAGATTGAATTTATCATGATTGGGACAAAATTCACCATTTTGAATTTTGGATGAAATGGATGTTTCAAAGCTCAAATCACACCACATTGCACATCCACAAGCTTGTATGTGCAATGGATTAGAACAATTTCATCTAATTCAAAATTTCAAGGAGAATTAGGGTTCTTGGTGTTCTTCCCCAATTTGGATGATTTTGCCCTAATCATGTTAATTTCTAGGTAATCAAGCAATAAAACATCATAGGAACACTAATCTAACATAAAAGATCACATATTTCAAACAAAAATCATCAATTTTGAGATTTCTCAAAAGCTAGGTTTTTGAAGATTTCTTGATTTTTGATGATTTTATGGTTGAATCTTTGATTTGATGCAATATAAGTGTTAGAAAGATGAATTATAGCAAAAGAAACATACCTTTAGAGCTTAAAACGGTTGAAAAATGAAGATTTTGGATGGTTTTGTGTGGTTCGGCCGAGAGAAACCCGAGAGCAAGAAGTTGTGTTTTGTTCGTGCAAATGAATAAGTCATAGGAACTGATCTTATGCTGTCCAGGATACGCACGACTCGTGCGTTTTCAGTGAAGAAAAACACACGACTCGTGTGTAATGACTTGAACTTTCTTGATTTTTTCCGAACACGACTCGTGTATAATTGCACAGGGGGGAAACACGACTCGTGTATATCCCCTGTTAAGGAAAAAATTTTCGATTTTTTATTTTTTCGCTCGATGACTCAAAAATTTTTTCGACACTTACGTACACTTTATTATACATTAAAAACATCAAAAAGTAGAAAAAATCAAATAAAAACATGTTAAAACACGCGAAAACGAAGCACACAAATACCGTAAAATGAAAATCGGGTTGCCTCCCGAGAAGCGCACTTGTTTAACGTCATTGGCTCGACACGGGCCCGTGTTTGAGCTTTAGGACTCATACACGGGGGCTTAGGAAAGTTTTACCCTGGACATTCCTCTATGTCCACTCCTTGATTGGTAATGAAACACTCGGTGAACCGTTTGAGACGGTGTTTGTTTCTCGCTTGTTTTGGTATAGGAGGTGGATCTCTATTTTGCAAATCCAGATCATTGTGTTGATGATCATGGCGATCCACAGGCTTGGACTCTTCAATAAATCCAATTGTTGTTTCGTTCATTGAAACCATTGCCACTAAATTATTGTTAGATATTGTATGTTCATTTGGCAACAATGAATCATTTTCCCTTAGGTCTTCGGGAGGCACATCACTCGGGTAGCGGGTGGATTGATCGATATTAAAGGTTACAACTTCACCATCGAATTCCATAGATAGGGTACCATTAAAAACATCAATTTTTGTTCTCGATGTTTTTAGGAATGGTCTCCCTAAGAGTGTAGAACTTGAATTCGGTGAGTCGTCATCTCCCATATCGACGACATAAAAGTCAGCGGGAAAAACCAAGTTATTCACTTGGACTAATATGTCTTCCAATACGCCTTTGGGACGTACCGTAGACTTATCGGCCAATTGAATAACGACGCCGGTACGTTTCAATGTTCCTTTTTTTAAGTTTTTGAAAATTGAAAGCGGTAGAACATTGATAGAGGCACCGAGATCAAGCATGGCTCTCGGTATGTATGTGTCCCCCAATTTACAAGGGACCGTGAATACGCCCGGATCCTTGTATTTTGGTGGCAATCTTTTTTGTATGATTGCCGAGACATTCTCGTTGACTTTTATTGTCTCATCCCCTTTGAGTTTCTTTTTAGATGTGCAAAGTTCCTTAAGGAACTTAGCATATCTTGGAACTTGTTTAATAGCCTCAAGTAAGGGAATATTTACCTCCACCTTGCGGAATGTGGCCATGATTTCTCGATCTTCCCTTTCTTTCTTTGATTCCAAGAATCTTGAAGGAAAAGGAGGCGTTGGAGTATGGCTCGGTAGTTCCGCTTGCTTTGTGCCTTCTTTTTCCGTGTCCTTGGGCACACTTGGGTCTTTGCAAACCTTCCCGCTTCTAAGGGAGATGGCACTCACGTTGTGCCTTGGGTTTGCTTCTGTTTGGGCTGGCAATTTAGTATCCAGCCTACTTTCCAACTTGCCAACCGTTGTTGCAAGTTGTGCCATTTGTTGCTCCAAGTTTTGGATGCTTGCTCTTGTCTCTTGCTGAAAAGATATTGTATTTTTAGCCAAGTTAGAGACAATTTCCTCCAAAGACATACCTGAGGGGTTTCGTGAGGCGGTATGTTGTGGTTGTGGGTATCGTGGTTGATATTGAGATCTCGGTTGCGCATTTCTCCACGATTGATTGTTGTCAAAATTCCTGGAATTTTGTCCCACGTGGTCACCCATAGCGTTTACATGCTCGTTTTCATCTTGCAAGGATGGACACATGTCGGTTGGATGACCATGTTGTAAGCAAATTCCACAAGCTTTTGCTTGTGGTTGGATTCCTCTCTCTTTGGTTAACAAAACGACAGCTTTTGTTAGTTCGGAAAGTTGAGTTTCAATAAGAGGAGTACTTACGTGCTTTTCTCCTCGTGGAGGGTCGGGATACCATTCGTCTTCCCCGATTGAATGCTTTGAGTCTTCGGCCAAAGTTGCAATTAAGGCCCGGATTTGGGACGGAGTCTTGTCTAGTAAGGCTCCACCACTTGAAGCATTGATAATTCGCCTATCAAGATGAGATAGGCCTTCACAAAAATATTGGAGAAGTTGGTGCTCCGACAAACCGTGTTGTGGGCACCGAGAGCAAAGTTTTTTAAACCTCTCCCAATATGTGTGTAAGGACTCTCTTCGTCCTTGATGCAAGGTGAGAATTTCTCTACGTATGCTTGAAGCTTTTGGCTCCGGGAAATATTTGTCAAGGAATGCTTGAGCAATATCGTTCCATGTTGTTATCGTCCCCGGTGGGAGATAGTACAACCATTCTTTGGCGGCATCGTAAAGAGCAAAGGGGAATGCTCTTAGCTTGATTTGGTCCTCGGTCACATTATGCGGTTTCATACCCGAACATACCACATGAAACTCCTTAAGGAATTTATGGGGATCTTCATTTTCCAAACCTCTAAAGGTTGGAAGTAAGTGTATGAGCCCGGACTTTAGCTCAAAATTCTCCACATTGGGATAATTTATACACAAAGGTTGTTGTGTATCTTTTCGGGCACCCCATTGTCTTAAGGTCTTTTCTTCGTCACCCATTTTTAATGGATTAGTAGAAAAATCAGAAATAGGAGTAGAAGTAGAAGTAGAAGGTGGTGTAGGAGAGAGTGTTGATGTAGTGTGAGATTTTTGGTAATCAAGCTTCTTTCGAAGTTTGGTTTGTTTTCTTAATATTTTTGAAGTTTTTTCGATTTCCTTGTTGATCTCAAGAGGTGTACCTGTTCGATCAGATCTGGGCATAAAGAGTTAATCATAAGCCAATTCCCCGGCAACGGCGCCAATTTGTTGGTTGTCGAATTACCAAACAAATAAAAGAGTAATGTAAAATGGATACAGTTTTTAATGATGGGACAGAAACTGTGAAATGTCAAAAGACCTCTAAATACTCTTCAATTAAGAATAGTATAGTAGTGGTACGAGTCGAACCCAAGGGAATTGAAGAGAGTAATCTCTTGCCAAGTTTTCACACTTCTAGAGATTGGGACAAAGAAATAAAGTTCAAGGGGGGGGATTTGTCAAGTCGCTTGAATAACAGAAAATTAATAAGAATGTGATTAATATAATTAAACGGACATTCGGCTTCTAGTCTAATCAATCTTGTCGCATATTCATACTTGAATGAAATTAAGAGTTAAGTAATGGTTCTTGTCAATGGAAAAATGACAATAACACATCAACTTAGAAGAAATCCAAATTAATATGCTCAATACTTCAATGGTCGCTATTTGTGAAAGAAGTATTGTTTTCTCATATATAAGTAAATACCTCAATGGTCATCTTGAAGAGATAGATGTATCTCAACCGAGACAAGATACCACTTAAATATGCGAGTTTTAATCCAAATTCAATATTCCGTCCCTTTAGATGAAGGAACTAAGAATAAGCATGTAATTTAAGACATAGAAATTAACCGGGACAAAAGAAACATGCATCACTAATATAGAACAAGGAATAACACTAAAATTCTATAAAAGGTATGCACAACACAATGGTCAACTAGTGATTAATGCTAAAATTGACCAAGAGTGATGCTTTATGCTCTTTTGTCGGTTCTTTACTTATTAAGAACTTGATTGATCTCTCGTGTCAAGTTTTAACAAGTGAAGTTATTTCTAAGATGTTACCAACAATGATCTTCAAAACAATTGAAAATACATCTAACTATAATTGGTCAACTATCGGAATAGAGTGATCGACTAAATTCCAAAGTAGGGACCAAATTTGTAATAAAATTTAAACGACAAAACTGGACCAAAACAGTTTTAATAACTTCAAAACTTCATTCCAAGCATAAATATTAATGACTAGAAAGATACATGACTAAAAGCCGAATGTTATGAGATTTAGCCACTGATGTTGACTAAAATCTGCATAATTGCCATTAAAGACATTAAAACTAACTAGAAATGCAAGAAAAAGAGAAAGTATCTAAGTGTATCAAGTGATGTTTGATTGTATTCAAGTGTTGTAATAACTCCTCCCAAATGCTCTATTTATAGTCCTCAAATGGCCCTGGAGAGATCTCAGATCGGACTAATCAAATGATGAAAATCCCATGCTTCAAAAGTTGATTTGCTGGAAGATTCCTGCTGCACATGACTTACAGTGCAGACACGACTCGTGTGTTTGTAGGCTTACAAAAGACACGACTCGTGTGTATTGAAAGTACATTGCCATTTTGTCATTCCAGGTGGAACACGGCTCGTGTGTTTTTAGTGTATAAATGAACACGAGTCGTGTCAGTGAGGCAGGGGGTTTTCGAGGCTATTTTCTCCGTCTCTTGTCCGATTTCCTTGAAACTTGGCGTGAGGCTTCCTTTTGACTTTGTAAGGTGGTCCATATTTTTTAATGCCTGCAAAACATACCATTTTATGCAAACAAATGGCTTTTGCTCCAAAATGAACACATTAGACCGAAAACATGCGTATAGCACGTTTTAAAGGCAATAAACGATGTTGAATGCGGTAAATAAACATATAAAAAGGTGTATAATTATACACCTATCAGATCTCGGTGTTGTTCCTAGCATTGATGGTCCAGTTGAGATCTTTTGTGACAATGAGGGTGCAGTCGCCTTGGCGAAAGAACCCAGAGCTCACAAGCGCACAAGGCATATACACCGGAAGTACCATTATATCCGGAGGCTCTTTGAAGAAGGAGACATCACGATTAGTAGAGTTACATCAGAAGATAATCTTGCTGATCCATTCACTAAACCGTTATCTCAGGCCAAGCATGATTCTCATACTAGGTCGATGGGCATTAGATTTGCAAATGAGTTGGTTTAAGTGTATTTAATTTAGTTTGATTTGTGTTTGGAACTCAAGCAATGTGAAACTCTATTTGTTTTGAAGATTATTATGTAGAGAACTTAATATATGCATGAAGGCAGTCATTTCATTAGTTTATCATTGTGTTCCAATTTTTGCATGTTTTATTGACTTCCTGAATAATTATTTTATTATTCAAAACGTCCACAGTCGGTCATACTTTTGGGAGTAAGTATTGATTCAAGGCTGTCATGAGGAATTAGTAAATTGTCCATAGAGATGGACATAGCATAGAGATGCGCTAATTCTCATGTGTACTTAATAGGGATTAAGTATTGGAGTAACCTGTACTTAGAGATTACTTCATGGAATGTGTCACGAGTAATTCTAAGATGGTAATATATTATATTCTTCAAGCGGAGATGCATTGATTCTTAGTCCTGCAGTCTGTTATGTCTTGGTTTTCTCCAACGTTGTCCGTAACTGGCAGCCATACAGAGAATGTCCAGATATGACATGATGAGTGGGCGAGATCCGTGTAGTCAAAGTTTATTTTTTCCTTCTGCCCTAACACGAGAAGCGATATCCGTGGGCCCCTCAATGATTTGGTGTTGACAGCAAATGTACGGCTGTACTCGAACTGAATTGATATAGAATCAATAAGTGCAGTTTGTTGTGGTCATCACAAATCTCTATCGGGAAACATAATCTTGAATGTTTGAGACTGACAGAATTCCATGTCAGACGTTCATATGGATATCTTGTAGAACAAAGGAATATTTGATCACTTGCCTAAGGGCTGTTTCATTAGATGAACACGGCATTTGTCTAGGATGACATACACCTTACTAGGTTAATGAATATTAGACCATACAGTTGTTATAACAAGTGCAAGTGGGAGACTGTTGGTTATATGTCCATCGTTATAACAAGTTGGTAATATTATTATAAATAGTAGGGTCCTTTTGGGTTACACGCAAGAGACGATTTAGCTAAAAGAGATCGAAAATAAATTTGAGGGGTTAAGTTTATTAATATACCAAAGTAAAGGTATATTAATTAGAAACTTAATGGTTAAGTTTATTAATATACCAAAGTAAAGGTATATTAATTAGAAACTTAATAAGGATAAAGGACTAAAGTGAAATATCCACAAAGGAGGGGATAAGGATGAGGAGCACTATAAATACAACCCTAGATCTGAGTTGTATGGGCTGCAAAAACCCTAATTTTCGTCACCCTCCTCCCACCCCTCGGTATACGGCCGATTTCTTTCAAAACCCTAGGTATTACGTGCTAAAACTTAAAGCAAAGGTATATACTACATCAACGGGTGCTGGATCGTTGTCTTGGGTGCGATTACATTAGAGGAGTTCTACTTTGGGCTCTCGTCATCCTAACAAAATCAGATCTGAGATTTAAAAGGTATGTCTTGAACCCTCTTGATTTTACAGTTACAAAAGTGTGCATGATTCTGTGATCCTGGTTGAATACGATTTTGATTTCCGTTTCCGCTGCGTTGTTTTTATGTTATTGTATTCCAACAAGGTCTTGTAGAAGTATTCTGTTTCTAGAAAATCACAGTTCATGGTAGTGAACATGTGATGTCTTTTTGGACTGTAGCATCGGTATCCTTTTTGATTTACTCCATATCCCACAAAGACACATTTTTCAGCACATGGATCAAGTTTGGTGCGTTCTGCTTTAAGTATGTGTACAAAAACAGAACACCCAAAGATACGTGGTTTGAGGGTAAGATTAGAGGGTAGTGTAGTGAATTCTGATAATTTTTGAAGAGGGGTTTTGAGATCAATAGCTTTGGTTGGGAGTCTATTTATAAGATAAGTAGCTGTGGCGAGGGCATCAGGCCAAAAAGTGTTGGGAGTTTTGGAGTCAATTAGAAGGGCTCGTGTTATTTCTAACAGAATTCGTTTTTTTCGTTCAGCAACACCGTTTTGTTCAGGGTTATGAACACAAGAGGTTTGATGAATTATTCCTTTTTTCTGGCAAAATAATTTCATGGAGTTATTTATAAATTCTCCTCCGTTGTCGGATCGTAGAATTTGTATATCTTTTCCAAATTGGGTTTTAATCATGGTATGAAACATAGAAAATTTTTCAAACACTTCAGATTTATTTTTTAGAAAATAAGTCCAAGTCATTCGGGTACGGTCATCAACAAACAACAAGAAATACCTAAGGTTTTGCCCCACAGTGACTTTTGCTGGTCCCCATACATCTGAATGGATTAATGAGAAAGGGTGCTCTACCTTGGTGTTATTGGGTTTGAAAGTTTGTCTATGACTTTTGGCCAAGATGCATGTTTCACAATTCAAACTCTTATTTGATGAAAACAACTTTGGAAATAAAAGATGTAAATAACCAGCTGACGGGTGTCCCAATCTCCTATGCCACAACCAAGCTTCTCTATTTGTAGTTCCATGAGCCAACATCACAGTACCTTGTTGAGTTACTTCATCCACATAATACAATCCTTGACGTTCAGTGCCACGCCCAATAATCATTCCCGTCCTGATTTCCTGTAAGATACAAAAGGTAGGATTCATTAAAATCGAGCAATTTAATTCTTTTGTAACATGGCTAATGGATAGCAATTTATGGGATAAGGATGGCACATAGAGACAATTTGATAATTTCAATGTTGGTGAAATTTCAATAGTCCCTCCCCCTTTTACTGGAATTGTTCCCCCATCGGCTGTGTAGATTTGACCCTTTTTGGGTTTTGACATTAAAGAAATGTCAGAAATGTCAAATGTCATAGTGTCAGTGGCACCACAGTCAAAAATCCACTGATCATTATTATTTTTATGATTTGTTGCCATATTTACTTCACAAGGTTTTTGGTTTTGGAAATTGTTTGTTATTTGTGGGTGTGAGGTATTTTTGAAAGGAATGGACGTAGAAGGGCTTGGATTGTAAATTCCGAACCCTATACCTTTCTTTGCCCCGTCGTCTTCTTCCCCGCCCCCCTTTTCTTCTTCTGTCGCGGCTGTGCAGAAAGAGGAATCATCGATTCCTGTCACACCCCCAAACCACGATGGCGGAATCGTCTGAGGGCGGAACGGGACATAGCATCACAACCATTGAATACATTGAAACATAAGTAGATAACAACCATCATACATTAAAATTGGAAAGTTACATTGTTCAAACGATATTGTTTCAACCCAATTACAGTATGATAATGAAATAAGTAAAAGAGACGTCTTCGCGTCCCATCCCAAAAGGTTAGTCGGACCAGACTAATTGTTACCTGAGAATACAAGTATTTTGAAAGGGGTCAACATACGTTGGTGAGTTCATAAGATTTTTGTATGAGAAAATCCATAGTCATTTTTCCTTGTAAAGCGATAGTGTTTGAAACCAGAAAATCCAATATTTTCTTATAAGTGAGTCGTAGTCTTAAAAACCCAAAGACCAAAAATGTATACGTGTTTCTATACTTGAAAATAGTATTTCGTAGTCTTATTCTTGTATGAAATCATTTAAATACTTGTTTATTCGTAGATTAATTGTAGATCCGATTCCGTAAAACCTTTACGTAGGTAAAATCGTACTTTTATTTATATCTTGATAAAATGTAGTTTTAATTTCCATGAAACTTGTATGTATAAGTAAAACCATACTTATATTTGTAACTTGTTAGAATGTAGTTTTAATTTCCATGAAACTTGTATGTATAAGTAAAACCATACTTATATTTGTAACTTATTAGAATGTAGTTTTAATACCATAAAACTTGTTTGTATATGTAAATCGTACTTATGTTCTCATCTTAATGAAATGTAGTTTTAATTTCCATAAAAGCAGCGTGTATAAGTAAAACCATACTTATATTTGTAACTTGTTAGAATGAAGTTTTAATACCATAAAACTCGTATGTATAAGTAAAACCGTACTTATATTTGTATCTTGGTAAAATGTGATTTTAATCCCATAAAACCCGTATGTATAAGTAAAAGCCATACTTATATTTTGTGTAGAGCAACATGTAGTTTTATATTTATATAAAACCATTTGAAGATGTTTTTCCCCAAACTAAGGATATTCGTTGTCGTTCATGTGAGTTATTATAACCTTACTGTGACTAGTATGTAGGTCTGCCACGACGTTCTTCAGGCGTCGTAATGTTAAGACATTTGTCACCCCAGACCTGCCGGTCTAGCTGTAGCTAGCAGCTTAGGTGTGGGATTGTCAATCCCGTATAGATCTATACACAACTATCTCGGTCATGAATGATTAAGGTTATAATCCAAGACTTAGTACGTACATCTCTCAGTACTGTGAAGAAATGTCTCACATAACCACCCAACGTGATGTTTTTATCCTAGTTCGTACTGAAATGAAGACCTTTTTGTATTTGTAATTATCAAAATATACTCATGATAATTATAGTGTAAATCCTTGCTTGTAAATGTAGTGAAAACTCCTTTGTATTCGTAATTATCAAAATGTCTATGATAATTATAGTATGTAAATATACTGAAAACTGCTTTATGTTTGTAATTATCAAATTGTCCATGATAATTATAGTATGTAAATGTACTGAAAACTCCTTTACGTTTGTAATTATCAAATTGTCCATGATAATTATAGTATGTAATAATTATATAATTATATAATTATCTTTAGTATTTATGTCGTATCTTTGTCGTTCGTTCCATAAATTATACACATTATAATTTATATAAATGTTTTCGTTGTGTTAACGTATTTAAGCCTAAAAGATGTCAATGAGTTGAAAATTATAATTTTTTTACATCTAAGGCACTAAATATACTAATAAGATAGATTTAAAGTTTATCAACATGTCATGGCAAATAAATTTGTTTTAGTTATCTTACATAAGTGATGGCAACATTTTAAATCTTGTCATTTTGTCAAAATGATGGTAATCTTTCCAAATGGTCATTTTTCATACACATTATTTTGAATATAGTCATTTTTGTTTAAAATGCCAATTTCCTTGTAAAAATATAATTTCCCAAGTTTATTATGACGTTATAAGTGTAAATAATCGTTATCACGTCAAATTGACGTTCTTTTTATAAATCACTAGAAAAGTCGTATTTCCGGTCACAAAAACATACTATTCCTATAATAGTCTATTTTTAGTATACCTATGTAATAAACATATTTTTACGAACAATAACGAAATAACTTATTTAGATGACTATAAATAACATCTTTTAAGATATTTCCTACAAAAATAGTGTAATAACTAGGTTATAACCATTTTTGCTAGAAAGTAGTATTTCCGGTTACAAAAACGTAGTTTTTACTAGTTTTCGTTTTTATGGCGTTTATATCAACGATCTAGTATTTTTACACACTTTATTTATAGTTTTGTAACTTTTACACAAACATAATATATCATAATGTTTATAATACATAGATCTATCCACATTTCATGTCAAGATCATTTTTGCACAACAACTAGTTTTATAAACTTGTGTAAATCATCATTTATAGCATTTAAACACATGTAAACTTGAATAAAACAACATTTATAGTATATAAACTTGTATTCTCCCCCAAAAAGCTTAGAAAAGATGAAAATGAGGGGTATGAACTCACCCTTGTTGCGTGCTTTACTTAGAAACAAGATAGTTCTTGCGGGATTTACGGTAGAATGCAAGATCTAAGCTTTGTAGCTCGAAGGACCCTTGGACAAAACTATTACCCAATAGTTTTATGTTTGATGTTAGTGTGTGTAATGGAATAAAACTTGTGTAATAATGTTTCAAATCACTAGAGAAAAGTATCTTACCAAAGAGGAGTGAATTACACTTGAAATGGTGGTGGTTTGTGGTGGTTTATGGTGACTTGTGGTGGTGGGTGGAGAGATGAGAGGGAGAGAGTGATGAGCCGGGAGAGAGAGAGAGAGAGAGAGAGAGAGAGAGAGAGAGAGAGAGAGAGAGATGAGAGAAATGTGTTGGGTGATTGTTTCAAATGAAATGCCATATACATATATTAGTTTATTAGTTTTTAGGATTTTTAAGTTGGATTTTATTTCAATTCTTTATTCTTAGGGTAGATTGGTGAATAGTAACCCCAAGATTGTGTTGGGATGATGATGTTTAGCTGATGGGGAGGGGTAGGAGGGGTGGGGTGGGTTAGTTTTTTTTTTAAAAAAAAATAGCATTCTACTTATATAAATGAGTGCTTTTTATAAAATCGTAAGACGTTTTAGTAAATTTTTATGAGTTTTTGACGAAACGAGGTTCTAAATAATTATTTTGTATAAAAACATTGTCAAACATTTATTTTGATTGAATTTAGCTCGTTGTACGTTGAAATACGCGTTTAAGCGCAGTATTCTTCCGATTTCACGATTTTCGGCATTTTACCGGATATTGAATTTGGCTTTGAAATCAAATACTAGATATTGTTACGTTCCATAATATATGAATTGTTATTTCATAATTGATGTTTAAGACACCACATTTTGTATTTTGCGTCCAAACCCTGTGTACATTTATCCGTTCACCGCGGTAAAATCGTCGTAACTTTCACATACGAACTTCGTTTCCGACGTTCTATATATCCACAGATTCGTATTCACGAGTAGATCGTTTTATGAATATTATTATTCTCAAAATAATAATTGTACGATTATCGAATTTTTTACGCTACAGTAATTTACTGTCCGTATTTTAGACGTTTACTTTATAATTGTTTTGAATTAGCATACGTAGTATTATAATATTTAATAATTCATCGCAAAAGTTATGGGAAATAACTTTCCAACATAAGGATTAACGTACGTTTCGTTTGACTACAATTGACTTTCGTTGACCAAAATTTACAATTGTCACATCATCTACCCGTTAGAAAGAATTTCGTCCCGAAATTTAGCACTTGAGTAGATCCTCAAGGTTTTGGGAAGAGATGTGGGTATTTCAGTTTCATTTGGTCCTTACGTTCCCAAGTAGATTCAGGTCTACGCTTGGCGTTCCAGTGGACCTTTACTATCGGTATGCGGCTTTGTTTCGTCCTATTGACTTCCGTATTCATGATCTCCACAGGTTTTTCAACGAAGTGGAGATCTTCGTTTACTTAAATCTCATCAAGCAGAATGACGAGAGTCTCATCGGACAGACTCGTCTTTTAGGTTTTTCACGTGGAAAGTGGGATGTACATTGTTGAGTTCCTGTGGTAATTGGGGTCTATAGGCTACCGGGCCGATCCTAACAAGAATCTCGAATGGCCCGATGTACCTTGGATTCGGCTTTTCCACGCTTCGCAAGCGTAACATTCCCTTCCAGGGTGAGACCTTCAACAAAGCACGGTCGCCAACCTGGTATTCTAAGGGCTTGCGTCGTTTATCCGAGTAGTTCTTTTATCGGTCACGGGATGCTTTCAATCGTTCATGGATTTGAACGATTTTCTTTGTCGTCTCTTATATGATCTCAGGACCGGTGAAAGTGCTATTAGGTACTTGACCTCTGGCTAACTGAGTATCACTCACCTTAGCCCAGCATAGAGGGGATCTGTACTTGCGTCCGTATAAAGCTTCAAATGGAGCAACCTTAATGCTCGTGTGATAACTATTGTTGTATGAAAGTTCGATGAGCGGCAAGTGGGTGTCCCACGACTTACCGAAGTCTATCAAGCCAGCTCTCAACATGTCTTCCAGCGTTTGGATTGTTCTCTCGCTTTGCCCTGTCGGTTGTGAATGGTAAGCTATACTCATGTTGAGCCTGGTACCCAAGGTCTTTTGCAATGATTGCCAAAAACGTGACGTAAATCGACTATATCTATCTGAGAAGATGGAGATTGGCGCATCATGCAATCATACAGTCTATTCGATGTACGTCCTTGTCGGTTTCTCCCTTTTGTCTGTCCCTTTTATTGGTAGGAAGTGTGCGGACTTGGTTAACCTATCGACAATTACCCATACGGTGTCCAACTCACCAGTTGCCTTGGGTAACTTAGTTATGAACTCCATGGTTATCCGCTCCCACTTCCACTCGGGTATTTCTGGTTGTTGTAGTAAACCCGAGGGCTTTTGATATTCTACCTTGACCATGGCACAAGTCAAACACTTGCCCATATAAGTAACAATCTCTGCTTTCATGTTTGGCCATCAGTATACTTTGTCTTGCGAGTCTTTTCCAGAACTAACTCCCTGAAGCCACCGAACTTTGGTGTCTAGATTCAATCCATGAAACACCGCCGGGGCATTGGTCAACTCAATAGTTATCATGACGAATTTCGCAGTGGCCATACTGAGTCCTAAATGATGTTTTTGGAACGTCCCCCTCCTGAACTCTAGGTTGATGGTACCCAGCTTTCAAATTGATATTTGAAAAGTAGTTGGATCCTTGTAACTGGTCGAGCAGGTCATCGATTCTGGGAAATGTGTATCTGTTCTTGATTGTCAACTTGTTCAGTTCTCTATAGTCAATACACATTCTAAAGGATCCAACCTTCTTTTTCATAAATAAAACCGGTGCTCCCCAAGGCGAGAAGCTCAGTTGGATTCCCTTTCTAGTAGTTCGTGTAGTTGACTAGATATCTCCTACATCTCTGGTGGGGCTAGTCTATATGGAGGTTTTGCTAGGCAGCAGCTCCCGGGATCAAGTCGATTCCGAACTCGACCTGTCATGTTGGGGGTATCCCTAGAAGATCTACTGGAAACAAATCAGGAAGGTCATAGTCTTCTGGTATGTCAGTGATTTCCTTCCTTGATCGCATCTGACTGAACCCCTTTGCCTTTGAGCAATCTCTTTTGAAGTGCTCGGTTTCGTCATACCCAAAACAAGCGCGACTGACAGTCGAGTTGGATGCTTGATGGGTTCCCAGTGCCGGAATCTTTCAGGGACGGGCTGTATGTCCCTTTTGCTTGCAGTCATAGTAGGTTATCTCTCTGCAGGCACCATTATGAGGAAGATGGCATTTGCTGTGCTTTGGGAGGTTCCCCGAATATTGTTTCGATGAAGTTACTAAAGGTACGTACTAAGGATAGGCAGCAAAGTTTTGATAGGTCTCAAATGTAAGGACTATTCAGGTGTCGTCTACCAAACAAGTTATGAAACGATCGAGGATTTTTGGAAACACAATTTCTGTTGTGAGTACTATCACCACAATAGAACCATATTCAAAGAATATGTTTAAGGAGTCATTGTCTCTAACGGGGGCCGTGAAAGATCATGATAGATTAAAACACATGATCTACGTGTACTTACTTCGTAACCAAACAAGGTAGTAAGAGAATGAAGAAATTCCTTATAATAAAGGCCTAAGTCGTCGATGAGGGACTCGTATAGAACTATTTTGATTTCTATTTTGATGATTTATCTAACTATTTAAGTCAAGCCAATTGCAATTTGCAAGGAGTCGGAATAAAAATGAGTTTAGGAGTCAGGAAATCATTTGAAATTGTAAGGGTAGGGTGCTACCTTGAAGGAAGGCGTAGAAGTATTGACCATCGAGAATGAGTACATTCTCAATTTAGTGATTCTAGGAAGGTAATCCTTTGGAGGATAAAGAATCGTAACTTTTAACTTTTCTCTCTTCAAAATAGAGGACTTGGAAAATTGTTTGCACAACCCTTCATGGTGTGAATGCAGTCCTGTACCTTTTATGGGGTCAACGGTTAAGCTGTAGGTTTGACGTGTGGCGTAAGGTGATTTAATCCTTGATAACAATCAGAATATCAATGAGGTTATAAGGACTCAAACGAATGTATGAAACGATATGACTCGAAGGATAACTCAAAGTTGTAGGAATTTCCGTGTGTCGACGAAGTGCGAAGTTGATCTGGGAACGAACAGCGTAAGGTCGATGATTGTTCTAGAAACATGTGAGTAATTTGAAGAGTATAACATAATGGTACACTTAAGAATATCACTCATGTATTCTGAGGGCCTTGAACTAAAACTTAGTAATTTTTGACATAGTGGAAGGGGTTTGTGCATTACGATATACGAAGTAAAGGTGGTCGGGTAAGCATTCCCAAAAAGGGAGGTTTAGAATCAAGAGATATCCTAGCTTAAGTCTTAAGCTTGAGATAGAAATAATCCTAGGCTGAACTTGTAGCGCAAAAGGAAAGTCTCACGTATCGGTCAACTATGAGTTAAACTTCTGTGTCTCCTTGTGAGTCATATCGAGAGTACTCACTAATGGTTTTCAAGTCGTGACTACTCATGGCGACTCAATCGTCCCTTAACGTGAAGCTCCCGTCGCCGCCCTTGTCGGCATTAGAACCGTTTTCTTAGTCGTAACTCAAGTAAGCTGACGATAAAGAGGTATCGAGATAATATTGATATTAGTGTCTACTTGGAATTGTCATTAGTGTCTCTTAATAATAACTAATATTATCAAAAGTATTTATGTTAAGTGTTAACGTGGTTACTAAGTGTTGTAGGATTCTTGAGTTTTTACTCCGTTGTCTATTATGCTCACACTTAGTTACATGTCGGTCAAACCCTAGTCAAACGTAGTTGATTGACACGCGCAGAGGTCGTCGTGCGGTCAAAAATAAAAGAAAACCTAACACACACACTAGTATAGCGGTAGTCAGGGTCGATCCACAGGAGCTTCGTGGTTAGACTAGATGAGAGATTACCAACTAATAGTGTCACAGCTACAGTCGGAGGATCTGGTTCCTATCTTCCTAATCACTAGCAAATGAAACAATAATCAAACACACCAAAGCCAAGTTAAGCTATACTCAAATGACCTAGTCACTTTCTGAAATCAGAAGTACATCTCTGAATCAGAAGCAATCAAAGGCATCCAAACTAGCAAAACCAAGCACAGCATAAACTAGCTACTAACTAAAGTCCTATTGAACAGTTACTAGCCAAGGTTTAATGCTTACGAAATAACCTAATTAGCTACTGAATTCAACTGAG
This sequence comes from Cichorium intybus, assembly GCA_023525715.1. Classification (NCBI taxonomy): domain Eukaryota; kingdom Viridiplantae; phylum Streptophyta; class Magnoliopsida; order Asterales; family Asteraceae; genus Cichorium; species Cichorium intybus. Next base: position 62,426,077 of record CM042015.1, on the reverse strand, counting down.
GAAAACAGTCCCAATAAGGTCCAATACACAATTCAACAATCAAAACCAAACACAAACATCCAAAAACACCGAAATACTAACATTAAATGTAACCGAATGATTTCATTCACCAAATCTGAATTCCAAATACAAAACCAGTAACCAAATGTTTCTAGAACAGAAACCTAAGTGCTCAAAGTCAGTGGTTGTCACTCCCAAAGACTTTAGCTACAAAACTACTTGCTACTAAAAGGAAATTAAATCAAAAATCATAAAATACCAATTGTGAGTTTGTTGAAATGAAATCCTGGAGTCAAAGAGCTTCAAGGTCGATTTTACACCCGGTCTTTGCTAGGGTTTTCGGCTGGAAATGCATCTATTTATACTTGCAAATTTCCCGCAGCCGCGCCGCGCAGAAGTGAAATCCGCGGCGCGCGTACTTATCTTTCCCTGTTTCTTCGGAATTTGAATGTGTTCCACCGCCTTAATCCCGCGTCGCGCAGATCACAGATCCGCGACGCGCGTACGAGTTCTCTTGACTTTCCATTCTTTCCAAGCTTCTTCCTTTTGCACGCTTTTGGTCCCTGTTTCTATTCTTTTTCTCCAGACAAGTCCTGGCACAAAAAGTGAGAATACCCAGACATATTTGATATAATTTTATCAAGAACAGGGCTCAACAACGCCTAAAATATATGATATCACTAGGCGTTGTCATTGATCAGGCTACGTTTCCCCATGGTTTGATAACATATTATACTAAGTCTAAACGTAATGTCCAACTTAAACTCTAATGTTCTTGTAATTTTTGTATTGTGATACTATCTTTGTTTGTATGCGTATACTTTTATATAAATATCATTGTATTTTAAAGTATACTTGTACGAAACGTTTTGAAGAGTTTTAGTCCCATTGTATTTATAGTTGTACATCTTAAATGGATTGATATACTTAGTTCACTATAAAAAATGCTCTGATACCAATCTGTCACACCCCCAAACCACGATGGGGGAATCGTCTGAGGGTGGAACGGGACATAGCATCACAACCATTGAATACATTGAAACATAAGTAGATAACAACCATCATACATTAAAATTGGAAAGTTACATTGTTCAAACGATATTGTTTCAACCCAATTACAGTATGATAATGAAATAAGTAAAAGAGACGTCTTCGCGTCCCATCCCAAAAGGTTAGTCGGACCGGACTAATTGTTACCTGAGAATACAAGTAGTTTGAAAGGGTGTCAACATTACGTTGGTGAGTTCATAAGATTTTTGTATGAGAAAATTCATAGTCCTTTTTCCTTGTAAAGCGATAGTGTTTGAAACCAGAAAATCCAATATTTTCTTATAAGTGAGTCGTAGTCTTAAAAACCCAAAGACCAAAAATGTATACGTGTTTCTATACTTGAAAATAGTATTTCGTAGTCTTATTCTTGTATGAAATCATTTAAATACTTGTTTATTCGTAGATTAATTGAAGATCCGATTCCATAAAACCTTTACGTAGGTAAAATCGTACTTTTATTTATATCTTGATAAAATATAGTTTTAATTTCCATGAAACTTGTGTGTATAAGTAAAACCATACTTATATTTGTAAGTTGTTAGAATGTAGTTTTAATTTCCATGAAACTTGTATGTATAAGTAAAACCATACTTATATTTGTAACTTGTTAGAATGTAGTTTTAATACCATAAAACTTGTTTGTATATGTAAATCGTACTTATGTTCTCATCTTAATGAAATGTAGTTTTAATTTCCATAAAAGCAGCGTGTATAAGTAAAACCATACTTATATTTGTAACTTGTTAGAATGAAGTTTTAATACCATAAAACTCGTATGTATAAGTAAAACCGTACTTATATTTGTATCTTGGTAAAATGTGGTTTTAATCCCATAAAAGCCGTATGTATAAGTAAAAGCCATACTTATATTTTGTGTAGAGCAACATGTAGTTTTATATTTATATAAAACCATTTGAAGATGTTTTTCCCCAAACTAAGGATATTCGTTGTCGTTCATGTGATTTATTATAACCTTACTGTGACTAGTATGTAGGCCTGTGTTAAGTGTATTTTTAGGCATGTTTTCATACCTTTTTATCCTTGTTTCATCTTGCATTTGATTCTCTTTATTGCATATTTTCATGTTTTTCGGGATTTCAAGAATAGCAATCTACTTTCACACTTTGTGGTTGTTTTCAGGTGTTTTTGAAGGATGGATCTTGTATTGGATGACAATGGGAGGCTACACAAGAAATTTTAGAAGAAACGGAGCTCAAACGAAGAAATTACAAAATTCTCATCCCGAAGTCAGTAGTGTACACGGCCCGTGTAACTTTATGGGCAAAAGTTACACGGTCGTGTAACTTTGATATGCCACGTATGATGCCACGTCAGCTCAAGGGAAGTCCAGGAAGTTTGCAGGATTACACGACCGTGTAATCTTGGCCCAAGAAGTTACACGGCCGTGTAACTTTTCCTGGTGACCAGATCTGCTTTTTGGCCCACTTTGAGTTGTTTATTCCTTCCTGTGCTGTCATCCTCATGCTACACGACCAGATGCAGATCCAACCTGATTTTGAGGCCATGTGATGAAGGAAGTGGGTCTTGGAATGATGATGTTTGCCATTGTCCATTTTACCATTTTACCCTTGGTGTGTTAGTATAAATAGATGTGCTTGGTTAGCCTTAGAACCATCCCTTATTCCATTATCTTCTGAAATACTCTCTAGATACATTGTGTTTGTGTTTGTGTGCAACTTCAAGTGTGGATTATCTTCATTTTGTAAGTCTATTTCTCTTTTATTAGTCATGAGTGGCTAGTAACCTTATTTTCTGGTTTTGTATTAAGGATTATGATTGTGATTTAATATAAAGTTTGATGTTTGATTTTATATCTTTCTAGTGATATGATTTTGAGATTTAACAAGTGTTTGGTTTTTATTTATTTCATATTAGCCATTTGATCTCAAATAATAATCAATCTAGTCATACAAATTATAAAATCCGTAATTGTTTTATAAAATGTTATTTGTGATAATCATCTTTAATTAGGTGAAAATCATATCTCATGTTTTAACGCTTCAACGCTTGTTTAGAAGTATTGAATATTGTTGGGAACATTCACATAAAACATAATGCAATCTTTCATTCAAATTCTATGATCTTATCTAGATTTGATTAGTAAGATTAGTCTTAGTTAACGAGCTTCTCTTGACTAAGGTACATTAGGTGAATGGTGTATGTGCGAGCTTTCGGCATACACAAAGTACCAACTTGGAAAGATTAAAGTTATAAACATCATTCTTATTGTTATTTCCAATCATATGACTACAAATACAAAACCAGAATTTGTCCCCAAATTATAAAAGCAATCATTCTATATTTTGTCCCACGTTATTTATTCTCAACATTTATACAATTGTGTTCCAACTCTTCATCAAAACCCCCCCCCCCCCCTTTTTTTGGTTACTTTCTTTACAAGTTTAACTTCCGTGAAATCAAGGTGTAATCCATTAGACCATCGCTCCCTGTGGATCGACCCTGCTTGCCATTTATACTACATTGTTAGTATTTATAACAAGTAGTGCAATCAAGAAATATTGGTAATTAACAAATCATTCTAAAACCATATTTCAACTCTTTTATTTTGTTGGTTACGACTCTCAACAAATTGGCGCCGTTGCCGGGGAGCACGGTATTACTAATATTTTATGTCAAGATCTTCACGAACAGGTACGCCTCTTGAACTTGATTCAGAGATTGAGAAAACCGCAAAAAGGCTAAGGAAACAAGCTAAACTTCGCAAGAAGCAGCAAGCTTCCCAAACCGCTTCTTCATCAAACCCTCCTATCATAGACATTTGGCAAGACCTTTCCTCATCAGAAACAGAAACAGAATTCGAATCAGATAACAACATCCCACATACACCTCCCTCTCAAATAAACCACACTCCTATGGCCGAAAGTCCACCTCTTGAGCGAACACTTCGCCAATGGGCAACCCAAGATGTTACCCAACAACCTCTCTGCATAACCTACCCGCATATGACAAACTTCGAATTGAAATCCGGGCTTATTCATTTACTACCTCAATTTCGTGGAGTAGAAAATGAAGACCCGCATAAATTTTTGAAAGAATTTCATGTCGTGTGTGTAGGAATGAAACCACATGATGTCTCGGAAGACCAAATCAAGTTAAGGGCACTCCCCTTTTCATTGCTAGACTCAGCCAAAGAATGGTTATATGACCTACCATCGGGGTCGGTCACAACATGGAATGGTCTTGCACGGTTATTCCTTGACAAATATTTTCTGGAGACGAAAGCTTCAAGTCTAAGAAGGGAAATCATTGGAATCAAGCAAGGGAAGAGAGAAGCTTTACATACGTATTGGGAACGATTCAAAAAGTTGTGTGCCCGATGCCCGCAACATGGTATTTCCGATTACCAATTGTTCCGATATTTTTGTGAAGGTCTAACACCAATGGAGAGACGTTTAATAAACGCTTCAAGTGGAGGCTCGTTAATCGATCAAACACCGACCCAAATACGAGCATTGATCGAGAAAATGACGGAAGAGTCCAAACATACCCAAGGAGAAGATGAATGGTATGTAGATCCACCACGAGGAGTAAAAGAGGTAAACACTCCTTATCTTGAAAATCAAATTTCTGAACTAACCAAAGCTGTGATGCAACTAACAAAAGAAAAAGGAGTTGAACCAACGGTTAGAGCATGTGGAATTTGCTTGCAATACGGACACCCAACTGACATGTGCCCGAGTTACAAGAAGATCAAGAACAAGCAAAAGCAATGGGGGGATTTACCGGGCAAAATCAGAGACAGCTTGATCAGCCCCGAAACAACCAAAATTGGAACTACCAGTCCAATCAAAACCATAACCAATACCAGGAGAGACCTAAACAATACTACCAAAATCCTCCACCACAAAATACAGCAAGCACGAGCATGTCCTTAGAAGACATCGTGAAAAGTCTAGCCACAAGCACGCATTCATTTCAGCAAGAAACAAGAGCTAGCATCAAGAACCTGGAGCAACAAATGGCTCAACTAGCCACTTCTGTCAACAAGATGGAATCTCAAGGTAAGTTACCTTCTCAATCTCAAGAAAATCTCAAACATAATGTAAATGCCGTTACTTTAAGAAGTGGGAAAAGCTATGACGGACCAAGCTTGTCAAAAGAAAGACAAAGAGAAATAGAAATCGAAGACGATACCGATTCAAGAAGTGAAGCTTCCAAGGAACCATCCAAAGTTGAGGTAAAAATCACTCCTCCTCCTTTTCCATCTAAACTTAAAAACACAAAGAAAGAAAAGGAAAATCAAGAAATTATGGACATGTTTCGGAAAGTTGAGGTAAATATTCCTTTACTAGATGCAATCAAACAAATTCCTAGATATGCCAAATTTCTTAAAGAACTTTGTACCTCCAAAAAGAAACTAAAAGAAAGCGGAACTGTTACAGTCGGTGAAAACATCTCAGCCGTTTTGCAAAAACGACTACCGAAAAAATGTAAAGATCCGGGTGTTTTCACTGTTCCATGTAAAATGGGAAATCTCTACATTCCAAAAGCCATGCTAGATCTTGGTGCTTCAATTAATGTCCTACCTTACTCTATTTTTAAATCACTAAAAATAGGACCATTAATAAGCACCGGGGTGATAATTCAACTAGCCGATCGCTCTATAGTACACCCAAAAGGTGTATTAGAGGACGTTTTGGTACAAGTTAATGAACTAGTATTTCCCACCGACTTTTACGTTTTGGATATGGGTGGAGACGAAACATCAAATTCTTGTTCTATACTCTTGGGAAGACCTTTCATGAGCACAGCAAGAACAAAAATTGATGTTTTCAATGGAACACTTTCCATGGAATTTGATGGAGAAATCATAAATTTCAATATTTTTGATGCTATGCGTTATCCACAAACTGTTTCGTCTTTAAATTTTCTTGATGTAATCAACACATTAGTTGAAGAATGTTTCGAATTGTCTAACACTGATTTATTAGCTCTAGTCTTAAACAAAAATTTAGACAAGGAGAAGACAAAGGAGCTTATCAAGAAATTCGATCTAAGTCAAGAAATCTTGGAAATCACATCATACCTAGACCACCAAAAGAAAGCAAGGTATGATTTGCCAAAAGTGCCATTGCAAATTTCTAACGAAAAACGTCTTCCTTCCATTTCACAGACACCAAAGTTGGAATTAAAAGATCTCCCCAACCACTTAAAGTACATGTACTTGGGAGAAAAGGATACCTTACCTATCATCATTTCCAACAAACTGTCTGAAGAAGAAGAAAAAGAATTGATGGGATTGCTAAAGAACTACAAAGAAGCCTTCGGCTGGACAATAGCCGACATCAAAGGACTTAGCCCATCGATGTGCATGCACAAGATTTTCATGGAAGATGAGTACAAACCGTCCAGAGAAGCCCAGAGAAGACTCAATCCACCCATGATGGAGGTGGTGAAAAAGGAGATTCTTAAGCTATTGGACGCAGGAATGATTTACCCAATATCAGGCAGCAAGTGGGTAAGTCCAATCCTGGTTGTCCCAAAGAAGACCGGAATCACGATGACGGAAAACAAGCAAGGTGAGTTAGTACCCACCCGTGTGCAAAACGGGTGGCGTGTTTGTATTGATTACCGAAAGTTAAACTCCTCTACTCGAAAAGATCATTTCCCACTACCCTTTATCGACCAAATGTTGGAAAGTTTAGCGGGAAAAACTCATTATTGTTGTCTAGATGGATATTCAGGTTTTCACCAAATACCCATTGCACCGGAAGATCAAGAGAAAACAACGTTCACATGCCCCTTTGGCAAGTTTGCGTACCGGCGGATGCCTTTTGGGCTTTGCAATGCCCCCGCCACATTCCAAAGGTGCATGATGAGTATCTTCTCCGAGTATGTTGAAGAGATTATAGAAGTGTTTATGGATGATTTTACTGTGTATGGAAATTCGTTTAAAGAGTGCTTAAATAATTTGACAAAAATTTTGAAAAGATGCATTGAAACCAATTTGGTTTTAAATTACGAAAAATGTCATTTTATGGTTGACCAATGACTCATACTAGGACACGTTGTTTCAGCAAAGGGTTTAGAGGTTGACAAAGCAAATATTGATGTTATTAAAACTCTACCCTACCCAAAATGTGTCCGAGAGGTCCGTTCTTTTCTTGGTCATGCAGGTTTTTATAGGAGGTTCATCAAAGATTTTTCAAAGATCTCAAGACCGATGTGCGAACTTCTTCAAAAAGACGTAGAGTTTGAATTTTATGACGCATGTAAACAATCATTTGAAACTTTGAAGAACCTGTTGGTAAGCACACCCATCATTCAACCGCCAGATTGGAGTCTGCCGTTCGAGATTATGTGCGATGCAAGTAATCATGCGGTAGGGGCGGTGTTGGGGCAAAAGAAGGACAAAGTTCCCCACGTCATATACTATGCTTTGAAAACATTGGACCCCGCCCAAAGAAACTATTCAACAACAGAGAAGGAGCTTCTTGCCATCATATTTGCTTTAGAAAAATTCCGACAATATTTATTGGGAACTAAAGTCATTGTTTTTTCTGACCATGCAGCGTTAAAGTATTTGATGACAAAGAAAGATGCGAAGCCTAGGCTCATCCGTTGGGTCCTACTACTTCAAGAGTTCGATCTGGAAATCCGGGATAAAAGCGGAAAGCAAAACTTAGTTGCAGACCATCTAAGTAGGATCATCAACAATGAAGATCCAACCCCGCTAAATGATTCATTTCCAGATGAACAGCTGCTTACCAACCAGACAATCACACCATGGTATGCTGACATGGTAAACTATTTGGTTACCAAAAATTTCCCTTCAGACCACACTCGAGCTCAGAAAGACAAACAGAAGAAAGATTCAAAACATTATGTGTGGGATGAGCCTTACTTGTGGAAATTTTGTCCCGACCAAATCATAAGGAGATGCGTAGATCTCCGTGAGGTACACTCTATTCTAAACTTCTGTCATGCTGAAGCCTGTGGAGGGCATTTTGGTCCTAAAAGAACGGCCCATAAGGTCCTTGAATCTGGATTTTATTGGCCCACTATTTTTGCCGATGCTTACAAGTTTTGCAAATCTTGCGAGCAATGTCAAAAAGTTGGAAACCTTAGACCAAAGGACCAAATGCCACTAACCTCCATCCTCTTCTGCGAAATATTTGATGTATGGGGTATAGATTTCATGGGCCCGTTTCCGTCATCCTTTGGAAATATGTATATAATTCTAGCAGTGGATTATGTCTCTAAATGGGTAGAGGCAAAAGCCACACGGACTAACGATTCCAAAGTAGTTGCAGATTTTATGAAAGCTAACATTTTTAGTCGATTTGGAATGCCGAGAGCTTTTATAAGTGATCGAGGATCACATTTCTGCAACCGAACGATAGAGGCACTCTTCAAGAAATACAGAGTCCTACATCGAGTTTCCACCGCTTACCATCCACAAACAAATGGACAAGCCGAGATCTCCAATCGAGAAATCAAGTCCATTTTGGAAAAGACGGTAAGTACGAGTCGTAAGGATTGGAGTATCCGTTTAGACGATGCTCTTTGGGCATACCGCACCAATATAAAACACCAATAGGTATGTCTCCTTACCGTCTTGTATTTGGAAAAGCATGCCATTTACCGGTTGAAATTGAACACAAAGCGTATTGGGCCATCAAACGCTTAAATCAAAACTTTGTAGAAAATGGAATTCATAGGAAACTTCAAATCCAAGAATTGGAAGAAATAAGAAACGAATCCTATGAAAATTCTAAAATATACAAAGAAAAGACCAAAGCCTTCCATGACAAAGTCAATACACGAAAGAGCTTTGAGATTGGCCAAAAAGTGTTACTTTTTCAATCCCGTCTAAAACTTTTTCCAGGAAAACTTCAGTCCCGATGGGTGGGACCATTCATTGTAACTAATATTTCTACTTATGGTGTAGTAGAAATAAGAAGCGACACGACTGGAAAAATTTTCAAAGTAAATGGCCACCGGCTAAAACCTTTCTACGAAAATTTCGTCGAGCAAAACGTTGAAGACGAAAAATTAGATGTGCCGGCCCGCTCCCAATAGTCAAATTTTGGGAGCCATGCGTCGAGCCAACGACGTTAAACAAGTGCGCTAACCGGGAGGCAACCCGGGGGTATTTTTGTCAATTTTTAAAAGTGTGATTTTTTGTGTTTTTATAATTTTTCTGTTTATAACTTTCAATTACCTACGTGAGAAAACGATCGGAAATGAAAACGGACTATCGAGGCTCAAGATACGAAAAACGAAAAACGAAAAAATAGACAGTGTGTTACACGACCGTGTAACTTTTGCCCTATAAGTTACACGGCCGTGTAACTTCAACATATGGTCAAAAATCAAAACCGGTCATAATCGCACATTACACGACCGTGTAATGTTTACGCCTTAAATTACACGGCCGTGTAATATAGGCCAGGGGTAATTTCGTCATTTTCCCATACTATAAAAGCCAAGGACTTCATTTCTTCACTTCACAAGTCGCGATTTTGCTCTCTTGCACCTGTTCGGTCCGATAACTTCAAAGAACAAATCCATTTTCTCATTTTCTCTTCCAATTGCTTGTTGATTTGTTAAACTACAAAGGTTAGTTCCACTATTTCTTATCTTTTCCTTCATTTTGACCAAAAGAAACATCAAATCCATGGGTTAATTTCGAAATTCTCGAAACCCTAGAAAATGAGGGTTTTGAATTTTTGATGTTGAATTGTTGAAATTGTTTAGGTTTAAGCTTGGGGAAGGCAAGAATAGAAGGAATCAAGGTCAATATCACCATTGTCAAGCTTAAATTCGGTAAATTCTTTCCAAAACTCAAAATCTTCATAATTTTTGATTTTTGGCTAGATAATTGGTTCTTGGCTTTGAATTGTGAAACCTTTGTGTTTAAATTTGTGTGTTTTATTGTTTGAGTGTTGTTTTTGTTCAAATTTCTTTGATAAAAACTAAAAAAAAAAAATATGGCATCATCGTTCCGTACTTATTCTAGGGGTAATAAAAGGCAAATTGTGTAGTCGGCCTCTAGTGGCTCTTCCGATGAGGAGCCCGAACAGCAGGACTTTGACATGGGCGATGCGGGTATCGCATTTATGACCGATGCCCAAGAGGCCCGTTTTTATAACTTCTTGGAACGAATTGGGCAAGCCCAAAAATTCGTTGATGTCCCAACTTTGCGAGACTTACACATAGAGGCAGGAGTACGCAAACTCCTGTCAAATGTTGGTTGGGAAGGGTTGATGAATATAAGCGAAAAAAGCTATTCCAACCCCACTATTGAATTTTTGTCGTCTGTTGAATTTAACGTTCATACTACAGTTTTGTCTTTTAGAATGTTCAACAGGTCATACCAAATCACACAAAACCAATTGTGTGAGCTTATTGGCGCACCGGTCGCCAACACATATGACCAAAGAGGCAAACTGAACAAACTGTTCCACCGAGAAGTTGGCACTTTCTGGACCAAGATTTCCATAGAAAACTTCTACCGTCCCAGTGCCGCCAAAGCCTCCAGCATCATCCACCCCGTCCTCAAAGCCACCCACCGCATCATTGCTTCTATCTTCTTCCCACAAGAAGAGATAAGCAAGGCCGGCCTAAATGAGCTTGAGCTTCTCTACTGCATGATCAATCCAGGGCCTAAAACCCCAAATTTTAGATCCTGGATCATGTACAAACTACTTAAATTAAGTAGAAGTTCATCTGGCCAGGTCCATTGCGGTGGCATTATCACATTAATAGCCAAACATCCATCCCTGGGCATCAGATTTCCTGATAACCTTGAGATAGTCAGAGGTGAGCGATACCTCACCTCCGATGTTCTTGAGGGTATGAGGTTATTTCGCCGCCCCGAATCCGACGAAATTTGGCAAGCCGATGGACGCGATTATCTGCGGGTGAACAACCGAAACGCCCGAATACTTCGATTAGCCAACCCAGTCTCTAGCACAAATTGGAAGCCTCCTTCCAACATAGGCCTACCCCTACCCCCTCCCAACCTACCCCATCAAGAACCCAACCCACCACCGAGACAACCTCAAGAGCCCGGCCCTTCAAGTTCTGCTAGCTCATTTCCTCCCGAGCACAATATTTATATGGAGGAATTTTCTAGCATCAACTCACAGCTTGCGGACCTTCGCCTTGATTATCAAAACATCTATGATAATCTTGGTGAAATCGACACGAATCAAATGGAGCTGCGCCAAGACTTTGAGCAGTTTAGAGAGACTCAGTATAAACATAACCAAGATGTTATGTCTATCCTCTCTGACATACAAAGATCCGTTGCCTTTAACCCATGGCAACAGCAGCACCCACCGCAGCCACCTCAGCAGCAACAGCAGCCTGGAAGCCAGCCACTCCAACCACCACAATTTCCACCCTACCCATATTACCCACCATACCCTTATCCTCCATTTCCGCCACGGGGACCCTTCCCCGACCCTCAGTAGGTTGTTTCTTTCTTTCTCCTTCCCTAATGCATTGTGGACACTGCTTTTATTTTAAGCTTGGGGATGGGGGAATAGATCCCTTTAAAAAAAAAAATTTAAAAACAACAAAAATTCAAAAATATTTTATTTCTTGCATTAATTTTAAACTTTTGCATGCATTTTTGTTATCTCTTACTTCTCACCTATGTGACACCTTTAAATTGCAACTATAATACATCTCATAGTTAAACTTCTTGTATTTTTGTCCCCTATCTACATGCAACATCACCATCTTTTGAAATTTTAGATCTTCATTAGGAACTTCTTTTTGTTAATTTTCTAGCATAGATACGTTTGGGTGAACTATAAGAACACACATGAAAGTGAATCAAAACTATTCTAGCAAAGGACGCTTTATTCACCCGTGAGTTCATCAATGTGTGTAATCGACTAGGAGAAATACTATGGAAGTTGCACTAGTCCCCCCTCATGACCATACATTTGCATATTGTCTATTAAACATAAGGTTTATCTCAAAATCGCGATTTTCCAAAGTCATGGACAAAAATCTTATTTTCTACATTTTTTGGTTTTGTGTGGTACTAGGTGTTAATAAATGTCATATGGCCTTGTTTATATTATTTTGGTCATTAGTGTGTTTAAATTTTTATTATGATTACAAAAATAGCATAAAAATATTTTGTCTAATCATTTTAGCAAAAATTTTGTGAAATTCTTTTTATGGTGAAAATCCAGAAATTGTTTCACTTGGTTCTAAAAGATTGGTCAAATAAAAAAAAATAAAATAAAAAATAAAATAAAATAAAAAAAAAAAAGACCGAACCAAGTGATCACTCGAGTCATTTTAAAATGAAAATTTTCCACAAAAATACAATAAAGCGGTTACTTGTTTGAAAGCCTCATTTCATCCTTTTTGCTTTCAACAACTAAATCTAATTTGGATCTAGTTACAACTTCATACATTGACCATGTTTTAAAAATCTTCATACATCTTGGGTCAATTTGAAGTTTAAAAGATTTAGTTGCTTCGGTCGTCTAGGTATCTATCCTTTGTAAATAGGAATCGAGTTGTAAATTTTTGTCCCTCTGTTTTGAAAAATCATGTGTTTAGTAAATAAATATGCAAATGAGGTCGGTTGGAGGACTTGAGCAAAGTCAACTTAGTATAAGCTTCCTAGATTCGATATTCGAGCGCCCCTCCTTTAAAAATGAGTGTTTATAGCCAAATATTGAATATGGAGCTTGCAAGGTCACACATCTTGTGACATGAGTGATTAAACACGAGAGGAGTGAACAATTGTGAGCACGTCCTTTGCTTGCGAGACGCTTTGAATAATAAGTGAAGGTTTCATGTGTGAGTTTATATTTTGTCCCGACGTGCGTATGCTGAGTAATTGATAAAAATTTGTTCCTTTTAATGGTCTTTTTTTTTAATAGATGGTCTAACTTATATGTGCGTAGGGTCCAAATTGACATGATTTTTAGTTATGATTGATGTTGTCTTGGTTGCTACCTAAGGTGTCTATTCTTTTTCTACTTTGTAGTTTGTTATCCGCATTGTTTAGATCCTTGTTTTCCTTGAGGACAAGAAAAGTCTAAGATTGGGGATATTTGTTAAGTGTATTTTTAGGCATGTTTTCATACCTTTTTATCCTTGTTTCATCTTGCATTTGATTCTCTTTATTGCATATTTTCATGTTTTTCGGGATTTCAAGAATAGTAATCTACTTTCACACTTTGTGGTAGTTTTCAGGTGTTTTTGAAGGATGGATCTTGTATTGGATGACAATGGGAGGCTACACAAGAAATTTCAGAAGAAACAGAGCTCAAACGAAGAAATTACAAAATTCTCATCCCGAAGTCAATAGTGTACACGGCCCGTGTAACTTTATGGGCAAAAGTTACACGGCCGTGTAACTTTGATATGCCACGTATGATGCCACATCAGCTCAAGGGAAGTCCAGGAAGTTTGCAGGATTACACGACCGTGTAATCTTGGCCCAAGAAGTTACACGGCCGTGTAACTTTTCCTGGTGACCAGATCTGCTTTTTGGCCCACTTTGAGTTGTTTATTCCTTCTTGTGCTGTCATCCTCATGCTACACGACCAGATGCAGATCCAACCTGATTTTGAGGCCATGTGATGAAGGAAGTGGGTCTTGGAATGATGATGTTTGCCATTGTCCATTTTACCATTTTACCCTTGGTGTGTTAGTATAAATAGATGTGCTTGGTTAGCCTTAGAACCATCCCTTATTCCATTATCTTCTGAAATACTCTCTAGATACATTGTGTTTGTGTTTGTGTGCAACTTCAAGTGTGGATTATCTTCATTTTGTAAGTCTATTTCTCTTTTATTAGTCATGAGTGGCTAGTAACCTTATTTTCTGGTTTTGTATTAAGGTTTATGATTGTGATTTAATATAAAGTTTGATGTTTGATTTTATATCTTTCTAGTGATATGATTTTGAGATTTAACAAGTGTTTGGTTTTTATTTATTTCATATTAGCCATTTGATCTCAAATAATAATCAATCTAGTCATACAAATTATAAAATCCGTAATTGTTTTATAAAATGTTATTTGTGATAATCATCTTTAATTAGGTGAAAATCATATCTCATGTTTTAACGCTTCAACGCTTGTTTAGAAGTATTGAATATTGTTGGGAACATTCACATAAAACATAATGCAATCTTTCATTCAAATTCTATGATCTTATCTGGATTTGATTAGTAAGATTAGTCTTAGTTAACGAGCTTCTCTTGACTAAGGTACATTAGGTGAATGGTGTATGTGCGAGCTTTCGGCATACACAAAGTACCAACTTGGAAAGATTAAAGTTATAAACATCATTCTTATTGTTATTTCCAATCATATGACTACAAATACAAAACCAGAATTTGTCCCCAAATTATAAAAGCAATCATTCTATATTTTGTCCGACGTTATTTATTCTCAACATTTATACAATTGTGTTCCAACTCTTCATCAAACCCCCCCCCCCCCCCTTTTTGGTTACTTTCTTTACAAGTTTAACTTCCGTGAAATCAAGGTGTAATCCATTAGACCATCGCTCCCTGTGGATCGACCCTGCTTGCCATTTATACTACATTGTTAGTATTTATAACAAGTAGTGCAATCAAGAAATATTGGTAATTAACAAATCATTCTAAAACCATATTTCAACTCTTTTATTTTGTTGGTTACGACTCTCAACAGCCTGCCACGACGTTCTTCAGGCGTCGTAATGTTAATACATTTGTCACCCCAGACCTGCCGGTCTAGCTCTAGCTAGCAGCTTAGGTGTGGGATTGTCAATCCCGTATAGATCTATACACAACTATCTCGCTCATGAATGATTAAGGTTATAATCCAGGACTTAGTGCGTACATCTTTCAGTACTGTGAAGAAATGTCTCACATAACCACCCAACGTGATGTTTTTATCCTAGTTCGTACTGAAATGAAGACCTTTTTGTATTTGTAATTATCAAAATATACTCATGATAATTATAGTGTAAATCCTTGCTTGTAAATGTAGTGAAAACTCCTTTGTATTCGTAATTATCAAAATGTCTATGATAATTATAGTATGTAAATATACTGAAAACTCCTTTATGTTTGTAATTATCAAATTGTCCATGATAATTATAGTATGTAAATGTACTGAAAACTCCTTTACGTTTGTAATTATCAAATTGTCCATGATAATTATAGTATGTAATAATTATATAATTATATAATTATCTTTAGTATTTATGTCGTATCTTTGTCGTTCGTTCCATAAATTATACACATTATAATTTATATAAATGTTTTCGTTGTATTAACGTATTTAAGCCTAAAAGATGTCAATGAGTTGAAAATTATAATTTTTTTACATCTAAGGCACTAAATATACTAATAAGATAGATTTAAAGTTTATCAACATGTTATGACAAATAAATTTGTTTTAGTCATCTTACATAAGTGATGGCAACATTTTAAATCTTGTCATTTTGTCAAAATGATGGTAATCTTTCCAAATGGTCATTTTTCATACACATTATTTTGAATATAGTCATTTTTGTTTAAAATGCCAATTTCCTTGTAAAAATATAATTTCCCAAGTTTATTATGACGTTATAAGTGTAAATAATCGTTATCACGTCAAATTGACGTTCTTTTTATAAATCACTAGAAAAGTCGTATTTCCGGTCACAAAAACATATTATTCCTATAATAGTCTATTTTTAGTATACCGTTGTAATAAACATATTTTTACGAACAATAACGAAATAACATATTTAGATGATTATAAATAACATCTTTTAAGAAATTTCCTACAAAAATGGTGTAATAACTAGGTTATAACCATTTTTGCTAGAAAGTAGTATTTCCGGTTACAAAAACGTAGTTTTTACTAGTTTTCGTTTTTATGGCTTTTATATCAACGATCTAGTATTTTTACACACTTTATTTATAGTTTTGTAACTTTTACACAAACATAATATGTCATAATGTTTATAATACATAGATCTATCCATATTTCATGTCAAGATCATTTTTACACAACAACTAGTTTTATAAACTTGTGTAAATCATCATTTATAGCATTTAAACACATGTAAACTTGAATAAAACAATATTTATAGTATATAAACTTGTATTCTCCCCCAAAAAGCTTAGAAAAGATGAAAATGAGGGGTATGAACTCACCCTTGATGCGTGCTTTACTTTGAAACAAGATAGTTCTTGCGGGATTTACGGTAGAATGCAAGATCTAAGCTTTGTAGCTCGAAGGACCCTTGGACAAAACTATTACCCAATAGTTTTATGTTGATGTTAGTGTGTGTAAATGGAATAAAACTTGTGTAATAATGTTTCAAATCACTAGAGAAAAGTATCTTACCAAAGAGGAGTGAATTACACTTGAAATGGTGGTGGTTTGTGGTGGTTTATGGTGACTTGTGGTGGTGGGTGGAGAGATGAGAGGGAGAGAGTGATGAGCCGAGAGAGAGAGAGAGAGAGAGAGAGAGAGGGATGAGAGAAATGTGTTGGGTGATTGTTTCAAATGAAATGTCATATACATATATTAGTTTATTAGCTTTTTAGGATTTTTAAGTTGGATTTTATTTCAATTCTTTATTCTTAGGCTAGATTGGTGAATAGTAACCCCAAGATTGTGTTGGGATGATGATGTTCAGCTGATGGGGAGGGCTAGGAGGGGTGGGGTGGGTTAGTTTTTAAAAAAAATAGCATTCTACTTATATAAATGAGTGATTTTTATAAAATCGTAAGACGTTTTAATAAATTTTTATGAGTTTTTGACGAAACGAGGTTCTAAATAACTATTTTGTATAAAAACATTGTCAAACATTTATTTTGATTGAATTTAACTCGTTGTACGTTGAAATACGCGTTTAAGCGCAGTATTCTTCCGATTTCACGATTTTCGGCATTTTACCGGAAATTGAATTTAGCTTTGAAATCAAATACTAGATATTGTTACGTTCCATAATATATGAATTGTTATTTCATAATTGATGTTTAAGACACCACATTTTGTATTTTGCGTCCAAACCTGTGTACATTTATCCGTTCACCGCGGTTAAATCGTCGTAACTTTCACATACGAACTCCGTTTCCGACGTTCTATATATCCACAGATTCGTATTCACGAGTAGATCGTTTTATGAATATTATTATTCTCAAAATAATAATTTTACGATTATCGAATTTTTACGCTACAGTAATTTACTGTCCGTATTTTAGACGTTTACTCGATAATTGTTTTGAATTAGCATACGTAGTATTATAATATTTAATAATTCATCGCAAAAGTTATGGGAAATAACTTTCTAACATAAGGATTAACGTACGCTTCGTTTGACTACAGTTGACTTTTGTTGACCAAAATTTACAATTTACATAGATGTTTGATTGAAGATGGTTACCTGAGGAATCTTTGGTTGTGGCTATGAATTCGAAGGCAGAGCCCCCGAACCCGGGTTCGGCCTCGTCGTTTCGAGGGTAATCGCTGCTCCCGCCGTTGCCGCCGTTGTTCGTTCGAGTGTGGTTACTGCTATTGCTGGTGACCTCCGGGTTACCCATGGCAGTTGCTGCCTTGCCTTTCTTGTTGCCATCGTCCCACCATTCGGGGTAACCTACGAGCTTGAAGCACTACTCTTTTGTGTGTTTCATCATGCCACAGTGGCCACACTTTAGTTTGGATGTGTCAATCTTAGAGAATGATCCTGGTTGTCCACGGTCTGTTCGTCGTTGGCTCCTGACTGTGAGGCCCGATCCTTCTTTCATGTTTGACCCGACGGCTGTAAGTCCATTTCCTTCTTCTGTGATTCTTCCAAGAATGTTTTGGTGAGCAGTTTCCTTCCTTATTGTTGCATACGCTCCTTCGGGAGTTGGCAGGGGATCCCCTCGCAGGATTTCTCGTTTGATTGAGTCATACTTGTGATTTATTGCATTTAGAAATTGGAATAATTTTTGTTCGGCTCTGGCTTTGTTGTATGTTGTGATATCAACTGCACATGTCATTGGGTTTGGATCTCTTCTTTCTATTTCTCCCCAGATTCCTTGCATAATGATCCATAGATCTTCAAGAGACATTTCATTCTGTTTGATTTCATTTGCCTTAACATGCAGGTCAAATGTTTGCAGCTTATCATTACCACTGCTATATGTGATAACCAGAGCATCCCACAGTGTTTTTGCAGTGGGAAACTCGGTTAGATTGCTAGCAATGGTAGGCTCTATATTCTATATAATCCATGAGAATATGACTAGGTCATCTTGCTCCCATTGATCATACTTATCTTCTGTTGGTTCTGGAGGAGCGGTTGATAGATGGCTTAGCAATGCTTTTGATTTTCCTCCTATTGCCACCTTGATCATTCGAGCCCATAGGGCATAATTCTGGCTGTTCAAGTTGAGGTTGATTTTGAGGCTATCAGAAAAGTTTGGTTTTGGGTTCTGGGTTTGGAAATTGAGACCATTTTTGATAAGATTGGCTATTTGGAGGGTTAATTCCTCATTGCTAACCTGAGATGAGCTACTGTCACCTGACATGGCAGCTTTTCTTAGGAAAGAATGAGATTGATATTCGGTAGATGATGATTAACAGTGTTTGATCCTAGAATCAACACTGCTCTGATACCATATTAGAAGTTGATAATCAGAAAACTTAATCATAAACTGTTTTTTGTATATATTTTGTTCTTATCAAATACAGGGAAGAGGCTAGTTTATATAGCCAAACAAACAAGAGTTAAAGACTTTAATTATTAGGAAATGGTGGAAGCAATTATCAGGAAATGGTGGAGGACACCATAAAAGAAGAAAAGAGAACAAGGTGGAGGAAACAATGAGTTGGAGGAATAATAGGAGGTCCCTACTATGTCTCTACTTTTCATTATTCTAACACGTTAATTTTATAAAACAAGGCAAATATTATAAAAGTTTTTAAGTTTTTCCAAACGTAAGCATATAAATTTGTTTCGATCCTAAAAACTTTACCGAGTCTCTCGGTTATATGGTTTAAATTGAAACAAATTGACAAACTTAAGTCTCTTACTTGAAACAAAATTAATCATTTCCCACACTCCTTTTCTATTCGTCAAGGATCAAGTAAGATCAGTGACACCGATGTTTCCAAGGAAATCGTTGATCACAGCCAAATAACCCCTTCTATATGGTTCTAAAATGCCACCGCCATTTTTCAAACAAGCCATGTTTGAAAGCCCAAAGACTACCTATACGTAGTTGAATGGAAGGGAACCATTCTCGTAATTCATCCGTCAAGCCATATCCACAAGTTTTTAAAGACTTTTTACCGGGTCAACGAAGCAAAAATATGTAGTAGTCAATGGTGAGATCAGCACGAGTATTAATAACAATATAAAATTAGTATAAATAGAATAATTTTGTTGTTTTTAGGACTTCCCTAGGTAAGGTATTTGTTAACATGTTTCCTATTCGATAAAAAATAAGTTCTTAGTTCGCGCTTTTTAATTTTAACTCATACTTTTGAAAATGAGATAACTCCCAACGGTTCCAACAAGAAACAAGAACTATGGGAAGCCGGCTGCTTTACAAAACCTAGTAGTTATCAGCATACAAAACAATCATACAGCAGAAACAATATCCTAAAGAACACAAAAACCCTTAATATAATCTCCATCTCCTTGATTCTTTTTCTTGATTCATCCGTGCATATATACGCGTGTATATGTATATATTATTACGTGAAACTCAAACAGGTAGTACAATTTCTCGCCATGAAAGCCAATGAAACGAGCTCCTCCCATACATTAGTTTGCGTGAAAAAAGTGAAGCAAAAAGCCGCTGAAGAATGGGATGAGGCTATGCCTTTACCGGGAGACATTATCGAAGGTATTGCTGCTGCAGATAGTTGTACCCTTGACCACATTGAGGACAAGTTGTTTATACCAACAAAAGGGAAGGCCGAGCTTCGGTTACAATTGGGACTGATGAGCAAAATGAACATGGACGGCTTTGTTTGGTTGAAGGTCCGAAGGGGCAATCAAATGGTGAACTTACGTGTTTGTGTAGTGCAAGAAAAGCGTTTCAGATTGCACAGGAAATTGAGTTTTCGAGCCGCTTCTAATGATAAACATGTTGCCGTTTTAGATGACTTGGATTTCAATCAATGCAGTGAACTTCAAGGTCGGTTTACTTTCTCACTTGACCACCAAAGCATGCTTTTTGCAACTCTTAAGAGTCTCAAATCGACCCAATACGGTGTCATGATCCATTTTAACATATGTTTGAAGACTCACTTCATCTTTAAACATTTTTACAAAAATTTAATCAACAATATACATATGTCACACAGGGGTTGACGCAAAATTTACTAATAGTCATGGCACCGGATTTTTTTTTTCCGAGCTTATATAATAAGATGATTTTTTTTTCCGACCAAACATAATAACATAAAAACGTTTGATCATCTAACTTATTAGAGCCCAATCCCACAAATACGACTTCAATTAGCCTAATCTCATAACTTCAATTAGCCCATAAGGTGCATAAACACATAAGTTTGAACTTCAAATTATAATTGGGTTTCTATTTGTACATTTGGTCATTTAAATTGCAGCTTACAGTGACACTTTATTTTTTAAGCAGTGACACTTTTTTTTTTCTGCGGATTTACACCCTATGAAAATATAAAAAATAAAAAATTTGCTATACGTATATGAAATTTAGCCGTTGCCTGAGCCACCACAGGACCCCATAGAAAACCGCGCCTGATCTCACATGGTATGAGAGTTGGGATCTATCATGAGCTTTTCCAATACATGTTTTACGACGGCCAAAATGTGTTTCCAAAACCTAATTTCCAACATTTTGTGACATTCTTGATACGCATTCTTGTTTTTTTTTTTTTTTTTTTTTCATTTTCTGAATTCATTTTGATTTTCTCGAACGTACATACAGAAATGAGTAGGAGAGTGGTGAATGTGGTTTCTCGAGGGTTTAATCAAGAGGCAATAAAGTACGAGTGGAGGAGGAAGGTGGGTAGTTATCTGCCAGACCATCGGTCTACAGTTGTTAGTTCTATCCTTTTCATGCCTCTTCCAAATGAGCACGATATAGATTCCACGACCACCAGAGCAATGGCTTGGTTTTCCGCAGCAGTTGCTTCGGGAACTCCTATAGTGTTCGTTAATATCCAGACTGAACAAATTTCTTCATGGGTATCTGTTTGAAACTTCTAACCAAACTAGTATATAATCTGACTGGGCTCAAGATTAATTATAAACTCCCTTTTTCTGTATTTTTGTTGATTTTTCAGGAAAAATGTAATTCAAATAGGATTCCGGCGCATGGAATAAGGTTATGGTTTTTGCCAGGAACTGAGGAAATTCCAGTTGAATTGATACCAGAACATGGAGAAGACAGATTTGGAATCGATGTCAAAAGGACCGACGAGGTAACATAACATTTTAGTAACGATTTCATGCAGAATATAACATGTTGAGCCAGAATCCTTGTTATTATATACACGTGAAGGAAGATTAATATATTTTTTAATAATAATTGCCTAGGCCTAAAACGAGTATTTTATAAAAGATGATGCTGTTTTTAGTAGGTTTGAAAAAAAATAGATTTCAAAATTTACCCAAATTAAAGAAATTCCGTGGTTAAAGTAATGTGTGATTGACGGAAATTCTTATTTCATATGATTTTCGTTTGACACAGAATAAAGAAACGAGAAATAGCAATGTATTTGTGTTTATTAGTTTATTACGTAGACGGTATCCTATCTTTGTTTTTCTCCGTGGCCACAAGGAAATGAAATATTGTTTACATAATGAAACGAAAGTATGATTTATAACAAACAAAAAAATGAAATATTGTTTACAAGATGATCTTGATGATCTAATTATACGACTATTAATGTACCAGGGTTTCGTGTGCCTTTTCGCGGTAACCATAGGCTCAGCTGCTGATCGAGCTGGTCTGAGACAATTGTTTGAGACCGCGATTGAAATGGGGCATCTAGTGGTGATATCGCGGTTAGAGGGCAAAAGTGTGATGCCAACAAGTGTTAGCTCAGATGGTTTATTACATTGCTGTGATCATGACGATATAAGGGATACTCTTGTAGGAGCAATTGATCAACAGGAGAGCATAAGCCTTCACGTAATGTCATGGCCTACGACCCAAAATATTTCCAGAACACAATCAGTTGGTGCTGCTGTTCTCAGGCCTCCAATGTAATTCCAATGTACAATTCACAGCCCATTCTTGTTGAATTCGATAGCAAAGTGATCATGAAGGTAGAATCTTAGATGGTTGATAGCATCTAGTGGAATCTGAAACTTCTTGACAATGTTATAGAGAAACCACATGTTGAATCTCAAATTGTTGATGTGGATATCGTACATGAAATTAAGTCCTTTTCAAATAACTTGATTAACATTAAGGGGACAATATTATCATCTAGAAGACAAGTTTGACAATGGTTCGGTTGTTGCGAAAATTTGTTTTATTTCTATGAAGTTTCGTAACATTTTCCCTTAGAAAAAATGTTACGAAACGGTCTAAAAAAATCCTCAATAATAACTTCCGTTTGGAGATTACACAATCTTGTTCCATTATTATGAAATTTGTTCTATTATGAGGTTTTGCAGCCAGCGTTATGCGGCGGGAGAACATGTATTAAGTTAGTATGACCAATACAATTAGAGACTATTACATTACTATAATGTAAGAAACGAGTATTTAGTGTTGGTAATTTCCTAGTTTTAAGGAGTTGGAGATTAACCTTATCACGATGAGGCGTTAAGGACAAGTCTCGTTTAGTAATACAAGTCGGTATTATCTAGATTCAAAGCTCTTGATTTGTGGTTATCTACAAGTTTAGATCTAGTATGTAGTTGGCTAGATATATCGAGTTAAGGATATCGAGATATAGGAAACGATTGTAACGAAGTTTTGAGCTATTTTCTTTGTTATAATAAGAGTTTTTCCTGTAAATCTGTGATTACTTTACTTTTCATATATGGTTCTTGGTATTACATTTGGTATGAAAGCCATATAGGTGAAGCATAATCCTACGAAGATGGTGGAGGAAGATACCGGCACCGGAAGTTCAGGGGGTGCAGCAGGGGGAACTAAAGAAGGATCATCATTCTCGTTTCATGTTCCCATGTTGATTGCAGCGAACTACACGGTGTGGGCGATTCGCATGAAAGTGATCATGAATGTACATCAAGTGTGGGATGTCATCGATCCAGGTATTTCAAATCCGAAGAAGATTAATGTTGCTATAGCCGTTTTTTTTTCAAGCAATTCCAGAAGATATGATTTTACAAGTAGGTATGTTGAGCACGACAAAAGAGATTTGGGACGCCATCAAGACTCGTCATCTTGGTGCAGACAGGGTATGAGAGGCGCGATTACAAACCTTGATCACCAAGTTCGACAATCTAAAGATGAAGGAGACAGGGACAATTAATGAATTTGCAAGCCAAATCTTCGGCATTGCGTCGAAGTC
Organism: Cichorium intybus; assembly: GCA_023525715.1. Taxonomy (NCBI): domain Eukaryota; kingdom Viridiplantae; phylum Streptophyta; class Magnoliopsida; order Asterales; family Asteraceae; genus Cichorium; species Cichorium intybus. Next base: position 62,402,541 of record CM042015.1, on the reverse strand, counting down.
CGCATCCCTTGGAGAAACTTTGGAAGAATGCAAGCTTGTCAAAAAGTTCCTCACCGGCTTACCTAGGAAATTTATACACATAGTGGCGTCAATCGAGCAAATCCTTGATATCAAGACTGTCAGTTTTGAAGATGTTGTGGGTCAACTAAAAGCATATGAGGAACGAATACACGAAGATGAGCCAATCAGTGATCAAAGTAAGTTAATGTTCCATAAAGCTGAATCATCGTATCGAAGTAGCGACTCAAGCAAGGGTGGACGTGGTCGCGGCTCCACTCGAGGTCGTGGAGGTCGACATAACAGTTCAGGTCAGCACAGACAAAACCCCTTATCTAAACCAAAACAGGCAAAACAAAGAAACAACAAAAGGATTGATCTAAAGTCCAATGTGTTGTGGCAAGTTCGGGCATTTTGCTTTGCAATGCCTGGATCGAAAGTCAAAGCAGGAAGAGGTGCATGTAGTTGAAACCGAAGAACTTGATCCAGCGTTGTTTATGCATAAAACACTCTTTGAGACTGTCTTACTTCACGAAGATAGAGTGATACCGAGAAAGTATGAAGCCAAAGAAGGAGAGAAAGATGCTTAGTACCTAGACAACGGGGCTAGCAATCATATGACTGGTGAATTGTCATATTTCACTGAAATTAACAAAAGAATAGGAGGACGAGTGAAATTCGGGGATGATTCTTTTATTGAGATCCAAGGAAAAGGCTCCATACTCCTCGAGGTTGAAGAACGTAAGCAAAAGCTGTTAACTGTTGTGTATTATATTCCGAATTTAAAAGTTAATATAATCAGATTGGGACAAGCAACAGAAAGCGGGTGTGAGGTTTCGATGAAAGGAAATTACATGTGCTTGTTTGACAGCTAGAGCTCATTTTTGTTCAAGGTGAAAAGATCGCAAAAAGGAAACTACATGTGCTTGTTTGACAGTCGGAGCTCACTTTTGTTCAAGGTGAAAAGATCGCAAAACAGATTATATAAAACCAATATCTAAGTTGAAAAACCTGTCTATTTACATAGTCGTTTAAGTGAAGCGAGATGGTTATGGCATGCTAGGCTTAGGCACGCCAACTTTGATACCATCATGATGATGAGCAAAAACGACTTAGTAAGGGGCTTACCAATAATTTCATGAAGCAACCAACTTTGTGAATATTGTTTGGTCGGGTAACACAGTAGAAGTCTCTTTCCTAAAGCTTCAACATATCGTGCAAGCGGCACATCGGAACTGAAGGGTTTTCTAGCAAACAATGAACAAATAATCTCTTATGGTTCACATGCAACCCTAGAAAGATCTATGTTTTCTTCTATGAAGATAATAAACTAAAGCCTAAAGGAAACAATTAATTCTAAAGATCAAAACTGAGAAAACCAACCTTTTGATCTTATGATCCTTGAAGCTAGCAGCACAAATGTCCTGCCTCAAATGGTGTCACACCCAAGCAATGGAGAAGACAGTCCAGCAGAGTTTTCTTGGTGAAAATGGCACAGGTTTTAGGGTGGCCAAGTGCCTCCTTTTATAGCCTCCAAGGGTTACAGCTGAAACCCTAAGAAGCCTCCAATTGGGCAAGCCTGCTGACTAAATGGACCAAGCCTTTTCTAAACCCTAATAGGGTTTCGCCAACCATTGTTGGATTAGGTGTCTAAGCCATGACTAATAATTTGTATTTACCTAATTAATAGAAGCAAAGTCCATTTGGGTTGCCCTCATAGCTGGAGGTTTGGTAGAAAGTTCGGTAGAGAGAAAGGTTGGTTTATTATGGGATTAATAAATCAATAGAAATAAAAGATATGGTTTGTTAATATATTAAAGTGATAATATATTAATTAGAAACTATATTGATTGATTAATAATTAATCAGGAATTGATTGGATTAATTTCTGTGGCATTAATTAGATTAATCAGGAAGTCAAGGATTAAAGTCGTACAAATTCAATAGTTGAATTGCGGCGCACGGCGCGCCAATGTAAAGGCCGCGACACGCGTACATATTCGTACGAATTCAATAGTTGAATTGCGGCGCGCGGCGCGCAAATGTAAAGGCCGCGACGCGCGTACGTATAATCCGGAAAATGGCTGACGGCTAGGGTTTCTTGTTTCCCTATAAATAGGGACCCCTAGACCTCATTATAAGTGCTCATTCTATTATTCTCTCTGGAATTTTCGTGACCTTCCTCTGGCTCCCTGGGTGTGATCTCATTTGAGGCAGGACACTTGTGCTGCTTAGCTTCAAGATTAAAACTAAAGGTTAGTTTTTCTGATTTATTCTTTTAGTTAATTTTGTTTGGCCTTTAGGAATTAGTTACATGTTCAAAGTAAGAAAACATAGATCTTTTCTAGGTTGCATGTGAACTTAGGTTATTTAGTTCATGGTTGCAGAAAACCTTTCAGTGGTATCAGAGCATTTGGTTGTTTTCTTGTTGAATAGTTGTAATAGTTTTCCTAATTATTGCTTGGATCGATTTCTAGGATTAGGGTTTTGGAAACCCTAATCCCCCCCTTAGTATTTTCGAAAATGCCTATTAGGGTTTTAGGAGGTTTTCTATTTTTGGTAACTTTAATTGTTTAATTAAATGGATAACCTTAAACCCAAATTGTTTGAATTCGAAATTTAAGGGTTTAAGATAGGTTTAAAATTAATTTGATTAATTTGGTAATACCTATCTACATTTGAATTAATTTAATTAATTGTTAATTAAAAGATAATTCAAAGGATTTAATTAATTTTTTTTAATTTTTTTTTTAAATTTGCGAAAATTAAAGATAAATCCGGAAAAATATTTTAAATGTTTAAAATATTAAGATTTAATTATTTGAATTAATTTTTAATTAAAGGATAATTAAATCGAATTTTAAAGGTTTAATTTAATTTGAAGTTTAATAGTTAAATTTCAGGAATTTAAAAGATAAACCAGGAATATTTTAAAAGATTTAAAATACATCTTATATATATTATTAAAGGTTAATACTATATGTATAAGATAAATTGGTTAGTCAAATCATTAGTAGGCCTCATTCACGAAGCTGATCTATAAAGTGGGTATAAGGAGACTGCCTATAAAATGACGGTCTAATGGGTGATCACTCTCACCCACCGCTCGCCTGATCAGTGGAGGGTCGTTAGCCGAACAGTTTTGATAGGACCACTTAATCATTAAAAGTATAATGATCAAAGTACTGGAACCCGTACAAGAATTCCCAATCTAGTTACTTTAGAAAAAAAATGTGAATTTGATGCTAACCCATGAAATTGCACATTGCACTTTATGAAACGTTGGTGGAGCGTGTGTGGGTTACCGGCACACCAATGGGGGTTCATAAAGAGTGGCAATGGGTTTCTCGGGTGTTATCATTGTTGATAGAGCGTGTGTGGTTAACCGGCACATCAATTTGAGATGATAATAGACCCCGAGAGTACCAAGCTAATTTGCATGGTTATTCACACCCGGTTTGTGATCCTCGGCATCCCAGTCACAAACGGTGGGGCATATCCGAGATTAAACATGCCATTGAACAGTTACAATGAATCTCACAGATCTAGGAATTTCATAAGACTGAAATTGATAAAAGTTATCTACCTTAATGACCACTGTGTTGTGACTACGACATCCCTCTTCACAGCATAGTTGGGGTATTTTGGATCCTAGCCTTGTTAAATAATGTATATTGGGTAATTATTTAAAAGGATGAATTAAACGAATAAATTCAAATTTTATATATGTCTGAAGAAAGTGTCATTCTCCTCCTTCCCCTCCTTCACCCATTTCTGAGAGCTTCAGAAAGCACCTGTTAAATATGGTAAGGCTGACTGGCCTTGACTATATGATATGGTTTTGCAATTAGAGAATAGTTCTTAGTTTTGCTGGCGAACCATATCCGACTGAGTGTCCGCTCCCAAACATGGCATCACACAGCAGCTTGTGATGAGCATGACTCCTTGACTATTGAGTCCAAGGAAGTTCGTTGCCTTATGCTATTGATCATTAACCCCGAGTTCCACAGGGATTTAGAATTCCTGGGGTCTGATAAGTTAGCACAGCTAGTTCAGGAAAGGTTCCATGAACTGGTTGAATAAAGGGAACGAACTAGGATCTTCAAAGAGCTTGAAGTTGCAAGCTAAAAGGAAGTAGCACCGGTTTGCGTGTTCCCGAGATTGAGGGATACATAGGCGAACAACTGGTTTCCCTTTGTGATCGGGAGTTAAGCATTAGCTCAACTCGCTGATCTGTTCATCCAGATGAACAGAAAGGGTAACCGGATAAGACAATCGTGGAAATGCATTCAATGTCGACTCTGTATGAATCGTTCATGGAGAAGCATAGTTCCATTAATTCAGCTGCTTCAGGATTAAGTCCAGTATTAAGGTGCATCAAGAAATGATCCAGATCGTCTGGACCGATTGTTCGATGTTTCAAACTGGGAATCCACAAGGTGGGACACAGTCACGGAAAGATTGGAAAAATGCTCCAAAGCCAAACCGTTTGGTAAAACTCATAAATATCTTAGAATTCAGAACACCTTATCCTCATTTCCTTGATACAGGATGTGTTTCACACATTTGCTCTGTATGCATGAACTCTGGAGGATGCGGGATGGTGTCGCACAAGAGCATATTCGGATTGGATCTGGAGCTCGTGCGGTTTTTGAGTTAAGCTAGATATTTGTTCTTGTTATTAGTTTATAGATACATACGACATGGATTCGCATAGTACATTGTTCTGAGGATAATTCTGGTTTAATGAAATTTTTTTTTTTGAAACATGATTGTTTTAATTGTCCTCGAAATGTTGTGTGAATGTGTTGATGACGTAAATGGTAATAACTTGAATGTTGATACATCCAATGGGATTAGATTTGTAAATTGTGTTCTTTATGATTGTTAAAGTGAATTTTATGAGAATCACTTCAACCAAAGGTCCAGTTGGACAGGACCTTGGAATCATTTGACTTAGAGTCACATGATGAATTAAGTGCTTAATAAAATTAATTGTGGCAAGAAAGGAATCGCCCAAAGATCCAATGGATAGGATTTTGGAATCAGTTGACTTGGAGTCAGGTGATGATTGCATGTCTTGAACAATATTAACAAAGTCATATACTTACATGGAACTGTAAAGGTATTAATATTTTGATCAACAGACACATAAGTTACTGTGTATTGCTCGAATCTTCGAACAGAACACGATTAGTTATGCTTCATGATATTTGCCAAATGGTTTGACAAATATGGCTTCGTTTATCGGAATAAGCGATTAATTGGAACCTTGAAGTGTTCAAAGATTTCAAAGGAAGCATAATATCAACAGAACCTGAGTAACAACATAGACTGAGAAAATGTTTTCACTGTTTATCCTCTTCCAAGAACACTAATGGTTATAATGTGTCTTAGGGAAGATGATGGAGCATTGATCGAAATAGTTTTGATCCTCAGTGTATAAGATACACTGGATACATTTCCGACTAATATTTCAATGAATTGAATATTCAACCAGTCAGACCGCAGAAGCCATATTCCGACCACATCTTAGACTAAGTAGGTTATGTTGACACTGTCTGAAATGTAAAGCTGGGATCGTCCCACTAGTACATAGAAAGTCCAGGGTCATGTAGCATTCGCCTGAATCTCATGACAAGCCTGAAACTAATCAGAAATGTCGTTTCATTGGCCACTCCGGTTATCCTTTGAAAGAAGAGTACTTTTAGAAAGAACTCAAGTTCTAAGGAAACAGTGGGAGTAAGAATAATTCTGAATGAGTTCAGGGATTAGCCAAGTGAAAGAACCTTTAGTCACCACTGGGTCTTGACCAGGAATTAGATTCCTGTTAAACCTGACATACCCTCTCTTCGCTTGACCAGTAGTTATTGTCACTGTCATAAGGAGTTATGATTTGGGTGATATACCGGGTAGTGGTAAAACACTAAAGATGGTACGGATAAGTAATCCGACTGCTGGAAGCATTGGTGAGCCCAGTTGCTGCCAAATAAGAGAACCTTACCGCGAGACACAGTCTATGTGACAGTTTGATTGATCTTTACAACTGGTCTAGGACCAGTGGGAGTAATTGAATCATCAAAAGAAGGGAACATAGAAATGTACTTACAGAACATCTGGTTGAATGAGTCATCACTTGGAGTCAAGCAACTGATTCTGAGAGAAGCACTCTCAATAGCAGATGTAATCCGAGAGGATTCTGCGTGGCATAGTGTGAGTCGTTAGTGGAGCGTGTGTGGTTTACCGGCACACTAATGGGGACTCACATAGAGCATGCCATTACAAAAGGTACATGGCCCCGGGATGCGTCCCATGGGCATCTCGCAAGAAAGGATATTCGGATTCTCAAAATAGGCCAAAAGGTTTGGATTTTGTGAATAGCCTGAAAGATTTCCTTTAATATGTCAGAAAGGTTTAGATTTCGGTTTCGCAAAATGTGCCATAAGTTCTGGATTTTGTGAATAGTCCGAAAGAGTCATATAACGATGTCAAAGCCAGTGGGAGTATCGTTGTTATCTGCTATCATTGTATGTGGGTTACGTACTGGTTCTAGGAAACGTCTCTTATCATTACAAAGTGTAATGACTTGGTGTTAAGAAACGGTTCGCTATGAAAGACTTTAAGAGATACAACATACTCAGGTGGTTGTGAACATCTATTAGATAGATCAGAATTCTGCCAATATGATCTTGATGAGATTCAAGATGCATAACCCCAGGAATGGAGTTTCCTGTCATTGCAAAGCGTAATGAATTGGCATGAAAGAAACAAAGAAGGTGCAGCATGCTCACGTAGCTCATAGACATCTATCATATAGATGAGACTGACAGTATTGACTTAGCCGTTGAGAATATGATCTTGATGGGATTCAAGATACATAAGAAAGAGTCCCCAAAAGGAAATGGTTTCCGGAAATCATGACACAAGGATTATTGGTAATCTTAGGATTCCGAAAGGGCTTGGAATGAGATTACATCAGGTTCCTCGAGCCTCTTGGACAAATCAGAAGTGTTATGAACATATCCTGATGCTTAGAGCATTGTAAGTTAGATTCAGGATATTGCCTGGCTGAGAATACTGAATGAATTTTTGAACAGACGTGAAAATCATTGGGAAATGACTAGGGTGATTGATTTGAAAGGGTTTTCAAATCGGTAATTGTTTACACCAGAACGTGGTGCTGTAGGACTTCATGGTTAAAGAATTTCGTTGGTTTCTGATGGAGCGCGTGTGGTTCACCGGCACATCATGACACCTCGAAATTGTCTTAGGGTATAGTCGTGTAGACTAAAGACCCGAGAACCATGGGCAGTCACGGTACACATCACCAGAATGGAGTTGTGAGAGAGAATGACAATGACAAATTGAGATATCATCGGAAGAGTATCCGATAGGATCATCTGTAATAAAGTGTATAAGTGTTAGACACTTGGATACATAGAAAGAGTGAAAAGGTCATAGACATAGATATAAAAGGCTTGAATTGAAAGTTTAAAATAGAATAAGAAACCGATAATAGTTATGATAAATCCGACTTGGTAATTACCTCGTGGAGACTTGGTAATAAGCAGGAGTAGCTGCCAGTCAGATTTTATGTTTCGCTTTTGCATGTTTTACTTCCTGAATAATTGGATTATTCAAATATCCACAGTCGTTCATACTCTTAGGGAGTAAGTATGAAGGAAGACTGTCATGAATTGGTTTGTAGATTGTCTAAGGAGTTAGACATAGCAATAAGATTGCTGCAACGTTCATGAGTACTTGGAAATGGAGATTTGAGTATTGGATAAACCCGCGCTCAATGAATTGCTTCATGGATTATATCACGAGCAATGTTGAGACGATAATATCTTATGATCTTAAAGTGGAGAGATATGAGTTATAATTTGCAAGGCGGTTGTTCATTGATAGTACGAAAACGCATCGGTAACTCGGTGTTATAAAACGTGCTGTTGTGAGTGATTTGTCGGGTAAAAGATATAACATATTAGTCGAAGCTTATTTGTCCCTTGACCCAGACCGGAAACAGATATCTGTTGGCCACTCGATGATTTTGAAGTTGACTGAAGTGCTGGCCAGCCAGGACTGAATTGATTCATTCAATTAGAAGTCTAAAAGTCATAAGCAAAATCGGAAATCGGGAAACAGTGTGTCAGACAGAGATTGATCTCAATCCATGTCTCATGTCTGAAAATATCTTGTTGGACGGAGGATCATTTGATCACTTATCTATGGACAGAACTGACTAGGTCAGAGTTCGGCAGCAGTTTCTAGGAAGCTATAGTTTGCCGATTAATTAGAGGTTAAATTGGTAATTATAGTCATAGACTTATCCAAGTGGGAGACTGTTAGATTAGGTGTCTAAGCCATGACTAATAATTTGTATTTACCTAATTAATAGAAGCAAAGTCCATTTGGGTTGCCCTCATAGCTGGAGGTTTGGTAGAAAGTTCGGTAGAGAGAAAGGTTGGTTTATTATGGGATTAATAAATCAATAGAAATAAAAGATATGGTTTGTTAATATATTAAAGTGATAATATATTAATTAGAAACTATATTGATTGATTAATAATTAATCAGGAATTGATTGGATTAATTTCTGTGGCATTAATTAGATTAATCAGGAAGTCAAGGATTAAAGTCGTACAAATTCAATAGTTGAATTGCGGCGCGCGGCGCGCCAATGTAAAGGCCGCGACATGCGTACATATTCGTACGAATTCAATAGTTGAATTGCGGCGCGCGGCGTGCAAATGTAAAGGGCGCGACGCGTGTACGTATAATCCGGAAAATGGCTCACGGCTAGGGTTTCTTGTTTCCCTATAAATAGGGACCCCTAGACCTCATTATAAGTGCTCATTCTATTATTCTCTCTGGAATTTTCGTGACCTTCCTCTGGCTCCCTGGGTGTGATCTCATTTGAGGCAGGACACTTGTGCTGCTTAGCTTCAAGATTAAAACTAAAGGTTAGTTTTTCTGATTTATTCTTTTAGTTAATTTTGTTTGGCCTTTAGGAATTAGTTACATGTTCAAAGTAAGAAAACATAGATCTTTTCTAGGTTGCATGTGAACTTAGGTTATTTAGTTCATGGTTGCAGAAAACCTTTCAGGAGAATCCTTCCATGGTGGCGCCACTTTTGGCCCCTGTCCACTGGCCAGTTATTTATTCAACTAGTAAATAAATACAAACCAGTCCCTGCACTTTTAATTAATTAATTTAATCACTGAATTAAATCCAATTAATTCTAGATTAAATCTTAATTAATTATTATAGTTTCTAATTAATATATTAACACTTAAATATATTAATAAAGTATTTAATTAATTCTATTGATTTATTAAACAATTAATAAATCAACCTTTTACTCTACTGAACTCTATCCTAACCTCCAGCTATGAGGGCAACCCAAATGGACTTTGCTTCAATTAACCAGATAAATATAAATATAAAGTCATGGCTTAGACACCTAATCCAACAGTCTCCCACTTGGATAAGTCTATGACTTTAATTTATCTTCTGATTAATAAACAACCTGCAGCTTCCCAGAAACTGCTGCCGAACTCTGACCCAGTCAGTTCTGTCCATAGATAAGTGATCATATGATCCTTCGTCCAACAAGATATTTTCAGACACGAGACATGGATTGAGATCAATCTCTGTCCGATACTCTGTTTCCCGATTTCCGATTCTGCTTATGACTTTCAGACTTCTAATTGAACACATCAATTTAGTCCAGGCTGGCCAGCACTTTAGTCAACTTCAAAATCATCGAGCGGCCTACATATATCTGTTTCCCATCAGGGTCAAGGAACGAATAAGCTTTGACTCATATGCTTGTGTCTTTTACTTATCAAATCGTACACAACAATGCGTTTTATAACATCGAGTTACCGATGCGTTTACGCATTATCAATGCACGACCGACTCGTAAATTTCAACTCATATGTCTCTGCTTCAAGATCATAAGATATTATCGTCTCAATATTGCTCGTGATGTAATCCATGAAGCAATCTATTGAGTGTGGGCTTATCCAATACTCAAATCTCTATTTCTAAGTACTCGCGAACGTTGTAGCAGTCTTACTGCAATGTCTAACTCCTTAGACAATCTACAAACCAATTCACGACAATCTTCGTTCACACTTACTCCCGAAAAGCATGAGCGACTGTGGACTTTTGAATAATCAAATTATTCGGGAAGTGAAACATGCAAAATTGAAACATAAAATCTGACTGGTGACTACTCTTGCCTAATTACCAAGTCTCCACGAGGTAATCACCAAGTCGGATTTTACATAAAACTATTATCGGTTTCTAGATTCCTTTTAAACTTTTTAATTCGTGTTATGTATCTACGTCTACTTGACCTTTCACTCTTTCCATGTATCCAAATGTTATACACTTATACACTTCATCTGATCGGATATCCTTCCGATGATATTTCAATTTGGTCATACTGTCATTCTCACTAACAACTCCATTCCATGTACTGTGACTTTCCATGGTTCTCGGGATCTTTAGTTCACATGACTGCACCCTAATACTATTTCGAGGTGTTACGATGTGCCGGTGAGCCACACGCGCTCCATCGGAATGCCAACGAAATTCTTTAACCATTAAGTCCTTATTTGAAAACTCTTTTCAAATTGTTATCAACATTCACCCCAATCATTTTCCAATGATTTCTCACGTATGTACAAAACCCATTAAGTATTCCCAGCCAGGTCATATCCTGAATCTGACTCACTATGCTCTAAGCATTAAGTCATCAAGACATGTTCATGACACTTCTGATCGATCCAAGAAACTTGCTGGATTCGATCTAGTCCTATTCCAAACTCTTTTGGAATCATAGGATTAGTTGCAATCCTTGTGTCACGACTTTCAATAACTATTTCCTTTCGTAGACTCTTTTCCATGCATCTTGAATCTTATCAAGATCGTGCTTACTATGGCCAGGTCTATACTGATGACAACATCTATCTGATATATGTCAATGGATTATGTGAGTATGTTGCACCTTTTATATATCTCATGCCAAATCATCACACTTTGCAATGGCAGGAAACTCCTTTCCTGAGCTATGCATCTTGAGTCTCATCAAGATCATCTTGGCAGAGTTTCGATCTATCTCATAGACGTTTGTAACCACCTGAGCATGCCGTATCTTTAGTAAGTCTTTCATAGCGATTCGTCTCTTAACATCAAGTCATTACACTTTGTAATGAAAAGAGACGTTTCCTAGAAACATTATGTAACACACATATAGAGATAGATAACAGCGACACTTCCACTGGCTTTGACACGGTTATGGACTATTCACAAAATCCAGAGCTTATGGCACATTTTGAGAATCCAAACCTTTCTGACATCTTGATGGATATCTTTCAGCCCTTTCTCAAAATCCAATCCTTTGGCATATTTTGAGAATCTGAATATCCTTTCTTGCGAGATGCCCATGGTGTAATCTCGGGCCCACATACCTTTATACTGGCATACTCTTTGTGAGTCCCCATTAGTGTGACGGTCATCCACACGCGCTCCACTAACGACTTACATTATGCAGTATCCTTTCGTATTTCATCTTCTATTGAGAGTGCTTCTCTCGGAGTCAATTACTTGACTCTGAGTATCGTCTCACTCAACCAGATGTTCTGAAGGTACGTTTCTGTCCATGTTGCTTTCCTTTGATGATTCAATTACTCCCACTGGTTTTTAGACTAGGTGTAAAATCAATCAAACTGTCACATAGACTGTATCTCGTCCTAAGGTTGTCTTAATTGGCAGCAACCGGGCTCACCAATGCTTCCAAGTAGTCGGATTGTAAATCCGTACCAACTATAGTGTTTTACCACTATTCGGTATGTCACCCTGACCATAACCAATTATGACGGTGATCAATACTAAGAGAAGATTATGTCAGTATTAAAACAGAAATCTGATTTCTGCTCTAAGCCTAGTGATGACTAAAGGTTCTTTCACTTTGCTAATCCTGAACTCATTCAGGACTGTCCCAACTCCCACTGTTTCCTTAGAACATGAGTTCTTTCTAAAAGAGCTCTTCTTTTACAGGTACAACGGGATAGCCAGTGAAATGACATTACTGATCGGGTTTAGGCTAGTCATGAGGTTCGGATGAATGCTACATGACTCTGGACTTTCAATGTACAAGTGGGAAAATCCCAGCTTTACATTTCAGACAGTGTCTACAAAACCTACTTAGTCTAAGATGCGGTTGGAATATGGTTTATATGGTCTGACTGGTTTAGTGTTTAATTTACTGGAAACTTATTGACAATGTATCTCATACATCGAGGATCGAGCTGTTTCGACCAATGCTCCATCATCTTCCCTAAGACACATTATAACTATTAATGTTTTTGGAAGAGAATAAACTGTGAAACATTTTCCCAGTTTATGTTGTAACACCCCTTTTCTTTTATCGTATTTTAATACAAATACAGTTTAACATACAAACATATTTTACAACTCGTGACTATAAAATAGCCACTTAATTTTTTTTTAATATTTTACAAACTGAAACTTAAGGGGGTATTACAGACTCAATACAGATAACCATAACTTAAACTTACAGTGTACAAACTGGTCCCAACCACAATCCTTCGCTCCTTTCACCTAAGTACATAGCATTTCGAAAATAGTATACGTGAGACATAAAGTCTCGTGAGTAATATGGGTTTAGTCCCAAAAACTTTTCTGTTCAAAACTTGAAATATTACAAGTAAACTTGTTGAAAACTGATTTCTTTCATAAATCTCAAAATATCTATTATTCTTTACTTTCAAACTTTAAAAACACTTTCTTTCTCAAAACTGCTTTCTTTCTCATTTTTCTTGTGACCAACTGAAACTCATGAATTTAGTTATTTTAATTCATTCTACTAGCTCCCCTCGTGAGACAGAACAGATCCGACCACAAGGTTACGCTCATTCTGACTCCCCTTTGTGACTTTGAACAGATTCAAGCACAAGGGTATACTAAGCTAGACAACTACTTCGCGACGGGAGGTACCATCCCAGTAGTGTCTTCTGATCCCCCGATTATGTGGGTGATCCTAGTCTGGACAACTGGCTCTTACTTCTTTCTTTCTTTCATACTTATCTCATTACATCTCAAATTGGTCAAAATGGGACGCAATTTGTAAACAACTCATACTCAAACATTTTATAACTTTTTACTGAAAATACTTTCAAAAACTGATTTCTTGACATCTTAGTTCACATAAGGAACTTCTTTCAAAATACTTTGCAAATCATACTACTTAAAATCTCTTTGAACACTAAGCCCTTGTACAGAGCTATTTTCAAAACTATTTTTTTTCAAAATTTAGTATTTGCAAACATTTGGAAATCTTACTTTTCTGAAAATAACATTTTGCTATGTACTATAGAAATCCTCATAAAACTCACCTTGATGTAGCTACAGATCTCTAAGCTTCACGTATTCCTTTCCCCTTTCTGTGCTTAACAGTATTCGAAGCACCACCTATACAAGTAGTATATATATATTTTTAATAAATACATGCTACAACTAACTCTATGACTTAAGAGTCTCATATAACATAGCTACAGGCCATACAAATGTATAACCATTAATAAACTCATTTTATAGTTTTTCCCGAAAGACGCGTATTTTGCTACAGTACCCCCGAGGGGTCGTATTTCAGTTCCGACATTTTTGCATGAAATCTTAGGCCATATTAGACTTGTGTTTCAAATTTGAGGTCAAACGGACATGTCTAACCCCAATTTCCAAAAATCAAAACGAAAAATCCCCCTCAGTATGTTACACGGTCGTGTAACTTTTGCCTTGCAAATTACACGGCCGTGTAACTTTGCAGGCCTTATATAAGTTACACGGTCGTGTAATATTTACCCTGTAAATTACACGGCCGTGTAATGTTTCTGGTTGGGTTTCGGGTCCGATTTTCGAGCTGCAGACCTCCATTTTGCCCCATTAAGTGCTTAATACTTAACTTAATCGTTTACTATCATTCCATGACTAAAACCTTTGCTTTACATCAAGTTTTAAGCCTTGGAATCACTGATTTCAGTTCCAATTCCTTGAAAACCCGTTTTTGATGATTTTTACCAAAAATCCAACTTTTTGAAATTAATCACTTAGGAGTGTCTTAATACATCCTAAATGATCATTTGGACTTAGAAAAACCATAAAAACTGGTCTTAATCTTGCAAACCCGTGAATTAGGGTTCTTGAGCAAAATCATCATTTCTTGATTTCCAACATATTCCTTGGTTAGAACATGTCTACTTGATGATTTTGAACAAGATGATTCCATTAAGAACATGAATTCTGGAAAAATCAAAGGTTGGGACTCAACTCCCGTTCCAGATTTTGAGCTTAAATCATAGTATGTTTACCTCTAAAAGCTTGGAATCACCAATTCCAGAGCTTCTCTTGATTTCTTGGCAACGGTTCTTGAATTGCTTCTTCTTCCCGTGTTCTCCCTCTCGCTCTCTCTAGCTCTCTCTCGTATCTTCTGAAATGTTCCTCAAGCTTCTGGAGAATGAGAGTTTAACTCTCTATTTTATAATTAAATTTTATAAGGTAATTACACCTTTAGTCCCTCTCTTCTCAACTTTCTTTCAAAAATGGTCCTATGGTTCATATCTTTACAAATTAAGTTTCATTTACTTCCATCTTAACATTTTCTTGACATTTTTGGTCATTTTCATGTCAAATGACCAATTTGCCCTTTTTGGCCAAGTTTCACTATTCACGCAACAAAATTTCAAATTTCACATAAACTCTTATTTGTTATATTATAATTTCATAAATACACCTTATTTTGCATATTGGTCTTACAATATGACAAAAGACCATTTTACCCTTTTACAATTTCGCGGGTTCTTACAGTCACCCCTCCTTAAGCGGATTCCGTCCTCGGAATCTTTTCATAATCTGTGAAGTCTGGATATCTTCTCTTCATCTCTTCTAATGTTTCCCAAGTCAAGTTTGACCCTAAGGGATGCTTCCATTTGACTAGTACCAAGTCAATCTCCTTGTTCCTCAGCTTCTTAGTCTGCATTTCTAGGATGGCTTCGGGTTCCTTAATCAATTTGCTAGGAGTCTCCACTCTTAAGTCTGTATACGGTATCACTAACTCTTCTTTACCAAAGTACTTTTTCAAGTAGCATACATGAAAGGTATCATGTATTCCACTAAGTTCGGGTGGTAATTCCAGCTTGAATGCCTGTAACCCAACTCTCTTCAGGATTTTAAAAGGTCCAATGTATCTTGGACTCAGCTTCCCTCTCTTGCCAAATCTGACCACTCCTTTCCATGGCGACACTTTTATCATCACCAAATCTCCTTCTTGCAAGTCATACGGTCTCTTCTTTAGATTCGAGTAACTCTTTTGCCGATCTTGTGCTGCTTTCATGTTGGCTTGAATTACTCCAAGGTTGTAGAAGTCGCCAGGCGGTACGTGGGCGGTCGACTGGGGCCTAGGACTAGTCGTTCTAGGCGAGGACTAGTCGGCGCCTATGCGGGGAGTATTAATTGTAATAAATTTAATTTTTTAAAATAATATATATATATATATATATATATATATATATATATATATATATATATATATATATATATATATATATATAATTTCGATGAGCAATTGGGGTAAGATACGGATGTAGCCTCTTGACAAAGTTCAATAATGGAATGCATTTGACCGCTTTTACATCTTTGAAAATGGGTGGGAGACAAAAGAACATTTGGTAGGGTCAAAAATGGGTGGGAGACATAATAAATTGTAAGAAAATGGGTGTGAGACATAATAATATTTGGTCAGATCAAAATTATGAGGCAAAATCGAAAAAATGAGGGGCAATTTTGAAAATTTTCATTAGCGCCTGTTGACCGCATTTGACCGACTTTGACCGCCTAGCCCGTTTTTTGACCGATGTTGACCACGCCCGACTAATAAGCCGCATAGCACTATACGTGTGCAGTAATGTTCCGCCTAGCGCCTAGGCGCCGCCTAGGCGGTCGCCTAGGCCGAATTTTACAACACTGAATTACTCCAATCTTCTCATTAGTTACTCTAACAATTTCTGGCCGTGTAAGCTTAGTCTCACCTGCCTCCAACCAGCATAAAGGAGTTCTACACTTTCTACCATACAATGCCTCAAAAGGTGGCATTTTAATGCTAGAATGGTAGCTGTTATTGTATGCAAACTCCACTAATGGTAGGTGTTCATCCCAACTGCCTCCAAAATCCATCACGCATGACTGTAGCATGTCTTCTAATGTCTGGATCGTTCGTTCACTCTGACCATCCGTTTGTGGATGATACGCTGTACTTAGCTGAATTCTCGTCCCCATTTTATCTTGTAAAGCTCTCCAAAAGTTAGAGGTAAATCTAGGGTCTCTGTCTGACACGATAGACAACGGTGCACCATATCTTCTTAACACTTCATCTGTATACAGCTGGGCTAACTGCTCCAATGGAGTAGTTTCTTTTATGGCTAGAAATAGTGCACTCTTGGTCAACCGGTCCACTATGACCCATATACTATCATGACCTCTTCTCGTTCTCGGTAAACCGACAACCAAGTCCATGGTTACATCTTCCCACTTTCCGGCTGGAATATGTAATGACTGAGCATCTCCATGCGGGACCTGATGTTCCGCCTTGACTTGTGCACAAATAACACACTTGGAGATGTACTTAGCTATCCTCTTCTTCATTCCAGGCCACCAATACTGTCTTTTCAGATCTTGGTAAGTCTTGCTACTCCCTGGGTGTATGGAATACTTTGACTTATGCGACTCTTCTAAAATCAGCTTTCTCAATCCTCCTGCTTTCGGTACCCAAATACGATTCCTGAAAGTCTTCAACCCTTGACTGTTGGTTTCAAACTGCATATCTTTTCCGAGTTTTTCATCTTTCAAATCTCCACTTTCTTCAACTTTTTGCTGAGCTGCTTTAATCTGTTCTATAATACTGGACACTAACTCTATACGCATCGATCTTGCCTTGATTCTTTTCTCAGGAACTTTTCTACTTAATGCATCTGCTACTACATTTGCTTTACCCGGATGATATACAATGTCGCAATCATAGTCACTGATCAGCTCTAGCCATCTGCTTTGTCTCATGTTCAACTCTTTTTGAGTGAACACATACTGCAAACTCTTGTGATCGGTGAATAGCTTGCACTTTGTACCATACAAGTAATGTCTCCAAATCTTCAAGGCAAATACGATCGCTGCAAGCTCTAGATCATGGGTTGTGTACTTTTTCTCTGGATCTTTCAATTGCCTGGAAGCATATGCTATAACTTTTCCTCTTTGCATTAACACACAGCCAAGCCCCCGATGCGAGGCATCGCTGTATACTTCAAAGTCTTCCGTCCCATCTGGTAACGTAAGGACAGGCGCGTTACATAACTTCTCTTTCAATGTAGCGAAAGCTCTTTCTTGTTCTTCTTGCCATCTGAATTTCTCTTCTTTCCGGCTTAGTCGTGTAAGTGGCACAGCTATACGGGAGAAATCTTGAATAAATCTCCGGTAATACCCGGCAAGACCGAGAAAACTTCTAACTTCTGTTGGCGTCTTGGGAGGCTCCTATTTCATCACTGCTTCAACTTTTGCTGGATCAACTTTTATACCTTGGATAGAAACAACATGTCCAAGGAACTGTACTTCTCGCATCCAAAACTCGCATTTGGAGAACTTTGCATATAGCTGTTCTCGCTTCAAGGTCTCAAGCACTGCTCTCAAATGACTCTCATGTTCTTCTTTATTCTTTGAGTATATCAGTATGTCATCTATGAACACTATAACAAATCGGTCTAGAAACGGTTTACAGACTCGATTCATTAAGTCCATAAAAATCGCTGGTGCATTCGTAAGGCCGAATGGCATTACTAGGAACTCGTAATGCCCGTATCGTGTATGGAACGCTGTCTTCTCTACATCACTTTCTTTTACCCTGACTTGGTGATACCCAGATCTCAAATCAATTTTTGAGAAGTAATCTGCTCCTTGCAACTGGTCGAACAAATCGTCTATTCTGGGTAACGGGTAACGGTTCTTGATAGTAATCTTGTTCAATTCTCTGTAATCAATGCACATTCGCATTGACCCATCTTTCTTCTTTACAAACAGAACTGGAGCACCCCACGAAGAAGAACTAGGCCTAATGAAGCCTTTATCTAGTAACTCTTGCAATTGGGACATTAATTCCCGCATCTCTGTTGGTGCTAACCGATACGGTGCTCGTGCTATTGGGGAAGCTCCTGGAACAAGATCTATCCGAAACTCAACTTGCCTTTCTGGTGGCAAGCCTGGTAACTCATCTGGGAAAACTTCTGGGAATTCTTTTACTACTTCTATGTCTTTATACGTCTGTTTTACTTTGTCTTCAGTCATCACATAGGCCAGGAAAGATACACATCCTTTTCTGATACACCTTCGGGCTTTTGCCACACTAATTAGACTTGGCACATGTTTGCTTCTTTCTCCATATACGTACACTATAGCTCCTAGGGTTTTAACAGACACCCTCTTCTGTCCACAAGCTATCTTCGCATCATTGGCACCAAGCCAATCCATCCTAATTATTACATCAAAGGACTTAATTCCAATGGGAAGGAGATTAAGTCGGAACTTCTTGTCGTTAATGTCAAGTTCACAATCTCGGTACATGTGCTGAACTTCAACAAACTTTCCATCCGCTACTTCTACTTCAAAAACCATGTCTAACAATTCTAACGGGACTCTTAATCGGGCTCCAAATCCATGGGACACGAATGAATATGTAGAACCAGAATCAAACAACACATATGCAGGTGTCGAGTTGATCAGTAATATACCTGAGACCACATCGTGCGTCTCCCTCGCTTCTTCCCTGGTGATCTGGAAAGCTCTAGTCTTCACTTTCTGGGGTTCTGTCTTCTTCTGAGCTGTTGACACCACCGTTTCTCCTCCCTTGTTTGGGCAATTGAAACTATAGTGCCCCATATGATGGCATGAAAAGCATTCCACTTCACTGGCTTTCTTGGCTTTGCAGTCTTTCGCTTTGTGACCGAGTCCGCCACAATTAAAACAAGCGTTTGATCCCGCACGACACTCGCCACCGTGTTCTTTTCCACATTTTTCACACTTTCTTACACTTCCCTGCCTAATCTGACTTGAACTTATCTTCCCTTTCTTCTTCATGTTCCCACTGCTACTAACTGTCTTCCTCTTGTCACCAAAACCAGGTCCTTCCTCCTTTCTTCGTTTTCCAATATCCTCCACAGTTCGGGCAGCATTGATCGCCCCATCTAATGTTTCAGCTTTCTTTACTTCTAGCTCATAGTTCCATGGTAAACCCCGGACATAGCGGTTAATTCGGGACCGCTCACTAGGGTAGGATTCCCCCACAAAAGGCAACATGTCACAAAACTTCTTTGTATACTCGTCAACCGTCAATTCTCCTTTCTTTATCGTTAAGAAATCTTCGTTCATTTTCTCCAAATCTCGCGTGGGACAGAATTTATCTTTAAGACACGAGACAAACTCCGCCCATGACCAGCCATATACAACATCTTTACCCAAACTTTTGTATTTGGTGTTCCACCACACCAGAGCATCATCCTTCAACTGCCGGGAGGCGTAGCTGACTTGATCTTTTTCTCCACATTTACTAGCTTGCATCACTTGTTCGATCTCTCGGACCCATCGCATTGTCACCTTTGGCTCAAAACTGCCATGGTATTCGGGCGGTTTACAAGCCATAAAGGACTTAAAGGAACAGCCCTTTTCTTCCTTCTTGTTCCCTCCACCAACCTCTTCCTCAGTCGTCTTTTTGGAAACTTCTTGTGATGATTGGGCACTAGGTTCACCCATTCGGCTGTCTATTATGTTATTCACATCTTGCCTCAGTTCATTTCGTAAGTTATTGATTAGGTACTGAATTGCTTCCATAGTGACAGGTTGTGGTGGTGGGTTTGGCTCGGTCTCATCATTTCGAATAACATGTGGTCCACTTCCTCTTGAAGAAGTGTGACTGCCCTCACCCCTGTCAGCTTGTCTTTCGCCTTCCATTACTATATAGATGAATAAAATATCTGTTTAATACGCAATTCTATATAGTATTTTGAAAGCGGTAGCATATTATCTCCCTATCTTGACTGCATTTTAGTAGCAATCATACTCACTTTATAACTTCTATAAGTCTAAGTGTACCTCTATATTACTAAGGCACCTTACTACTACTCTTGCTAGTTTAAGCCTAGGGTGGTATTTCAACCTAATTCGCTTAAACTATGGTTCTCTGCTAGTTTAAGCCTAGGGTGGTATTTCAACCTAATTCGCTTAAACTATGGCTCTGATACCAAAACTGTAACACCTCTTTTCTTTTATCGTATTTTAATACAAATACAGTTTAACATACAAACATATTTTACAACTCGTGACTATAAAATAGCCACTTAATTTTTTTAATATTTTACAAACTGAAACTTAAGGGGATATTAAAGACTCAATACAGATAACCATAACTTAAACTTACAGTGTACAAACTGGTCCCAACCGCAATCCTTCGCTCCTTTCACCTAAGTACATAGCATTTTGAAAATAGTATACGTGAGACATAAAGTCTCGTGAGTAATATGGGTTTAGACCCAAAAACTTTTCTGTTCAAAACTTGAAATATTACAAGTAAACTTGTTGAAAACTGATTTCTTTCATAAATCTCAAAATATCTATTATTCTTTACTTTCAAACTTTAAAAACACTTTCTTTCTCAAAACTGCTTTCTTTCTCATTTTTCTTGTGACCAACTGAAACTCATGAATTAAGTTATTTTAATTCATTCTACTAGTTCCCCTCGTGGGACAGAACAGATCCGCCCACAAGGTTACGCTCATTCTGACTCCCCTTTGTGACTTTGAACAGATTCAAGCACAAGGGTATACTAAGCTAGACAACTACTTCGCGACGGGAGGTACCATCCCAGTAGTGTCTTCTGATCCCCCGATTATGTGGGTGATCCTAGTCCGGACAACTGGCTCTTACTTCTTTCTTTCTTTCATACTTATCTCATTACATCTCAAATTGGTCAAAATGGGACACAATTTTTAAACAACTCATACTCAAACATTTTATAACTTTTTACTGAAAATACTTTCAAAAACTGATTTCTTGACATCCTAGTTCACATAAGGAACTTCTTTCAAAATACTTTGCAAATCATACTACTTAAAATCTCTTTGAACACTAAGCCCTTGTACAGAGCTACTTTCAAAACTATTTTTTTCAAAATTTAGTATTTGCAAACATTTGGAAATCTTACTTTTCTGAAAATAACATTTTTCTATGTACTATAGAAATCCTCATAAAACTCACCTTGATGTAGCTACAGATCTCTAAGCTTCACGTATTCCTTTCCCCTTTCTGTGCTCAACAGTATTCGAAGCACCACCTATACAAGTAGTATATATATATATATTTTTAATAAATACATGCTACAACTAACTCTATGACTTAAGAGTCTCATATAACATAACTACAGGCCATACAAATATATAACCATCAATAAACTCATTTTATAGTTTTTTCCGAAAGATGCGTATTTTGCTACAGTACCCTCGAGGGGTCGTATTTCAGTTTCGATATTTTTGCATGAAATCTTAGGCCATATTAGACTTGTGTTTCAAATTTGAGGTCAAACGGACATGTCTAACCCCAATTTCCAAAAATCAAAACGAAAAATCCCCCTCAGTATGTTACACGGTCGTGTAACTTTTGCCTTGCAAATTACACGGTCGTGTAACTTTGCAGGCCTTATACAAGTTACACGGTCGTGTAATATTTACCCTGTAAATTACACGGCCGTGTAATGTTTCTGGTTGGGTTTCAGGTCCGATTTTCGAGCTGCAGACCTCCATTTTGCCCCATTAAGTGCTTAATACTTAACTTAATCATTTACTATCATTCCATGACTAAAACCTTTGCTTTACATCAAGTTTTAAGCCTTGGAATCACTGATTTCAGTTCCAATTCCTTGAAAACCCGTTTTTGATGATTTTTACCAAAAATCCAACTTTTTGAAATTAATCACTTAGGAGTGTCTTAATACATCCTAAATGATCATTTGGACTTAGAAAAACCATAAAAACTTGTCTTAATCTTGCAAACCCGTGAATTAGGGTTCTTGAGCAAAATCATCATTTCTTGATTTCCAACATATTCCTTGGTTAGAACATGTCTACTTGATGATTTTGAACAAGATGATTCCATTAAGAACATGAATTTTGGAAAATCAAAGGTTGGGACTCAACTCCCGTTCCAGATTTTGAGCTTAAATCATAGTATGTTTACCTCTTGGAATCACCAATTCCAGAGCTTCTCTTGATTTCTTGGCAACGGTTCTTGAATTGCTTCTTCTTCCCGTGTTCTCCCTCTCGCTCTCTCTATCTCTCTCTCGTATCTTTTGAAATGTTCCTCAAGCTTCTGGAGAATGAGAGTTTAACTCTCTATTTTATAATTAAAATTTATAAGGTAATTACACCTTTAGTCCCTCTCTTCTCAACTTTCTTTCAAAAATGGTCCTATGGTTCATATCTTTACAAATTAAGTTTCATTTACTTCCATCTTAACATTTTCTTGACATTTTTGGTCATTTTCATGTCAAATGACCAATTTGCCCTTTTTGGCCAAGTTTCACTATTCACGCGACAAAACTTCAAATTTCACATAAACTCTTATTTATTATATTATAATTTCATAAATACACCTTATTTTGCATATTGGTCTTATAATATGACAAAAGACCATTTTACCCTTTTACAATTTCGCGGGTTCTTACATATGTTGTCACTCAGGTTCTGTGGATCTTGTACTTCCTTTGAAGTCCTTGAACTGTTCAAGGTTTCAATCCAATCGCTTATTCTGATAAGCGAAGCCATATTCGTCATATCGAATGACAAATATTGTGAAGTACCAAAAATTGTGTTTTATTTGAAGATTCGAGCAATACACAGCAACTGATGTGTCTGTTGCTCCTAATCTCAATGTCTTTTACATCTCTATGTAAGCTTATGACTTTGTTAATTCTGTTCAAGACCTGCAATCTTCAGTTGACTCTAAGTCAACTGATTCCAAAATCCTATCCTCTGGATCTTTGGATGATTCATTTCTTGCCATATGCGCTTAATAAAGAACTTAATCATCATGAGACTCTAAGTCAAATGATTCCAAAGTCCTGTCCAACTGGATCTTTGGGTGATTCATTTCTTGACACATTAAGAACTCAATTCATCATGAGACTCTAAGTCAAATGATTCCAAAGTCATGTCCAACTGGACCTTTGGTTGAATTGATTCTTACAACATTTATCTTAACAATCATAAGGGACACAATTCCTAAATCCAAACACTTTGGATGTATCAATATTCAAGTTATTACTAATCATGCATTCAACACAATCATACAACATTTCAAGGATATTTCAAACAACATATCTTAAAAGAAAATTGACAATTTTATTAAAACAAAATCCTTGAACAATGTATTATATGATAGACAATGTCATACGCATATAATAAGCTAATAACATGATTTCAACATCTAACTAAACTCTAAAACTGCATGAGCTTCAGATCCAATCTGAATATGCTCCTATGCAACAACATCCCACATCCTACAAAGTCCATGCATACAGAACAAATGTGAGAAACACATATTGTATCAAGGAATTAAGGATCAGGTGTTCTGAGTTTTAAGATATTCCTGAGTTGCCAAACTGTTTGGCTTTGGAGCATTTTCCAATCTTTCCGTGACTGTGTCCCACCCTGTGGATTCCCAGTTTGAAACATCGAGGAACCGGTCCAGACGATCTGGATCATTTCTTGATGTGTCATATTACTGGACTCAATCCCGAAGCAGCTGAATCAATGGAACTATGCTTCTCTATGAACGAATCATACAGAGTCAACATTGAATGCATATCCACGATTGTCTTATATGGTTTCCCTTCCTGTACATCAGGATGAACGGATCAGCGAGTCGAGCTCCCGATCAAAAAGGGAACCAAATTTATACAGTTCACCTATGTGTCTCTTAGTCTTGAGAACATGTGAACTGGTGCTACTTCCTGCACACTTCAAACTCTTTGAAGATCTTAGCTCGTCCTTTCTCAACCAGTTCATGGAATTTATCCATAACTGGCTGTGTTAACTTATCTTACCCCAGGAATTCTAAATTCCTACGGAACTCGGGGTCAATGATCAATAGTATCAGGAAACGATCTTTCCTTGACTTAATAATCAAGGAGTCATGCTCATCACAGGCTACTGTGTGATGTCATGCTTTGGGGAGCGGACACTCAATCAGATATGGCTTGCCAGCAAAACAGAGAACTATTCTCTATTTATGAGTCCATACCATATAGTTTAGGCCAGTCAGCCTTACCATAGGTAGCAGGTGCATTCTGAAGCTCTCAGAAATGGGTGAAGGATGAGAGGGAGGAGAATAGACACTTAATTCAAACATCTACAATGAACAGAATTTTATTAGTTTAATTAATCCTTTTAAATAATTACCCAATTTATTATTTATTAAGGATAGGACCCAAAATACCACAACTATGGTGCGAAGAGGGATGCCGTAATCACAACATAATGGTCATTAAGGTAGATAATACACTTATCGATTTCATCTTATGAAATTCCTAGATCTGTTGAGACACATTGAACTATTCAATGGCATGTTTAGTCTCGGATGTACCCCACTGTTTGTGACTGGGATGCCGAGGATCACAAACCGGGTGTGAATAACCATGCAAATTCGCTCGGTACTCTCGAAGTTAATTGCCATCTCTAATTAACGTGCTGGTTAACCACACACGCTCCGTTAATAATGACAAAATCGAGAAACCCATTGCAGGTCTTTGTGAACCCCTATTGGTGTGCCGGTTAACCACACACGCTCCACCAATGTTTCACAAATTGCAATGTGCAATTTCATGGATTAGCACCAATTCCCATTTTTAAAACCTAAAGTAACTAGATTGGGATTTGTTTAAAGTTCTAGTACTTTCAATTATAGCATTATACTTTTAAGAGGCTTTAGCAGTTCTATCAAACCCGTTCGGCTAACGAAACTCGACTAACCAAGAGAGCGGTGGGTAAGAGTAGATACCCATTAGACTGCCATTTTATAGGCAGTCGCCTTATACCCTCTTTATAGGACAGTTTTGTGAATGAGGCCTACTTGCGGTAAGACTAACCATTTAATCTTATATATAAGTATTAACTTTTAATCATAAATATATAAGATATATTTTAATCTTATTAAAATATTTTAGAATTAATTTATTCAGAATTTTTCGCTAATTTATTCTATTTTTTTCGAAAATTTTAAATTAATCCTTTAAGCTGATTTAATTTATCTTTTAATTAACAATTAATTAAATTAATTAAATCTAAGATAGATATTATAAATTAATCAAATTAATTTTCTATCTAGAGCCCCTATAGGATCGAAAATTACAAGCCAGGTAAAAAGAGTTCTAGTTATTTAATTAATCCAATTACCAAAAATAACAACATACTTTTAAAAGGCAAGTAAATCAAGCAAATAAAGGGGACCATGGGGCTTGGCGACTAGGGTTAGGAAACCCTAGCCTTGGCAACGAAATTTAGGCCATTCCAAGAGGGTTTTTCGCAAAAACACTCAAGGTAAGAATCATTCAAGCAGTTTATATCAATTCATAAGAAAACAAGCCTAAGCTCTGATACCACTGAAGGGTTTTCTAGCAAACAATGAACAAATAATCTCTTATGGTTCACATGCAACCCTAGAAATATCTATGTTTTCTTCTATGAAGATAATAAACTAAAGCCTAAAGGAAACAATTAATTCTAAAGATCAAAACTGAGAAAACCAACCTTTTGATTTTATGATCCTTGAAGCTAGCAGCACAAATGTCCTGCCTCAAATGGTGTCACACCCAAGCAATGGAGAAGACAGTCCAGCAGAGTTTTCTTGGTGAAAATGGCGCAGGTTTTAGGGTGGCCAGGTGCCTCCTTTTATAGCCTCCAAGGGTTACAGCTGAAACCCTAAGGAGCCTCCAATTGGGCAAGCCTGCTGACTAAATGGACCAAGCCTTTTCTAAACCCTAATAGGGTTTCGCCAACCATGGAGAATCCTTCCATGGTGGCGCCACTTTTGGCCCCTGTCCACTGGACAGTTATTTATTCAACTATTAAATAAATACAAACCAGTCCCTGCACTTTTAATTAATTAATTTAATCACTGAATTAAATCCAATTAATTCTAGATTAAATCTTGATTAATTATTATAGTTTCTAATTAATATATTAACACTTAAATATATTAATAAACTATTTAATTAATTCTATTTATTTATTAAACAATTAATAAATCAACCTTTTACTCTACTGAACTCTATCCTAACCTCCAGCTATGAGGGCAACCCAAATGGACTTTGCTTCAATTAACCAGATAAATATAAATATAAAGTCATGGCTTAGACACCTAATCCAACAGGAACTAGTCCATGGGGATCTTTGTGGACCAATCTCACTGCCCACGGTTGCCTGAAAAAGGTACATTTTTGTTCTAATTGACGATTACTCACGCTACATGTGGTGCTACCTAATGAAAGAAAAAAGGAATGCAATA
This sequence comes from Cichorium intybus, assembly GCA_023525715.1. Lineage (NCBI taxonomy): Eukaryota > Viridiplantae > Streptophyta > Magnoliopsida > Asterales > Asteraceae > Cichorium > Cichorium intybus. The sequence goes on along the minus strand of CM042015.1, from coordinate 62,375,864 downwards.
GATTATTTCAAGAAATTTAAAAAGAAAGTTGAAATGGAAATCGGGAATGTCATACGGGTTCTTCACATAGATAAAGGTGGGGAATTAACCTGACGGGAGTTTGATAAACTCTATGAGGATCATGGTATGATACGGCATCTCACAGCACCTTATACTCCCCAACAAAACGACAAAAGTCGAAAGACGAAACCGGACTTTGCTAGAGATGACACGAAGCATGCTGAAAGCGAAACAAGTTCCAAATTACTTGTGGGGTGAAGTTGTCGTCCATGCAACTAACATACTTAACCGGATTCCGACAAAGGCGTTAAAAGAGTCAACTCCATACGAAGCATTTTATCATAGAAAGCTGAATTGTTAATGTTAGCCAGGTCATTGACAACCCGGTGTTTGATTTGAATGCTTGTTTTGGTGGTACTTGAACATTTAAATTGATGGTTTGTTTGTTTGTATGTTTGTTTAATTAATGGAATGTATCATAAAGTCATGGATGTTGAAAACAATAGTTTACTTGGTGTATATATGCTCCGAATCGTGTTTTGATTATCAATAAATATGGTTCCGTTTAAATGTCTTTATTATATATATGTCTGAAATATGTTATACCGAAATCCAGTCTTGGATTTCAGAACCATGCAACATAGATGGCCTCGGCATATGAAGCAAGATCGGAAGTCATGTTTAGAATCCATTCAGAAGCATGCTCAAGATCGAAAGTCCAAGTTCCAAAATTACCAAGATCAGAAATGTCAAGACACCAAAATCCACTCCTGGATTTCGGTTCAGCAAATCAAGTAATTTCTGAATTCTATTGTATTCAGCACTCAACAAGTCTATTGTATTCAGCACTCAATAATACCGAAGTTAGCTCTTAACTTCGGTCACCATCAGAAACGCAGAAGAATGAAGATGAAGATAAGACAAAAGGATAAGCACATCGAGTTATATAGAATGATTAGGCTAGATTAGGCGTGTTCTCCTAGAAGCATGTTTCTTGTACTGATTGTATTATTTATATTCTACAATAGCCGACCTAGTCTGACATTGTATTATTTTATTATTTAGAACCATCTTATCTGACTATGAAGAGAGACGTGTTGTCTCCTCTTCAGTCCTTAGGATAATATCATGTGTTTCCCCATTGCACTATAAAAGGGAGATCACTTCTTCATTTAGTCTTCATGGTTTGGGAACTCATTTGTAATGATCTTTCTTTGATATAAATAAAATCCTCTCATTCCATTATATATTGTCTTGTTCATATCTGTTCTTACTTGTCCTACTTCTCTTATTTCAATCTTATTGTCGTAACCTTTCAATATTGTTAACTGTTTGTGCATTTGTTTTGTTGAGCTAAAAAGATCCATCTAAGTAAACTCTCAAGTTTCCGAACTTGTCCATCTTTCTGAATTTACCATTCAAGTCTTCGGACTTGTCCAGCTATTCCGAAACCCATCCAAGTTTCGGACTCTCTTCCAGTTTCCGCACTTTTACTTAGATTACGGTTCCAACACGAACATCGAGCATTTGCGTGTGTTTGGATGTGTGGCTTACGTAAAAACTGTCTGACCATATCTAAAAAATCTTGATGATCGCATGAAGAAAGTAGTATACTTTGGATCGGAACCGGGGTCAAAAGCCCTTTCGTTTGTATGACCCACAAGCCCCGAAAATCATAGTGTCTCACGATGTGATTTTCGATGAATGTTCAAGCTGGAACTGGGACGTAGAGGCAGAATTGGTTCTAAAACCAAGTATGTTTTGGGTTCATTGGTCAAGTCAGGTTGACACAGGAGATGGTCCGGTAAAGATAGAATTAAACCAACCTGATAATGGGGTTGAAACCGATACAACCTCCATACTCGATGAAGATAATAATGGGGGCAGATGGGCTGGAGCTTTGCAGCCTACCTCTGTTGATAACGCACCACAACAAGATCTTGATGCGGGGCCCTTACAGAGATCAAGCCGGATTACCCGGGTTCCACGCAGATATGACGACTTCGAAATGAATCTCTATGCCACATTACTGTTAACTTTTAGTGATGACGAAACGGAAAATTACATTGAAGCCAAGGATAATCCAAAATAGGTAACAGCGATCACCGATGAAATCAAGTCGATCGAGAAAAATGGCATGTGGAGGCTAGTCGAGCAGCCATGCAACTCAACTTTCATTGGATTAAGATGGGTCTTCAAGGTAAAGAGAGATGCAAGTGGGACCGTAAACAAGTACAAAGTGAGGCTCGTGTCCAAAGGGTACATACAACAACCCGACATTGATTTTGATGAGGTGTTTGACCCAATAGCTCGTATCGAAACTATACGAATTCTCATTGCCCTTGCAACCTTAAAAGGGTGGGAATTACACCATTTGGACGTGAAGTCATCGTATTTGCATGAGGAACTCCAAGAATAAGTATTCGTTCACCAACCCGAAGGCTTTGTGGAAAAAGGGAAAGAAAAACATATATACAAGCTAGTGAAGGCGTTGTATGTGTTATGTCAAGCCCCTCGAACATGGAACATGAAGTTAGATGGAATTATAAAAAATATGAAGTTCCAAAGATATGTACAAGAACATGCGGTATACAAGAGGAAGATAAATTTCGATCTAATTCTGGTTGGAGTATATGTAGATGATCTAGTTGTTACGAGAACTAGCGTTTCAATCATAAATAAGTTCAAGCACGTAATGGCAATGAACTTTGACATGAGTGATCTTGGAATCCTGCGATACTACCTAGCAATAGAGGTGTATCGGAAGAAAGATCACATATCAATCACACAGAAGGGTATGCTAAGAAGGTGCTTAAAGACACGGGGATGTTTCATTGCAATTCCCCATTAGTCTCGATGGATCTGAATATGAAGTTCTCAAAATGAGAAGGCGAGGAAGATACAAACGCGACTGAATATCGAAGCCTTGTTGGACGTTTGAGATACTTGCTCCAAACAAGGGCTGATTTGGCGTATTCGGTTGGAATTGTTAGTCACTATATGCAAACTCCGAAGAAGTCACATATGGCTGCTATAAAACAAATACTCCGATATGTAAAAGGTACCATTAGTTATGGGATTCGCTATAACCACAGTAATCTATTGACCATAGTCGGATATTGTGATAGTAGTCACAATATTGACCCTAATGATGGAAGAAGTACCACTGGACATATCTTCTACTTTGGTGAATCACCAATCACGTGGTGTTCTCAAAAGCAAGACACGGTGGCTCTATCGTCGTGTGAAGCTGAGTATATGGCTGCTTCTGCAGCAAGTTGTCAAGCAGTTTGGTTACGAGATCTTTTGGGAGAAATAACCGGTTCTCAAATAAAGGAAGTAGCAATTAAAATTGACAATACATCAGCCATTGCTTTAATCAAAAACCCAGTGTTTCATGGCCGGAGTAAGCACATCAAGTCACGATTTCATTACATACGAGAGAGAGTTGAAGATAAAGAGATCACGGTATAACATGTCAATGGAAATGAACAAAGAGCTGACATATTGACAAAGGCATTGGCTAAGGTTAAGTTCGTTGAGATGCGTAAACTTCTTGGCGTAGAAGACCTCCAAATTTCTATTCGGAAATTAGGGGGTGATTGTGGTAATTTCCTAGTTTTAAGGAGTTGGAGATTAACCTTATCACGATGAGGTGTTAAGGATAAGTCTCATCTAGTAATACAAGTCGGTATTATCTAGATTCAAAGCTCTCTTGATTTGTGGTTATCTACAAGTTTAGATCTAGTATATAGTTGGCTAGATATCAAGTTAAGGATATCGAGATATAGGAAACTGTTATGCAGATCCAAAAATGAGAACTATGATATCAACAATACTAACAATAAGAAATCAACAATAATTTAGCTATGAGATTGAACTTGGTTTTTATTCCTCAATTCGTAGTGTTAACAGAAAGGAAAAGTAAGTAAAAGTAAGAAAAGAAACTTTCTCCTATAAATTGTTACGTACAGCACACAAGTCAAAATGAAAAAGGACTTTTAAACAACTTTGTAATATGTGTACAAATGGCCCCTCTAATTTGTAGATAAAATCACAATTTACCCACAAATCTTAACCTTGATTTTTCTACTACGTCACCTCATTTCTCCAACTATCGATGTTTAGAAAATCCAAGCAATGTCGAAACTTGCGTTCCGGGACAGATTTTGTCAACATATTCGCCGGGTTCTCACGAGTTCCAATCTTCGCCACTTTCACTCGCGTCTTGGACCGATTGAAATGATACCGGACATCAATGTGCTTTGTCCGGTCATGAAACACTTGATCTTTAGCTAGACATATAGCAGTCTATCACAATAAACCAATGCTTGATCTTGACTAATACCAAGATCACCAATCAATCCTTTTAGCCAAATCGCCTCTTTAGCCGCTTCCGTTAACGCCATATACTCGGCTTCGGTTGTAGACAAAGCCACCGATTGTTGAAGAGTTGCCTTCCAACTTACTACTGAATTTCCAACCGTAAAAACATAACCCGTAAGCGACCTTCTAGCATCCAAATCCGCCGCATAATCGGAATCCGAATACCCGGCAACAAAACACTCCCGATTTCCTCCATAAATGAGACCCACATCGGAAGTTCCCTTTAGATACCGAAAAATCCTTTTTACCGCGACCCAATGCTCCTTCCTGGGATCCGCCATGTATCGTGAAACAACACTCACCGAATGAGCGATATCCGGTCTCGTATAAACCATCACATACATCAAACTTCCGACCGCGCTTGCATAAGGACACTTGGACATAAACTCGACCTCATCTTGGGTCTTGGGTGAACACGCCTTTGAAACGCGAAAACCCGCCGACGAAGGAGTATTTACCGGTTTTGCTAAACTCATACTGAACCGGGAAATAATCTTCTGGATGTAACTTTTCTGTGACAAGAAAAGTTTCCCATGCTTACGATCTCGAACAATTTCCATTCCCAAGATTTTCCGAGCCGGGCCCAAATCCTTCATATCGAACTCGGAATTAAGAAGTAATTTCAACTTCTTAACCTCTTCAACACTTTTCGCCGCCACAAACATATCGTCAACATACAAAAGTAAGTAGATTTGCGACCCATCACTCACTTTCCGGTGATAAACGCAACAATCATACAAGCTTCTCAAAAACCCATGTTTTACCATAAACTCGTCAAACCTTTTGTACCATTTCCTCAGCGATTGTTTCAACCCATAAAGCGATTTGTGTAATCGACAAACACAATCTTCTTTGCCTTGCACAAAAAATCCTTCCGGTTGACTCATATAGATTTCTTCATCGAGACTCCCATGGAGAAAAGTCGTCTTTACATCAAGTTCTTCCAACTCTAAATCGTGATCTGCTACTAAAGAAAGTAACACCCGAATAGACGTGTGTAGAACTACCGGTGAGAAAATTTCATTGTAATCGACCCCTTCATTTTGGCTATAACCTTTAGCCACGAGTCGGGCCTTGTACCGAGTTGATTCGGCACCCGGTAACCCGATTTTCCTTTTTGAAAACCCACTTACACCCCATGACCCGTCTACCGTTTGGTAATTTTACAAGATCCCATGTCTCGTTTTTATGAAGCGACTCGATTTCTTCACTCATAGCTCCAATTCATAAACCCGCTTCTTTTGAGACAATTGCTTCCCGATAAGTAGCCGGTTCACAAGATTCCATCTCATCCGCTACTTAAAACGCGTAAGACACCATGTCCTCAAAACCATACCGAATAGGTGGATTGATTTGCCTTCGTGGCCTATCTTGAGCTATAGAATGAAATTGGGTCTCGCCTCCACCTTGAGAACTTGAACCACCTTGCACAAGTGTCTCGACCCTACTATTTTGTACCACAAAATCATGGCTGTTCGGGCTATTACATGACAAATTTTGGGCACTATTTGGGCTATTTCGGACCACAAACGGGTTACCGTACGGGGCTGTTTCGGCTGCACCGTTTAGGCAGCCCTGAACATCATTTTCAACATCTTTTTGGTTGTTTCGGTCACCGGTTTCGCGGTCGTTTTGGTGGTCAACATCGTTAGGATTTCTGTGAAAACCATCGCGTTCAAAAAACCCATCTAAATCATTGTCCTCCACCTTTATCAAAACATTCTCCATGCTTACACGAAGCATAAAATTTTCATCAAACTTTACATCACGACTCAAAATCACCCGCTTTTCGGATGGCGACCAAATACGGTAAACTTTTACCCCGTCACCATATCCCATAAACATTCCTTTCTTTGCCCTCGGTTCTAGCTTCCCGTCATTAACGTGATCATAAGCCGGACACCCAAAAACCCGCAAATTCGAATAATCCACCGGTTTTCCGGACCATACTTCTATCGGGGTCTTGCACTCAATGGCGGTAGCTGGAGATCGATTCACCAAGTAGCAAACCGTATTGACCGTTTCGGCCCAAAAACTTCTTTCTAACTCGGAATTCGATAACAAACACCGAGCCCGTTCCAACAAAGTTCTATTCATCCTTTCCGCTACCCCATTTTGTTATGGCGTATTTCGAAACGTGTGATGTCTAGCAATACCTTCATTTCTACAAAAATCATCAAATTCCTCCGAGCAAAATTCCAAGCCATTATCCGTACGAAGCTTTTTAATCTTCCGACCCGTTTGATTTTCTACAAGAATCTTCCAATGCTTGAACTTTTCAAACGCCTCACTTTTGTGCTTCATAATAAAAACCCATGACATTTTTGAATAGTCATCGATAATAGAAAGAAAATACCGAGCACCACCAAGTGACGGGACTCGAGACGGACCCCAACAATCCGAATGAAGGTAATCTAACATCGCTTTAGTTTGGTGAATTGCTTTTGAAAAACTAATACGATGTTGTTTTCCGAAAACACAATGTTCACAAAACTCCAAATTCGCCACCTTGTGACTCCCAAGTAAACCCCGATTGCTTAAAAGAACCATACCTTTTTCACCAACGTGACCGAGCCGCATATGCCATAACCGGGTCAACTTTGAATTTTCTTCTTCGGATTGAGAAACCGCAACCGAACAGGTAACAGTCTCTCCTTGGAGAGCATACATCATCGACTCTCGCAATGCTTTCATTACCACCAATACTCCTTTCGTTACTTTAAGCACACCATTCGAACCAGAGTACTTAAACCCCTTTGACTCCAAAGTTCCCAAAGAAATCAAATTCTTTTTCAAATGTGGAATATGTCGTACATCCGTTAGAGTTCTTACAACTCCGTCATGCATGCGAATTTGAATCGACCCAATACCGACCACCTTACTTATAGTGTCGTTAGCCATCGAAACGCTCCCGACATTAACCTCTTCATAGGTAACAAATCAATCTCGATTATGACACATGTGGTAAGAACATGCGGAATCTAACATCCATATCTCATTGTACCTTACCCAACTACAATCGGCAGTGACTAAAACCAAGTCTTTTTCCGAGCCCGAGTCATCTTTAACAAGATTAACATTTGACCCTTTTAGCTTTGGGCAATCTTTCTTCCAATGACCCACTTCTTTACAATTGTGAGAAGTGTCATTTTGATTTGGCCCTCTATTTCGTGACTTCGACCGATCTCTACGCCCTTTGCTTTTTCCTTTTCCGGACCGTCCTCTACTTTGATTCGACACATTCAACGCAACCGGTTGACTTTCTGAAACACTTCCCGAAGCTTTATGCCTTAACTCTCGGGAATGCAAGCTTGACCTCACCTCTTCTAATGTGACGGTGTCACGTCCAACCACAAAGGAATTCACAAAATTCTCGTACGATGGTGGCAAGGAGACTAATAAGATGAGAGCCGCGCCGTCGTCTTCTATCTTTACCTCGGCATTCTTAAGATCCATAAGGATGGAATTGAGTTCATCCAAATGATCTTTAAGAATGGATCCTTCCCTCATTCGTAATGAAAACAAACGTTGTTTGAGCAACAACTTGTTTGTGAGAGACTTTGTCATGTACAACGATTCAAGCTTTAACCACAAACCCGCCGCCGTCACTTCATCGGCAACTTCATATAGAACCTCATCCGAAAGGGATAGCAAAATCGTCGAATGCGCCTTTTCTTCTTGTTGCATATACTCCGTATCATCCATCGATGTAGGTTTGGCACCGGCAAGAGGAGTCCAAATTCCTTGTTGTTTCAATAACGCTCGCATTTTGATCCGCCACAAACTAAAATTGTTCTTTCCCGTGAACTCTTCAATCACCATTTGGGGAGCCATGACATCTAGAAGCGTTTTTACACCAAAAAACCGTCTATTTAGAAGAACAATTTCTTAGATGACTTTTATCGAACACCTTGTGGGCATGCTAGAACCTCCACCTCAAAACAATAATCCAAACAATGGATCCAATAATCTTCCAATAATCTTCCAAAATCAAAAACTAAGAGCAATTCAACAATAATCTTCACAGAAATTGAACTTGCCTTGAAGAATTTGATGACTTAGGAAATTTCATGTAGACTTTGTAACTTGATTTTTGCCATTGTTCTTGATCAAAGAGAATCATTGAAATCAAACTTGAATTCTTCACCCACACTTGATTCAACCTCTTTATCAAAACAAGAAAACCAATCAACCATGAAATTGAGGATCTCTTGGAGAAAAAAACAAAACTCACTTGTTCAATCAATTTCTCCTCCCTTGCTCTGATACCAGTTGTTATGCAGATCCAAAAATGAGAACTATGATATCAACAATACTAACAATAAGAAATCAACGAGAATTTAGCCATGAGATTGAACTTGGTTTTTATTCCTCAATTTGCAGTGTTAACATAAAGGAAAGTAAGTAAAAGTAAGAAAAAAAACTTTCTCTTGTAAATTGTTACGTACAGCACACAAGTCAAAATGAAAAAGGACTTTTAAACAACTTTGTAATATGTGCACAAATGGCCCTTCTAATTTGTAGATAAAATCACAATTTACCCACAGAAACGATTGTAACGAAGTTTTGAGCTATTTTCTTTGTTATAATAATATTTTTTCCTATAAATCTATGATTATTTTACTTTTCATATATTGTTCTTGGTATTACATTTAGTATAGCTATAACATTTTGGCAGAAGATATCTACATTAAAAAACAACAAAATATATAGAATATCTAGAACATTAAGGGGTAAATCTGGAAGCAATAAACAATTAAAAAAATGAAATTTTGAAATATTTAGAACCTATTAGTAAACTAAAATTTTAATTCTTGTAACCTTTCTTTCACGTAATATCAAATGGAAAAATGATATTCTATCGCCTGTTAACAATTGTTTAGTAACATAAAGAAACATGGATCAATTGATACAAACCTCCTACGATGCGCGGAAAATTTTTGTCTATTGAATAGACATGACATAATTTATAATAGGATTACATTTAATTATATATAAGAGTGTAATTCTACTTTATAAAAAAATGAATCTGTGAAAACTAATATTTTACATGTTTTTACAGTATACATGCACTTAAATGATATGTAAAAAACTGGAAAACGAATTTGTTATAAAATAATTTGTAAAAATGAGAAAAAAAACCTTATAAAGCATGCATAAAAATGAAGAAATAAAAAATTTACAATATAAGTAAATCTCCAAAAAAAAAAAAAAAAAAAAATCTTGTAAAAACAAAATTATAAAAAAGATTAACATGAAATTGTAATAAGTACTTTTCGAAAAATAACAATGTTAAGGAAATTTTCTAAAAAAATACTTGAACAAAATTCGTAAAAAGAATTATGATTTTCTTAAAAAATAAGTTTGAAAAACATATTAAATAAATTGAAAAAAAGTTTGGGAAAGATTTGTAAATAATGTGTGGACCAAATTAGTAAAACAATTTAAAAAATGAGTCAAAAATATTTAAAAAAATGTTTAACATCTAAAAGCATTTAAAAATAATTTGAAAAATAATGTTGTGGAAGATTTGTATAAAGAGTTTCGACCAAATTAGAAACACAATTTTTTTTAACAGCAACAATTATATATCAAGAAAACCACTAGCAAGAGGATAGAGTTATATAAGTTTTTAAAATTGACCTAGTGGGTAAACACATCAATCTATCCAATTGAAATTATGTTGTTTTCTAGATCAAATTCCCAACCAATTAAAAGCTTTGATTTTTACCTCACTTGTCAACTCCATACTAATTTTCATCACATCATTGAAAAACCAGTTGTTTCTAAATATCTATAAGACTCAGATGAGTGCGAAGAGAGACACAATTTTAAAATCAGAAAAAAATAATAATAAATAGGTTTTGTGGGGCAAACTCGGGTCAATTGGGCAATACTTACTTGCGGTGTTGCAAAAATCGCTAGTTAGTTCCAGGTCGGTAGACTAGCAAATAATGAGCACTCGGCTAGGCGATGAGTACTCGAATAGGGTAAATGTATACATATTATATTATTATACACACTAAAATAGTAAAAGTCAGAAATACATACACAATTAATAAAGAAATACATTCACATTATATGATTATACGTTGAATGACTGAAATACTAAAAGTCAAAAATACATACACATTCAAGAAACTCGGAAATACATATGCATTACATGTTTATACTCTAAAATACTTAATATGATGATAATTGCATCAAAATTTAATTAAAAATGAAAACATTAAAATTAAACAACATAATATTTAATAAATAAGTCAATATATGATGCATGTTAAATTAATTACTTAACAATTACTATTATTTATTTTTTTAAAAGTCAAGATTTCCGAGTTTGACTAATTATATTCGAGTTTCACCGAGTTACCCTGAGTTTGATAGATTCCGAGTTTTTTAACCGATTTTTCAGAAAAGTGCATCCGTATATACCGGATGTCAAATACTCGGCCGAGTTGGCTGAGTTTAATAATACTAGTTACTCATATATCATACTTCGCCAAAGAAGCATTGGACAGGTTGAAGTTCTTACCTTCTCGGGATTCCGTAGACCAATATCTTCTTTTATTATATTAGCAACATCAATCCACTTTAGTAGATCATATGAATGTAGAAAAATCATAGCATTCTGATGAATTTGTAATATCTCTTTTCGATTTCTATTTTAACTCTGATCGTATATTTGTTTCTTGTGTTTTCTTGAGATAATTTATGAGATATATATATATATATATATATATATATATATATATATATATATATATATATATATATATATATATATATATATATATATATATATATATATATATATATATATATATATATATATATATATATATATATATATAGGGTTAGGATCCGGTAGGAACCGCAAGCACTCTTCTCGTCCAATCATTCTCATAAGGGCAATAACGTCAAAACGTCTTCCTTCGACGTGATGCAATCACGTGCGACGCACGTCCACGGAACGAAATACAAACTCGAGGATTTAAGTGGGTTTTTAAGTGGGTTTTTTTCTCGTTTTTGTTCCTTTTTCGTTTTTTTATTTTTTTATTTTTTATTTTTTATATGTTTTTTTCAAAAAAAAATATTTTTTTCAAATTTTTTTTTTATTTTTGATTATACTCGGTTTTTGGATTTTTATTTTTTTTATTTTTTTATTTTTTTATTATTTTTTTAATTTTTTTGAATGCTACAGTACTCGATTTTTAATTTTTTTTTCGTTTTTTTTTGTTTTTTTTCATTTTTTATGTATAATTTTTAATATTTTTTAATCTTAATTTTAACATTTTTTTTCGTATCTTTAATCTAATCATTTTGGATCATGATATTTTTAATCATAACGTTTTGGATTATGTATTTTTTGATCATAACATTTTGGATCATAGTTTTTTTGCATCTTGGATCATAAGTTTTGAATCATTTTGTCGTTATATGTTTTTTTAACTCGTTTTGGATCATAACGACTTTTGGATCTTGAATCATAACGAATATTGCATCTTTGATTATAAGTTTTGAATCATAAAACATATTTTGGTTTTAATATTTTTGGATCATATGTATTTTTTTGCTATTTTGATGAGTTTTTTACTTAAAAATATAAAAATGAACACGAAAAAAATATTTTTTTCAAAAAATACTTTTTGCAAACTTACTATTATAATATTTACAATGTCCCTTAATTTTTTCAGAATTTTTGGAATTTTTTGTTAATTTTTGATTTTTTATAAAAATAAAAAATAAAAAATATTTTTTTTCAAATTTTCATGATTGTGCTTGTTTTGTAGAGAATTAAATTTTAAGAACTTTAGTTTTTTCAGAATTTTTTTTTCAAAGAAAATAAAAGTTATTGCCAAAATACAAAGTGGGTGGAAAATAAAATAAAGCCCAACCAATGAGAATTTGACACGTGGCGCGTTGACAATAGTGGCAAGTGAAGCTGAAATGATGCATTGATTTTCTTCCATAAAAGACAATTTTGACCTTCTACATTTATGTTTCTCTCCCTCTAAGTTTCTGACATGTACAAAAATAGTCCTTGAATTTTAAAACATAATCAATTTTTTTATATTGAATCTAATCCATCCAATTTTCAAGATTAAAGGTTCAGATTTGTCTTCACGGTTCTTATCGGATTTTGGGTTCCTACACGATCCTTCTTATATATATATATATATATATATATATATATATATATATATATATATATATATATATATATATATATATATATATATATATATATATAAAGTCGTGCAAAAAACTATAAAAAATATTAAGTTTTAAAAACATAAAAGATCAAAGCTGTAGAAAACCAAAAAATTTCATAAAAAGGTAGGGAGAATTTGTAAAAAGTGTTATAAAAAATGATGTACGCATGATAACGCCTAGTAATATCAAGTATTCTAGTCGTTATTTAGCCGGGTTTTAGTTAGTTTATCATTCTTAATTGGCTAATATCACTTACTTTTGTGCCAAAGTGCTTGGAAATGTTTTTAGTATAAATACAGGGGTTTCAACGCAAATTGGGAGAAGTTACGGAGCAAAACGAACAAAGGAGGCGAACCAGGAGAAGTTAGCGCCGCTAACCCTCCTGATTAGCGCCGCTAACCCTCCTGGTTAGCACCGTTAATCATGGCCAAGGGTGAATTCTTCGGTGTTAAGTTTCAGAACACGCGATGGAACTTTCTAGATCAAGAATTAGCACTGATAACATCAAAGTTAACGACGATAATGTTCCGATAAGTCAAAAGGATCAAATTTTGAAATTCAAACTCCGAGATTTTGGGATCTGGATAAGGCCGCGCCACGGGAAAGCGCTGTCCGCGCCTCGGGACCCCGATTTTCCACCACTATAAATACCGGACCCCCGTACGTCTTTTGAGGCATCTCGGGACGTCAAGGAGGGATCCGGAAGGCTGATTTTGTGATTTTTCTTAGTTGCATTGATAGTTTGGTTAGATCTTTGGTATTTTTATCATTTTATCAACTCGGTATCGAGGTATTCCGCAATTGGAATTTTCGTTGGTTACACGATGTTTTAGTTTATATTCTTTCATAGATCTGATTAGTTTGGATAATCTGAGTTTGGTTATTTGTTTGGTTTGAGTTGAACAATTGTTGGTTTGATTTTAGTTTATAAAAGTAATCATTCAGTCTATTATTGTTTTCTCGATCTACAATCAGATATGAGTTTTGTTTGAGTTTTTGTGTATTTCCCACGTGTTATTGATCCGCCATCTATAAAGTGACACTATAGGTTGGTTTATCGACATAGAGCACCAACCACTGACTCCATGGTTCGACCCTTGCCGCTAGCTAGTGACCTGTAATGTATAAATGTTGTATTTTTTACTGCATCGACGACTGCGATGTGTCAACGCAAAGGTGTACAATAAAAATTCTAAAAATAAAGTTATCTTTTCTAAAATATAATAAAAATAAAATTGTAAAAGGAGTCAAGGAAAATTGTAATCTACAAAAAAGATTGACTAATTAAATGTTAAAACTGTAAAAAGGAACACAATTGGCTAAATTGTAAAATGAAATTTATGATGGGCTATAATTGGGCGTGGAACATAAGCTTGGTCATACATTCAAGAACAAAAATGATGTTAAACACAAGTTTATTAGTCCTTTTTACAAACTAGGAAGGGCCTACATATAGTAGAAAACGACAAATTCTGGATTAGAACAACATGTAGGGGACTAGTACCAAAGTCATCTACGAGTAGGCCATAAACAATGTCTAAAGATAATGATAAGGTTAAAGTAGTAATGTCAAAGAAAAGTACATGTTCTTGGGTCTTACATGTGTATAGGTCTACTGAAAAGACAACAACGAATTGCACCCAATAGTTCATCAAATTGTCTAGCAACTAGAAAGCAATCTTAATATCCTAGTGAGGGCTTTGCAAGAGGAACTATAAAGAAGTACAAAATTGGTATTTCTAATATGAAGTATTTATGGCTAATGTATTAACTCAAAACCAACTACATGGAGATTGTGAAAGGCAGTACCTAGGTTATGTTTGACGTGCCACAACTAGCTTATTTTTCGAGCTTTTTGAGGTTGTTATGTTTGATAAACCAAAAAGTAGCTTATAAGTTATCTTCTTAAAAAGCTACTTAGACTAGTGTTTTAACAAGATTATTGAGATTTTTTTTTATTTCCAAATATACCCTTAATAATTATAAAAACTCATTTGTCTACATACCCTTTTGTGGCATTTTAATTTCTCAGCTAGCTTATTAGTTACTATACCAAACGTCATTTTTACAACTACAAGCTAGCTTTTCAGCTACCCGGTTATCTTTTTAACTAATCTCTCAAACATAGCCTTAGTGACTACACTTGGAACTTCAAACAACAAGTACGGGTACCAAAGTCAAGCTAGAGGTTGAGAATGAATCAAATATGTCCATTGAAATAAGGAAGTTCAATAGGATCCAAGTTTGTTTGTAGGAACTAAAAGAGGATTTACTGTAGAACAAGTTCTTGGTTTTTTTAAACTTAGTAACATCCTTTTTCTACCGTCTTCCTCATAACCTATAAATTTAAAAACTGTAGTACCAATTACTTGAATGACTTCGTTATCAACCTTCTTTATTGTGACAATCTTTGGTATCCTACCCAAACCCTAAATACTCATGTCAACTACACTATGGAATCCATATATGTTTGCATCTACCTCATCAACCAAATTATGTTCATCCACAATCAAATCACCATCATAACTGCCACGACGCCATCACTATATATTCTTGATGAATCAGTTTATTATATATGCAAATCATTTTTATTAGCAATTAACTCTTCATTAATGTGTTTTGTATGTTTCTTGTAGACTCATTTTGTAGTCTTCCTCCAAGGTTCCAAGTTATCTTTCATCCCAATCCCCATGATCAAAGAGATTATCGTATTAATCCATTTTTTTCTTCGTTATACATTAGGACATCTTCCTAATTAGGAACATGTTCCACAGTTTGGCTATCTTCCATTATTATAATATATGTAACATTTGTGACATCCTCCATATTGAGTACACTTTCATCAACCAATACTTATTTTGCATTACTGATTTTGGTATTAGTTTATGGTCTACTAGATTTATAGAAAGGATTATCCTTTGATGTGTCATATGGTTAATCAACATTAATAACTCGTAAGAACCAAAGGGCCTTTAGCTTAACATTATTAGGATTTGACAGATAGGTGCCCTTCAAGCAAAGATTGTGGGTTCAAGTCCCATTTGGATGAAAGGTGCTGTATTTAGGAGTATATTAGTGGTTTTTTGTGTAAACATTTCCAAAAAAATAACGTGTGAACAGTCAAACAATGAACTCAAGTCTAAATATAAGTTCCTACTGTAAGAAACTCTTTCTTTCCTACTTTTTCTAGCTCTATTAAGTAAAAGAGAAGGAAATCATCTAATTCCTAAAGAACAACCTTAAGTGGTGATATAAGCACGTGTGCATGCTCATTTTTTTCATGTTCAATATATATTTTGATATTCTTATACTTGACAACATATTCGTCATTAACAAGTGTAGAAGTTCGAAACCTAAGTGGACCTCTAGTAACAGAATTCTCGTTTCACATAACCTTTTTCTTCCAACATAGCATCGGATGTCTACAAAATCAACATATTTTACTTTAATATCAATGGATATATTCAGAAAAATCATTATATTTTGACATTATTAACAATTAAGCCCTATAACTTTTTTTATTCAATTAAGTCCAAATTTTTTATTAATTTGACAAATTAAGGTTTGGGTTCGAGGAACCAAGGGGTAGCCACTAGTTTTGTAAAAACAAATTTGTAAAATATGTAATTGTAAAAAGGATGTAAAAGAAGTTGTAATTAAAAAAAAAAAAAGGTACGTTTTTAAATCCATAAAAAATAAATTTGTGAAAAAATGTTAGGAGGATATTTAAAAAAAAAAAAAAAGTTTAAACCAAAATTGTAAAAATAGTTAAAAGATAGACCAAAATTGCAACAATGGAGAACCTTAAAAATATGTAAAACATAAAATCTTAATTAAACTATGGATGAAAAGAAGGATATAAAACAGTTAACTTTTTATTTTTGTAAAATATAATTTTATAAAAACGAATTCGTAAAAGTAAGTTATATTAGGATTAAAGTTGTATAAAACATAAAATAAATTGCAAAAATGTATTTCTTTAATAAGAAAATTAGATTTTAGAAAAAATACATAATTAAATTTGTTGCAAAATAGTTAGAAATTTTTCAAAATAAAAATTTGAACTAAATTCGCAATAAAAATAAAACTGAGTCAATATAATAAACTTTTGAAACTTTAGGAAAATTATAAAAAGGAAAAAAAATAAGATGATAACAAAATCTTAATAATAATTAAAATTTTGGTCAAAACTATAAAAAAAGCTAGAGGACAATCTTTTAGTAAATTTATAAAGATGGGTTAAAACTATAAAAAAAATAAAAAAATAAATAAAAATTAGGATGGAGTGTGGGGCAGTAGGGCAGGGCCGGTGTTGGGTTCAATGTTAGCGATCCGTATAAGAAAAAGACTGAAAATGGATGTAATAGGAACAAGTTGGGGCTAGCCCACTTGGCTAACAAGGTGATATACTAACAAGGAGGTCATGGGTTCAAACCCTGACACTAACATAACAAGGAGTAGTTTAGGAATAGGAGTAGGATAGATTTGCCGTTCAAAAAAAAAAAAAAAGGATGTAATAGGAATTGAACATTCCACCCTTTATGGGAAAAGAAACCCATCAAAGAGTTTAGCGACTAATACAAACTGTATTTTTGTTTATATGATGCCATAGATATTTAGATATCATTAAAACATTAGTTAAGCTTATTAACGTAATAATAAAATTACTGTTTATGGTGTCATATCCACGTTATAAATTATATAAATATATATAATGAAATAACTATCAACGCTTTAGACTTTTAGCAACATTCTTTCTCCAAAAAAATGTTTATCCCCACGAAATCAAATAAGGATATGATGACTTTTAATTATCCCAATAGAACTTGTGTCAGTTTTGCAAATTATATATGACATGGTAAAATAATAAACAACACTTTCCTCGTTGATAAGTCAATAATAATATCTTGGGATCTTTATTTAAATATCCTTTCATAGAATATTCAGTCAAATAAACAAGTTATCAAAGTATATTGGAACCCGCAAAGAAATTGTTAATTCATCAATAATATAATTAGCAAAATCCCTATCAATCGAGGGTCATGAAAACTACATGTCCTAATATATGCTTTTTTTTTCTTAACAAGTGTAATAAATATTAGGGTTTCATCTCCATGTGATGCAGCAAGCAGTAGCGAATCCCTTAACGGGTGCAGAAGGGTCATAGCCTCCTTGGTTTTTAGCCTATTAATATGATTTTTTCAAATTGGCTTATTATTTTAAGGCACTACATGGCCTCACCGGATTTTCAAAATAGTTAACTTTTCTTTAAGATTAAAGAAAATAATCCATGAATTACGAGAAAATAAAAGGAAATAAATCGACCGTCAAAAGAAAAGATAATGTATCTGTTAGGAAATAGACCTAAATCTATAGTCTATTGCCCAGGAATAATAATGAGAATATAAATGCGGAAATATAAACACAAAGTAACGACACAGAGATTTACGTGGTTCGGTCCAAGATGACCTACGTCCACGGGCAGGAGAGAGTATTCTTTATTCCAGAGCTAAATACAGGTGTTACAGAGCGTACCTAGATATACTAGTAAATCGGCCTCTTCTGACTATTGACTTCTGACTTTTACATCGACAATACTAAACCCTAATGACCAGCCTTTATATTTATAGGCTTTACATGAAACCCTAGCCGTACCCTAGCTGTTCACGGCCCACGCGACGCGGACACTAAATGGGCCACGGCGCGCGTGTTTACAATTCATACGAGTTTTTTAATTCTCAATTCACTATTTAACAATCTCCACCTTGAATTGCGAATTCAACATAGCTCCACCTCGCTCTAGAAACCAAAAACTTCCTCTCATCTCCTTCCAGCTTGCCCCGTAGGGACTTACCTCCTGCGAACATCAACCAAGTTCAAGCATAGCTCGAACTTCTCCTTGGGTAACGACTTTGTCAACATATCTGCCGGATTCACTTGGTATCGATCTTTAAGATTGAGAACTTGTCATCTTCAACTATGTCACGAATGAAATTTAACCGGATATCAATATGCTTTGTCTTTTCATGATAAACCGGATTCCTTGCTAGACACAAAGCGTTTTCACTATCACAGTTCAAGACAGGCTTCTACACTTTCAACCCCAGACTCTCCACCAAACCATGTAGCTAGATACACTCCTTTATACCTTTAGTCATTGACATGTATTCCGCTTCAGTTGTAGACAAGGCAATTGTAGATTGTAAAGTTGACTTCCAACTGACTGCACATCCAAACAAAGTTAAAATATAACACGTGAGCGATCTCCTTTTCACCAAGTCACCACCATAGTCTGAGTCTGCATATCCTACCGAGTTACTATGAGTATTACCACCATAAACCAAACAAACATACTTAGTCCCCTTCAAGTATCGCAGGATCCACTTGACCGCCTCCCAATGAGCTTTTCCAGGATTACTCATAAACCTACTAACCACACTAACTGCATGTGCTAAATCAGGTCTAGTACAGACCATAGCATACATAAGGCTTCCAACTACACTTGAGTACGGAACTCTACTCATATAGTATTTTTCCTCATCCGTAGTTGGTATAGTACTTCTGTTTAATTTAAAATGCGCTGCCAAAGGAGTTCCAACTGGTTTTGACTGATCCATACCGAAAGACTGCAAGACTTTCTCAATATATTTCTGCTGAGAGACATATAACAACCCCGCTTTCGTGTCTCTCTGAATTTCCATCCCCAATATCTTCTTTCCTGCACCCAAATCCTTCATTTCAAACTCACTTGCCAAAAGCTTCTTCAAGTTATTAATTTCAGCCATCTCCTTAGCTGTAATGAGCATATCATCAACATATAGCAACAAATAAACAAAGGACCCATTGGACAACTGCTTCAAGTAGACACAATTATCAAACTGATTCCGAATGTAGCCATGCGAAGTCATAAACGAATCAAATCTCTTGTACCACTGTCTAGGAGACTGCTTCAAACCACAAAGAGATTTCTTCAACAGACACACATGATCCTTATTAGAACCTAGAAAAGCTTCAGGCTGTGACATATATATCTTCTCCTCCAAGCTTCCATGAAGAAATGCATTTTTGACATCGAGCTGCTCAAGCTCCAGATTAAACGCACTCACCATAGCCAAAAGAACCCGAATTGACTTATGCTTCACGACCGGTGAGAAAACCTCGTGATAGTCGATTCCTTCCTTTTGAGAAAATCCCTTCGCCACTAACCGTGCCTTGAACCTTGCGGGTTCAACCCCTGGAATTCCTTCCTTCTTCTTAAAGACCCATTTGCATCCAACCAGTTTGACTCCTTTCGGCAATGGAACAAGATCACACCTTTCATTCTTCTCAAGAGATTGTATCTCTTCATTCATCGTCATCAACCAGCTTGATCCTTCTTTACTTGCCACCGCCTCTTTGTAGGACCGAGGCTCATCAGTACCAATGTTTTCACCAACAGCTAGTACATAAGCAACAGAACCAATCTCACCATTGGTGACACATGTAGCATATCTAGCTGGTTTCTTTGTGTTCCTTTTCTCTCTTCTCCTTGCTATAGATTCATATTCATCGTTTTCTTCATCGGCATCGGCATCACCAGACTGATCCTCATTGGGCTGTTCATGAGTTTCATCACGTCTATGCTGATCATCACCGACATGCTGTTCTTCATTTATCACCATTCTGTCTGGAATTTGTGTGACAAACTCCACCTTCTGGTTGGCACCCTGATCTTTCCCTACATGACTTGTATCACCTCCTCTTTGGTTCATCATAGTAGATTCATTAAAGGTCACATCTCTGCTATTAATAAATTTTGGAGTTCTCCCTTCTTCTGTACACCACAGACGATAACATTTCACTCCATGTGCATACCCTAGAAATATGCATTTCATTGCCCTCGCCTCAAGTTTACCATCATTAACATGAGCATAAGCCGGACAACCAAATATACGTAAACCAGAATAATCATAGGGTTTTCTAGACCATACCTCTTGAGGAGTCTTAAAGTCGATTGCAGTTGATGGTGATCTGTTCACCAGATAGCAAGCAGTATTAACCGCTTCCGCCTAGAATTTCTTCGATAAATCAGCATATAACTGCATGCTCCTAGCACGTGCTAACAGTGTTTGGTTCATCCATTCCGCCACTCCGTTCTGCTGTGGTGTGTGCCGTATAGTGTGGTGCCTCACTATACCTTCCGCCTTGCAGAAGTTGTCAAACGGGGCATTGCAGAACTCCAACCCATTGTCAGTTCTGAGTGTCTTGACAGATTTTCTGGTCCGTTTTTCAATCATCGTCTTCCACTCCTTGAACTTCCCAAACACTTCATCTTTAGTCTTCAGAAAATATATCCAAACCTTCCTTGAGTAGTCATCAATGAAAGTCACAAAGTATCGATGACCTTTATGAGACTCAACCGGAAAGGGACCCCACAAATCTAAATGAATGTACTCCAGGATTTCCTTGCTTGTGTGTTTACCTGAACTAAACTTCACGCTGCGTTGCTTGCCTTTGACACAAGTTTCACAAAACTAGAGTTTTCCTGTTAGCTCACCACCAAACAACCCCTGTTTACTCAGAATTGACATACCTTTCTCACTCATATGTCCCAACCTTCTATGCCACAACTCTGTCTTATCATTACTACTCTCTAAGGATTGATTAATCGCCACTGTTCCCCTAACCGAATTTCCTTCTAAGACATGAACCCCACTTTTCTGCACATTTCCTTTCATAACTACTAGAGAGCCCTTGGTGACCTTCACCCAGTCATCTTCACCAGAGTATTTCAACCCATTCTTTGCTAAAGTAGTAAGAGAAATTAAATTCTTACGAAGATCCAGAACATACCAGCAATCAAGCTTTCTAACCATACCATCGTGCATCATAATCTGTACCGTACCGCTTCCTTTGACCTAAACAACTCAATCATCACCCAACTTCACCGTTCCTTTCAAGTCTCTAAAAGATTCGAACCAGTCACGATGGAAAGTCATATGATAAGATGCCCCAATATCCAAGACCCAAGCATCAACAGAACTAGATGTACAAACAGTCAACACATCACCTATGTCTTCTTCAGAACCATCCTGAACAATAGTCGCACTGCCATTGTTGCTATTTTCTCCCTTCCCCCCTTTCAGCAATGGACAATTTCTCTTGAAGTGACCCTTCTCCTTGCAGTTATAACACTTGACTTTTGCAGAAACTTTCGATTTTGAACGTGACTTACTCCGATTTCCACCATCTTTCTTATCCGATGTCCTTCCTCTGCCAACGAACAGACCTGAACCGGATGTCTCCTCATTCCCAGAAACTCTACGTTTAAGTTCCTTGGACAGCAGAGAATCCTTCACATCATTCACAGTAATTGTTGTTCTTCCATACAACATAGTATCAACAAAGTTCTCATGTGAATTCGGCAGTGAACATAACAAAATAAGGGCTTGATCCTCATCATCAATCTTTACTCCTACTCCTTGAAGATCTAGAATAATACGATTGAAAGAATCAGGATGGTCTTTTACTTGAGTACCTTCTGCCATCCGGAAAGTGTACAACCGTTGCTTCTGATACAGCCTATTTGTCAAAGAACTGTTCTGATACGTATCACAGAGCTTCTTCCAAATACCGGCAGCAGTGGGTTGAACAACATCCCTCAACACCTCATCCGTTAAGCTCAAAAGAATAGCACTATGTGCTTTCCCCTCGATCTCCTTCTTCACAGCATTTGTCGTGTCCTTTGCATATTCTCCTTCCACTACAACTGCGCATCCTTGTTGAACCAGAAGAGCCTTCATCTTTACCTTCAACAAAGTGAAATCATTCGAGCCATTGAATTTCTCCAAATCGAACTTGTGAGATGACATCTTCAATCAACTGATCCTTGTAGTCTTTGATAAACAAGTAAATCCAAAAAACTGCTTACTGCTCGTCGTTGCCGTGGCGCGGACTTCAACAGGGCACGACGCGGTATTGAACAGACGTGGTCCAACAGACGCGATCCTTCAAGAAGCGCGACGCGGTCTTTCAACAGACGCGACACGGCAGCCGTAAACCAAAGATCTACTACCAACTTCAATCAACCAGAACTACAACCAGATCTAAATCACGCAGACCTAAAACCGCAAATAATCACAGATCTAACACTACAGATTTGAAACCGCGGCTCTAATACCACTTGTTAGGAAATAGACCTAAATCTATAACCTATTGCCCAGGAATAATAACGAGAATATAAATGCGGAAATATAAACACAAAGTAACGACACAGAGATTTACGTGGTTCGGTCCAAGATGACCTACGCCCACGGGCAGGAGAGAGTATTCTTTATTCCAGAGCTAAATACAGGTGTTATAGAGCGTACCTAGATTTACTAGTAAATCGGCCTCTTCTGACTATTGACTTTCGACTTTTACATTGACAGCACTAAACCCTAATGACCAGCCTTTATATTTATAGGCTTTACATGAAACCCTGGCCGTACCCTAGCTGTTCACGGCCCACGCGACGCGGACACTTAATGGGCCGCGGCGCGCGTGTTTACAATTCATACGGGTTTTTTAATTCTCAATTCACTATTTAACAATCCATAACCACTCTTGAGACGCTCGACTCCCCTATAGTAGTTGTTTCAAATGGAATATTGTCCATTGCATGTCCTCTATTTTTTGCTTTCACTCTGTCGCTCGCCTTCGCCGATCATGCATAACGCTTCTACACTTGTCGTTTTCCCGATTGCCATGCCCGCTTGGTTCTTTTATTGCAGTTCCAATTCTTAGTTGTGAGGATGATTGGAATCAAGGTATGACTTTTTGAGTCTAGTTTTGTATGCTTGATACGTTTTGTCCTCTTGTTTGTTTTTAATTGACTATCTATATGTAACACCTGGTTTTTCTTATAAGGCACACCCCAAAAAGTTTCCATTTTTAATACAACAAAAGTGGATGCACCGGTATTTAAACCACATCATACAAGATATTATCAACATAAAATACATACAAACGTCTTTACGGACCGAGCCAGGTACTACAATTAACAAAACATAGTGTTAGCTACAAACTGGGTAGACTCTAAGTCATCTATCTCTCAGCCACATAATTACCCATATCACTGCTACAGAACCTGTAAAACAACACACAACACAAAGAGTAAGCTTACAAAAACATAGTGAGTAATCTTCCTGCCAAGCACAACCACACACGTATATTAGCTTATAGAATAATGGTAATTATAATAAAAACAATACCACAATAATCAGCTCTTTCAACACACCTGCCACCCATTTAATTTATTAGTTATAATGACTATAAGTCTGCTGAAAAACTTAATCCCAACACCACTAACCAGCCGCCAAGGCATAAACACTAAACCAATGATCAACTATCCCACCACCCAGGAATACATACGCACTAGATATATAAACACATGCAGACCAATCACAACTATTATACATGTGGTCGACTCACTAGGTGGTCGACTCACTAGGTGGTAGGCTCCCCAGGTGGTCGGATCCAGACAGGTGGTCGGTTTAGCTGCCAACACTGCTTGTACCCTTGACATTGCTTGTCCTATCAACACTTGTTAAGGATTGTCAGCCCTAACAAATGAGCTTGGAAATAAATCCAAAATATCACTGCTCTTCTACACTTTAATAGAGTACAGGGTAAGCAGGGCCGATCCACAAGGACACATAATTTAAAGTTTATGCCTCTTAATATGATATACTAAGTATGTTGTAATTGGGGGATTTTTAGAAATAAAAGTAAAATTAGGTAAAAGCAATATGCAAATAAAATTAAGGAATTCAACAATAAAAGGCCTAGTTCCGAGTCTTCAGTCTTTATCAAAATAGATTGAAGTCGTTTTGATGAGTTTATGAAATGCAATTCTAAGTTGGCTTTTGAAAATCATAAAATGCAGTCTTTATGAAATTAACTTGCTAAATTATCTAGGTAAAACACGCTCTTTACCTAAACCTAGTTCCTTATTACCCAACCTAAATATGCTCTTAGGTCGAATGCAGGATCTGCATGAGGTGTGAAGTACCAATCAATGTCCAATTCTTCTCATACGCTCGGAAGTGTGTGAACATGTGACTAATTTCTAAACAAGGATGCTTGTTAGGTGCCTCACATAGTTTATTAACATTGTGTGAATAAGATTCGTCTAAGGTAATCAGTCAAAAATAAATCAAATTCAAGACTTAAATTGAAAACAAGAAAATAATCACTAGAATTATTCATAAACAATCATCAAACTTAATGTTTCAATCTAAACGACAAACATTTCCGAACCTAGAACTAGATTGTGGGTTCTAGCTAGACATGGCTAGATCAGAACTACAAAATACAGAAATGAAATGAAAAAAAATGTTGCTTATAAAACAAAATGTGTAAACCGAACCTTGGAAGATGGGATTCAGCCTTCAATACCATCCAAAAATAGCCTTGAGACACCTCTGGGTCGTGAGAGTTAATAGTGGATGCTGAACTCCTTCTGGCTAAAATGAACTGCTATTTATAGGCTTCGGAGAAGTTAGCGTCGCTAATATTAGGGTTAGCGTCGCTAACTTTGGCCCTCCGGAAGACTTGGTCTGGTTAGCCTTTGAATCTCAACAGCTCGGATTTTTCGCAACAACCACATTAGCGGCGCTAACTTTAGGAGTTAGCAGCGCTAACCTTCAATCTTTTGAGCCTTTTGTCAGTTTTGCCCCTTTTGTTCCAACCTTAACCATTTTTCGCCCTTTTGTCCAAAAAAACTTATATAAAAGCCCATTCCAAGTATTGTGAGTGTTTTTTTCTAAACTGGCAGATAATAATTTGGAGTAATCCGGAACGTTAGAGCGGATCCGGTATCCGAGCAGGCTGTAATCGCCTCTGTTTCCTCCCCCTTGACCACCTCACCTGAGAAAATCCCCTAGATAGGCGTTAGCCGGAGTAGAATTCACGACCTCCACCCCATGGGTATATAACCCGATGCCTCTTACCATCTAAGTTGGAAGTCACTCGCATTGTGAGTGTTTTGAGTCTTTTTTTATCTCAAACTATTTATAAAAATACCCTGATATCGCCTGAAATATGTGCAATATGAACACGATATCAACACTGCCTATTCTATCAACACTACCTGCTCTTTGGATGGGCGGCTCTACGGCCAACACTGCCCTACCTCTGGCTGGTCGGGCCCACAACCAACACTGCCCTACCCTCTGGGTGGTCGGCTCTACAGCCCACACTACCCTCAATACCAATCATAATCTGCTACACATATTATCTCGTTCACTAGCCATACACAACCACAGCCTACCAACTTAGCTATACTTAGCCAAACAACTACATCCCAGCAATCTAGCTATATCAGCCAAAACAATCATATGTATTACCCCAACTATATAAGCTACAGTCAGTTAATCCCACAATTTCATCACATACACACAATACACCAATAGGCAATGAGAATCAAACCCATTTAAGTACATGAGATTACTCACCTTGTTTAAATACAATTACGTGATATTCTTTTTTAAACTCTCGTTAGTATGTGTCACCAATCCAGCTCCCTCAATCAACCTACATTAGGTTTTTTAGCCATATATTTGTTGGATTAGGTGTCTAAGCCATGACTAATAATTTGTATTTACATAATTAATAGAAGCAAAGTCCATTTGGGTTGCCCTCATAGCTGGAGGTTTGGTAGAAAGTTCAGTAGAGAGAAAAGTTGGTTAATTATGGGATTAATAAATCAATAGAAATAAAAGATATGGTTTTTTAATATATTAAAGTGATAATATATTAATTAGAAACTATATTGATTGATTAATAATTAATCAGAAATTAATTGGATTGATTTCTGTGGCATTAATTAGATTAATCAGGAAGTCAGGTATTAAAGTCGTACAAATTCAATAGTTGAATTGCGGCGCGCGGCGCGCAAATGAAAAGGCCGCGACGCGCGTACGTATAATCCGGAAAATGGCTGACGGCTAGGGTTTCTTGTTTCCCTATAAATAGGGACCCCTAGATCTCATTATAAGTGCTCATTATACAATTCTCTATGGAATTTTCGTCCACCCTCTGGCTCCCTGGGTGTGATTTCATTTGAGACAGGACACTTGTGCTGCTTAGCTTCAAGATTAAAACTAAAGGTTAGTTTTTCTGATTTATTCTTTTAGTTAATTTTTGTTTGGCCTTTAGGAATTAGTTACATGTTCAAAGTAAGAAAACATAGATCTTTTCTAGGTTGCATGTGAACTTAGGTTATTTAGTTCATGGTTGCGGAAAACCTTTCAATATTATCATTTACAGATCACTTACACACCTATAATAGGACCTACTATTATTGGACATCATATCCTAGCCTAACTAGCCTACATATCCCTTAAAAGGACAAAATCTTACTTTCTACAAAGTAACCGTCATGTCACGGCAAATGTGATCTCCACAGGACCTATCCCGATCACGGACACCTACACGGGGCGACCCATGATCATTGTGTCACGAAGGTTGAAGGTCCAACCTTTTCGATCTATTCGGATTCATTCTAGCATCCTACTTTCCATGACCAACGTGTCATGTGCAACCAAGGCGACGCGTCGTTCTTTCCAATCCCTTTCAAGTCTAATTTCTCAAAGATTATACCACTTGCTTTGTTAACACCTTACAAAACCTAAAGTTACAAATTCTCCCTCCTTCAAGAGATTCTGTCTTCGAAATCAATTCACAATCTAAAAGCATTTCAACCATACATTTCCTTAATTGACACATCATCACCACACACACGCACACACTATATATATATATATATATATATATATATATATATATATATATATATATATATATATATATATATATATATATATATATATATATATATATATATATATATATATATATATATATATATATATATAGAACCACAAGTCCCCCGAGAACCCGAGAACTCCCAAACCGATATTTTTTTTCAAAAAACCGACCACATAGGCCTCTAAATCGCTCAAATAGGTGCCGGGTCGCTCAAAAAAATTTCCAAAAAAACGACTTTTTTTTTAAAAAAATTTGCACATGTGCAAAAAAAAAAACTTTGCACATGTGCAAAGTTTTTTATACGTACACTTTTTTTGAAATTTTATTTTACAGAACGCCTTAAATATATGTTAGAAAGACATCCATAAAAAAAACTTGAAAACAAATGTACGTATAAAAAAGTTTGCACATGTGCAAAGTTTTTTTTTTCACATGTGCAAATGTTTTTCAAAAAAAAAAAAAAAAAAAAAAAAGTCGTTTTTTCGGAAATTTTTTTCAGCGACCCGGCACCTATTTGAGCGTTTTAGAGGCCTATGTGGTCGGTTTTTTGAAAAAAATATCGGTTTGGGAGATATAGGATTGATCTAAAAGGAGTTGGGAGTTCTCGGATTCTCGGGAGACTTGTGGTTCTCAAAAGATCCTAAGTCTCTATATATATATATATATATATATATATATATATATATATATATATATATATATATATATATATATATATATATATATGTGTGTGTGTGTGTGTGTGTGTGTGTGTGTGTGTGTGTGTGTGTGTGTGTGTGTGTGTGTGTGTGTTAACACATAGTTTTCAACTACTGTAATTCATGCAATACATGCACCACATAAGGAGAGAATTTAAGGTAATGTACCTAAACCCACATCGTTCCTGTTCTACGATTCCACCAACTGATAAGCACGAGTCAACATAGTCTCATCGTCATACTCCTGACCACTACGAGGTCTCCTCGGCCCTAACTTCGAGCAATTTGGACGTATGTGTCCACTTTCCCGTAATGAAAGCAAACACGAGGGTTTTCCTCGCAATCCCTTGCCAAATGTCCCTGCTTTCCTCAAACAAAACACGAAGGATGTGATACTGCTACCTTGTAATCCCCATTGTGCATCTTTCTGCATTTTACACATCGTTTCACTTTACTCGCATGCAAATCACAACAGGATTGGAGCCCCGAGACCGGGTGTTGTCAAGTAGTTCCCCTCGGTTGTTTATCCTGCTTTGCTTCACCGAGTCATTATTTCTTTCTACTTTTCTCTCGGTTTGTTGCCGCATGAACTCTTTTTCACGACTTTTAGCCGCCTCCACTATCTAATGAAAAGTGGTAAATCTTAAAACTGAAATGAATTCTCGAATTTGGGTTTTTAATCCCCATAAATAGCGTTCAGTCTTTCTCATTTTTGTGTCCACTTGATGCTTCATAAACCTCACTTTCTCGTTAAACTCGGTCGTATACTATTGTACTGAATTTTCCCTACTGCAAATGCATAAAATCTTCCTCCAATTAGCGTATAATCACAGTCGAGTAGTACTCCTCCATAAATTTCACTTTAAAATGCTCCCACGTCAATATTCGAACCAAATTTTCACCTAAAGCCATTGCTGGTATTCTTCCACCAAAAGTGGGCTGCTCCCCGAAGCAAGTTGGTGGCCTACTCCAGATTATCCTCCTCAACACATTTACTCGTCTGAAATATCTTTTCCGTATTTATGTTCCAGAAGTTCTTTCTTACAGGTAAAAAGATGAAGATGAAAAGAGTTTAAACTAATTATCGATTTGGTATACTGTTTAGGTTCGTGCCTGGGTCGTTCCTTGAGGCATTTGATAGTGGTGAAGTTGTAGGCGGCAAGTCGTTCCCTTTGATTTCTTGATGAATACCGGCGTGGTTGAACTTCAAAATTGATTTCGATTTATTGGATTACTCCAGCGGTGAGGCAAATCGGAAGCGGCAACGGTGGAGAAGGTGGAAGGGCAGTGTTGGTGGTGAGGGAACAACATCGGTGGTGGTAGTTGTAGGGCGATGGCTTAATATATAAGCATAGCCAAGAGATTAGGAACTTGGGGAAGCAGGGGAACGTGGTGATAAGAGTTGGGATAACTAGGAAGCTTGACATAGACAATAGCAGATCGTAGGGAACGGGTCGACGGTTGGTGGCCATAGAAGAAGGAACAGCAGATGAGATGAGTCGATCGGAGTTTAGGGTTGAGAACGTGGAAGTGTAAAATGTCGTACAATAATCTAAGGTTATTAAGCTTCAAGAATTATATAAAGTGTTTTATGCAATTGTATCTCTTAATATCTCACTGCATAAAAATTTGTATAAGTTGCTTTAAATCTTATAACTTAAGCAAAATTCAAGTTTCTTTTTTATAGATATAGATAACCGATAACTAAAATTAGCAAGTTCTTGTGGTTCCCTCCAATGAAATTTGATAAATTACTTTTGTTTATTAGGATTAATGTAATCATCAAATTTATACAATCATGTAGCTGACAAAATCAAATAGGGAAAAACAAAAGAGGTGTTAAAATATTGAGCATGCCCAAAGTCTTGAAGATATTATAACAAATTAGATTCCCATATATACACTTCTTACATTACTATATTACCAACCTTACTATACTACCAACTCCGCTCAATAAAAAGATCATATAATGTTATTATCAAACTTTATTTTCTTTTCAAAGAAAGAATGCTTATCCCATCACATACTTTTCTCAATATAAAAAATGATAATAAATTTGATGATAACATTAATCCTAATAAACAAAAGTAATTTATCAAATTTCATTGGAGGGAACCACAAGAATCTTGATTTTTAGTTGACAGTTTCTTGAGGAACTCATAGGTGGTAATCATAGTAGTTGCAGACATTGACATCGAAACCCATCTCGGACCCAATCCTCTGTAACACGCACTCAATCCACCTTCCGTCATCAGTTTCCTCACCGTCGGCACAATTCCCGGCTTCCCATTACCGCCGTCTAAAACTTGAAGTCTAGTTTTGATTGTATCCAATGGCATCGTAATCAACGCCGATACCCCACTTGCCACGACGGCGCTTACCGCCTGCACCCCCACCACCGTCTTTGAATCCGGCGTAAACCCAACTCCATTGTTTCCGTCGCGTTTCAAGTGGTAACCAATTGAATCCCAAATTGAGCGGTGGGCCATGGAGTAAGACGCCCACCAGACTGCGTTCGACGGCGCGTATGTCAAGATTGAAATCCCAAATCCTCTGTATAACCCTCGAACGCCGTCGGTGTGGATGATTTTTCTAAACGCGTCGATGCCACCGGAGTATTTGAAACCATTCATGGCGGTTGTTTTGATACCATTTCCACCTTGAACCATTAATCTCTGGCTCACGACGTCGATTGGGGTCCAAACCAACTGGGCAGCCATGGCTGCGGTTACTCCAGCTGCAGCATTTGCAATCGCCGCCGCTTTGGCTTCCGTGTAACCCATCTTCACCGTCGCACAACCAACGCTACTCTTCGTCATTTCCAGTGCACCCATGTAAAGAGCTCTCGCCGGAATAGTACCCATTAACGACGTCCCAAATCCTCTGTAAAATCCCCTGAAACCATCATGTCGGAGAATTGAGATGGCCATTTTGAAACACGGGGTGTCTTTTACAAGCACTTGTTGCCGTGTTTTTAACACCACCGTCGGGTACAACGTACCGGAAACACCAGAAAATAAGGCGGCACCAAGGAAGAAAAACTTAGATTTATCGAGCATTTCCCAATCAATGTCAGTCGGGAGATGGATTTCCGTCCCGGAATCATCTTCCGCCACTCCCAAACTCATCTTCGCCACTTTCTCGCACTTCCTCCGATCCTGAGAATCCTTAATTTCTACTAACAACTAAACTACAAGTCACCTTAATCAACCAAATCAGTGAATCAGCTACTACAACGAATAAAATTAACCCCAAATCGTCTAAAATTAAACAACCACGACGTTGACCAACAGAGAAGAACAAGAACCCTGATCCCAGAATTGGGGGTAGGCTATGAAAGTTATCCGTATAGTTATATCTCTATGTGGGTTGATTGGATTTGGATCTACTACCCAAAACTTTTTTCCGTTTGCGGAGACAGATTTGTGAGCGGACGTGAGTTACCAGAAACGGATCGAACATATCCGGTGGTGGTGGTTATTGACCGGAGCTCCAATCGTTGAGATTCGTACGGGTATCATCGGAAAAGGATGCACAAGAAGATCTGATAGAGTAGTGAATGAAGGAGAGAGAGAAAAAGATTAGCGAAATGGATTAGATTGGATTAGAGATGAGGAATATATTATGACAAAAATGGCGGAGGAGAGAGGTGGTGGGGGAGGTGGCGTCAATGGATTTTCATTTCGCAGGACGAGGATTTCACGGATCAGATGAAAATTGACACGTGTCAGTTAATATTTCTGGGGTATTCGGATTGGTTTTTAATTATTTCCTTTGATAACCGGCTTGAGATGGACACGTGTCAGTTAAACTTCTAGGACGGTCTAGTCAGAATGCGGTCTTGATATTCGTTCTTACCGGTTGACGGTTGCCTTGGAATTGGCATATTTACATTCAAGTACCTGTAGTTTTCTATGTTTACAAGCCTACTTTAACAAGGGATTTTTTTTATATTTCCCATAATGGCAAAATCATAAATGAATTTGACATATAGGTACACAAAGTCTTCATAACTTGTTCACCAAAACCACGAAATTGCTTTGATTTGATAAGATATTAATTTATATGATTAAGATTGATTGTGATAATGTAATTTGATATGTAAAAGTTTATTTTCCAACCAAATTCTATGTACTAATGCAGAGTTACCAACTTTCACTTGGAAATGGAGATAGAATACAAACTTGTTAAAATAATTTTTTTTTTGAGCAACAAATTTTATTAAAGAAGGCAACCATAAAGCTTTCTTGTATTTGCAAGGATCTCGCTTGCATTTTTTAATAAAATTTGTTGTTGTTAAAAAAAAAAGATATGTTAAATTGTTCATGGTCTCATAGAAGTAGAAATTTGAAGTCAATTGGATTTTCTATTTAGAAAATATTATCTTGAAATTTACTTCGTTGTAATTATTTAGTTTCTTTCTAAATGCTCACTAGTGGTTATAAATTCAGCTGTTAAAAAAGTGTAGGGAATTATCTTGAATATACAAAAAAACCAATTTGGCAATTAGAAGAAAGTTGGGGGGATAAATCCAAATAAGAGAAACCGCAACTTGTTTGTCAACCAGTGGGCTTTATTAACATATCTTGTGGGTACCATGTGTTGTTTTCCATTGATAATGTCGAAGCAAATATGTATAAAAAAAAAGTGCAGCACGTCGTTTTAATAATGTGATATGGTTTGTTTGCTTTTAGAAAAATAAATGCACAACACTAACATGTTTGAAATCAATTTGTATGTTAGATCTTTATCTTTGGATAAAATAATAAGTATTTGATTCTCGTATATCTAAAATTAAAATTTTATCCTTTTCTATACAGAGTTATTCTTACTAATTGGACCATCAAATGAGATAACAAATCATGGTCAAAATACGTTTTTAATGGATAAAACTTAAAAGTATTTTGTTATTGGGCATATATGGCTTGGATGTCGGGTATTTTTAATTTGTATAATCGTATGTTGTATATTCATATGATACATCAATATATAATAAGCTCGTTTAGGTTTGTCAATCGAGCATTAGTGTAGCTTCTAAACTCATTAACCTGAGTCTAAAATAAAATTTTACATTGATTTTTTTCTCATTATTATTGGTGTTGGGCCCACCATCCAAGTTGGGTAGTCCCTTATACGTCTCTCCATGTACATATGTATGCATAAAACTTTGTAAATATGTAATTATAAGAGAGCAATTTAATCTGAAATTCACATGTCAAATACAAATTAGAAGTACATTAATTATAATCTTCGTGTTTCTCATTAAATGCTAATGCAACTCATGTTGATTTCCCTTCCTCGACGGTTCCTTCCTTGGACACACAAAATAAAAAACAAACGATAGTCTTGAGTAAGACTTAGTACGTTGAAAAATATACCATTGAAAGAAGTATTGCAAACTTTTGGATTTCGTATTCTGACATATTAATGGGCTAGAACCAAGAAAGAAATAGAAAAAATACTTACATTTATTTGTGTTTTATAGCATATTTTATTTTATTTTTCTATCATAGTATTGTACTTTTATTTTTTGTTAAGACGTTATACTTCTAGAATTATACACGAGTATAGCAATGTACTTTTAAACTATCTATTCTATTATTAGGACATTAAATTTTGAAAAGTTCACCCAAGTATGTTGGCTAAAAATGTTTTGTGTTTGGATGACATTGTTATAACTAGATAAAATTTCCTTATTAGAGAACGAAATGAAAGTTTAATGTTGTAGTGAACTAATAAATAGAACTACATTGATATATCTTGCATTTATGTTTCTTGTATCTAGCAAATATTGACAGGCTAAATGCAAGAAATAGCCATGTACTTCCATTTTTTGCTTATTATATCATCATTCTTTCATTTTTTTTTTTCTATTATAGTATTATACTTTCATGTTTTATTAAAACATTGTACTTTGGATAATACATCGAACTAATAAATGATAGTATGCACCAATCACCATAAACTTTTTCAAAGTAGGATATGATATTTTTTGAGAACTATCCAATTATAGTTGTGAAAAATGCTTTGTATTTGTAACGTTCCAAACTTCAGGCCAAAATTTTCATTTTTATAATCAGAGTATAAGTATAGAACCAAATTAGTTTTCATAAAATATTCATTCAAAGTTAAAAAAACAACATGTCCAAAAATTCATAATGTTGAATCCCAAACAAATCATAAAAACAACGGAAGTCTCAATCATATGTCGATGTGATACGGTTACGCCGAGCTATTCCCTTTATCAACAAAAGTACTTGAAAAATATTTAACTTGAGAGAGTAAGCACAAAGCATAGTGAGTTCCCCAAAATACCATACTTTCATCACATATCTAGCATACAAGAAACGCGCTCGGACTAGCTCCATACGCCAGCAATAAAGACTCTTGGACTAGCCCTGATCCGTCCGGTTCACGGGCTCTCCTCACTCTATCACCAGCTAAGGACTCTCAGATGGACCCCGATTAGTCCAGCTTACGGGCTCTCCCAGATCCGAAAACAACTATATAGTCATAAGAACAAATCCTACAACTAAACAAACAACAAGCAAGTTTATACTAGCTTAACATACAGTTCTACCCTGATGGTAACTAGCTAATTACGCATGCAACGTTACACACAGTATATGAAAAAAAAACTCACTTGAACCATAGCTAAAAATACACACTCACGCGCATCCTCGAATACTCAATCAATAAAGACCACCTAAATCATCATTCGACATAATTTAGTGATTGAATCCAATGAAAGGTCAACAATTCAAATCCCTCAAAGTTGAACAAAAGTCAAAATGGTCAAAAAGTCAACGGCCAAAATCAATGCATCGTATTCCTATGCCCGTAGCGTCGCTACAGAATGCGTTCTAGAAAGCGGGTTTCACTAAAGGTTGCGTCGCTAACTCCAACTATTAGCGGTGCGATCTCCGATGGTTTCAAACCCTTTATTAATTGGTTAATTCGTTAAGTTAGGAGCTAGGGTCTTCTAGAATTCTTCCATTAATTCTGTAGATCCATAAAAATATGAACTTTATGGACATGCATGTTCAACCCAAACCCTAACTCAAAATATATCCATAACCACAACCAAGACCTTGCATGGCTTCAAGAGGGCTTGAGCATGCCTTTATCGAAGGTCTAGAAGTTCCAAAAAACGTCTTGAAACAAACTTAGTGACATGGAGTTTCCCACCTTCGGAAACATAGCAACAATGGATCATACAAGCCATAAACTACCTCTAACTACATTAGTTATTTTGTTTAAAACCTATACAAAAGCAACCTAGTTTAGGTTTTTAACAAAACCTACATTTATGTAATAATATGAATGAAAACATAAACTCTTAGCTAGATATGGGACATAAATATTGTTTGTTCGTCTTATCATTTAACTTTTTGTAAAATATTTAATTTTAAATATTTTATAAAAGATTAATTGATAATTATTAATGTTATTCAATGTTTTAAGTTCATCATTGATGATTAAGTAATTAAGCCCATATGTTTCTAGCAACTTAACATTAAATTTGAATAAAAATTCTTGCTTCTTAAAACCTTAATGCTATTTAAAATTAATTTGTAATCATCAATAATTAAAATGAAGAATCTTCTTTTAGTGTTATCACTAGTGAATTCTATTTAGTAATTACCAATGATTAATCTTATATATGTCATTTATAACCCACCAAAATGACATACGCAATTACTAAATATCAAGTGAAGAATGTGGTTACTCACCTTGATATTCTTGATTTGAAACAAGCTTCATGTGGGTGGTATTCCTTGATTTCTTTTCCGTTCCTAAATCTGTCCACACCAATAAACACACATAAGACTTCAATTTTTAGCAACTTTTCTATGAATTTTTCACACATTCAACCTCATAATTTATACTTACATGTACTAGCAACCATTAAACCATTTTAAGGCTTATGTGCACATTTAAAAGTTCATTATACTCTATTTAAGTTGCAAAATACCGCTTAAAGATAGCCTTTCTTTCTGCATACATTCACTTTCAAGAGTTTAGACATCTATTTTCCAACACATATAAGTAACTACTTCTTTACCTAATAAGACCATACATATTGAGGCTTTATGTAGTTGATTTTTAATGAATTATACCTCCAATGGATACCAATTAGCACTCATATATATCATACATAAATTATACATTAAATCACTTAAGCCCTGACTTCTTTTCTTCTACAAAATCATAATCATAAGAACATACCTTGAATTCCTACAGAAATGTAACCACTAGGGTTTGAAACTTATGAGAATCACTCTTTAAACCAACTTAGTACTCAAGTGTTTGCTGGAAATTCGAGTTAGGAGAGAGAGGTCGAGTTCTCGGTTTGAAGGGGTTGGGGTTTGATGTAGTTTGATGCATATGAAAGAAGAAGAAGTACCCCCACCTTCCTTGTTCTTGTTGTCGACACCAAAAGAGAGAGAGCTTCGATGCTCCCTTGCATTTACCTCACCTAACTTTAACTAATTCACTCCCTTGGTCCTTCTACTTAGCTTTTATTTTACTTCTCATATAAATAAAAACCTTATCATTTTAAGTATTTTACCCAAAAGACGACAATACTCTTCTAATATTTCTATTTCACAAAAAACGACTTAGTGTTACGAATTGAAGCGTAACCTTACAACTCAAAACTTAAATGGTCGAAAGGCTGGAATACATGAGATGCTATGGGAATAATCTTCCTGACAATCCAATGAATGCTCCTTAGGTTATTGTTGTAAACATGTGTACACATTTTAGACATTTATATCATGTTTGTGGTTTAGACCATTTTTAAAAGTTGTGTTATAATGAATAATTTTTAGATTTATGTTTATTGTCTTTATATATAAAATTCAAACAAATTTTGGTCATTTGTATTCGATTTTTCTGCATTTCAGGTAGAAAAATATGGATTCTTTTTTGTGCTTATTTTTTTATAAGTTGTACATTTCCTAAAAAAACTGTCAAAAAGATCTAGTCCTAGAAAATTCTTTTGAAACATGTTTCCTTAGAAATTTCTCGAAAACATATGTTTTTTTTACGTTCCTCGGAAAACCCAATAAAATGGATATGTGGGAAAAGTCTTCGATCTTCCGATAGAAAAAGATCCTCGAAAATTTACACAAATGATTTGTAGGAAATTTCATCGCAACAAGTTTCACAGGATGTGTTTTCCTATGAATTTCTTTCTAGACAACACCTGTTTTCTAGGAATCTGTCATTCAAAAACAACATGTTTTCTAGTAGTGAAAATCATGTATTTATTTTTTGCGAATGCTCCTTTGTTTTACCATAGAAAAGTTAAAACTCTCTGCATTAGTGGACATTATGTTAAACTTATTAAAAAGAAAATGAATTGTTAACAATGAACAAAATTATAGTATAATTAATATACTTTATAATTACCAAAGTCGGCATGAACAATGTTATAATATACCTGATACCTTATAATTAATATACCTTACAATTACCTTATAATTAATATACCTTACAATTACCAGAACTAAATGTAGTTCACTGGCTAATCATTGGTTTCCTATGCAAGAAATCGCCGGTTCGAATCACTCCGCCACTACCAATGTTTTTTTATTAAGCTTCTGTTTGGCTCCCCATTTAAAAAGTGCTTATCAGCTTTCTGCTTTTTAAAAAGCTGATAAGCTAAAAAAAGTGTTTGGCTCTCCAAAAGCATTTTTCATTTTGGCTTTTCAGCAAAAGGGGAAAAACTGTTTTCCAAAAGCTCCATATTCTTGGCTTTTCAAAGAGAAAATGACTTTTTACTTGCAAAATGACAATAATGCCCCCAACAATATGTAAAAATGTCCTTTTTAGTCATTTTACATATATAAAAGCTCATACAAACACTTTTTAAACCAATATTACCACATAAGCTTATCCAAACACTTTTTTAAAAAGCTATAAGCTCATAAGCACTTTTGCCCAAAAATGCTTATGAGCTAAATAAGCTTATCCAAACAGGGCCTAAATGGGTTAGAAGGATCCGGAGTCAAACCCAGCCCTTCTTCAAAACACACTTCCAAACCAATTCCGTCCCACCTCAAACTACTTTAATTTTTTTTTTGTCAATTAAAATATTAATTCCAAAACCTTTTTATTTTCAATTTTGACTTACCTTTTGTTTTTATCACAAATTTGGTTCTCACTGTAATTTTCTTTAACAATTTTGGTCCAACTTTTAATTCATTTTTTGGAAACCTTTTTAGCATATTATTTATATGTTTTTAAAAAATTAAATTTTTTTTAATATTAATTAATGTTTTTAAAATATTATAATTTATTCTATATGCTAACATATTTGTTTCAAGTATTCAACTTTTTACATAATTTATATATATTAGATACGCAATCTTATTAACATTAACCTTAGTTTAAATATCTATTGCAAATTATATATACACAAAGTTTCCATAACATCTTGTCAAAATGTTCACCTATTATCAAGATTGTAAAAATCGTTTGACGGTAGCTTGGCGGTCGAGTAGGGTTAATGGATTAATCGGAGACACTAAGTTATAAATGAAATTCTTTAAAAATAAATGAATATAACAAAATAGCAAAGGATGATTCATTTTATTCTTAAATACACATGAATGATTATATATTTGTGTATTTGCATTCTTTAATATTGATTTTTTTTTTCATATTTCTTAACTTATTAGACCGATATTGTAGGAACATTGTTTACTTGATCTGCAACCACGGGGTCTACATTATATACATAACAAAAAGCAACTCCGTAAATAATTGCTTTACCATTCACTTGGTCACCTCATCGGATTAACCGTTACTTTTATACTATTTGATCCAAATAGAATCCACCTTAATTTTTGTTATTATCTTGATCTGACTTTTAATTATTTTTATGAATTTGGTTTTTTTACAACTTTAGTCGATAGTATATCATATTTTCAAAATTGGTCTACAATTTTTTAAAATTCTTATTCTTTAATTTCTTACAAGAAAAAAATTGTTTTTCAATATTTTTTTTAAAACCTACTTTTCTAGACCGTTTTGTTTCCTTGTTTTTACTAATCGAATTCTATTTTTTACATATGTAATCATAGGTTATGTAATGGCTGTTATTCTCTATGACAATGCTTGAGCTTTCAAAAGAATCTACTTCATTGTAGAAATGTATTTTCGGTTTTTGTTTGTACTACGACTATACATTTGTTACACCATTACATTTGTTTTTGATCATATTATTGTATTCAATTGTTATTCAAAAATGTTTTTACAAAATAACATTTTGTAGGTTTATTTTTTATATTATTTTTACATCTTTGATTTATTTAACACTTTTCCGTCTTTGCAAATTGTTTATGGACCCCGCGGGCTAATACCCCGTGGTTACATATAAATTGAAGCACCATTTCAGTAGAGTAGTTTAAAAGAGATGATGGAGAGAGAAGTGATCCCTTGGCTTTGGATCTTCACAACATTAAAGTTTAAATCCCTGTTAAGGCTTCTCCTTCTTGCCTCTCGGTCCTAGATCCAGAACTTTCAGCGGATACATTTGTATTCAGTTGTTTGACATGCTACAACCCACAAATGACAAGATCCAAATTCATTGGAACCTCGGTTAAGATTTATATTTTTTATCAACGTCCATACAATCATCAAGTAGTTCACTGCTAGAAGGAAAACACCCTACTTTGGAATTCAATATTCGATAACATAAAAAGTTAAAAACGCAGATATTGCCAAATATAATGAACCGGCTTGATGTGTTAAATTCAATGAAGGTGTAGATTCTCTGCACAAAGACATTATATTTTAGTCTGTCTGTATTGCAGGAACAAAATGAAGTGCAAATCAAGACAAACCGAAACTCAAATGTTGATTTTGTCACACATTATTAATACGATCATGGATTGGCTTGAATTTGGTTAATTTCACTTGGCCATTCCATCAAACACACCTATTATCTGACCTAAAATCATTCAGCTGTTGCCAACACATAAACAACACAAATTATACACCTATTCAAGTAATACATAACCAGAAAATAATAGATTCAGATGTAAGTTTTTATCGAAAGTATTAACTTGATATCTTGTAGCATAATTGAATGAACACATATTTTATGTTCATACAATAATCATGGTATGAAAAGCAAGTAATTGTGCTATGAAGAGAAACGATAAGGCCGGGTGTATATCAACAAAAACGACGCCGTTGCGCCTACAGAACCGTCGAACTACGTATCATTTTTTATAGATTATTACACAACACAAAAACACATTCTACGTTCTTTTTCATTTGTCCACTTGTACACCTGCACCCTTACCATCACTCGCCCCTTCCTCCGACGGCGACCCCACCTTCACCTCGATAGTTTTAGGCTTCTTCGGCTCCGGCGGTGGCAGCTTCTCCACCATCACCTTCAACACACCGTCTTGATTCACAGCAGATATCGCATCCACGTTTGCATTTTCCGGCAAGATGAACTTCTTCAGCAGCTTTCCGACCCTCCTCTCCATCCTCACGTACTTCACCCCTTCTTCCTTCTCCCT
Organism: Cichorium intybus; assembly: GCA_023525715.1. Lineage (NCBI taxonomy): Eukaryota > Viridiplantae > Streptophyta > Magnoliopsida > Asterales > Asteraceae > Cichorium > Cichorium intybus. Next base: position 62,335,228 of record CM042015.1, on the reverse strand, counting down.
CCGCCTCTCGCCGCTCACCACCAGCACGTTGCTGTCCTCCACATGGACCTTAATCTGATCCGGCTTTAAGCCAGGCATGTCCACGATGAACTGGTACGAATTCGGGTACTCTATGATATCTGCCGGCGTGTTCCTCATCGCTTTAGCGTCACGAACGTATGCTTTCGACGGCGGGTGTGGTTTATCGGAATCAAGGTCGTCAGCGAAGTCAAACATGCTTGCGATAGCCGCCATCGTCGCCGGATCCATGCCAAATCCCCTCAAATCGATGTCCATTTCTTTGGTTTTACGAACTGATCAAGATTTGGTCGTATTAAGATCACGTAAGGAATTTATAGCTGCCCAAAGTTGAAAACCGAAGGCTCCATATGCTTCTTTGCAATCGTGTCAGGTTTTAGGTGATGGACAAATAGTCTTTACGTCATATGCCACCACGCTAGGGGATGATGCATATTTGGTCTGCCATGTGGCTTTGTGAATTGGGTTCTTTTACACGTGTAGTCAAGTAGCTACTTGTTTTTCCACGCAGGCACGTGAGTTCCTGTGTGTTATCCACGTGGACATAGCTCGATAGTTGATACAGGAAGACATCTAGACAAGGAAGGGTATATTGTTATTTACAGGAAGGTGTACGGATAAGTGGATAACCATGAAAATGACAAAAAAGGAAAGCAAAAGCGTTGATACAAAAGAGCTTTTTTATAGAGTTAAAAAACTTAAAATGAAAAAGCTTAAATTTTACCTTTATTATAAGACGAGTTTTTTTAATATGGGTTTTATAAAATATTGATTTAAGTTGTTTAATTGTAATTGGTTGAAAATCATTGTGACCCATCATATTATTGAAAAGGCTTTTAAGAAAAGCTTGTTAATTAACAAGCTATTTGGAAACCTCAAGTTTGAAAAAGTTTCATTAATAGCTTTTTAGATTTTCTTAAGCTTTTTGGGTTGAAAAAGCTTTTTAAAAACTCCCAAAAAGCTCATATTATAGATGCTCTTATTTTAAAATGGGTGATTCTATACATACCCCTGATATCTAATTGTATCATCTGATTTAATTTTTTGTCTTTTTGTAGTTTTTTTTTGTTTTTTTATCTATTTTGTTTGTTTGTTTGTTGTCTTTTTCTTTTTCTTTTATTTTATTAATAGTATTTGATTTATTATTATTATTATTATTATTAGAAAAACAATAAGAATGAATTTATATTTTATAATTTTTACGTTTTAGTAACAATAAATAATAGTTTTTAAAAGTAATTACGGCAATCGAACGACGTTTATAACTTTATAAAATTATGTTAAATTATACTAAAACGGTTATGTCAAATTTAAACGAATGTTAAATTAATGAATTTAGCTTTTATAATTTTTATGTTTTAGTAACAATAAACAATAGTTTTTTTAAAGTAATTACGACACAACGAACGATGTTTATAATTTTATAAAATTATGACAAATTATATCAAAACGGTTATGTCAAATTCGAACGAATATATAAAAATAACAATATAAATAATAATATAATGCAAAGTTTGATCCAATATTACGTCTAGGTCGACGAACCAACAATGACGGTTTCCGGCTAATAATAACATGAATTTCGATTACTTACAAATGGTATAACCCGAAGGATTTTAAAAAAACTAAATTCTAATTCAACCACTTGATTTATAAACGACTGAATAAATTCGAACGAATAAAAAAGAGGCATTAGATTATCAATAAACACGAACGGTTATAATTTTATTTTATAAAGCTAATAATAATAAATTTAATAATAATAATAACAATTATTATTATTATTATAAAGGAAAAAGACAATAAAAGACGAAACTGAGATAAAACAAATCATTTAGTCAAATCAGTGGGTGTATTAATTAAAAAACTAATAAAATAAAACCCTTTTTGATTTGATGGATTATTAGAGGGGTACAATATGAAATAGGGGTAGCTATAGCACAACTCTTCTAAAATTACAAGCATTTTAATTTATAAGTTTCCTTAATCTTTTCTTGTTGTAATTTAGACAATCAATTCAGAAATTACTATCGCAAACTAATTTTGAATAGCGGAAAAACCAAAAGTAAACGGATCGATAAATAATATCGAAAATTATGTACTGATTAGTCGCTAATAATAAGTTCAATTATTATTATATATTATCAAATTTCGTCCAGAAATCATATTCGATCCGACATGGTCAGATCTGACTATTGAAAGATAGAAGGAGACTGTCCGGTTATCGAATGAAATAAAATACGAGACACAATATTATAACTAACCTGAGGATCGTTGATTCTTTAGTCGTTGAGACTGCACGGATTGACTCCTGTCCTTAAAGGTTTTTACGACGCTCGTCGGCTGTAAGCTTTCCGCATAAAAATCTAGGATTTAATGCAGAATATCGCTTGCTCCAACACCTATGGAAGAACAGATAAACGCAAAGCGAATACTTGGAAACTAGAAAGACATCGTAGAGAGAGAAAGTAGAGAATTTTTGGTGTAGAATAAATGAGACCTATGTATATTTGCCGAGAATTACAGATGTCAACGGATTTGAATTTGAATTTGAAATTCAAATTCTGGATAAAAATCTGATCTGATTTCGAATCGAATAGTTATCCGATTCCAGACCTATCATATTGTCGTACCTGCCGCGGTCCGTTACCCTCCGCGACGCGGACCCGATGACTGGGTCGGTCCAACCAATCCGACCCGAACCTCGTTAAAATGAAAGCTCCTCAGCTCCTAGCGATGTGCAAAGTGCGCCATCTCGCGTCCACGGCCCGACTCGACGCGCGTATGGGCTTGGCCCATCCTTATCCACTTAAAGCCTTTGAATGCTTAGGAAAGGAATGAGGTTATAAACTCACAAAACTTTCTTTCCCTACAATGTGGAATAAAAGAAAAATCAACAACTTGTGATTACCTTCAAACTCCAACATTTTTATGGTCAAAGTTTTAAATTGCATCCCGTATTTTTTACTAGCGTCCTATGTATGCAATTCTTATAAAAGACCACGTTTATTTTTATTTTTATTTTTATTAATTTATTAAAATGGATAGCGGTTCAATATATATGGTTAACTTAAAAAATATTAAAAATATGAATGAGTATACATTAGAAATTTATAAAATTGTAAGACCTGTTTTGAAATCAGCCATAAGTACTATCCAACTAAGTCACTTGAACATGTTTATTACTTTTGTAAATATACATGGAGCCCAAAATCGTCTCTTTAAAAGAGTGTTTATGGAAAAATGAGAAACTCTAACATATATACACATTTGTAAGATTGTGCCGCACCAACGTGTTATACACAATCGTTTTTGCAAATTAATGGTCTAACATATCTTATCACCATTTCATATTTAGCCAAACTCTTTCTCATAAGGAAAAGGTAATTTTCATGTGTCGAATTAGAATATATACACAACATGGTAATAGTTATGTAATCATTCATAACTAATATATTAATTATATGTTTATATTAGGCTTTGCAGGATTTCAAGTTAACTAGTGTGCGCCCCGTGCTATGCACGGGTTAGGGAGAAAATTTGCGTGAAGAAAGGAAAGAAGGATGGTATAACGCATAAAATTAAAGTACGTTGCTATTTCTTGCACTTAGCCTATAAATAAACAATATCTAAAAGCACATACCCTGATACTTCTGTAATATTAGGAGCTGCGTGCAAAGGGTTGTAATCACCAGAGAGCTTGTAAAGAAGTGCCTACATAATAAAAGTGAGTTATAAAGTTATAATTACTTTACCCCAAAAATAGAAGGAACCACATATTCCTTTCGGAATGGTCCATTCCATTCCATTAGACAAAAGAAACAACATTTTTTTCATTCCAACGAAAAAGAATGATAGCATCTCTGAAAATCCCCACCTGGTTAGTGATTGTTTTAATGAAAATGTTAACATGCATCCCCTTCAAATATTTGCAAAAAATATTCCAGCAACAATTAACTCAAAAAGGCTCATGATACAATCAGTTAGTGTATAACAATAAATACATAGTAACTACTATGCCAACAACCAAATGTGTACTAACATTTGCTTCAGTTAGCTCTGTAAAACCCCCATTTTTTAACAATCGTCGTTATTTTTACAATATTCAGCAATTTTAATGTTAAGAAGAGATTGAAGGAATAAAGAAGAAAAACAAATAGGTATAAGGTTAGTGACTTTCTACATAAAGCCATGTTTTTGCTTAACCCATTAAGTCATATGATCAAGATTAGGTAAAAAAGAAATAACTCTTCATAGATTGATCAATAATTATATTAAGCAAAATGTAAATGAAAAGATGAAATTAAAACCAATATTTCTGAAAATATTAGGAGAAAATATTAGGAGTACAGTGCCTGGACAAGAATTCGCAGCTGTCTTTTCTTGTCCATAATCTAGTTTCTCTTATACCTGGCATATATTTTGTAATAGAGTCAGATTTCTAAAATATATTTTCGTATATGAAATGAAATTGTAAGCCTTACGTTGTGCCAATGAGAATGGTGGTGAGGAAGCGTGTGATAGCAGTACGAAGGAGCTTAAAGAGGCCATTTTCATCTTCTTTTTCAGGTAGCTCTCTCACCTATCTTGTTGAAGCTTAAGTCTACAATTGTTAGCTTCCTCAATTTGTGTAGCCCCTCGACATTGCTAATCTTGTTTCCAGTAAGGTACAGTTCCTTAATGAGGGTACAGTTAGATAACCCTTAAAATATACATTATTATAGAAACAATTAACAATCTACTTCCAACTTTTTTTCTTATATTGGCATTGTACTTTGAAAATCAACCAAGTACATTTCTATTTTTACCATTTAACCCTTCTATATTTAAAAGTTACGTTTCTTACCCTGTCCAATTCTTGAAATTTGGTTGTAGCTCATGTCAAGAATCCTTAACCGAGTTAGCTCTCGAAGGCCTTCAATGGCACCAATCTTGTTTCTTGAAATATCAACAATGTGAAGACCTTTTGGCAAGGGCATGGTATTATATGAACTGCAAAAACATTGAAAAAAAACTCCATTAATTAACTATTTTTATATAACGAAATTAAAAAAAAATGGAGGGATGATTGGTTATAATTTACAAACCTATGGAATTCCCAGATAAGTTCGTAATATGGCTTTTCAAGCCAATTATTGGTGTTTATTTTCTTATAAAATCAAATTTTAATGTATTTAGTTTGAAATTAATAGAGTAAGATCTTGAGCCAATATAGCATTATCATCCATTTTCCCAATTGCACGTATATTTGCATTAATGTCAGCCATCTTGTCCAATTTTCTAGTTGAACTTTAGATTCTCTAAATCCAACACTGCCACGAATATCCTAATTGACGGTCGGTTAATCTGCAATGGCATAATATGAAGTAGCTAATGACATAATTTCAATATGAACAACAAACAAATAATTTGAATAGTTACCGAACTAAAAGAAATAAATCAAACAAATAGATAGCTTCAAATTACAAAGAACAATGGATCATAAATAGCACCTGTACTTACTTGCTTAGGAGACGATCATGAGATCATCCATCATTTGCCTAAGTAATACTCCCATCGATTAGATTTTTGATCTTTGTAGATAAGAACTTGCAATTACGTTTGCTATATATGTATAAAAATGTAAGTATCTTGTTGTTATGTTAGTATGGGCTTCATATTGGTATTATCAGCAAAGAATTTAAGTATATTGCTATTATAGGTAAATAAATGTATCTACATTGATACTATAGTTAAAAGTAAAATACAATGGCTATAATGATGAAAGGAGTAAATTGTCATGTACTTAATACTTTGATTGTAATTTGGACATTTTCCTTTTCTATTACAAAGTACAACCCTAAATAAAAATAGCTTCCAGATTTGTTTACCTCAACCCTAAATAAAAATAGCATCACAATATAATAAGCTCACGGTAAACATTCAAAACCAATTACTGCAAAATCATGTAAAATGATATTATTCAATGGCTACCACCGTATGAATACTTTTAATAAACCAAGGAACAGAGTTGAACCCCTATTTTTATGCACCGTATGAAAAATATAAAAAGCATAAAAGAGAGAGTTGAGATACCTGTGAAATGCGATATGTTCACATGAAGCACGATAGATCTGAGCATATTTGAAAAAAAATAATATTGGAACCTTCACATGAAGCCTAGTACACAATAACAATTCACAATTAAAACCTCTTCAAACCACATATACTCCACTTCAACCTTCTTTTGACTCGTCTCGCTCATATGAATTTTGGGAAACTCAAAAAAGTACATCGAGAAGCAGAAAAACCAAAAACAAAACTCTAAAAACCCAAAATCGGAAGAAAATTAAATAATGTACTTTCAATTTTTACCTAGAATAGTAACCAACTTACATTCTTTTACCATTTAAATAAATAAATAGTAAAGAAATGTAAGTTGGTTGTTATTATGAGTGAAAAATAAAGTGTGTTGCCTTTAATGGTAGAAAGAGGTGTTTTTATAATGGAACTTACCAGCCTTGGTGGTTCAGAGAAGTCATCTCTTAAATAAGTTTCAGCTAATTCATCTAGGCTTCTTTTTATTCCAATTCCATCCTGTATTTGTAAATAATTAATATAACACTATGAATCAACGATTTTTAACATGGCAATGTATTTTGATGACAATTATTGATAATTTCATGAATAGTTCACCTGAACAGGCATTCCAGGAGGTTTATTGATGACAATAATTGCTGAATCCTAAAATAAAGAATAAAGGAAAGATGGTGATAATTTGAAGTGAAGTGATGAATATAATGAAAAGAATAAAAGGAAACATGGCTTTTAAGAACCTTATATAACTCAAGATCGTAACGCGTGTACTGTATTAGGAAGAGAAATGGTGTCTCAAGGTTTCATTGAGTCTTTGGCTGAGGCCTGAAGAAATAGAAAGTAAGATGAACATTCTTTTACAAATGGACACCTAAAAGTCCGATTAAAACTGTAGAAAACTTGTTTTTAACCCTTTTGACTCGAGATCATGGAGCTTGAACATCTTGATCACAATTGGAGCCAACAGAAGTTTCGCGTCATACCTGCAACATATCATTGTTACACAACGAATGAGCTTTTAATTTCAGTACATGATGTCTAAATGCATCAAACATTAAGTTTTAAAAGGAATGTGATACCTGTCTCAAACGGAAGAGCTTTTGCTCCGGATTACCCATTTGAGCGTCGTCGTGCTGCTTGCATCTCCTTCCACATCAAAGCAGGAAGCTACACCTGGGTCAGTACCGATGTATATTGAGCTCATAACAGTGACTGAACCCATTATTTAGTTGAGAAATTGAGTCAAAATAATGGCAAAATACACAAACAATATAATTTTAAAGGTCAAAATCGTTTAAATGGAAAAGAAATGGAATGTATTCGTTCGATGGGGAAACATATAAAAGAAAACAAAGAATAAAATTCACAAGATCGAAAATATGTAGATAGTTACAACTCATTCGGTCATTTGACATGTGGATAGTTAAAATTCATTCAATCGAGTCGATCCTAAAGTATTAACAGAATCATAAGATCGATTCTAACAAAAGAGGCTTGACAAAAGAATCTAACAGATAAGACACTTGCATGGCCTAATTTGCGAGATTAACAGATCCAAAATAATTAAAGTTTAAAAGAAACCGATTGACCTATGCCTACCGTCGTTTGACCTGCAGCATCGGCTAACAGACTCTAACAATCACATCAATTCTAAAAATCCCATCAGCTAACAAAAAATGAGAACAAACCTCATTGAACCCTTTTTCCCTTTGGAGACCATGCTGTCGTGAAAGATAGCCTGGGTCCCACTTCGATTACAACATTGTTGAACCATTATTTTTTCTCTTAGGAGATAAAACTTTCATAACCTAGGTTTTCTGGTTCGTAGGCCTCTCTTAGAAGCCATTTAAGGACTGAAAGTTCCTCAGACCACATTTACAATCACACTCTTCTTTAAATTTCGCATTTAAAGCATAACCTATTAATTCTACAACATAGTAAGTTAAAATCTGTAAGGGGATCATGGTCAACCCCAGCATCATGATATTCAATTAGAATGAACTGATTTAATTGACTTTTTGCAAAATATATTCACCATTTGAAAAGGGGTATAACCTATTAATTCTACAACATTGTAAGATCCAAAACCGAAAGCTTTGTAATCACTAATCACACTCTAGACTAAAAACAACAAACACTAAAATTAAAAGAAAATAGTATTAACTCTTACGTAAGTAACAAACAGAAATATAATTGCGTAACTCGTGTCAAAAGCTAATTTATTTTACAACTTGGTAAAAGGGTGAAACATGACTGCATAAATATTACATTCATTTGACAAAAAATGTTGTACCTTCAAAAACCAAAACCAAAAACCTCACAAAGCGATTCCTTTTCAATGGTTTGTGATACTTAATATCTCAAATAAACTCGAAAACAGCACCCAACGTCATCTAAAGAAAGAAATAGAATCATGCTCAAGCATGTAAGAAAGAATTAAAAATTAGATAATGCGCAATTTAAATTAAATCTCATGCTCCGACAAGAAAAATCGATTGAAGACGTATTGGACTGTACATAAGTCAAAGCATATGTGACAATAAAAGAAAAAATATGTGATTAATTACCTAATAGTTATTAAAATGATTCAAATTCTGATGAAGTCCCATGTTCAGATTGGCTCCATTGAAATCGACCAACAACGATAAATCATCCCCTTCTCCTTCTCCTTCTATTTAGTTTCTCAACATGATCAACATCAACTTCAATAATGCAAGTGTCATTCACAATAAAACCTCTACTGGGGTCATATAAATCACTAAGAACCATGAATGATGTGAACCCCCAATCACTCTCCCTTGCATGGAACTGGTGCTGTGTGTCTGTCAAAAGAAATATGTTATCATTACAAACTTCCCAAAATAACTTACACAAGCATAAGACATACGTTTCTTTATGGTGAACCTGTTTTCAATTTGATTAACAATAGCCAAACTGAATTGTGCATATCTGCTCCATCCATATGGCAATGATGATACCGGTTGCATATCCTACATGAAATTAAAATGATTACACGTTATTATTAATATATACGATATATAATAGTAACAAAGCAAAAAAATCAACAATAACCCCAAATCTGATATACAACAGAAAATTTGAATGTTAGGGTTGTTTGTATACCTGAAATCGGACTACACCCCCAACCACCATCCACCGACGCCGTCACCGGAGCTCAACACCACCATCGGCGGTGCCCCTTCGTGAAGACAGAACCGACAGCAGTGGTGGAGCGGCTGCCTCAGCCCTCCAACCTCACTCAGTCGACATCCGTCTCCCATCTTCCCTAGATTTCGCATTCAGTGAACCGCACACAATTGATTCCTCTATTTGTCGATCTCGCACCCTCTCTTCGTTTTCCCGTTCTCGCGTGAGGTGGATGTGAAGAGGGAGGAAGGGGTAGCAGTGGTGGCGGAGAAGGGGGACGAAGGTGAAGCGGTGGGAGGTTTCGCACAACCTATTGATTTGGGGAGAATGGGGCGGAAGAAAAACGCAACAAAAAGAAAACAACGGCACCCAAAAAAAAAAGTTACCCGAAAAAAAAAACGTACACAAAAGGCAAACAATTACGGGAATTAAATATATATATAAATGAAAAGGAGAACTTTGGAGTTTTGGCTATTGAAACCTTGAGGTGAATACACTTTGGAAAAAGACATACATACCAATTATTTATTATTGGATATGGTTGTTTCTTTTGATTTTGGTATTACATGCACAAACCTAAAAGAAAAGGTTAGGCCCAAAAGTATTTATAATAATTTTAAGAGATTTTCAACTCATTACACATTCACGTGTTTTGAGAGCATCTAGTTTTATGATTTGTCCTAGTTCGGTTATTTCCTTGGTCGGAACGGTAGTGGGGTTCACGTGGGTTCGGTTTCGGGATAGGGCGGTACTTCCGATACCGCCGCCCCGTGGGCTCGGGCTCGCGACAGATGGCCTTGGGCGGGTTGACATGTATTGTGGTGAAGTCGGATGATCTTGCACATATGTAAAAAAAAAAAAGCCTTTTACTACAAAAATTTAACTCACTCCTATAAATACCCTCCTCTGCCATTTAAAAATCACATTATTCTCTCAACCTTTTATAAAACTTTCTGTCTAGTCTCTCTCTAAATATAAACATTTCTCTATAGTTTTATAAAAAATGGCAGGCAACGGAAATAGGATGCTTCGCTCATGGACTAGAAGAGAAAATGTGACTTTGACAAAAGCCTGGCCGACACCTCCGAAGAATTGGATCTGACACACCCCCGCCTATTATGGACTCGTGTGGAGGAATATTTTCACACAAATATGGGCACGGTTCATTATCGGAGTAACCATATGCTTAACGTTAAATGGATATATTTGAAAAGAAAATTGGTACAATTTAACCAAATTTACGTTAACTATCTTTCAACCGACCAAACGGGACAACCGACGTTGAGATCGTGGAACAAGCGCTACAACAGTATCTGTATCTGGTGACACACAACAGAGAATTTACGCACATAGAAGCATGGAATGTTATGAAAGAGACACCTCGGGGTTTTTTTTTTAGTTTTCAGTATTTAGGTTTGTCGTATTTAGGATTTAATTTCTCGTATTTAGGATTAAATTTCCTGTATTTAGGAAGTTTTTTTTGGAATGGTGTGTCTTTTAATTAAATGTTATTTGACTTTTTAAATTTTATTTAATACGTATTATTTTATTTGAAATATTAAATTAAATATTAAATGATTTTTTTAAATAATAAATTAATTTAATAATCAAAAATATGATGTGACATACTAAAGATAATCAGTAGGCGTTGTTTGTTTTATGGCAATTTGAAGGGGCGATTGACGAGGAAATAAAGGACGTGGCATCTCAGATACGTTCTCAAAGTTACCTGGTAAGTATTTCTATCGTGATTTTAGCATTTTACAGACACTAAAACTGGATAAAGCTAAATCAATGGTGATGATCAGACTAATAGGGAGATATTCGACTTTAAGAGCATTCAACAAATGACGGAGTAAGAAGCTCACTTTGTGTCTGGTCCAATCTCCGATAAACCTTAATCAAACGCCGTTTTCCTGTAAGTTATTTGCCCTCTCTTTAATTGTTCTTCCGTTTCTTCTTTAGAGTCGTTGAAGCAATTTTGATTTTATTTTTGGTTTTATTTCTTTTAAAGTATAACATTTTTGATCAGATAATATTTTAATCAATGAGATAGAGATGCAATCCTTTTCTCGGGTTCATCAAATTGACTCCACTTTCATTTTCAAATTTGCAGATGAATTCCCGTCACAGAGAGTTCCCAAATCTAATAACAGATTGCAAACGTTCAGCAAGTATTTTCAAATTTCAGTGTTAAATCACATTTCTTGATCTTCATGCACACTGACATTTACTTCGTTTTCAGTTTATTTAATCATGTGGAGCAACACATCAAAATCGGCATTAATTTTTGGTTTACGGACATTTTCCAATCTTTCATCGTCATAAGCCAAAGATCTCAATATTAGGTTACTTAATTAATCACAATTTTTATTCGTACGTTTATCCTATTTTTTAACAGTTATCATTCAAATTTTCTGAGTTATTATGATGGTTTTGCGGGACTTACTTTGTTTCAGGTTCATTCTGGAATCACTACTTCTATCGAAAACTTACAATGATTGGCACAAATGCTTTTTGATCAATCATACCAGATTAATGGCTTTCCACTGGTTTTTGTGAATATTTGCATAAACGAGGCCAAGTTGGAAAAAAAAAATTACATTGTTGGGCCTTACAATGAAAACTAGAACCGTCAACACTGTTAGGTCTGTATGTGTGTGTGGTAATCGCTAAATGTCTGGTTCTATATGTGTTTGTGAGGTTATGTGTAAATACTGGAAATTTGGTTGGTATGATGGTGTGCAAACAACAATCGGTATAATATGAAAATTAAATTTACCAATTTGGTTACAAAAAAGGATTTACTTCTCTATCCTATGCTACATATATCATATGAGATCTATCCAGTAATTCACGATTTGTCACAAGCATCTGAATAAATTATGATGCTAACAAAAAAATTAGGAGTACCATGTTATATCTGGTTCGTTTTTTTGAAGAATAATTTTTCAAACTATAATGTTATCAGAGGCTTAAATTTCACATTTTTGTGGTGTTTTACTAGGTGCTGCTGGGTCTATCATTCCTACATGTTTACCATAACGCAAAAAAGGTGGGATTTCATAAGTAAGGTTATAACAATAAACTATCAGTTCTTACTTCCGTTTCTCCGTATTTTCTTACTTAGCTATCCTCATTCATGAAATGCAAATGATATTATAGATTAAATTATTTACTAAAATGTCCCTATTATGGAAGTGTAAAATATTTCTATTATTTACTTGATAGTGTAGATTAAATCATTTGTCGTGAATTTTATTTTGTTAAGTGAAAATGAAATAAATATTGCAGAAAAATGATAACAATCTCAGTACATATGGCGCAGGACGATTCCACATATCGAGGTCGTTCGACCTCCGTTGGGAGATAGCTCTTAGCCTGTTGGTTGCTTGTGGATCGTGGGACTATGCGGAAGAGCCTTCTGAGGGGGGGGGGGGTATCCCTAAGGAAAACCTTCCCCTTTAATAGACCGAAGGTCTCGGACCGTCTTCCCCCTTGGTGGAGATCCTGAAAAAAGGAATGGAGTTTCTCTAAGGACGACTCCCCCGTGGCGGTATGGGGGTTGTCCAGGGCCCGCGCCCCCCGCCCCAGCCAATCGCCACTTGGATGCAGGCCCGCCATCTTCTGGATGATATCCACCTTGACCTCGAAGAGGTCTTCCGCGAAGGTTGAGCCAAGCTACTTGTTAACTCTGGGTCCCATCCGTCCTGCCAAGAACTCGAACCGCCAACTCCGTTCACTGCCTTCTCTCCAGAACTCTAGTTTGGCTTGATTACTGGAACTCAAAAGCCCTAGCTTCTCTTACCTTCTAGAACTGTAAGGGAATTTCGGTAGTGAGGAACTGTCCCTCATGTTCCCTGCCTAATCTGAAAGACTAGCTCAGGTCAGAACTCATAGCTCAAACTCAACAGCCTAGCGAAGAAATCCCCAAATAAAAATTTCAGTGAACTATTGAACAGTGTGATTGATCAGACAAGTACCAAGGCTTTCGGTAGACTTCTTTCATTTCCGAATTAGCTTGCGACAAGTCCACTGGCACCGCCATAAAGAACGCTAACCGCCACCGGCATCTGATGCCATCCGATAAGGGAGGCAAAGAATTTTACCGATTCGAATCATTATGCGGAAGCTCAAATAGAAAACAGCACTACTGCCTTCTCAGCTGCCGGGGAAAGGGAAAGATATAATCTTACTGTATCCTCTTTGCTCGATCTCACCATCTTGTTTGTTCTCTTTGCGCGCTTCACTTTATCTAAAAAGGGGTTAGTACGATATCTTTATAACAAATGGACTCCCGGTTCAATTCAATAATTGTAATGTAACTTAGTAGCTCCCACAGATAGAAGAACCCCATCATTGGGATGCCAAACGATGGGTTAATAAATGAATTGCAATGGAGTTCTAGAAGGTTTGGGATGGGGTGGGGTTTTTTCCGTTTTTAAGGGATGGGTTCTTTTTAACCTATCACGTTCCGCCAGATTTCTTCCACCGATCCCTCTGTTCACGACACCTCCCTTCCTTCTTCTCTTCACGACACCTCCTGCTTCATTCTTCAACGAATTCAATCGGTGTTCGTCTCTTTCATTCCAATACTATTTTTTACTTTCGTTCTTTCTGCTTTTCTTTTGACGTGTGCGAACCTTTGTAGGCTAACCAGAAAATAAAATGGATCGAGTTTTTTGGAGTCCATGGCGATGCTTTGCTGCAAACGGATCATGATTGGATGTCGTCGTTTGGTGCGTTTTCTCCTCCTTCGTTTTTTGCTTCTAGACTGTTAAGATGTTCACGGCAACTTTCTATGGTTTCTTCCTGATTTCGACTTCCAGATTATCGTAAATATCAACAATCTGTTCAGCAGCAGGACCTTCAATTGTTTCGGATCCGACCCAGTTCCGATTCGAAATCAAATCAGAAGTCCCAAACATACACAAGTGCGTGATTGTTCTTCAAATCGGTAATTTCAGAAAGAACGATTTCCCACCAATCGTACTTCAAATCGGTTTTTGTAACTTGATTTTTTTTCGGTTCTTCGTATCCGCCATCGTCAATTTGTAATCGAATTAAACACTACTGCAATCCTCAGCAATCAAGAAGAGGACCACCAAAGCTACAACGGCACCGGTGGATGTTCGATTTTTTTTTTCTGTCTATCCGCTCCAGGGTTGAATCCCCACCTTACAGGTTCGACCCCTTCCCGTACCCTACATTTTATGTTTTACGCCTTACAGGGTTCAATTCCTTTTTTCTTTTATGATTCTCAAAATAAAGAGAAAAATCGTGCGAGTATAGACACAACCCTCTTGGACTGTAAGTACTACCTCTTGTAGATTTCGTGAGTTGCTTTTTATAATGGATAACAATTTTTGATATATTCTTTACACCAGGGTATGCCTATCCATTCTCTAATTGAAGATATCGAGGACTCATTCTCCGATTGAAGACATCGATGACTTTGTTTGGGTGAGTTTTAGGTTTTTTCTTATTCCGAAATTGCATAATTTATTATTAATTGCAGGGAACCCTCTGTAATTGATTGTGTGAATTGTAGCTTCTTTAATCCATATTGGTAGTTTAGTCTTTGTTAATGTGTGAAGATGGCATCTTCTTTCTTTATCGATTTTTTGTTAGCTTTGCTTCTCCTGCACTTAATAGTGAGCCATTTGCCAAAAGGAAAAAATATGTCCCACCTTATTCTGACTATTAGACATCTAGATTTATCAAACGAGTTGTATTTCACTTTAATTTGAACCATGGAAACAGGATTCCGGCGGACAATGGAATGAAAATGATGTTGTAAGCCATGGCTAAAGCGTGGGCAAAGGTTTTTCTTGAGAGGTCAATGGCAGTGACAATGTCTTCTAAATTGTTTTTTCATTACAACGTAGTCAGCGGCTTCGATTGCAATGTCGGTTACACAACCGATTGCCATTCCGACTTCCGCTGCTGCTAGGGCGGGTGAATCACTAATTCCCTTGCTGAACATTGCGACAATGCTACAATATTTTTTAAATGAACTGCCGTCTTTGACTTTTCGAGCCAACATTTCATCTCCGTGAATGTGTGTGTGTGTATGTGTGTGTGTGTTAACATGTGTCTGTGAGTGTCACCAAAAGAATTCTAGATTTTAGTTTTTTTTTCTATTAAGGCATTGTACTTCAAATATGTGCTCAATTAGAGCATTGTAATTTCTACTTTTTACTTCAACTTTGAAATATCAATTGAAAGATTGTGGATCTTTTTTTTTTACATTCTTTCGATAACAATATAAGTTTCCTTCTCTATTCACCAACTAAATGCATTCAATTGTCACATATCACTTTTAATTATCACCAACTGTCAAGGGTCACTTTTAGTTGCAAGATTGAAAATTCTTTTTAAGTTTTGACTTTTTTGTCCCTGGTAGTTTTTGACATTTTCCCTCCAAGATGCAGAACATGGGTTCTTTCAACATTTTGTTTTATTTAGCTCCTATTGATGCCTGAATGAATTATGTAATAATTTAGTATAATATTCCTTTTATGGATTTCAAGTTTTTGATTTTGGTTTGTTAAAAATGGGGAAGAATGGAGGTAAGAAGGAATTTACATCAACAAAATGCGCCAAAGGATCAGCTCCCAAATGTTTCCTATTGCATTACCAGTTCACCCCCATGGCGTAAATTTCTTCTTCCCCCTTATATTTTTTATGATGGTGTTTAGTATATTCTGATTTAATTCATGATTCTTATAGTCGTGAAAAAAGGGTGTTTCAAGATTCTTTATATGCTTTAGGGCACTATTTAAGGTTACTTACTTGGTATCAAATATCAATTCCTTCTGATTCTTGTGCAATCTTTATTCGGTTCCTTATTTAATTTAAAAGGTTCACATTACCTTTTTCAACCCCTTTTCACATAACTTGTGAAACGGTATCTTCTTTTTTTACTTTCTTTAAGATTATACTTTATCTACTTAATTATGGTAACCAAATTGTGTTCAGGTTTCAATTAATTAAAGAAAATTTTTGTGTTTACAGCTGAGGCTGTATTACTTGGATTTCAGCATTATTTAGTAATGCTCCGGACAACTGTTATCATTCCCACGACATTATTTAGTAATGCTCCGGACAACTGTTATCATTCCCACGGCTCTGGTTCCTCAAATGGGAGGTGGCAATGTAAGACATAAATATGTAATTTGTAATATTTATTTGTTAAAAGTTCACATGTTAATTACCAATTGTAAATTAAATAAAATGGATATTTTTTGTATGATTTTATTAGAAGGAGAAAGCTTAGTCATCCAAAGTTTGCTTTTTGTTGCGGGGTTGAACACATTGCAGCAAACACTTTTTGGGACTCGGTTGCCTGCTGTGATTGGGGGTTCATATACTTTTGTTGCACCTACAATCTCAATAATTTTATTGGGTCGATGGAGCGATCCGGATCCTGTCACGGTTTGTGAACCGAATTCCCTTAAATCTTGAAAATGATGGATGTTACGGCTTTTTTATTTAATTTTAATTCTCATTAATGGTTGTATGGACAAATGATGTTTAAAAAGTATTTGAGAAGATGACGACACACTTGCGAAACGGTTAGAAGTTACCTTGTTAGGTATGGAGGCTGTTTTTTCTAGTCAAAGAAGGGCAAGAAAAAAAAACATTTTTGCTACCACCCAATGTTGAGTATTTGTCATCCCTTATGCCTATAAATACTAGGCTTTGGTTTGAGAACAAAACACAACTCAACACACAAAAACACAAGAAACACATAGATAGATATATCACGATTTTGTGAGATAGTCTTTTGTGCAGAGTTCAGTTTGACAGCCAAAAGTGCGAGTGATATTTTCTTGTGAGTGGTCAGACTACAAGTGCAGTTTAGCCTTGTATGATTGTAGTGTTTTCTTGCTGTTAATAAAACTCTCTCTCTCGTTCGCCCGTGGACGTAGGTCGTGATCCCGTGACCGAACCACGTTAAATATTGTGTTCCGATTTTATATTTTCGTTTACCGTTTTTTGGTAATTTTTATTCCGCTCGTGTCACCGAAATCAAATATCGATTTGTTTGAAGTACTTAACTCGTTTTGTTATATCCCAACAAACTGGTATCAGAGCTCCGGGTTTAAAGGAAGTCGTATCTCGCGTATGCTCTGTGGTTGCAGCTTAGTCTGATCTTCCACATCAGAAACGAGGTTTCGATTGGCCTTATAAAATATTGTTTTTTTAGCTATGGCTGAAGATGGGAGAGTTAAGATCGACAAATTCGATGGTCACGATTTCGGTTTCTGGAAAATGCAAATCGAAGACTATCTCTACCAAAAAGGGTTACATGAACCTCTGTCTGAAGAGAAGCCTTTTCACATGAGGCCGGAGGATTGGGAATTGTTAGACCGGCAGGCTCTTGGTGTGGTGAGGTTGTCATTGGCAAAGAACGTTGCTTACAACATTGTCAATGTGAAGACAACTCATGGGTTGATCAAGGCGCTATCTGACATGTACGAGAAACCCTCGGCGTCGAATAAAGTTTTTCTAATCAGACAGTTGGTAAATTTGAAGATGATGGAAGGTAGTTCAGCAACTGATCATATAAATGAATTCAATTCAATATTGTCGAGGTTAATATCGGTTGATATTAAATTTGAAGATGAAGTTCAGGCATTGCTGCTACTATCATCTTTGCCTGAAAGTTGGTCCGGTACGGTCACAGCAGTCAGCAGTTCAGTCGGAGGTGCTAAGCTGACGTTCGAAAGCATTCGAAATTTAATCCTTAGTGAGGATGTGCGCAGACGGAGTATCGGGGAATCTTCCAGTAGTCTTCTAAGCGCTGAAGACAGGGGAAGGAAGTCCAACAGAGGAGGCGGTGGTAGAGGAAGATCAAAGTCGAGAAAGAGAGGTCAGTCAAAGAACAGGTCGGATATTACCTGTTGGAACTGCAAGGAGAAAGGTCACTTCAGAAATCAGTGCCCAAAGCCTTCGGCAGACAAAGGCAAGAAGGAAGTCAATATGGCAGTAGATTCTGAAGATGATGCGCTCATTTGCTGTGTTGAAAACTCAACAGAATCCTGGATCATGGATTCTGGTGCGTCGTTCCATGCTAGTCATTCCAGAGAAGTAATGCAGAATTTCCGGCAGTACAAAGGAAAGGTCAGACTAGCAGACAACAAGAGCCTGGATATTACAGGTCTTGGGGATGTGGTCCTCAAGACAACTTTAGGTGCAGATTGGACTTTGAAGAATGTCAAGTTCATTCCTGACTTGAAGAGGATGTTAATATCCGTGGGGCAGCTTGATGATGAAGGTCACCATGTTACATTTGGTGATCATCAGTGGAAGGTGACAAAAAGAAATTTAGTTGTTGCTAGAGGACAGAAGCGGGGTACACTTTATATGGTGGAAGTTTCTGATGCCGAAGCACACGCTGTTGAAGAAGTTGGGGCATCTACTCTATGGCACCAAAGACTTGGGCATATGAGTGAGAAGGGAATGAAGATGCTAGTTTCCAAAGGAAGAATACCAGAGCTGAAGACTATGAAAGTTGATTTCTGTGAGCCATGTGTTCTTGGAAAACAGAAGAAAGTTACTTTCAAGAAGGTTGGTCATCAGCCCAAGTCCGTGAAGTTGGAGCTAGTTCATTCAGATGTCTACGGTCCCACTTCAGTTTCTTCAGTGGGAGGATCCCGATACTATGTCACGTTTATCGACGATTGCACAAGGAAGGTTTGGGTTTATTTCTTGCAGCATAAGTCTGAAGTTTTCAGCACTTTCAAGAAATGGAAAGCTACTGTGGAAAATGAAACAGACTTGAAGATCAAGTGTTTCAGATCAGATAATGGGGGCGAATACAGTAGCAAAGAATTTGTTGATTACTGTGCTAACCAGGGAATCAGAATGCAGAAGACAGTTCCAGAGACACCTCAGCAGAATGGAGTAGCTGAGAGGATGAACCGTACATTGAACGAAAGGGCTAAAAGCATGAGACTGCATGCAGGTTTACCCAAGATGTTCTGGGCAGATGCGGTCAGCACAGCAGCGTATTTAATCAACAGAGGACCCTCAGTCCCCATAGGGTTCAAGATTCCAGAAGAGGAATGGCAAGGTCGTGATATTTCTCTTAAACACTTGAAGGTTTTCGGTTGTGTCTCTTATGTCAAAGTTAAAGACTCGGAGAGAGACAAGCTAGAGGCAAAAGCAAGGAAATGCACTTTTATAGGCTATGGGTTGGATGACATGGGGTACCGCTTCTGGGATAACCAAAATAAAAAGGTTATCAGAAGCCGGGATGTGGTGTTCAACGAGAACGTCCTATATAAAGATGAACTTGCAAAGAGCTCAGGCAGAAACAAGCAACCAGAGAAAACAGAAAGTCAAGTCGAGTTTGAAGAAATCTCTGAAGATGACGTTGTGAAACCTATCAGTACTCCAGAGATAGGTGAAAGTTCAGGAAGCAGTGGGAGCTCTGATGTATATGGAGATAGTGGGAGCACAGATGACAGTAGTTCTGAAGACGGGGTTGCAGATGATGCAGAGACCTCAACTCCTACTATTCGTAGATCCACTAGAGTACGAAGACCTCCAGTCAGGTATTCTCCTTCAGCAAATTACTTGTTGTTGACTGAGAATGGTGAACCTGAGTCCTATCCAGAGGCCTTAAGGATGAAAGATTCCATACAGTGGAAGAGGGCTATGGAAGACGAATTGAGCTCACTTGACAAGAACCAGACTTGGTCTTTGGTCAAGCTCCCAGCAGGGAAGAAAGCACTGCAGAACAAATGGGTGTTCCGGGTAAAAGATGAGATTGATGGCAGTAAAAGATACAAGGCACGATTGGTGGTCAAAGGGTTCCAACAGAAACGAGGGGTCGATTATAATGAGATCTTCTCCCTAGTTGTGAAGATGACTACAATCAGAATCGTCTTGGGAATTGTAGCCTCTGAAGATCTCCATCTAGAGCAGCTAGATGTGAAAACAGCTTTTCTCCATGGCGACCTGGAAGAAGACATCTATATGGCACAACCAGAGGGTTTCCCAACAGTTGGTAAGGAAAATCTGGTGTGCAAGTTAAAGAAAAGTCTGTATGGATTGAAGCAAGCTCCAAGACAGTGGTACTTGAAGTTTGATAGCTTCATGCAGAGGAGTGGGTATCACAGATGTGAGATGGATCACTGTTGCTACTTGAAGAAATTCAACTCCTCTTACATCATCCTGTTATTATATGTTGATGACATGTTGATAGCTGGATCCGACATGCAGGAGATCAACAAGCTTAAGAAGCAGTTGTCCAGAGAGTTCGAGATGAAGGACCTAGGGGCTGCTAAGCAGATATTGGGCATGAGCATAGCCAGGAACAGAGTTACCGGTACATTAAAACTTTCGCAAACAAAGTACATCAAGAAAGCTTTAGAAAAGTTCAGCATGGCAGATGCCAAGGCCAGAAGTTCACCTTTGGGAAGTCAGTTAAAACTCTCAAAGAAGCAATCCCCAAAGACGGAAGAAGACAAAGAACAGATGGCTAAAGTTCCTTATGCATCTGCAGTTGGTAGTTTGATGTATGCAATGGTATGCACAAGACCAGATATTGCTCATGCAGTGGGAGTAGTAAGCAGGTTTATGTCAAATCCAGGAAAAGAGCATTGGGAAGGAGTAAAGTGGCTGTTACGCTACTTGAAAGGAACAGCTGAGATTGCCCTATGTTTTAGAAGAAAGGGGGTAGTCTTAGAAGGGTTTGCCGATGCAGATTTGGGTGGATGTGCGGATTCGGGTAAAAGCACAACGGGATACGTTTTCACAATCGGAGGTACCGCAATCAGTTGGATGTCCAGGTTACAGAAGAGTGTTGCTCTTTCAACCACAGAAGCAGAGTATATGGCTATTGCAGAAGCAGCCAAGGAGCTTATATGGTTGAAGAACTTCTTATCAGAACTTGGATTTCAACAGGAGGATTGTGTACTGCATTGTGACAACCAAAGTGCAGTTCACCTGGCAAAGAATCCGGTGTTTCACAATAGAACGAAACACATTCAGATGAGGTACCATTTCATTCGAGAGTTAATCAATGATGGAACTCTGAATCTGAAGAAAATCCTTGGAACGAAGAATCCAGCAGATATGTTCACCAAGGTGGTTACCATAGAGAAGTTGAAGTTTTGTATGGCTTCAACTGGCCTTCTAAAAGTTTGAAAAGAAGGGATGGCAGGAACGAGAGAGATTGGAAACATGTTGCAGGAATTGGATGGCAGAGAATGACCAAGTTGTTGAAGCCTCCAAGTGGGAGATTGTTAGGTATGGAGGCTGTTTTTTCTAGTCAAAGAAGGGCAAGAAAAAAAACATTTTTGCTACCACCCAATGTTGAGTATTTGTCATCCCTTATGCCTATAAATACTAGGCTTTGGTTTGAGAACAAAACACAACTCAACACACAAAAACACAAGAAACACATAGATAGATATATCACGATTTTGTGAGATAGTCTTTTGTGCAGAGTTCAGTTTGACAGCCAAAAGTGCGAGTGATATTTTCTTGTGAGTGGTCAGACTACAAGTGCAGTTTAGCCTTGTATGATTGTAGTGTTTTCTTGCTGTTAATAAAACTCTCTCTCTCGTTCGCCCGTGGACGTAGGTCGTGATCCCGTGACCGAACCACGTTAAATATTGTGTTCCGATTTTATATTTTCGTTTACCGTTTTTTGGTAATTTTTATTCCGCTCGTGTCACCGAAATCAAATATCGATTTGTTTGAAGTACTTAACTCGTTTTGTTATATCCCAACATACCTCACTCTCGTCTTCAATGGGGTCTGCTCTATTAAGTTGTTCGTTTTGGATCATGTCAAAAAAAAAACATAACATTGGATTATTTGGAAGTAGAAGACTTTACTATTTTTTAAAATTACAAGCAAGTCCTTAAGATTTTAAAATTACAAGCAAGTCCTTAAGACTTTCCTTCTCTTGGTTTTCCTTCAGACGATAGTAGTGATACTTCTTACATTTCTATTAAGATATGTATCAAGTTTCAATCCAGACACGGGCTCAATCTAGTTGAAATGATTTTCAACCGATTTTTAACTTCAAATAGCTTGATATATTATATACGAATTGAAACAAAACGATCCAAAATTTAACTCATAAACAAGCACCATTAGATTAATCACACCAACATCATTAGACAAACAAAGCAAAACAATAAACGTTATAGATATCGAGTAACTCGTCTTCGAAGTTCGAACCCATATTACTACACTATGATCCTGTTCACAGGAATCCACATCATTCATAGAAATCTCACCGCATAAGGAATCCCGATCCCGTTCTTCAAGCAACCTGGACATGAATTGTCTTCGGCTTCTTAGGCTCCGGCGGCGGCAGTTTCTCCACCGTTACGGTAAGCACTCCATCTTGACAAATCGCAGATATCTTATCCATGTCTGCATTTTCCGGCAACGCAAACTTCCTCATAAACTTACCAATCCTCCTTTCCATCCTCACGTACTTGACTCCTTCCTTCTCTTCCTGATCATGTTCCCTTTTCCGTTCACCACTTATCACCAACACATTCTCGTCCTCGACCTGGACCTTGATATCTCCGGACTTCAGACCCGGCATGTCGACGATGAACACGTAAGAGTTGGGATACTCCTTCACATCAGCCGGAGTTGCAGCCATTGCTCTGGCGTCACGGACGTAAGCGCGAGTGGGTCCGGAGTTGGTTGATTTGTTGTTGGTGGTGTTGTCGTCGGTGGCGTCGAGGATGTGGTGGAGGTTGCGGAAAAACGGGGTGTCGAATCCCATTAGACTGATATCCATTTCGATTGTTGTTGATGATCTTTTTCCAAATTCGAGCGCTGTTGAACAATTGAAGCAAGAGTCGAGATGTTATTTGATTGTAGATTGAGGAAGCGAGCATCGTGATGGTGGATTTATAAGGTGGAGAGAAGAAGAGGAAGAAGAAGCTGTAGTTTCTGGAAAGAACGGGAAGAGAAAAGGTAGAGGAGGCGCTTCTGGTAGATTCTTTAAAAGACATGGGCCATCTTTTAAACTCGGTAGGATTTTTAGTCCGTTGGATTGCTTATCTAGTAATATAGAATCTTAGGGAAGTTGTTTTGAATAACTTATATAGTTAGATTATTATATATGATTTTATTATTATTTCGATGTCAATGTTTTTGTTGTAAATAATATAGATTATCAAACTGATAAGGGTTTATTTCATAAAAAACTTTATATTTTCAATTTTTTTCTGTTTAAACCTAAAACTTTATTTTTTTTTCAAAAAAGACCTAAATTTTCGAGAAACTTTTTAATTTAAACCCTTAACCGGTTTTACAGGTTATACATATATTTTTTTTTCAGAAAAAACCCTAATTTATTTTCTTTTTTCCGAAAAAACCCTCAATTCCAGTGATTTTTTCACAAAGAAATTTTTTTATTCGTTTTTGTAATTGACATAACTTTCATATACGATGTCCAAATTCTACGAACTTTATATCCCTGGAAAGGTCGTAAGTAATACTACAACTTTGCTTTACTGACTTTTGTTTGAATATGTTCAGATATTTCGCTACACTGACTTGTTTTCTTATAATAGCTGTATCTTTTGCATACGAGCTCCGTTTTCGACGTTCTATAAGTCGACGGATTCGTAAACACGAATACATCGTGTAATAAATATTATTTAAATCAAAATATTATTTGTATGATTTATCGAATTTTACGATACTGTTGTCTATTATTCGAAATTATAGCGTTTACTCGATAATTGATTCAAAATAACGTATTGTAGTATTATAATTTCCAATAATACATTAGGAAAGTTTTGAAAATTACATTTCAACGTATTATCCTAATTTGCGCTCTGGTTGACATTTGTTGACCAAATTTGACGGATGTCACAGACGGGGTCGCAAGAAAGCGACGACGTGGCACTTTTGTGGTTGGAGTTTGAACGGTACAATTTAAACATTCACAAGCGGATGGAATTTGAAATAAAAAGGCTTATGAAGACAAACAACGATCCCGCCATGATCGACAACGAGCCCGCGAAGAAAAACAACGACTAAAAAACATAAAGTTTTTGTCGTCGACTAAAAGACCCCAATTTTTTTCTTTTTTTACGAAAAAAACCCTCAATTTTTTTTTCCTAAAATTTTTTAATTTAGGCAATTTACGAGGTTATGCACTGGCTCGTTGTTGATCATGGCGGGCTCATTGTTTGTCTTCGTAAGCTTTTATTTTTCAAATTCCATCCGCTCGTGAAGGTTTAAATTGTACCGTTTAAACTCCAACCACATAAATGTCACGTCGTCACTTTCTTGCGACCCCGTCTGTGACATCCGTCAAATTTGGTCAACAAAGGTCAACCAGAGCGCAAATTAGGATAATACGTTGAAATGTAATTTTCAAAACTTTCCTAATATATTATTGGAAATTATAATACTATAATGCGTTATTTCAAATCAATTATCGAGTAAACGCTATAATTTCAAATAATAGACTACAATATCGTAAAATTCGATAAATCATACAAATAATATTTTGGTTTAAATAATATTCATTACACGATGTATTCGTGTTTACGAATCCGTCGACTTATAGAACGTCGAAAACGGAGCTCGTATGCAAAAGATACAGCTATTATAAGAAAACAAACCAGTGTAGCGAAATATCTGAACATATTCAAACAAAAGTCAGTAAAGCAAAGTTGTAGTATTACTTACGACCTTTCCAGGTAGGGGTGTTCAAAAATATCCGTATCCGAATATCTGATCCGAAAATCCGATGCTAAATTATCCGAAAAATCGGATATCCGAATTTTCGGATATCCGAATTTTCGGATTCGGATTCGGATAGTGATTTTACAAAATTTCGGATATTTCGGATATCCGATATCCGAATTCGAAAAAATATATTTTCTTTTTTATATATATTACTATGTTTCGTCGATTAATCTCATACTTTTTTTTCCTTCGTTTGGTTTTGAATACCACAATGTAATATCGAATATGTTTATTTTAATATATTTATTGGATAAATGAATTTTTTAGGCTAATTTAATTAAATTTAAATTTTTTTTATTAAAATCGGATATCCGAATTGATATCCGAATCCGAATCCGAAATTTCGGATATCCGAAATTCGGATATCCGAAATTTCGGATACGGATTCGGATATTAATATTCACTATCCGAAATTTTCGGATATCCGAATTTCCGGATATCCGAATTTGAACACCCCTATTTCCAGGGATATAAAGTTCGTAGAATTTGGACATCTTATATGAAAGTTATGTCAATTACAAAAACAAAGAAAAAATTTTCTTTGTGAAAAAATCACTGAAATTGAGAGTTTTTTTCGGAAAAAATAAAAGAAATTAGGGTTTTTCTGAAAAAAAAAATATGTATAGCCTGTAAAACCGGTTAAGGGTCTAAATTAAAAAGTTTCTCCAAAATTTAGGTCTTTTTTGATAAAAAATAAAGTTTTAGGTTTAAACAGAAAAAAGTTGAAAATGTAAGGTTTTTTATGAAATAAACCCAACTAAGAATTATTGAATTATTAAATTTATATGAAAAGATACAAAAGCAATAAAGAGGACTAAAAATTGTTTCGCACATGCCGAATATCCAAATCATTATATATATATATATATATATATATATATATATATATATATATATATATATATATATATATATATATATATAGGGTAAAGTTCAATTGAGAACCTAAAAAAGCCTAGGAACCTAAGAACCTATTTTATGAACTTTTTTTCTACACAATATTTTTCAAAAAAAAATATACCAAAATTTTTGTTATGATGCGTCTAGAAGATTTCAAAAAAAAAATTCAAAAAAAAAATCATTTTTTTAATTTTTTTTTCATATGAGTTTAGGGTTTAGAGTTTAGGGTTTAGGGTTTAGGTTTAGGGTTTAGAAATCTCTTAGACGCTTTAAATAAAAAAATTGGATGCAAAAAAAAATCATTTATTATTATTTTTTTTTTCATATGGGTTTAGGGTTTAGGTTTAGGGTTTAGGGTTTAGGGTTTAGGGATTAGGGATTAGGGTTTAGAGTTTAGGGTTTAGGGTTTAGGTTTAGGTTTAGGGTTTAGGGTTTAGGGTTTAGAAATCTCTTAGACGCTTTAAATAAAAAAATTGGATGCAATTTTTTTTGAAAAATATTGTGTATAAAAAAAGTTCCTAGGTTCCTAGAGTTTTTTAGGTTCTCTCATGATCTCGACCCTATATATATATATATATATATATATATATATATATATATATATATATATATATATATATATATATATAGGGAGAGGTTCAAACGAGGACAATTAAAAGGTTGAGAACGCGAGGACAATCTGAGCCAATCATTTTATAGGGACATAAATGAAATTTTACAATGCATTTAAATATGGATAATCTAGATAATTAACTAATTCCTAAAATAGTGGAATGTAATTTAATTTAAGGATTTTTTCCTAATTTTCGAAATTTAAATAAAACCCATTTTTTTAATTATCAAAAATTAACAAAATTATCATTTAATATGATTTTTTTCGTTTTTACCCATTAATCATAATATTTGTAATCATGGATGAATAAAACATAATTTTAATCAATAATGAATACGGATGTAATCATAAATGAATAAAAAAATTTAGAGAAAAAAATCAATACTTCATAAATACATATACATTTATTCATAAATGAATAAAACAACAAAGGAAAAAAATTACAATGTCATAATTAGGTATTTTTTATAATCATAGATGAATACAACAAAACACAAAGAAAATGTCTTCGATCATCTTCTACGTCTGCTTGTGTTTGCTCCTTCTTGTACGTATGTCATTTTTGTGCAATCTTCAAAAATTTGAGAACCAAGTTCCTAATGTGGCTTAACCTGATACATATATTAAGATTCATTAATGAATACGATTGAAAGTTATACATCTATACATATAATTATCAATAAATAACAGCACACATATGCACATGTAGCAAATATATTAACATTCATTGATGAATAATTGTATGGATCATCTTTACAAGCATATTCATTGTGGAATACATGTATGGAACATCTTTACAAGCGTATTCATTGATGAATACATGTATGTATCATCTTTATAGGCGTATTCATTGATGAATAATTGTATGGATAATCTTTATAGGCATATTCATTGATGAATACTTGTATGAATATGTGGATAAGCATACTATAAACCCCAAATTCACCAGTGAATAAGCATACTATAAACCCCTAAATTCATCAACGAATATATGGATAAGTATACTATAAACCCCTAAATCCATCAATGAATATTGTGTCACAAATGAATTCCGATACAAATTCCCAAAATAGAGAAAACTGAAGTGAAACCGGATGTTGAATCAAAATTGCACCAATAAACGAATATCAAAATTGCAATTTTAAATATAAATATTACTAAGGAATGTCACAGTTAACGAACCTGGATGTTAAATGTACAAAACATATAAGCCCTAACACATCCAACAATTCGAAATCACTCGATCAATAAAAAATGCTAATGGCAAAACCAATAAAAAATCAATAACAAATGCTAACGGCAAAATCAATTAGTGGAAAATTGTTTTGGAAAAACGAATAAAAAAATCAAATTAGTGGATTACCAAATGAATCAATTAAACCTACATAAATTAAGGAATGATTAGTTAAATGCATTAGTAAAATACCTAGTATACCCTTACCAGCTTTTTATATTTGCATAATGATACCTTGAATATTTTATATTTACATAAACGGCACAATCATATTAACCATCGATCTTATAATTTAGATGGCTGAGATTTGTCCTCGCGTTCTCAACCTTTTAATTGTCCTCATTTGAACCTACCTCAAAATATATATATATATATATATATATATATATATATATATATATATATATATATATATATATATATATATATATATATATATATATATATACATATATATATATATATATATATATATATATATATATATATATATATATATATATAATTGTTGCCTCCAAATGAACAATACAACTTTAGTTTATTACAATTTTTATCCCTGTAGTTTTACCATTTTAGTTTATTACAATTTTTACCCCTGTAGTTTTAATTTGTATAATTATAGTTTTAGTCCCTATAGTTTTAATTTTTATTAATTACAATTTTGGTCCCCATAGTTTTGTTTGCCAGTTTAACATTGTTACAGTTTTGACCCCTGTAGTTTTAATTTGTTGACTTCCATAACCGCAGCAACACGCGGCTCCCTTCCGCTCGTTGTTGTTAATATTTTGAGTTTGACCTTGCATTTTAAAATTCTATAGTTAAAAGAATTATCATGATCACGTTATAATCTATCTGAATGAAGATTTTTATTAGGATTGGGGCCGCTCCAATGATTTTGTATGCCCCGGGCGAAATGGCGTAATAATGCTCGATTTTTATGGGGTAGACCTGGTCCGAGCCATTACAAGTTATAAATTAAAAATCAATAATGTAAAAGAAATGTTTAATTGAAAGACTCATGTTTATACAAACTTGACTTAATACAAAATTTCTAAATTTTTTAGGAAACAACATAAATTAACACTAGCTAAAAAACTATCCTGCAATAATAAAAATTACCAAACCATTCAATCTCTTTTGAGTCAAGATTACCAAACCGTTCAATCTTTTTTGAGTCATTCTACATCGTAGCTATAAGTTCAACTTCAAAACGTTTCTTTCCACAAATGCTCATAATAGGTACAATCAATAAAATCTTGTATGCAAGCAAACATTTAAAAACATATACAACTTTGCAACTCCATAATCTAAATGGATGTCCAAGCGATAGTACCAAATGATAAAATATGAACACTAATTAGTAATTCCATCGATGGCTTTTAAAAATGAAACAATAAGCTTTTTAGTCTTTTATTGGTCCTAATTTGCAGCAAATTAAAAAGTAAGAAGGCCATTAAAAAAATCAAACTACTAAACACACTAACACAGCAACCATAATTGTTAAATACCAATATTAATCAAGGTACACTAAACACAGCAGCCATAATAAAACAAACTGATATTTAAGAATTTAAGGAATTATCGTTTAAAATTAGAAAAGCTAAATAAAAATCATTTTATATTAATATTAGTTACAAACTTGCAATGAATTCATACACATAAATATATTGACACTGTAGTGAAGAAGATTGCTTACTGTGCTGTTAGTTTATATTAGATGAACAAAATCAAAATCAAAACTCAATAACTATTCATTTAATAGTTATGAATTAACAAAATCAAAGGACTAAAGTGGATTTTTGCCATTGCAGAAAATTGTATAAATGGTTTGGAACTAGGTAGGACCAAAAGAATATAGAACTAGAATAAAAGTCGATCAAAACTACGAACTAAGAACATAGAACTAGAATTAAAAAAAAAAAAAAGAACTACAATGAAAAAAAAAAGAACTAGAATGAAAAACCATCACCCTGATGGCCTAGTGGATAAGGCTTTGGACTCTTTCTCTTCCCCCATAAAGAGGTTCCAAGTTCTAATCACACTCCCTCCCTTTCCCCATAGGGAGTGTTAGGTTTCAATCAGGGGATGGCCACTGGCCACCTCTCTACCCCCCGTAGGTGATTGACCCGGACCACCCTGCTGCCAGGTGTGCGTGGGCCCCGAGGTTGCTTCATCAGGGTCATCCAAAGGATGGGTCGGGTGGGGTCCTCGGTTATCAAAAAAAAAACAAAGAACTAGAATGAAAGCCGATCAATTACGGGATTGAAGAAATCAAAATCAGAACTACGAACTAAGAAAATAGAACTAGAATAAAAATCGATCAAAGGAGGGAAGGAGACTCCTCGATCCAAGCGTGCTGCAAACTGAATAAAAGTCGATTAGAGAAGGAGGAAGGAGACTCCTCGATCTAGTGTGCTGCGACGTTCCGTTTACCTATATGTTGAAGCATATGTAGTCAACATTTTTGCCGCTCACTTGGTTCACATTAGTGCCCTTCTAGGCTTCTACTTCTAGCTACCGGACTTGACTTATTTTCTCTATTGTATTACTAAATTTGGCCCAAACAAAAACAAGAACCCATAAGATACTCAGAAATTTTGCTGCCCCTCAGCCCTTTATTGCCCTGGGCCGTAGCCCAGCTCACCCACCCCTTGGGCCGGCCCTGATTAGGATCATTGATATCTTAACTCGATCTGATCCTTTTGTTTTACTTTTTCTTATATCGCCAAGACTCAATAACTCATCCATTCAACTTGAAGTCAAAGATGACAAGTTACAAGAAGTATTATAGAGAAGCAACAGTTCATCCATTTATTTGGAATTAGGAGAGTATCATGTCAATAATGTTATTTCCTTTGTGATTGTCTGTATATGTATATAGTTGTATATAGTCATAATGATCTTGTTTATTTTTTTACTTAATATCGACGTTTTCCGCTTATGTTTTGCGGTTTATGGCAACAAGAATTATGGTTCATGCTTAAAAAGTTAACGTTGATTCAACATCGATCACTTAATCAATATCAATTTATAATTGGTACTGCACAAACAAGGTCTTCCAAGCAAATTTGGAGACTAGTTCAGGGATATAACAAATGGAAGTTAAATTCCAAATTTACCAACTATAGAGCTTGCCATCGGGTAAGGACAAACCTTTACAGGTCTATCAATGAGAATTTCGTCCTCATCCACAGGACCTGTCATGGAATTACCGGCGTCTCGTGCCCTATCCCCAACAGGGATGTATATCTAATCATATTATCATACTCGACCCATCTATGTTATGCACAATTCTCGATAGTTATAAACCTAGGAACTTGTTTCTAATCCAAGTCAATAATACTCGACATTCTATTCACAACACAATATTCTATCAGTACAACGTACTAATCACGTTCTCAATCCACCAAGGCCGGACCTTGTCATAAATTTATAGGTATCTCGTGCCCGCCTCCTCAAGGGATGTATGTCGCACATGCTCTCAACTTGACCCAACTATATAAGCACAATTCCCGTTAACTATTAACCTAAGAAACTAGGTTCCAATCCAAGACAATATTATTTGACGTTCGTTTCACAATATATAGTTCTATCATTACAAAATACTTAAGATTTAAATATGAGCACACATCAACAAAGAGATATAAATAATGACATGTCACAAGTCCAAGCTAATCAATGTGCTACTCCCCTCGTCTTAGAAGCTGTCAAAACCGCATAAATTTTTTGAGTATCACAACTCAAGTACCATTCATTAATTCATACGTTCAACTTAATGCTTCCATAAAGTCTATAGCAACCGACCAACCACATCAGCTTCATTTCAACATAAAATGTTCTTTGTCAATACCAACACATCATAATCCTCCCCTGACTACGTCTCGTTCAGTGAAACATGACCAACCACATCGAGTTGTACCGGTCTACATGTCACATTCCCTAGCCTAGCTCATCGCGTTCGACCAAGCTTTGGTATGTCTCAATTCAACCCATAAAACCACAATCATCTAGACATTACTAATCACATGTCTTAACCTCACCATCAAGTGATAAACATCAATTGCACTTATATTATTACTTCAACATCTAGGGTTTGTGATCAAAATCCATTTCTAGCTACAATCATGAAATCAACCATCATAATCATGTTATTTGCTCGTTTTTCTTCCTCATACATTAAACATATCATATATTTCATCATTCAGACTTTAGGGTTTATACTCGTCAATACAATTCAACACATTTACACAAATACAACAAGGAGATTAAGATATTACCTTCAAGAATCAAGTAGCTAGAGCTTAATCCTTGAAATCCTACTTGATTATCTTCGATTCTAGTTCTCAAGATAACATAGTTTTGTTCCCATCTTCTATTCTTCGAAGTGTATGGGGGAAGAATGCACCAAATGATCCACTTAGGGCTTAAAATCACGAGTGATCTATGCAACGAACGCGTGACGTCAACCATGTAAACACATCATGTTCTACCATCAAACGTATCACATCATTTGAGCTTAATGTGTCGCATTCCAGCCTCAACATCATACTTTCAAGTGTGTTTTGATTCTAGCATTCTACTAATAGACGCGTCGCGTTCACCATCATTATGCGTCGCGTAATGTTGTTTGCAACATAACACGTAACTAGTTTTTCCCGTTTTGCCTTTTTTATTCCTCGCACCAAACGAAGTGCTAAAACTCATTTCAACATTCCATAATCGATATTTCATAATATTCACAAAATTACCAAAATACCCTTTTGTTCAGTTAAACCTCTAACATATGAAATATAGTTTACCACCATTTAACCCACGACTATAACACATTTTGTTTAATATTGATAAATTCCAAAACAGACATTACAATGCATGAGGCCTAGCAACAAACAAGTGATTTCACATTTCAAATTCTTTATTAATTTTGAGAAACTTTTAGGATCTTGTTTTATCTTCTTTTATTAACTTTAAGTATTCTAAAGTCATTAGGAGGCCTATGTGTTAACCGAAAATTTCAGTATAATGGGATTTGCATTATCTATGTTATTAAGGTAATTTGACCATAAGGACAATTTTGTCATTTTGATGGAAATTTATCTCACTTTTGATATATTTATGTTTGAGTATATTATTATATGTTATTATGTATGTTGTTATAGCATGTCGCATCAAGTAAAGTATGTTGCCGCAGTTGTTCATAACGCTAATGTAACGCGACCGTTCTTGTGCATCACTCGACATGTTAAATGAATATGAGAATGAAGTTAATCGAGACTCGTATCCAACACGACGCATTCTGGTGAAAAACATGGCTCGTAAACTGTGATAGTTGACAGGTGTGCGATTTTAAGATGTCCAACTAGGCTTAAATGAGTTAACTTATTGGGTCACCGTTTAACCTGATGAAAACGCTAGATATCAGGGTATTTTCACCCCACAAATCAGATTATTCTCCTCTCAAATCTCTATAGTCATATGTGTGTGTGTTCCTAGTGAGATTAGTATGTGTGTGGAAAATTCTTGAAGAATCAAGGAGTTTTAAAGGCAATCAGCTGCAAGCTTGATATCTCAATGTAATCACTCAACTCCTAGCTTTGGTTTGAGTTAGTTTCATCATATGTAAGGGATTTCATGAAACCCTAATTTCTAAGGTTTAGTCAATATGATGATTTTATGGTTAGATAATCACTCCTTCATGTTGTTCAAGCTCTTTGCCAACAAAGATAATGATTGTTGATAATCAATCATTGGAAATAATTCATGTACCAAAAGCATATTATGATTTATGAGGCATGATATAGTGAATATAACACGTAGTTAAATTGATAAATATGATGCAACTTGTTGGATTGTGATCTATGATATGCTTCATCTGATATTGAACTATTAAAGTTAACAATAAGATTATGTTTTGTTCAAGATATATTCATTAATGTTTGACAACTTTTTCATGGATTAATATGAAATTCTTATGTTATCGTGATGATATGTTTAACACAAGGTTATTGTATCTTCATGTTAAACATCATACTAGTTAAGAATCCCAATTGTAGGATAAGTTATTAGGCATTGGAATTATGATAATTTTGGTACGAATCGTTAATGTTTAGGACTAAGAAATATTTATGTATTGTTAGTCCTAGCAAGTTGTTGATGTGAATGAATGTTATGGAACTCCTTCGGTATTAAAGGGGTAAAAGTTCAAGCAAAATAAAAATGGAAAAAGTATAGTGGAATCCTAGTTAGACTTCTATAACTAGCTATTGTGATTTGCATGTGGATATTCCCATACACAGGATTCATGGCAAAACGTTTATGAAATCCTTATATGCTTTGCATTGTGAATTGATTTGCAAGTTATAACACTTATATTATTTTTTTAACTTTATACCAAATGGTCACGTGTTAAATCTTTCTAATTGGAAAGGAAATGTTTTTGGCATTTAGCCTTTAAATGCTTTAAAATGATTGATGTACGATGTAACATATGAATGAAAATATTCTCACTTGGGCCTGATGTCTCTGTAACGAGACTTAGAGGAATCTATTAGGGATGCAACTCCTGATCACGAGGTAGATGTCCTAATGTATTATGATGCTAAAGTGGACTAATCAAGTTCTTTTCATTTTGTTATAGACTTGGGCTATCACTAAGATGTGATCAATACCTTAATTATAAATATATTAAATTTTAATTCATTATTAATCATTATTAAACTTATGTAAAAAATGGAGTCATTTTTATATGATGATAATTATATGACTCAAATAATACGAAATATGAAGTGAAATTATGATTATGATATGTTTCAAAGGCCTTTCTCAAATGATGGAAATGTTTTATGAAAGCTTTATGTCTAAACTCATGTAACTCACGAGCTTTTTAGTCTTACATTATTGTTTTATGCTATGCATTACAGGTTCTAGTTCTAAAGCATAAGTGCTTATGGGGAAAGACTTGAGGTGACGGGAAGGTCATAGATGGATTGGGATGTTACATGTAATGCTTATAATTCTATCTTGCTAGCTATGATTTGTGAATAACACGTGTGGTTTATGTTTTTGGAAAACAATGGGTTTTTTAATCACATTTTGGATGGTTGGGTTCAACCCACTTTATGATGTAGAATAAAGCTATAAAATATTTTGTTAAATTGGGGTGTTACATCCTATTATGGTTATATAAGTTGTTTTAAATAGGTCAATAACTATCAAAGTTATTTAGAGAATATTTTTGAAGATTATTTGAGTCTTATAAAGATTTACAGATAAATTCTTAGTAACATATTGTTATATTGTTATTCGTGTTTTGTGGAGTTCAGTCACTCTATTTGGGATCTTTGAACGTTATTTGGTATTAGAGTTTAGGTGCAATGGTTGGGTATCTATATATTATTTAAATGTAGAGGCGATGTAATAAGATCGAGAAGAAATACATAGAGATAAAGAGACTACTCTAAGAGGTCCATGTGCCTATGATCTAAGGACCAACCACCAAAGACATCAAACTGAATTGTATGTGTGGGACAGGATATAAGATGATGTCAATCCATTCGATGTTTATCATGTGGTCACCAGGGTGGATCCTATCACATAATAGGTTTGATTAGGACGTAGAAAGCAACCTCGTAGTTAAGATTCCTTCATAAGATCCATAAAGTGACGCCTTATCCATCATTATTTCTTTGAGCTAACTTATCACTATAGTTGGGTTTGACAGGTCAACATTGTAAATCTGTTTTCATACTTAGATATTGGGTGATCGAAAGACCCAACTAGTTCAATTGTGTCAGAAGGGACTGTTTTGTAATGGTATAGTTAAAGACAATAATTTTGAGGCTCAGGTTTATTTGGAACTACTCAATCTAGTTAAAGAAAATAATGTTGAAGACGAGGCATTGTCTAATGATATAGACAAGGCATAACTTATTAATTTCAATCACACCTATGATATTGATTTCATTTAAGAAACACAACACATTTATGACTTCAACAGTAACAATGAAACTGTTAAGGAAGAATATGATATCAAACAAAATTTCGTTCATAAAAGTCTTCTTCATGGACTAGTGATGATGATTTCAATTAGTAGGTTCTATTTTTTTCTTTGTGTCTAAACATATCTGGAACTTGTTGATCTTAGAAGGTGTTCAGAATACAATATATATGAGAAAAAGCCATAAAGTAATTTTAGAGTTATCTTACTACAATCTTCTTGGTATAATTTTACTAACACTGTACTGAATGGCCATGTTTATTTTTTTACTTAATATTGATGTATTTCTCCTATGTTTTGCATATTGTAGCAACAAGAATTATGGTACATGCTTAAGAAGTTAACCTCGATTTCAATATCGATATCTTAATCAATATCAATTTATAATTGGTACTGCACAAACAAGGTTTTCCAAGCAAAATTAGAGACTAGTTCATTTCGATACGATCTTCGGATCTTGATCTGATGATATGATCATGGCCTTGCAAAACATAAAACAATTTTAGGTAAGATCTCGATCTCAGCAACTTTAATCAAAACCATACATTTTATAAGACCAGCTAAATTATATTATCACACATGTTAATTTTGATTTATACATATATTAAGAATCTTTGGGTTTAGACGCATAAACCTTGCTAACTTCAAGCAAATCCGAGAAACATTATAACTGATGGATTAGTAAGATCCTATAATATAATAATCGAAATAACATATAATAATCGAAATAATTAAAACAACATATAATAATCTAAGACCCTGTTTGGTAGCCATTTAATTGAAAATTTAAGAGGTATTCTGTTAATTTTTTAGATTCAATGTGTTTGGTAGCATCTAAATAAAATATCTTAATTTATCAAAAGCCTCTTAAAAATTAAGAGGTGGAACCATGTCTTAAAAAAGTTAAGAGTCATTCTCTTAATATTTCAGCAACCACTTTCCCTTTTCACGTCTCTCTACTTCACGACATCATCGCCCCATTCTCCCTCCCACTTCCTCTTTGTTCCCTACGCCAGCAACGTCGTTAGCCCTGCCAACATCGTCGCCTGTGCAAGCCCAGCACCGCTCTCTACTTCCTCAAAGTCTCGTTTTTTATCTACGTAAGGCTGTTTTCTTTATTGCAACCCTCCGCCAGCGATGCCGTCGCCGTTAGCCCTGCCAGTGACGCCACCTAAGCAGCCCTCCCTCCACTTCCTCAAAGTCTCGATTTTCCGGTTTTAGGTATGATTTTTTTTTCTTTCTTGCCCTAAAAATCGATTATCAGAACTATAGAAATCTGGAATGATTGTTGTTTAGTTTATAATCTGAAATAATATTCTTGTTTCTCTAGATTATGAAAACTGGAGAAATCTAGATGGTTGTTGTTTAATTTTTTTGTAGGATTTATTTGAATTTTAGTTTGTTGTCGTGAATTCGAAAAATATTTATGTTTGATTTAGATTTAAGTGTTATTTGGATTTATGTTCAATATGAATTTGTTTATGATTTTTTATATTTTTGTAATTATTCAAGAAGTTGGTTCAATTATTTTATAAAAGAGAAACATTTAATTCACATTTAATTCAACAGGAAACAATACAATGGTAGAATGGAGAGTTTTATCATTCAAAACAAAAATTTATAGGTTCCAACCAAACAACATGTTAAAAGTTCAGATTCTAAAACTTCGGACTTTTTAAAATTTCAGCTTTTAAAAATTCAAATACTTTTAAACAGCCCCTTACTATGTGGGTGTTTGGGAGTGCTTTTTGAACTCAAGAAATATTTGTTTCTTTTTGACAAAAGTGCTTATTGACTTATGGTGGGGGGAGTCCATCTCCACCAACCCTTCCAACCTTCATAGCACATTAGCTTTTCTCTTTCTTTTCGCTTTTATCTTTCCCAACCCGCAACACTATAAGCCAATATTTTTCAACCCACCACAATGTACAAATATCAAAAGCACAAAGTACAACACTTCCCACCAGCCAAAGCAGGTTCACCAACCCGCACACCACCCTTTTATAGCGAGCCCGCACATGGCATACCATCATGTGGGCCCCCTTCCAACCCGCTTCATCTTGCAACGACTCTTTTCATCTTTAGCAAAATGAGTCATTTTTAAAAAGTGTTTGACTTTGCTTATGTATGTAAAATAATAATAATAACGTACTTATATATTTAGAACTATTTACTACTTTCACATATAATATCGTACGAAAAAAGGTAAAAGAATAATGGATTAGTGTATTATCAATAAGGAGTATTTATGTCTTTTCATATCAAAAAGTTAAAAGCATTTTAGAAGATCAAAACCAGTAACCTTATAAAAATCGTTTATTTATTTATTATAAAAACTACTTAGAAAACACTTTTTAATTATCCAAACATTATCATTTATTAGTTTCTTAAAATACCAATAAATCAATAAATTAACTTAAAAAACTTAATCAAACACCCTCTATCTAAATTTTTCAAAATAACATTCCTAATATTATATTATAACCGAGTTTAAATGATGGCCCATGTCTTTAAAAGACTCTACCAGAAGCTCCTCGTTTTCCTTTCCTCTTCCCGTTCTTTCCAGAAACTACAGCTTCTTCTTCCTCCTCTTCTCTCCACCTTATAAATCCACCATCACGATGCTCGCTTCCTCAATCTACAATCAAATAACATCTCGACTCTTGCTTCAATTGTTCAACAGCGCTCGAATTTGGGAAAAGATCATCAGCAATAATCAAAATGGATATCAGTCTAATGGGATTCGACACCCCGTTTTTCCGCAACCTCCACCACATCCTAGACGCCACCGACGACAACACCACCAACAACAAATCAACCAACACTGGACCCACCCGTGCTTACGTCCGTGACGCTAGAGCAATGGCTGCAACTCCGGCGGATGTGAAGGAGTACCCCAACTCTTACGTGTTCATCGTCGACATGCCGGGTCTGAAGTCCGGAGATATCAAGGTACAGATCGAGGACGACAATGTGTTGGTGATAAGCGGTGAACGGAAAAGGGAACATGATCAGGAAGAGAAGGAAGGAGTCAAGTACGTCAGAATGGAGAGAAGGATCGGTAAGTTTATGAGGAAATTTGCGTTGCCGGAGAATGCCAATATAGAGAAGATATCTGCGATTTGTCAAGATGGAGTGCTTACCGTCACGGTGGAGAAAGTGCCACCGCCGGAGCCGAAGAAGCCAAAGACGATTCAGGTCCAGGTTGCTTGAAGAACCGAATCGAATGGTTACGTAGGCAGATTTCTATAAATTATCTTGATCCTGTCAATAAGATGATAGTGTGTAGTAATATCATAACGTGTGTTTGAAAGAGTTACTCGATGTCTGTAACTGTTTGCCTTGTGCCTTTTGATATAATCAATCAGCTGTTATTGGTTTTTGAATTCAATTTTGTTAGTTTTTTGCATTGAAATGGAAATATCATGGTTTTATATTGAATCAATAAGTGTTAATGTTTTATTGAATCAAGTAATGACATGGACACATCTTGTACTAAACACGATTTAAATTTTAAAAGTAGGTTTGAGAATCATTTTAATTGTATTTTAAAAACAACTAGTGATGCTCTCGTGCTACGGGTCATAAGGGGAATTTTGTACGTTTTCTAATATATTTGCATTTTCTTTACACATATAAAACAATGTACTTACAACTCCTTACTTGATATAGGGTACCATAGAAATCTTGATTTGAATCGTCATTCTTTTTTTTACTAAGTGTGCATAAATATAGCATTATAAAACGGTTTCCACATTTGCCGGTATATTTGCTTTGATGTCAGCCATCTTGTCCAATTATCTCTTCAACTTTAGATTCTCCAAATCCAGCACTCGTAGAAACATCCTAATTGTGGTTCGGATAATCTACAGTGATATAATAAGCAGCACTTAGTGACATCATTTCAATATGAAGAACAAACTAATAACTTGAATAGTTATGAAACTAAAACAAACAAATCAAATAAATCAATAGCTTAAAATTACAAAGAACAATGGATCATAAATAGCACTTGTATTTAGTTGATATATGTATAAAAATGTGAGTATGTTGCTAGTATACTATTATGGGCTTCATATTGTTATTATCAGCAAAGAATGTAAGTCTGTTACAAAATGGTCATTTACCATGCGATAAAGTTTCATCTTTTTTTCCCAATTTAAGCAATAATATTTTTTTTTACGAAATATGCAACAATGTACTTTCTTCTTGTTACCAGGAAGACAATGTACTTTACTTCTTATCAATAATAGCAACGTACTTATATTGTTTTACCAATAATAGCAATATATAACATGAAAGTTGTGAAATGCTTAAAAGTTTCATTTTATATATTGCTATTATCAATAAAGATATGTGAATACATTGCTATTGTG
Organism: Cichorium intybus; assembly: GCA_023525715.1. Lineage (NCBI taxonomy): Eukaryota > Viridiplantae > Streptophyta > Magnoliopsida > Asterales > Asteraceae > Cichorium > Cichorium intybus. Next base: position 62,295,119 of record CM042015.1, on the reverse strand, counting down.
TATGCCTCAATTCATAATTTTTGGTCATTATGCCATTTTGGTCCATTTTTGACTTTTTTACCAAAACCGTCAATTTGACCATTTTGGTTTCATTTTTAATTATGAACTTCATTAAAAACTTCTCACATGTAAATAAATCTGACTTTATGTTCTCAAAACAGAATATTTGGTCATTTTGACCATTGTGATCAATTTTGGTACATTTGACTAAATTTGTCAATTTCACCATTTTAGTCTTAATTTATGAACTTCATTCATTTCCTTTTTCTCTTCAAATCTATTTGATAACATAAACAATAAAAACCCAAAAAGAATTTTAAATTTTAAGTAAAACGAAAGAGAACTTATAACTTATAAATATACGTTCAATAAGAAAGAAAGGGGTATATCTGCTACATTACCAGCCACCATGGTTTTCAGTAGACAATCAGAAAACGTTTTCAGCCTCGGGCATATCGAGTAGATAGTTTTCTCATTTTCTGCAAATTGATAACAAAAACCAAAATGAAAATTCAAGATTTGTTGAGTAATACATCTTTAAAGCACGAGAAAAAAACAAAGTACCAGTGTTTATCATTTTTCTTCATCTCATTCAATGCTTCATCTTCAAAACGCTCGCGCCGTTTTAGAAGTATTCCAAGTTATCCATAAACATTGTTTTGAATTATAAACTTTATACTTTCACGTTCTTTATCGGTAAAAGGGATTTGTTTATATAAAATTCTAGGCCGCTTGAAAATAGTACTTGTGCCAGACCCACAACATCCGATTAAAAGAAGCTTGCGAGGAGCGTTTCAGTCAAAATATACCGGAATCGACTGACCAACTGTGTTACTCAATTGGTCTCCACTTAAGTCTTGAATGGGACAATCGTATGATGGACTCATTGAAAAATTTTGATATTATCAGTCCCGAGGTCAATGAGCAATTTGGTAAGATCAAATAAATTTTTTTTACTCACTATATATAAATATATTGTATACTGATACTTCTTTTTGGTAGTTGTTGCTCAAAAGATAAAATTGGACTTACACCAGAAGAAGTTATTTTCAAAATCATGGCCAATCTCGATACTGTTGTAGCATTTCAAAGCCCTAGAGTTTCAAGCCGCCATCTGATTTCGTTATCTATGGTCGTATTTGTGAGTTGGAGTAAAGACGCAGCCAACCACAAAAAGGAGCCTACAAACCAAAAAGTACTAAATTCAGCAAACAATAAACTAAAGTTAGATAAATTGGCTAAATGCAAGAAACAACAACATACTTCTATTTTCTTGTTTATGCAAATACAAAGCAATTTTTAGTTTGGTAGATGTTTTCAAAGTATAACGTCCGAATAAGAAAAAAAGAAAGTACAATGCTATAAGTGGATAAAATTTTAAAAGTACAATCAATGATAAAAGTGAAACCCACTTCCCTTTGCTCATTTTAGTTAACATCACTGCCCTCCACAAAATATAAGAAAATATTAGAATATTGATGGTTGATTAAAACCTTATCATTTCATTATATGTCTAAATTATCGTCACAACAAAAATTAAATAAGGATTCCAGTAGTTTTACCTCGAGATAGCAATTTGTGGACATCGATAAGTAGCAAATTCACCTCGCCTTATTGCTAATCATTTGTAGGTCTTGATTATCATCTTCTTGCCATATTCCTACAACGATAAAGGAAGAATTAAAATTGAAGCCCATATCATTTACCTAATAATAAGGTTGTCGACATGTTAAACGGACAATTATAATAAAATTTTAAATACTTCTAAAAAACAGAATGAAAACAATAAAAGAGGATGACTAAAGAAGTGCAGAAGGCAAATAATAGAGTGAAGGATTGTATGAAGATTCTTGTATGCGTTTAACCTATATCCTTTAAAATAAAAGATGTTGTATTAAACATACCACTGTGACCGGTTGTTGCATTGAAGGAGCACCAACATTGAATTGTTCTGCCTTTAAGAGGTTTCTTCATATCCTGGAAAAGTTACACATGTTTATTTGGATGCATAATTTATAATTATTAAATCAGATAGAGAAATCTATGTAGAATTACCATATAAAATGAAATTGCAACTTTGGTTGAACTAAAAGCTACAAATAGCATGCAACATTAATTTGACCATGAAAGGGGAAAATATTAAGTGGAATATCAAAGAGAAAAGGTTAAATTGAAGTAGAAAATTTGATTTTGAAAAAATAGGTAAATTATCACAAATAAACCATTTGAACAATTGATAGGCTATAGAGTAATACGACTTGTAATCAAAACCCGATTTGTATGTAAAGGAGAACACAACAGAAAAGGAGAAAAAGCATTGAACCGTAATTCCAAATAAGGTATAATCACATATAAACTTAAAACAGGGAAACTGAAATCCAAGGGTGGGGATAGGGATAGGGATCTAATTTTGACCTCCTTTAATAATTAAGAATGCTAATATTGACATATAAAACAGAAATTACAGAAAACAAAGATCGAGTGAAAAGATGGTTAAACAAAAATTAAATTAACACGTCAGTTTTGAATTACCTTTGGTCTGGGAGTCTAAAATCGAGTCTGAAATCGAGTCTATAATGGGACTTTGGGTTCGATTAGATGGAGTCGTTGGACTTGACTACGAAATCGATTGTTTATTGCTCGTTACCGGAGGGTGAAGACGTGAAGTGGAGGGCTGGCCGGCTGGAGCGTTGGTCCGGTACTCCGGTGGAGCCTGAAGCGGACATTATACCGCCGGCGTGAAGAGGCTGTAGCAAGAAACACGAGAAGAAAACTCAAGAACTTCCAATGGGGAAAAACAGACCTGCAGAAGGGAAAGGATGAATCGGACCTGCAGACGGGAAAGCGAACGACTTATTTCGGAACGGTTTCCAGCGAGAAACGACTGTAGTGAGCTTTTATCGTTCAAGGGGACATGCGAGCAGCTTCTTCTTCTCCTTCTCCTTGTGTGCAGATTTCTCTACTTCGCTATCACTTCCTCCCATCTCTTTTGCTGTGTGTCGCGAAATTACGGAGGCAAGAGGTGTCGTGAATAGAGAGAGAGGTGGAAGCAACCTGGCGAAATCGCATTCGTCCTTCCCTCTCTTGATCTTTTTCTTCCTCCTGCTTTCTTCCTCTCCATCAGCACTCACACAGTCGGGTGTGTGGCGTATTGGGTAGAGTGGTGGAGTGGAGGTGTCGTGAAGAGAGGGATCCGTGTTGGTGCACTGTGATTGGTAAAACAAACCCACCCCATTAAAAACCTTCAAACCCCTCCTCCCCCTCCCCCCTCAATCCTTTTAGAAAAAATTTATGTTTTAATATCTATATAACTCTTATAATAGAGGCCATCCAAATGAATGTGGTTAAAGATATGTCTCTATCTTGCACCATATTCATTTGAAACTCCTAACTCTTCATCTTATCCAACTTAAATATTCATTTCTAACTTACAACTCTTCATCTTATGCTAATCAATTTTGTTTGGTCAATTAGAAAATTTTGCCTATAAAAGAACTATGCCATGCCACATTTGATTACTCAAAATTCTTCTACTTTTTGTTATCTAGAATATATGTATGAGAGCTCTAGCGATACCTAGATTTATTTTTATTTTGGCTATACATAGTTATAAAGTGGTGAGAATTCTACTATGTTGTAAGTATATATTTTGTTTTGCATATATATAGTTTTAAATTTGTGAAAATTTCACAACGTTGTAGTTTTATCGATGCTTATATATGAATGTGTATATTTGTGTATGTATATGTGTTTGTGTGTCTAATGGCCGAGATTATTTCATACGCTCCTAACCAAAATTCTTCTTATTTCACCCGACATATATATATATATATATATATATATATATATATATATATATATATATGTATATATATATATATATATATATATATAGAGAGAGAGAGAGAGAGAGAGAGAGAGAGAAATCCATCATGTCATACGTCTACTAAAGCATATATAAAAATATATTGTACAAATTTATGTTGAGAAAGTTGTCTACTTTTTCCAATGAATAAAAAATTGTTAAAAAAACGTGTTACACATTTTTTTCGTGCATAACAAGTTGTAGTTTAAAAAGGGTTACACGTAAGAAATAAAAAACTATTTTATTGATTTATGGAGTATTGCAAGTGAACTTTTATATCTTCTATTACAATGTTGTATTTTAAAAAATCGACCAAATTATAGAAATGATTACTACTTAAATATTTATTTTTAACATACAACTCTTCATATTATGGTAATTAATTTTGTTTTGTCAAATTTATGTTGGAAGAGTTTTCTGTTTGGTTGCAATGAATGACAAGATGTTAAAAATAATGTGTTACATACCGTTTTTCTGTTTATCATTATAGATGAACTTTCATATCTCCTATTGCAATGTCGTATTTTTAAACATCATCTAAATTATAAAAATGATATTGAAATTCAAGGTAACTTAAATGTTGTAATTGTGAAAATAAGTGGGTAAATTATTAAAAGGTATTGTGGTTTCTGAAATTTTCAATTTAACGACTATAATATATTTTTTTTCATTTAACGACAACTCTAAAAATTCATTTGAATAATTTTTCCTTTTGTTGATAGAGGCCATTATCCTTCAACTATATTCATTGGAGACTATGATAACTTTTTTAATGTATTTCGATAATGATTGCTATTTTTTATTAACATGAGATAATTATTTAAATTTTCAACTTATGATAATGAATTTGTATTTATGGTACAATTCCAACCATTTGACTTCTAAACTATTTATGTATTAACTAATAAAACTTTTAAATAATGATATATTTAAATGTCAGCAACTTTAACAATTAAACATAACATCACTAAAAACCAATGCCAACATGTTCAAAATATATCAAAAATCTACTCCAATCTAAATTTGATTCTTTAAAGAGAATATCATGGTTGGTTAACGCATGATTGATTCTATGTATTTTTTTAATTCATTAATCTATCGATATTTTATGTTTGATGCTTTTATTTAAATAAATAAACAAATATTGGAAAGGGGAATCAAACAGGAGCTAATCATGACAATATTTGTGATTATGTTTTTTTCCTTTTCCCTTAGCGTTGTACATTACTACATGTAAATATTATTTATGACGAATACGTATTTGTTGAAATAAAAGAAATTCAACAAATGAATAGTAAGAATATACGTCACAGAATGTTCTGCCTTCAATGATAGATAAATATAATAAGACAAGTGTACTGATTTTGTAAATCTTTCATTTAGCTTATGATTATCTTCTTTAATGATTAAAAAGAATCTCACATGAACAATTTTTAATTCTTATTTATATATTAATATCATATGATTGTTAGTAAATAAATCATAGATCTACTACCTTAATATTTTCATAAATCAATATAGTTTTTCAAAATGATAAACCATATGAAGAAATAGAAAGTTCTTTTTAAGAATAAGTTTATGTCATTAGGAATTTCAATATAGTTGAATCGAGTGTGAAAATAATAATTGCAATATGACGTTGTTTGGGAATGTCGATCATTGTGACGAAACATTGATACAATATACTCAAATAAGCATCGCCAAAATTATACATCAACATTAGAAAGCTTTTATATTAATTTTTTAAATTTCTATAACAAATATTATTTTATACTTTATGACACTTACTAATTTATCTTCAAAACTTTACATTTGTGAATGTTATTTTATTATACAATTTAATTCCTGCGCAACGCACGGGTACACGTCTAGTATAGAGTAATTGCATGCTTTTTGAGTCGTTTAATTAGAAAATTGAATTACTATTTAAATGTGTGTGTGTCTTGGGGATAATCGAATTTAGGTAAGCAGTTTCGGGTTATGTTTCTTTTGGACGTGTTCGAGGTTATAAATCGATTCTTAAAAATTAATTAATTTATTCGTAACGTGAAATCGCAAATGAATTTCCACCAAAATATACATTGATTCATAACATAAATCTTATTAGGCTGCTTATTGAATTTATGGGCTTTTCTGTTATTCGTTTGTCATGCTAAATAAATACACCAATTAGGAAAAAGATATCTAAACATATACAAGCGGTGGTGTTTGTTTTGTCGAAAATTATTTTTCTATTTAAGTCCAAAAAAAATTATTTTTTAGACAAAAGGTATAAAACGACTGTTTAGATTTAATTTTGTGAGTTCAAAACACCAAGAAAGCGGGAATGGATGGTGATGACAAAACTAGTAAAAGTTGATTGGATATTGGAGCATTCATAGAAACAGGGAGGGAGGGGGAGAAGGTTGGGTCCCAAATTCAATACCAACAGAAACAAGGGAAACGAACAATCACAAAACTATGTTGATTTTGTTGCATTTCTTTCGATAATAATAAAGACAAAATGGATAGAATTTCATTATTTATAACTATATTTAATTTCCGTTCTTTTTAGAACTCTTTGTAACGTTTTTTTGTTTGGGTTTAGTGTAACGCGGAGCTGAAGCCGGATCCGGGTATCCGGGTCGTATAGTGGATCCGCTTCAGCGAATATAGATACTTCTCGATTACACAGACACTGTGACGAATTTCCGTCTTCTCCTTCATCCCTTCTTATCTTCTTTCAGTCGGTGTCTACCTATCTACGGCTTACGCATCGTTTCCTCCACAATTTTCTCCGCCACTTTATCTTCTATCTCTCTAACCCACTGCCTCGAATTTGCGTCTTCTCCATCGATCCGCGCTTCGGTTTTTCCGATTCGACCTCATCCACGCATATTCTTTACTCCATCATCGTATCTTCATATGCAAAATACCGTCGACCAAGCATCATATTTTACCGATCAATGCTTTGCAGATGAAGCAGACCTTCCAAGGTTCAGAACGAAAGTTGTGGGTGGGTTTTATCGTCGGTATGGGTTGTCGGTGGATTTTGCTCGAGAAAGGGAAAGTGAAAGTGAAATCAAAACCCTATCACCACGAGTTGCATCACCGTCGACCCATCATAGCAATTAGGATCGTTCCTTGAACTCTATAGACTGAGGTTCTTCTGCTCCATGTTTCAATTGTCCCCAAATGGTGAGTTGTTTCTAATCTGTTATCGTCACTCCGATTTGTGTCCCGATATCCATCCACATTCGTATTAAAATCATTTATGGTTGATTATTGATTAATCAGGTAAGTTGGCGTTGCTGTACCTAAATACCAACAGCTCTGTTATCAACTACCATAAGCACCACCGTACTGCCTCTCACTCACTCACTCTTTCTTTTTGGGTGTGTGTTCAGACATTAATGGAAACCATTCTGAACTTTTGATGCCTCATTTGCCTATCTGTTCGGTTATTCTATTGAAACTTTGTAGAAATGAAACTATTCACAGTTCATGCTTGCCTGATTCTGCTTCGTTTTTAAGTTCAATATATTAACTATATCCGTCAACAATGTCAAAGTCCAGATTTTAATTTCTATGATGCTGTTCTCTTTTGCATGTTAATCTTCAATTATTACATCCAAAAAGAAAGAGTGAGTTCGTTTAGATGCATTGGGTAGGGAAGTAGATGAAAATGGCAATGTGGTAAATATATCTAAGTTAAACAACCTGAGCACCCTTAAGGTTAACATTAACAAGCAGAAGAAAGACGCATTCCAGATTCTGAAACCGGAATTGGAAGTTGACCCTGATAGAAAACATCATTTTGATCTTCGAATGGGAATTGATAAAACCAAGCTTTTAAGGCCTAAAAACATGACCTTTCAGTTTGTTGAAGAAGGGAAATGGGCTAAAGAGGCAGAGATCATTAAGTTGAAGGTATCTATCATTCTATCTAACTTTTGTTTTGTTGCTTCTCAATTCCGGTTTCGTTAGACTTTTCTGATTGTCGGAATTCGTGATTCCAGAGTCAATTTGGTGAAGCACAAGCAAGAGAGTTCAAAGCAAAACAAGCACATCTTGCTAAGGCTAAATCTGAACCTGATATTAACCCAAATCTCATAAAGGTAGCTGAGAAAATTATCATTAAAGAAAAGCCAAAAGACCCGATTCCTAATGTTGAGTGGTGGTAAGTTAAATTTTCTTTGGTATGTTCTTTAAGCTTCTATAGAAAAAAAAAAGAGTAAGTTACACTTTGGTCCCTGGGCTATATCTACATTTCTGGGTCTATGGTCCAGAACAGAATTTTATGTTTCTTCAAATTATATTTTTTTTTTAGAAAACTTTCAAGGCAAAAATATCTCAAGAAAAGGGAGCAGAAGAAATTGGAGGAAATCAGGTAATCATTCTCTACTTTTGCCTCTTTACAACTTTTAAAATGATCAATATACATATTTTTGATACCATGATTGTTCACTTTGAAATTTTACAATTTCAGAGATGATATAGAAGATAAACAGTATCTATTTGGGGATGTCAAGTTATCTGAAGCGGAGCAGCCTGGACTAAGGTAATCTTTATAATAGGTCGTCACATTTAAGTTAATTATAGTCATACGATTTTATTTCTATTCCATTTTTTTAATAAAATTGTATTTTTCAGATACAACGTTTTAATTAGAAAAAATGGCTAAATGCAATAAATAGCAAAATATTTCCAATTACTTGTGTTTTATTACTTTCAGTATTTTTTTTATTTTTAATACTTATTAAGGCGTTGTACTAATAAAAAATATAACCAATTATACCATTATACTTTCAAATTTTACTTTTTAGAAAATTATACATAATTTAATCCGACTTATTGGAAGTTCAAGTGGCATCTGTGATACCTAAAAGCAGTCAATTTCTTTTAAATCATGCGAACTTTAAACACCTATTTGTCTAATCAAATCATTGATAACATGATTATACTATGTGATTTGGTTTACAGGGTCATGGAGACGAATCATTTTTAGGAACTTATTATATGATGAACAAGGTAATCCATATTCTTTTTTGTTAATCAATTGGATCCATTATGTATCTTAATTTTTTTTTGGACAGAATTCAATGTGCATTCAATTTTTCATTTATGGTCGGTAGTGGTTTAGCTGTCATCCCAATCGTCTATATACATTTTTTTTTTCGAAACTGAGATTTTTTTTTGTTTATTTATTTTTATATAGTTTATACATCCACTAAATTATCTTATTAACTGGAATAAAGGGGATCCACGCGCATCAAACTGGACAGGAGTTATATGTGCTCATAAAAGCAATATCGATAGATATTGGCATGTTCAAGAAATATAAGTTTTCATTTCTTATTTTTCCTATTCTTTTTGCAAATCGGCCTATGTGAACCTATTTTCTAACTTATTGTTTACAGACAATGGCTAAACATGAATCTATCGGGAAGTTTATCTCCCCAACTTGGTGAATTCTCATCAGAGAATATTGTAAGTCGTGAGATGAAAATTTTTGGAAAACCCAAAGTACAATGCTGTAATTTTAGTGCTAATAATAGCATTTTAGTATGAGTTTTCCTGATTATAGCAAGCTACTTTGGAAATTAATATTCAAAAATGGTTCATGTCTAATCCATTTTTGATTTTTGAAATCTGAACTTCCTATTTCTAATCTATAATTAGATAAGATGATTTTGGTTATTAGTTTCAAAAGTTTTCTTACCCTATTAACCAGAACCGGTATGTAATTCGCAACCCCAAAACAAGTTTATTCAAACTTCAAATGTGGGTTTCATTTTTTGGTTGCGTTTGGGGCTCTTCATCCAAGAACACTTTTTACTATTTGTTTCTTTTTATTAGAACATTACTTTGACAAACTACCCAATTATAACATTGTACTTTCGGTTTTCCTTTAAAAGTTTACTCAATTGTAGCATTGACATTGATTTTTATTTGGATTTTGGGTGGTCACATTGCTATAACCGAAAAGATTTTCAAAGTATAATGTTGTAATAGGAAAAATTACAGGTAGATTACTATAATGAATGAAACAATAAAAGTATGGTGCTATTTCTTACAGTTTATTATACTAATGGAAATTGATTATAGTTGAGACAATAATATATTTCAGTTAGCAAATGATTAATATAGTTTTAGCTTTGACAAAATTACATCATCTACAAAGTGGCTTCAGGATCCGCGAAAAGAAAGCGCCCCGACAAACACAGACAATTTCTATAGCGGAATATCATATACGTTTTTTCAAAGCCTTCGTTGAATCGACTCATGAACTGATTGTTTTGTATCGATGATGTTTTTTCAATGACTCAATCTGCAGAAAACCTTAAAACCCCAAGATCACGAATGTCATGGGCTGACATGGCACAGGAGGAGATGGAGGCTGAGGAAGAGGGGCAATTTGGCTCAACGTATGGAGTTTCTTTGGATAACTGTAGAGGTAACTTTGACTATCCTTCTTCTATTTTTAAAAACTGTTAAGTTAGGTCATAAATAAATGAGTAAATAACAATAAAACCCCTAAATGCAAGCAAAACAAACGGTTTAGAAAAAAAGTTCCTTCCTCCATCGCCCCGTGTAAGGCATGGGCTCCCCACTAGTTTAGATAAAAAAAATAGAAATACAAAAGATTGCTGTCAAGTAAATGTGATTAGCAGTTCTAAAAAAAAGTAAATGTGATTAAGTTTTAAGCATCATTACCCCTATTCATTAAGCACTTAATGTCTAATATTTTAAACCATTACTCTTAACTTAATATGATACTTTTACTAGTACAGAAAACCTTTGTTGGTGCAGTTAAAATGGTATTTAGGTGCAGTTATTCAACCGCACCTAAATATTGCGCATCATTAAATACCACATTTAATAGTGCGGTTACCAAACCACACCAACAATGAATAGAACCACATCAAATAAGCTTTCCTGAAAGAATAGAACACCGCACTAAATACATATAACCCGCATCATTAAAACAACGCAGCATATAATTTTAACCGCATCATACAATATGGCTTAGTCTTACTACATGGGCTTAGTCTGCCATTTGGGCTTAGCCTGACACATGGGCTTAGTCTGTCATATTTGTCTCCATGTCATCAAACATTTCTTTGAAATTCTTGTTGGGGTCATTTGAGTTCTGATCATCGTCGTTAGTTGGTACTCTGTTATCATTACTCAGTAAATTGCTTGATAATGTGATACAATCAGCTAGTGATTCTCCATGTCTTGACCAACAAGTGTAATTAGGTACAAAACCACTTTCCAACAAATAGAACTCTATTAATCCCGCATCAGTAACACGTTAAAAGTTCTTACATTTGTTGCAAGGACAACAAATCGACCACCTGTCATTTTTTACACTATCTACTTTAGCAAAACTAATAAAATCTTCAACTCCCTTGATATAAGTTCTGGAGATACGTGAAGTTTGGTACATCCAATAATAACGATCCATCTAAAAATTAAAATAAACAACAATTATTGAATGTTTCTGTTATTCGGTTCATAAATGTTTGAAATGTAAGTATCAGTTGTCGGGCGTTATATAATGACTTCTATGTTAACGAATCTAATAAAGGTTTGATATAAACTCACCTTAACCGAAGAAAAGTAAATGCAATCGGCTTAATGAAGTGAAGTAAATGCAACCGGCTTTAATGAAGTGAAGTAAACGCAACCAGGTGGCAGGTGATCTTGAAGAACAAGGAGAAGCTTGATCGAATGAGGACTTAACAAAAGCCCCAAATTTATTGTATTTAAATAACAATCATTTTTTGATGCTATCCAAACTTACCGCACCAACAAATCATGTTTTAAAGGTGCGATTGTAAAAGTTAGCATTAAAAATACGGGTTTAAAGGTGCGATGGTATACTTTTGCAGTAAAAAAAACGTGTTAATAGTGCCACATGGGCTTAGGCTTATCACATGGGCTTAGTCTGGCATTTGGGTTTAGCCTGACACATGGGCTTAGTCTGCCTTTGGACGAACACGCACTAATTAAACAAATTTTAGTGCGATTAAAAGTTACCGCACCAACAAATGACGTTTTAAAGGTGCGATTGTAAACTTTCGTAGTAAAAAAAACACGGTTTTAAATGTGCGATTGTAAACTTTCGCAGTAAAAATAAGGTTTTAATAGTGTCATTGGACAAACCCGCACTAATTAAACAAATTTTAATGTGATTAAAAGTTACCGCACCAACAAATGACGTTTTAAAGGTGCGATTGTAAACTTTCGCAGTAAAAAACCACAGTTTTAAATGTGCGATTGTAAATTTTCGCAGTAAAAATAAGGTTTTAAAAGTGCCATTAGACAAACCCGCACTAATTAAACAAATTTTAATGTGATTAAAAGTTACCGCATCAACAAACATTATAAATGGTGCGGTTTTTGCTTTTATCGATGCGATATCATTGTTTTTTCACTTTATAATGTGGTTTATCATATTCAACCGCATCAATTAAAAAAAACCGTTGCACCAACAAATGACTTCTGTAATAGTGTTTTAAGAGGTTTAACAACCTTAAAACATCACTTAATGGCTTAAGGCATTTGATCAAAAACAATAGTTTTTACATAAAATCATCAGTTTTTATTAACGTTTTTGGTTTGTACATTAACACATTTAGATCATTCATTATCAAATGCTTATTAGCTTCATAATACATGTTATTTTATGTTTTAATTCCATTTTTGATTGAGTGTTGAGTGCTTATGAGACACTTTTATGAATATTCACAATTTTTGCCGTTTTAGACTCCTTCTTAGTGTTTTGACCATAACTCCTAAACTGTATCTTCAAATGACATGAGTTATACCTTTCTTGAAACTAAACTCAATTTTCTATGATTTTTTTTTGCTGTGAAATTTTTTCCATTTCTGCTTCAATTGTTCATAAAACGGTCTGCAGGTTCGGGACAAGAAGCTGTGATGAACTTTTGAGTCTTTCATTAACTTTTAACATGTTCTTTGTTCATCCTCTTGTTACATCTTCGATTAAGTTCCTAATGACACAATTACTAATTATTAGAGTTAATATTCTCATTAGAACCCACACAAATGATTAAGACCAAAGCTTGCACATTAGATTATCATAACTAGGTTAATGGAAAATCATGATTCCATGTGATTACTAGTGTGTGTATGTGGCTAGAAAGATCAAAGGCATCACTAACCAAGGCCAACTACTGCCATGGTCGGGTCACCCCTCAACCACCACCAATGTGTGGTTTAGAGGCAGCTTTATGGTGGTTCAAAGGTGAAGAAGAAAGATCATTCATAGAATCCATGAAACATACCTTAAGATCACCAATTCTTTTCCCCTCTTCTTCTTTCTTTTTTGTTCTCTTCTTTTCTAACAACAAACCACAATCTCCTTATCTCGTTTTCTCCTCTTTGGTTCACGACAATTACACTTCTCGGTTTGTGGCAAGTTCTCAGCATCAAAGGATGGGTATACGACACAAGTATGTCTCGGTTTAGGGTTGTATGTGTATGGTATAAGTTAGATCACAATGTGTGGGCTTCATTCATGTTAATCGAGACGTACATCCCTCAAACGAGGCTTCACAACTGTATCGGCCCTTCAAGGGTTTAATTCCATGCAAGAACTTAATATTTACACAAATGGTCCCTCAGGGTTGGTGGTTTATTTTTATTTATCCTAAATGTCATTATTTTACTCATTTATAGTTTCCCATAATAACATAACTTACCCTAACCATATAATTAAGATTCTAGAATTATTATTATTATTATTATTAACCAGAATTTAAATCTTTAAATCGCTTTCTTGATAAGATTCATTCCTTTTTCTTTCTAAAATATGCAACTAAGATAATCGACGTTAACCAAAATTGTTAAACCGAAAATGGGGTGTTACAATTAAGGATGAGATTCTGGACTTTGTACCCGAACCGGGTTTTGGACCTGCACCGGGACCTAGATTATGTCTCATAGGTACGGTTCTCAGTTCTCTATTTCTCACTAAATCGGTTCTCGGTATGGTTCAGCCTGGGTTCAGAAATAAACAAACATGTTTTTGTTGGATTAGGTGTCTAAGCCATGACTAATAATTTGTATTTACCTAATTGATAGTAGCAAAGTCCATTTGGGTTGCCCTCATGGCTAGAGGTTTAGCAGAAAATCCAGGAGAGAGAAAGATTGATTTATTATATAATTAATAAATCAATAGAAATAAAATAAATAGTTTATTAATATATTATGGTGATAATATATTAATTAGAAACTATATTAATTAATTAGAAATTAATCTGGAATTAATTGGAATTAATTTGGTGATTAATTTGATTAAATTAAAGGTGCAGGGGTTGAATTGTAATTATTCAATAGTTGAGTAAGTGACAATTATGGTAGTTTAGGTGGGCAACGAAATTATGGAGGGATTATCCATAATTTCGATTATTATATGTTAGGATAAATAGATTTGAATTGATAGATAAAGGTTTACCTTATTTGCAAAAAGGTTTATCTCTAAAGTCTTATCTGGTGGCCACTTGGAAACTATAAATAGAGACCCCTAGGCACCATAAAAGCCATGACTTTTTCCACTCTTCCCTCTCTCTAGAACTTTCGAAAACCCTAGTTTTGGGTGTGACTTCATTTGAGGCAAGGCACTTGCGTTGCTTAACTTGCAAGAAACAACTAAAATGTTAGTTTTCTGATTTTATTCTTTAGTAATTTTTCTTGTGGCCTTTTAGAAAATATTTATATGTTCAATAGTAGAAAACATAGATCCTCATAGGTTGCATGTGAACTTAGGGTTTTAGTTCATAGATTTGCAAAACATTCCAGTGGTATCAAAGCATTTTGGTTGTTTTCTTGTTGAATTGCTATAATTGTCTTCCTAAAAATTAGGGTTTAATGCGTATAAACCCTAATTGGCCATATCGATTTTAGGGTTAGGGTTTTGGAAACCCTAGCCCCTCCCCTCTATGATTTTCGATTTTCTCATTAGGGTTTTAGAAGGCTTTCTATTTTTGGTAACTTTAATTATTTAAATGGATAACCTTAAACCCATTATTTGTTAATTTTCTCATTAGGGTTTTAGAAGGCTTTCTATTTTTGGATCCTAGCCTCATTAAATAATATATTGGGTAATTGTCTAAAAAGGATTATAATTAAACTAATTCATATTTTATAGATGTCTAAAGATAGTGTCAATTCTCCTCCTTCTCCTCCTTCACCCATTTCTGAGAGTCTCAGAAAGCACCTGTTCAATATGGTAATGCTGACTGGCCTTAGCTATGTGATATGGCTTTGCAATTAGAGAATGATTCTTAGTTTTGCTGGCAAACCATATCTGACTGATTGTCCGCTCCTTGTTCTACCAAAGCAAGGCATCGCACAGTAGCTTGTGATGAGTATGACCCCTTGACTATTAAGTCAAAGGAAGTTCGTTGCCTCATGCTATTTATCATTGACCCCGAGTTCTGCAGGGATTTAGAATTCCTGGGGTCAGATAAGTTAGCACAGCTGGTTGAGGAAAGGTTTCGAGAACTGGTTGAAAAAGGAACGAACTAGGATATTCAAAGAGCTTGAAGTTGCAAGCTAGAAGGAAGTAGCACCAGTTTGCATGTTCTCATGATTGAGGGATACATGGGCAAACTGTATAAAATTAGGTCACCCCTTCTGATCGGGAGTTAAGCATTAGCTCGACTCGTTGATCTGTTCATCCAGATGAATAGAAAGGGTAACAAGATTAAGACAATCATGGAAATGCATTCAATGTCGACTATGTATGAGTCGTTCATGGAGAAGCATAGTTCCATTGATTCAGCTGCTTCATGATTGAGTCCAGTATTAAGGCGCATCAAGAAATGATCCAGATCGTCTGGACCGATTGTTCGATGTATCAAACTGGGAATCCACAAGGTGGGACATAGTCACAGAAAGATTGAAAAAATGCTCCAAAGCCGAACGGTTTGGCAACTCAGGAATATCTTGAAACTCAGAACTCCTGATCCTTAATTCCTTGATACATGATGTGTTTATCACATTTGCTCTGTATGCATGGACTAGGTAGGATGCGGGATTTTGTTGCAAAGTAGCACATTCGGATTGGATCTGAAGCTCATGCAGTTTTGGAGTTTAGTTAGATACTATGACCTTGTTATTAGCTTATTAGATGTGTGTGACATTACCTGTTCGAGGATATTTCGGTTTTATAAAATGTTAAATTTTCTTTTAATACATGTTTATCCTTGAAATGTTGTATGCGTGTGTTAATTGCATGAATGGTAATGACTTGAATGATGATACATCCAAAGTGTTTGGATTCATGAATTGTGTTTTCTATTATTGTTAAAAGATATTTTATAAAATCAATTCAACCAAAGGTCCAGTTGGACAGGACTTTGGAATCATTTGACTTAGAGTCACATAATGAATTGAGTTCTTAATAAAACCATGTGTGACAAGAAATGAATCACCCAAAGATCCAGTTGGACAGGACTTTGGAATCATTTGACTTAGAGTCACATGATGATTAAGTTCTTTATAAAGCACATGTGGCAAGAAATGAATCACCCAAAGATCCAGATGATAGGATTTTGGAATCAGTTGACTTAGAGTTAGGTGATGATTGCATATCTTGAACAAATTAACAAAGTCATAAATTTACATAGAGATGTAAAAGATATTAAGATTTTGAGCAACAGACACATAAGTTTCTGTGTATTGTTCGAATCTTCGAACACAACACAATTAGTTATACTTCATGATATTTGCCAATTAGTATGACAAATATGGCTTCGCTTATCAGAATAAGCGATTGATTGAAACCTTGAAGTGTTCAAGGATTTCAAAAGAAGTATAAGATCAACAGAACCTGAGTGACAACATAGACTGAGAAAATGTTTCACAGTTTATCCTCTTCCAAGAACATTAATGGTTATAATGTATCTTAGGGAAGATGATGGAGCATTGGTCGAAATAGTTCGATCCTCGATGTATAAGATACATTTCCAATTAGTTTTTCGATGAATTGAATATTCAACCAGTCAGACCATAGAAACCATATTCCGACCACATCTTAGACTAAGTAGGTTATGCAGACACTTTCTGAAATGTAAAGCTAGGATCGTCCCACTTGTACATAGAAAGTCCAGGGTCATGTAGCGTTCGTCCGAACCTCATGACTAGCCTGAACCTGATCAGCAATGTCGTTTCATTGGCTATCCTGCTGTACCTGTGAAAGAATAGCTCTTTTAGAAAGGACTCATGTTCTAAGGAAACAGTGGGAGCTAAGACAGTCCTGGATGAGATCAGGATTAGCCAAGTGAAAGAACCTTTAGTCATCACTAGGCTTTGGGCAGGAATCAGATTCCTGTTAAACCTGACATACTCTTCTCTTAACCAGTAGTATTAGTCACCGTCATAAAGTGTTGTGATCTGGGTGACATACCAATTAGTGGTAAAACACTAAAGTTGATACGGATTAGCAGTCCGACTACTTGGAAGCATTGGTGAGCCCGGTTGTTGCCAAATAAGAGAACCTTAGGGCGCGACACGTCTATGTAACAATTTGATTGATTTTACACCTAGTCTAAAAACCAATGGGAGTAATTGAATCATCAAAAGAAAGGGACATGGATAGAAATGTACTTACTGAACATCTGGTTGAGTGAGACGATACTCAGAGTCAAGCAATTGATTTCGAGAGAAGCATTCTCAATAGAAGATAAAATCCGAAAGGATACTGCGTGACACATTGTGAGACGTTAGTAGAGCGCGTGTGGATTACCGGCACACTAATAAGGACTCACAAAGAGCATGCAAATACAGTAGGTACATGGCCCCGAGATTCATCCCATGGGCACCTCGCAAGAAAGGAAATTCGGATTCTCAAAATGAGCGAAAAGTTTTGGATTTTGTGAACAGCCTGAAAGATTCCCATAACTATGTCAGAAAGGTTTCGGATTCTCAAAATGTGCCAAAAAGGTTTGGATTTTGTGAAGAGTCCGAAAGAGTCAAAGCCAGTGGGAGTGTCGCTGTTATCTATTATCTCCATATGTGGGTTACATACTGTTTCTAGGAAACGTCATTTTCAATACAAAGTGTAATGACTTGGTGTTAAGAGATGGATTTCTATGAAAGACTTAATAGATATACGGCATACTCAGGTGGTTGTAAACGTCTATAAGATAGATCGAAACTCTGCCAAGATGATCTTGATGAGATTCAAGATGCATAGCCCCAGGAAATGGTTTTTTCTATCATTGCAAAGTGTGATGACTTGGCATGAAAGAAATAAAGAAGGTGCAACATACTCACGTAATTTACAAACATCTATTGGATAGATAAAATCGTCAGCATAGACCTAGCCATTGTAAGCATAATCTTGATAAGATTCAAGATGCATGAAAAGAGTCTCCGAAAGGAAATAGTTTTTCGAAAATCATGACACAAGGATTATAAATAATCTTTGGATTCCGAAAGGGTTTGGAATAAGATTAGATCGGGTTCCACAAGTTTCTTGGATCGATCAAAATGTCATGAACGTATCCTGATGACTTGATGCTTAGGGCATAGTAAGTTGGATTCAGGACATTGTCTGGTTGGGAATACTGGATGGTTTGTTTTCATTGGGAAATGATTGGGGTGAAAGTAATAGTAATAATTTGAAAGATTTTTTCAAAGTGGTAACTTGACGTTAAAGGACTTCATGGTTAAAGAATCTCGTTGGTATTCTGATGGAGCGCGTGTGGTTCACCGGCACATCATAGCACCTCGAATCAGTATTAGGGTGCAGTCAAGTAGACTAAAGACCCCTAGAACCATAGGAAGTCACAGTACACATTACCAGAATGGAGTTAGGAGAGAAAAAGACAGGATAACGTATTGAGATGTCATCGGAAGAACATCTGATTAGATCATCTGCAATAAAGCGCATCAGTATAAGATACTTTGGATACATAGAAAGAGTGAAAGGTTCATAAAGACATAGCTATAAAATTAGAATTGAAAGTTTAAAAGAAATCTTGAAACCGATAATAGTTTATGACAAGGTCCGACTTGGTGATTACCTCGTAGAGACTTGGTAATAAGCAGGAGTAGCTGCCAGTCAGATCTTTATGTTTCGCTTTCGCATGTTTTACTTCCCGAATAATTTAATTATTCAGAAAGGTCCACAGTCGCTCATACTTTGGGAAGTAAGTATTGAATCAAGACTGTCATGAATTGGTTTGTAGACTGTCTAAGGAGTTAGATATAGCAATATCATTGCTACAACATTCATGAGTACTTAGAAATAGAGATTTGAGTATTGGATAAACCCACGCTCAATAGATTGCTTCATGGATTATATCACAAGCAATGTTGAGACGATAATATATTATGATCTTGAAGTGGAGATATATGAGTTATAATTTACAAGGCAGTTGTTCATTGATGGTACGAAAACAAATCGATAACTCGATGTTATAAAACGTATTGTTGTGAATAATTTGACTGGTAAAAGATAAAAGCATATGAGTCGAAGCTTATTCGTTCCTTGACCCTGATGGGAAACAGATATATGTAGGCCTATCGATGATTTTGAAGTTGACTAAAATGCTGGCCAGCCTGGACTAAATTGTAACACCCGGCTTTTAAAACAAAACACCCCTGAAAAATTTTTCATTTAAAACCAAGGTTTCAAAACTTAAAATCATAACAAAGGGGTATATTTTAATAAAAACGGGTACAAGTGTATCAAGGAGAGTATAAAATACCATAACTCCTTTAAAGCCGGGCTGCTACTGACAGCATCTATGAGTCCCACTTCCAAGTCACAGACTCTATCTTGTCCCCGATCAGTATCATGCTAACCTGCAGGGACAGTAACAAAATCATGAGCTATAAAGCTCAGTGAGTAATCGTATCTGCAAATAACAAGTATTAGAAATACATTCGTATAACTGTCTGGATATCAATCCAAACTCCTAGCCTTACTGGCTGACCAAATATCTCTTAGGATTTCACATCCTAATTTATAGCCTTACAGACTAAAACATGATAACCTGCAATTATCAGCCACGTCAGTTATTTGCACATATAATCATATATAACCATTTCTGTCCCATATTTCTTAGTCACATCGGACCGCACCGTATATCCTGGCTATTTGAGCCGCACCTTGTGTCATAGCTTTATAAGCTGCACCAAAACATTATCAATATATAATCGTAGCCCGAAGGCCGCACCAGCTGGGTTAAATAACCCGATATCATAGCCATAAGGCCGCACCATGCACCTGTAACAAAATCATAGCTCGAAGGCCGCACCAAATCATAGCCCGAAGGCCGCATCGGAGACATAGCCCGAAGGCCGCACCGGAGTCATAGCCCGAAGGCCGCATCGGAGACATAGCCCGAAGGCCGCACCGGAGTCATAGCCCGAAGGCCGCATCGGAGACATAGCCCGAAGGCCGCACCGGAGTCATAGCCCGAAGGCCGCATCGGAGACATAGCCCGAAGGCCGCACCGGAGTCATAGCCCGAAGGCCGCATCGGAGACATAGCCCAAAGGCCGCACCCATTGGATATAAAATCCAGAAATCATAGCCCGAAGGCCGCACCCATTGGATATAAAATCCAGAATTAGTTATGGCTCACGGGTTAGCCCGCTGTTGCCTTGGCTCACGGGTTAGCCCGCTGTTGCCTAGACTCACGGCTCCGTTCTTGTCATCGCAATGACTCACGGCTTATCCGGTCTTGTCTATATAGGTTTGACTCACAGCTCCGTTCTTGTCTATTACAGACTCACGGCTTATCTGGTCTTGCCTCTTCAAATGTATCTTTGAACCATCAATTTCGTCCCACAATCAATTTCAACCTGTAACAACTCAATCATCATATATCACATATGGTATTAGTGAGATTACTCACCTGGATGCTAGCTGCATTTAATTCCCGGTTGTTTCTTGCCTTTGTGTGCACCACAACCATTTTGTCCCATACCTATTTATCCATTTATATACCAAATGATAATAGGTTAATAATCATCTAAATTGACTCTAATACGTAAGAGTCCAATATTATATCATTATAAACAATGCCTAGATAATAAACTTTACATTTACTATCTTTATGTGAATTTTACTATTCACCGAGGCATTCGAATCGATCTACAGTGCCCCCGAGGGGTCGAAAACTCAATATAAAAATTTTCCCAAACTTTTCAGACCATAACGAGCCTATGGTCCAAATTTGAGCTAAAACGGACAAGCCAAACGAAAAATAGCATTTCTGACCCCTGCCTGGGAGGCGCATCGCGCCCAGGCCAAGGGCGCGTCGCGCCTGGATCATCGGGTCGCGATCCACCTTGAGGTCGGGTCGCGAAGGACGAACAGCAAGCCAGAAACTCCGATTTTTATGCTACAAAATCCCATTTTTCTCATTTTAAGCCCTTAATACTCGACTAAATGATTAGGGATTGTTCTAGGACCAAAACCTTATACTTTAACAAGGTTTTCAACCATTCAAAACAACTAAATCAATCAAAATGAAGAATTAGGGTTCTTAATTCTAACAACCCCAAAACTTCAAATTCATCATAAATAGCAATCTACTTCCATTTTCTTGAACTAAGTCCTTATTAGCATGCCTTAATGGAAGTATTACATCAATTTAAACACATAATTACAACTGAAATTTACATATTTCAGTCTCTATAAAACCCATCAAGAAAAACCTCAAGAACTTGGCTAGAAATCAAGTTTACTAACCTTAATTACTTGGAAACTTCAATTCCAATTTATGATTTCGATTTTCCTGCTTCAAGCCTCATGATCTCTGCAGAATTTGCACACAAAATCCTTCCCGTTGCTGCACAATTGGCTAGTCAAAGAAGAGAGTCAAACTCTCTATTTATACTACAAATTCTTACATTTTTGGTCCCTAAGTTCCATTTCTTGAACTTTGACCACAAAATCAAGTTTTATTACAATAAAACTTTCATTCTTTATACATTTGCCACAACCAACAATATTTTTCATTTTTGGTCCCGCGTATGGTCAAATGACCAAATTACCCTTTTTTGGTAAAACGACCAAAAATCAGTTTTTATAACATTTTAAGTCCAAAACTCAAAATATTATTTCAAACCAAATACTTTTCTGTCCAAAAGACCAATTTACCCTTCCAAGGTAAAATGACCATTTTACCCTTTGTATTATATTTATAAAAAGAGTATCTTGGCGTTACAAATTCTCCCCTCCTTCAAAAGATTTCGTCCCCGAAATCATACTATCAAGCGAGGGTATTTCTTTCTCGTTACAATTCCGGTTTCTCATATCATATGGAAACCTTTATGGGATTGCCTAAGCACTTAACCATACTAGTCTTCTTATCTCGTGGTTATATCACCACTCGCATATCACTCCTCCGGTTGTCCCGGGCACCTTAATCACTTATCTTCCTCATTTCAACATGAGGGATTCGTTAGAATTTATCAATCTATGTTCTCAGAACCATGAGACCCATAGAAAACTTTACAAATATTTTGAAGTTCATCAAGAAACTTCAATCAGTACACCCCAATTCTTACTCTTTGGAACATATGGAAAAGTCCAATAGATGAGGACTTAACCTTCTTTTCGTCCCAACCAAATTTTTAGTCTTTCCAAGGGATCTTTTGAGTATCACCGCCTTCCCTCGCTTGGGTTTCAATGGTTTTACTCGACAATCCGCATACTACTTTTGTCGATTTTTGTCTATTTCCAAGCTTTCTCGAATTTGCCTAATCTTTTATTTCTTTTTGAAGTAAAATCTCGGTTTCAGTCAACGGTTTCTCCCCCACTTTTCCTAGCAAATCGGCGTGCAACACGATATTTCATACTATACATTATACAGGCCATCTAAATGCTGGTACTAAACTATCATTATCTACGGGTTCTACCAAAGATAGGCGATCTTCTCATCTTCCACTAGGGTCTGCTGTGCAATTTTCAAGCACATCTTCTAGAGTCTGCATCATTTTCTCGCCTCGTCTATCATTTCTGCAATCCCTATACAGTACTTACTAGTACTTTTGAACTATCAATTTTAAGAATTAATGCTAAATTCAGCAAATAATTCTAGTATTTCGATCCGATACAATCGCCACCTGTAGTGCACGTCAACGATTTTCTTTTTCTATGTAGTTTTTCACTACTTTTCGATCTAAATTCTTCCTTAATCAGTATAAATCTACACTGATTTCATCAATCAATCTGCAATTACCCATATGGTGTCATACCCATGCGGTACTTGCAAAGACTTTATTACAAAGTTTATAATATTTTCGTCCCATTTCTTCTTTGGGATCGACAACGGCTAAATTTTCCGTATGTTTCTAAAGATTTGACTGTAGTTACACACTAGTCAAACACTTTTCACATATCTTTCAATGTCTGTGTTTAGCCCCGGCCACCAATATATAGGTTATATCATCCTACACAGTTTGGTATTGCCCCGGACATTTTGCATATCTACCCAAATATACATCTTTTAAGGGTAAATTTTCATATCTCACCATGCTTTGGAACTCACATACACAACCACCAAGGGTTTTCAATCGCCGTGAGTTTCTAACTAGCTTCTTTCAATAGCTAATCATTCATTCATCTTTCATGTTTTCAGACTTGCACACTTCTTTTTGTGCTACCCGAATCAACTCAGGTAATTAATTCGCCACACTCACGCATGTGGTTGTATCTTTCAAAAGATACTCTTTTTAATTCAAGGCATCTATAATCACATCCGCCTTTCCGAGATGGTACAAGATTTCATGACCGAAATCTTTAAGTAACCCATCTATCTTTGTTATCTCATATTCAACTTCTTTTTGATCAATTAAGTATTTCAAACTTATATGATCCGTATAAACAGTAAGCTTTACACCACATAAGTAGTGTCTCTAAAGCCTCAATGTCAAAGTCATAATTGTTACTGCAATATCATGTATCCAAAATCAACTTTGGATGCATTTCTATAAAACAATTTATCTGCTCCGCTTAGCGATAATGCTAACACCGGAGTTTCACACAAGGTTTGTCTCAACCTTTGAAAAGTTACATACTTTTCACTTTGCTTAATCAACTTTAGTCAACTAGACAACAATCAAGGAGCAGTTTCCTACAACTCTCCTATAATAATCCGCCAATCCAAGGAACTACAATTTCAGTCAGATTCCACAGGCGGTTCCAGTTTTATCACATCATCAATTCCACTGGATTTATTTTATCATCTTTGGCACTATTATCATGCCCAAAGAATTGAAACTTCTTTTAGCCAAATTTTTCATACTTGGAAAATTTTACATATCACTTAACTCAGTGAAGTAACTCCAATATCTGGTACAACCGTACCTTATTTTCGATCTGGTTTCGAAAATATCAGATTCTCAATAGTCAATGCACATATGCATCAATTTGTCTTTCTTCTTTTCAAACAAGATAGGGCTCCACACGATGACACATTCGGTCATATGAGATCCCAATTCAAAACACTTTCTCCCAATTGTTTTACCACTCTGCCATCTCTGCAGAGGCTAATCCACATAGAGCCTAAATAACAGGAACGGCTCCCAAGACCAGCTTAATCATAAGCTCTTCTCGCCAATCTGGCAGAAATCCTGGAAGTTCTTTTCAAAAGAAACATCCGAGAATTTATCTAAGGTAGTACACTACTATCACTGCTTTATTTAACTTGGCCAATACCACGTATGCCAACTACAACATCATTCCTTTACTAACTCTTTTCCGAGTTTAAGCAAAGAAAATAATCGGTATTCTTAACAACGGTCATTTACCATGGATTTTCATCCGCTCAATTCTGTTTTAAGAACCATAATGTTCTTATTTCTACAATTCATGTTAGCATAATTCATTGCTAACCAATTCATAAGCACAGTTGCTTCAGATTCACTGGTAGTTATCGGCTTCAGATTTATAAGGAAAAATGGTCCCGTAAATCCTAGGCAAACTACCTTCCAGGTGTTCAATATCTAGAACATGTTTGCTATCTGCTATAGCTACTTCCAAAATTTCATCCATAATCGTTGATGAAATATCCAATCAAGACATCAAAGTCACCGATCCCAAGCATAGCTCCATGGATCAAATATAACATATACGGGGATTATATTCAAGACAATGATATCTGAGACCATATCAGTCTACTCACAAGCTTCTTCCACAACCTGCAGGAATACTCATGGTATCACTGGTCCTTTTCGACCATTCGTCTCTTCCTTCTTTCCTGGGTTCATCACCCGTTACTCCGCATTTAGCATGTGAGTATTTCATAAGGAAGTGATCTATAGTTCCACGCTGGAACCACTTCCGTCCCACACAACAAACTAGAGCAAAATGCTCCCATTTTATGTAATTTCATCATGTCAACAATAGAGTCTCAACTCTAAAATGTTCTGAGTGCTTTTCCTGCACTTCTTACATTACATCATCTTTTCGTTCCGGTCCCTTCCCTTTAAGGTTAGACCCAGTCTGTGGTAACTTCTCCTGAAGCGTCCACTAATCGTTTTCTGCTTTTTCTTGTAGTCTCAGCTACGTTTCTTTCACCTTGATATCAATCAGGGTGAGCACCCAAATTTCTTTCTCTAACCACAGAAACTACTGTTGCTTGTCATGTGGATTTTCTGCTACTTGTCTCTTTACCCCTCGTTCGATGGAGCCTTGGAAAAGGGCTGGTTCGCCTCTCAAAACTGCACGCCCTAAATTCCTCCAAATACGATTCACTGCTCATACTTCTTATACGTTAGAAGTCAGCAATAGTTAGGTTATATATGTATAATAACAACTTATATACACCTAACGGTACATCGTGTCTACTGTCTACATGTTTAAGTCCAGGAATCTACTCTATAGACACCTAGTTCACTTAAACCACGGCTCTGATACCAACTTGTAACACCCGACTTTTAAAACAAAACACCCCTGAAAATTTTTTCATTTAAAACCAAGGTTTCAAAACTTAAAATCATAACAAAGGGGTATATTTTAATAAAAACAGGTACAAGTGTATCAAGGAGAGTATAAAATACCATAACTCCTTTAAAGCCGGGCTGCTACTGACAGCATCTATGAGTCCCACTTCCAAGTCACGGACTCTATCTTGTCCCCTATCAGTATCATGCTAACCTGCAGGGACAGTAACAAAATCATGAGCTATAAAGCTCAGTGAGTAATCGTATCTGCAAATAACAAGTATTAGAAATACATTCGTATAACTGTCTGGATATCAATCCAAACTCCTAGCCTTACTGGCTGACCAAATATCTCTTAGGATTTCACATCCTAATTTATAGCCTTACAGACTAAAACATGATAACCTGCAATTATCAGCCACGTCAGTTATTTGCACATATAATCATATATAACCATTTCTGTCCCATATTTCTTAGTCACATCGGACCGCACCGTATATCCTGGCTATTTGAGCCGCACCCTGTGTCATAGCTTTAAAAGCTGCACCAAAACATTATCAATATATAATCGTAGCCCGAAGGCCGCACCAGCTGGGTTAAATAACCCGATATCATAGCCATAAGGCCGCACCATGTACCTGTAACAAAATCATAGCTCGAAGGCCGCACCAAATCATAGCCCGAAGGCCGCATCGGAGACATAGCCCGAAGGCCGCATCGGAGTCATAGCCCGAAGGCCGCATCGGAGACATAGCCCGAAGGCCGCACCGGAGTCATAGCCCGAAGGCCGCATCGGAGACATAGCCCGAAGGCCGCACCGGAGTCATAGCCCGAAGGCCGCATCGGAGACATAGCCCAAAGGCCGCACCCATTGGATATAAAATCCAGAAATCATAGCCCGAAGGCCGCACCCATTGGATATAAAATCCAGAATTAGTTATGGCTCACGGGTTAGCCCGCTGTTGCCTTGGCTCACGGGTCAGCCCGCTGTTGCCTAGACTCACGGCT
This sequence comes from Cichorium intybus, assembly GCA_023525715.1. Lineage (NCBI taxonomy): Eukaryota > Viridiplantae > Streptophyta > Magnoliopsida > Asterales > Asteraceae > Cichorium > Cichorium intybus. The sequence goes on along the minus strand of CM042015.1, from coordinate 62,268,323 downwards.
CCGTTCTTGTCATCGCAATGACTCACGGCTTATCCAGTCTTGTCTATATAGGTTTGACTCACAGCTCCGTTCTTGTCTATTACAGACTCACGGCTTATCTGGTCTTGCCTCTTCAAATGTATCTTTGAACCATCAATTTCGTCCCACAATCAATTTCAACCTGTAACAACTCAATCATCATATATCACATATGGTATTAGTGAGATTACTCACCTGGATGCTAGCTGCATTTAATTCCCGGTTGTTTCTTGCCTTTGTGTGCACCACAACCATTTTGTCCCATACCTATTTATCCATTTATATACCAAATGATAATAGGTTAATAATCATCTAAATTGACTCTAATACGTAAGAGTCCAATATTATATCATTATAAACAATGCCTAGATAATAAACTTTACATTTACTATCTTTATGTGAATTTTACTATTCACCGAGGCATTCGAATCGATCTACAGTGCCCCCGAGGGGTCGAAAACTCAATATAAAAATTTTCCCAAACTTTTCAGACCATAACGAGCCTATGGTCCAAATTTGAGCTAAAACGGACAAGCCAAACGAAAAATAGCATTTCTGACCCCCTGCCTGGGAGGCGCATCGCGCCCAGGCCAAGGGCGCATCGCGCCTGGATCATCGGGTCGCGATCCACCTTGAGGTCGGGTCGCGAAGGACGAACAGCAGGCCAGAAACTCCGATTTTTATGCTACAAAATCCCATTTTTCTCATTTTAAGCCCTTAATACTCGACTAAATGATTAGGGATTGTTCTAGGACCAAAACCTTATACTTTAACAAGGTTTTCAACCATTCAAAACAACTAAATAAATCAAAATGAAGAATTAGGGTTCTTAATTCTAACAACCCCAAAACTTCAAATTCATCATAAATAGCAATCTACTTCCATTTTCTTGAACTAAGTCCTTATTAGCATGACTTAATGGAAGTATTACATCAATTTAAACACATAATTACAACTGAAATTTACATATTTCAGTCTCTATAAAACCCATCAAGAAAAACCTCAAGAACTTGGCTAGAAATCAAGTTTACTAACCTTAATTACTTGGAAACTTCAATTCCAATTTATGATTTCGATTTTCCTGCTTCAAGCCTCATGATCTCTGCAGAATTTGCACACAAAATCCTTCCCGTTGCTGCACAATTGGCTAGTCAAAGAAGAGAGTCAAACTCTCTATTTATACTACAAATTCTTACATTTTTGGTCCCTAAGTTCCATTTGTTGAACTTTGACCACAAAATCAAGTTTTATTACAATAAAACTTTCATTCTTTATACATTTGCCACAACCAACAATATTTTTCATTTTTGGTCCCGCGTATGGTCAAATGACCAAATTACCCTTTTTTGGTAAAACGACCAAAAATCAGTTTTTATAACATTTTAAGTCCAAAACTCAAAATATTATTTCAAACCAAATACTTTTCTGTACAAAAGACTAATTTACCCTTCCAATGTAAAATGACCATTTTACCCTTTGTATTATATTTATAAAAAGAGTATCTTGGCGTTACATAAATTGATGTGTTCAATTAGAATTCCTAAAGTTATAAGCAGAATCGAAAATCGGGAAACAGAGTATCAGACAGAGATTGATCCCAATCCATGTCTCGTGTCTGAAAAAATATCTTGTTGGACGAAGGATCATATGATCACTTATCAATGGACAGAACTGACTGGGTCAGAGTTCAGCAGCAGTTTCTAGGAAGCTACAATTTGCTGATTAATTAGAGGTTAAATTAGTAATTATAGTCATAGACTTGTCCAAGTGGAAGACTGTTGGATTAGGTGTCTAAGCCATGACTAATAATTTGTATTTACCTAATTGATAGTAGCAAAGTCCATTTGGATTGCCCTCATGGCTAGAGGTTTAGCATAAAATCCAGGAGAGAGAAAGATTGATTTATTATATAATTAATAAATCAATATAAATAAAATAAATAGTTTATTAATATATTATGGTGATAATTTATTAATTAGAAACTATATTAATTAATTAAAAATTAATCTGGAATTAATTGGAATTAATTTGGTGATTAATTTGATTAATTAAAGGTGCAGGGGCTGAATTGTAATTATTCAATAGTTGAGTAAGTGACAATTATGGTAGTTTAAGTGGGCAACGAAATTATGGAGGGATTATCCATAATTTCGATTATTATATGTTAGGATAAATAGATTTGAATTGATAGATAAAGGTTTATCTTATTTGAATTGAAAAAGGTTTATCTCTAAAGGCTTATCTGGTGGCCACTTGGAAACTATAAATAGAGACCCCTAGGCACCATAAAAGCCACGACTTTTTCCACTCTTTGGAACTTTCGAAAACCCTAGTTTTAGGTGTGACTTCATTTGAGGCAAGGCAATTGCGTTGCTTAACTTGCAAGAAACAACTAAAAGGTTAGTTTTCTGATTTTATTCTTTAGTATTTTTTCTTGTGGCCTTTTAGGAAATATTTATATGTTTAATAGTAGAAAACATAGATCCTCATAGGTTGCATGTGAACTTAGGGTTTTAGTTCATAGATTTGCATAAAACATTTCAGTTTCCTTGTATAACTGAACGGAATCGAAAACGGACCAGAACCGAAACCGGGGTATTCGAACCGGTTCCCGGTTCTTTGTTTCCTACGAAATTGGTTCTCGGTTCTTCGATTCTCAGTCCGGTTCGGTCCGGGTCCTAACCCGATCTCATCCCTAGTTACAATGGTGGATTTCAAAATACGCGTTCATTGTATTTCTTGATATCTATGTTCTGTAATTTTGTCTGTGGATAGATTTAAATATGTTTTTTATGGTTTAATGTTATAATGTAATCTAATGTAATTGGTGGATTGAAGATGTTAAAAATATGGATTTGAAGACTCTTAAATGTTCTTGAATATGATTATTTCGTTTAATAATGATAATTTTAATAATAGTACTATTTAAAATCAATATAAGAAATTTAAATTAAAAAAACATTTTATAGGTAAAATCCACATGGATACCATGTGGACTAATCCAATTGACCAAATAGTCAACAAGGATGACAACTAAGCACTGTAACCGGTTTATCCCTTTATTTTTATAAAAATGGCATTTTAAACATAGTTTTTGAAAGTTTAGGGATTCGAGGTATACAAGAAAAAAAACCATTAGGGACCTATTGACTAGAACATTGATACTTGGTTGGGTTTGAATGATATTAACCCTTAATTTTAGAGCTTACTTTTATCAAAAAAAAAATAAATAAAAAAACTTGATATATCAAAATATATAATTTTTTTCCTCTATAAAGATCATCATATAAACATTTGAAATAAATACCGTAACTTCTTTGGAGTGTAAGATTATATAAAAAAATCCTTTACATATGATTTTTAAGTTAGCAAGTGCAACTTTTAGGTCAATTTGTGAGTGGAAAGGATGTCCTAATGGATCAATTAAATGTTGAAGTTATTATGTGTTATGGAGTCCCTCAAAACCCCAAGGGCGTAAAGAATTTTATCGAGTTGACGAGATACTATGACTAAGTTATCCAACAATTTTCCAGTATTGTATCTTATTTGACTAAATTGACACGGAAGAGTGAAACTTTTTGAAAGTGAGAAAGACAAATAAAAGTTTTTTTTCCCATAAAAGGAAAGGTTGTTATGTCATGTCTAATATTTGATTATGATGGAGTTCGATATAATAGTTTGAATGATTGCTTATGTATATTCTATACTTAAGGATCTTGAACAAAGATATCAAACTCGGGGTCAAGAACTAGTGGAACTTATATTCGTTTTGAAGATAGAGTCATTACATATACATGGTAAAACTTTTCAAATCTTTACTGACCATTATTCAAAACATGTTTTTGACCAAAATGACTTAAATTTTAAAATGATGTTATTTTCCATGCCAGATATATAAAAAAAAAAAAAAAAAAAAACTCTAAATCCACCACGACAACGGATAATCACCGTGGTAAAATTTCAAAATAAAGATGGGTTTTACAAGAAAAAAACCTTATAAAACCAGCAAAATTGACAATAACAAGTAATAATGATCTCGATAGAAATATTTAAAATAAATAAATGATTTTCTAAAACAAAAAAAAAAAAGTTGATATTTAAACCAACTTGACCGTGGATTTTATGTTATTACTCTTTAGCATATGACCTCTAATAATAAAGACCGACTTTAAAACCTTACTTTGCCTCCCAATGTCGAAAGAAGCTACTAGAAGCTCCTCGTCCCCTTTACCCTTCTAACGTTCTTTCCAGAAACATCTTCGTGTTTTTCTCCTATCAATCCTATAAATCAACAATGGAAATGCTCGATTCGGCACTCTGCAATCACAAAACATCTCGATTCATACTTCTATTCTTCAATTTCGCTCGAATTTTACGAATCTACAACCAACAAGAATCGAAATGGATATCAGTCTAATGGGTTTCGACACTCCGTTTTTCCGCAACCTCCACCACATCCTCGACGCCTCCGACGACAACACCACCCACAACAAATCAACCAACACCGGACCCACCCGCGCTTACGTCCGCGACGCCAGAGCAATGGCTGCAACTCCGGCGGATGTGAAGGAGTACCCCAACTCTTACGTGTTCATCGTCGACATGCCGGGTCTGAAGTCCGGAGATATCAAGGTACAGATCGAGGACGACAATGTGTTGGTGATAAGCGGTGAACGGAAAAGGGAACATGATCAGGAAGAGAAGGAAGGAGTCAAGTACGTCAGGATGGAAAGGAGGATCGGTAAGTTTATGAGGAAGTTTGCGTTGCCGGAAAATGCTAATACGGAGAAGATATCTGCGATTTGTCAAGATGGGGTGCTTACTGTAACGGTGGAGAAACTGCCGCCGCCGGAGCCGAAGAAGCCCAAGACGATCCAGGTCCAGGTTGCTTGAAGAACGGAATCAGATTTGCTCGTATGTCGGTATGTAGTGAAATTTCTATGAATAATCTGGTTCTTATCAATAGGATTGTAGTTTGGGTTTCTCAATATCTGTAATGGTGGTTGTTTTGCTCTGTTTACTTGGTTGCTGTAATCAATCTACTGTTGGTTTTTGAATATAAAAATAAGAACTCAATATCATTTTGTTTTATTTCGATTGTTACCCATTGAAACATGTAATTTAGCTTTGATTCTATTTACGTGTAAGATTGATCATTTTAAGGTTGTTATTTCGATTGTTAGCCATTGAAGCATGTAATTAAATTATTCTAGTTATATGATTATCTTTTTCATCTTGTTTATGAGCAATTATTTTTTGCAGGTACTCCTCAAAAATATAAAAATAAGAACTCAAATAACAAAACCAAAAAACCACATAGACGATCAGTTTGAATGGTCTATCATGATAACAAACTCAATTATAATGAGATGTAATGACATGTCAAGTTAAAAAAAATGTATATCCTCGTATCAAATATAATGGTAAAAAATAAAATGCTAATTTGAGTCCAGGGGTTTTCCTATTATTTTTTAAATATGAAATTATTATAAAATACTCAAATGTACTTGGTCTTACTTATCAACCAGTTATTCAAATTACATCCCATTTTAAATAATTAACTGGATTTGTGTATTTCCCAAGACAATTGTATTTAAATGATTAAATCTCCATTCAATAAAGATCGGGCGTAGGCCTTTTCTTGAACTAAACAACTTATGGGCTCAAAGTTTGGAAAGACCATTTATACTTTAAATTCATTAGAAGCCCAAATGTATAGTTTTATATTTAGCTTGTTAGCCCGAGCTAAAGGTGCACAAACCAACCCGGTTTTTAAAAACCCGAAAAAAAAAAATAAAACTGGTTTTTTATTTCAAATCGAACCGGTTTTTACTTTGGTTTTTGTTTCTGTTAACCGAACCGGTTAAAAAATCGGTCTAGAACTCAATTTCATTTTATAAAAACCAGCCAAAACCGGTTATGTTTTAACCGAAACCAGTTGGATCATGACTGGTTTTAAAAAAACCGATTCTTAAAAAAGATAAACTGGTTAAAAACCGGTAAATATGCACCTTTAGCACGAGCTAATCATATTTGAAGATATCCATGAAGGTGTACAAAATGAAGTTTGTGTGATCTTTCAGCCAAAGAAAGTGTGTTCGTAACTGAGTATGTCTCAGTTAATCTTTCTATATTCGTTGAGCTTAATGTTTGACAAATAATATAAGTTTTAATTGTTAAATGTTATGTGTTATTATGTTGTGTTTCTTACTGATTCATACAAAAGAATTCGTATTTTGGGACCAACAAAGAGGGACCCTATCGAGCAAGTATAAAAGAGAATGAGTTATCAGGATGATTTACCTTTAAATTTGAGTTATATAATGTAATCATAATTAGAGATATTCATATATATGTTGTATAACAATAAACAAAAGGTAAAAATCCCAAATAGACCGTTGATATCCAGATAATAAAGTAAGGTAAAAATCCCAAATAGACCGTTGATATTCATATATATGTTTTCTTCAATAAGTTATGGTTACCTAGATATAAGCTTGTAGCCATCATTGATACAATGATCACACATGTTTTAAGCTATAAATAGAAAATCCCCATTCACTGATATCTTGAATAAAGAAAGAAATGGACAGAACACACATATCGTCAATTAACAACATAACTAATAAGAAAAATGGTTACTAAATGAAGCTACATTTTCATTCTTCTTTATATATAAGAACAAATAGACTCGTAAATTTCCTATTTATTTCATCTTATATGACTTTATGGAGGTTGAGTGTGAAACAAACTTATGAATAAATGTTGAATGGGGTCAAAAGGAAAAAACAAAAGACCCCTATTGAGTGTGAAATAAGTAAAAGTGAGGGGAGCAATTTTTTCTAAAGCTTGAAAAAGAGCCTAAATTGACGCCGACAGGGCATCCAACAAATAACCTTAACCATAATATCGTTTGGCCTATCAACATTTAAAGTATTATATTTTGTGATTGTTACTTGCACCGAATAATGTTTAATTCTAACTACAAGCAAAAGGAGCAACAAATAGCAACGTAACTTATTTTTAGTACCTTATTTACGTAGTAAAAATGTATTAACACAACAATCAGTGGCATCCGGTGCATTGGGGGACTGGGAGGGGGGATAGTTTCTGGTAGAGCTGTAAATGAAACGAACGTTTAGCGAACCGTTTGTGAACTGTTTGACGGGAAATTCATTTATGTTCGTTTGTATGATAAATAAACGAACACGAACACGGACACAAAATTCTCGTTTATTTAGTTAAACGAACGAACATGAACAATGGTTTCATTCGTTCAATTATGTTCGTGAACGTTCGTTTATGTTGTCCGTTCATGTTTGTTCATTTAAGTTTCTTTTATGTTCATATACGTTCATCTATGTTTATTTATATTACGATATTATATGTTTTTTTATGTTTATATATGTTGAATTGTGTTTGTTTATTTCTGTTTGTTTATGTTTGTTCGTTTATATTCGTTTAGCATGTTTACGAACATAAACGAACGAACATGAACAAAATAATTTGTTAAATGAACGAATATGAACAAGAAAACTCGTTTGTTTATCTGTTTGTGTTCGTTCATTTGTTCGGCTAACGAACGAACATAAATAAACATTCGTTTCTGTTCGTTCGGTTTGTTTACAGCTCTATTATTGAAAATTGATTTCTGTTTTTACCGGCGGTGTAGGAATAATGTGTTGATTTGGGCGACTAATAAAAGTATATAAGAGGCAATTGTATACCATATTTGCGTAATAGTTATTCAACAATATATGAAAATATATGAAGTTACTCAATTTTGTAAAACGATTCAGTTACGACAAACCAAACAATACATTAAATATAGAACTTTTTGGTTTTATTATCAAATACAGATATGATTAATCGACTCGCACAATTAGGTATGCGAATCGAAACCGGTTATCCAATGGGTCAGAAACAGGTCCGCAAATGTGAATTCATTCAAAAGTTTAATTGTTCCAAAAATCCTATTTCCTAATAAATATTGTAAACACATTTCGAAAGTGAAATTTAATGATTAAAAAAAACCATTGAAAAGTTTTTCAAGCTTTAAATTAGTTTGAACTCTACTTGTACAAAACATTATGAATCTTATTTTGGTTCATCATATATTTTATCAAAGTTTTTAATCATATATTAACTTGTGTGAAAATAATTTTTTATCCGATCCAATGTAAAGTTACCAGTTTTTAACAATTAATAATTATTCAATCTTTTACCCAGTATCGAACAGTTATATTTAAACATAGATATCCACTAAAACAATTAAGAGAGGAATTTCTGTAATTTGAACAAAGCTAAATATAATAGATATTATTAGACCGGCAGAAAAGCTAACATCTTTATTTCTAGGTTCTAAAATTATAAATTAATAAATATTGTAAGCACGTTTGGAATTTAAAATTAATAATATAATGAAAATCAAAAATGAAAATTTAGAAAGGAACCATTTTTTTTAAATCTCGCAACATTCAATGGTTTTTAGCCCATTAGCAATCAAAGAAAACAAAATCTACACATATAAAGGCCGATTTATAGAGGAGATGCTACAATCAAATCTGAAAATATTAAGAACATATAAAACTCAAACCATAAATCAATCATTAATAGAACCCACAACTCAATCATCAACAACATCATACGGAACATCAAAGCTTCATTTTTATGGAGTTTGTGGATGCCCAGGTTCGGTTCAGATGGTGGATAACACGGACAATCACTTAGGGTCCATCATTTTAGAGGGTCCAAAAGTTTTTTGTGATATATATATATATATATATATATATATATATATATATATATATATATATATATATATATATATATATATATATATATATATATATATATATATATATATATATATATATACCTTTTGACAAAATACAATTTGTTGAGTACTTTTTTGAATTTTTAAAAGTAGATGATACTTCGGGGTTGGGTATTTCCATGAATTATTAGATGCATCAAATTGCTAGATCTTAATGTGAATGATATACGTGGTCAATTTTATGATATCTGTTCTAATATGAAAGAAAAACATCAAGGTATTCAAAAACGATTACTTGACATTAATCATAATGTTTTATATATGTCATAGTCTTAACCTTACGCTTAGTGATATTATAATTTCATGTGCAACACATATATACATTATCATTTAGTTTACCTAAAAGATGGAAAGTGTTGTTAGATAATGTTCCAACTTTAACTATAAAATATTTATCTAATACTCGTTGGAAAAATATGATTTCAGGCTCCTTAAATAATATTGACTTTGCTAGAATTATCTAGATCATGTGATGACACAAAATCAAAGAGTAAAGCAGAAAGTTTAATTAGTGTTATTTAGATTTTTGAAACTTTTACTTGGTATTAAGTCATTTGCTACTAATATATGTCTGATATTGATGCATATTATATTTTTTTAAAATTAAAAGTGTTGCAAATTAGTATGCCTAAAATATAGTGTTCGTGGTTGAATTTTTGGAATTTTTTAAAGCTTCTGATTATTACCCGAATATTTTTATTGCCTATAAAATATCACTAACAATTTATGCCATCGTAGCATCATCACAAAGAAGGTTTTCAAAGTTGAAGTTACTACAGAATTACTTAAGGTCATCGATGTCACAGGAAATGTTGAATGGTTTTGGCTATCAGATGTATAAAGAAATATATGTTGGATAAAATTGATCTTGATTATGTTATTAATTATTTTGCATCTAAAAAGCTAGAAGAAATATTTTTTATTTTTAAATTGGCGAATCTTAAGAATTGGTGTAGCTATTTGTATCTTTAAAACTATTATTAATGAAAATGCTAGAAATATGTGTTTATAGCTTATTTATAAATGGTTTGACTATATTTTTGTCTTATGTGTGCCTTTTTTTTCTTCTCACCCGGGCCCTAAAAATTGTTGGACTGGCATGTGGATGCTCTATCTATTAATAACATAAATTAATTAACAAATCACATTAAATATAGCTTTAACTACTTTTGAATTTATATATCTATAATAATACTTTTTCTATTTGACTTCATATAGATCCAATGGATTAAAAGAATGTCTGAATTGCACATACAACAAAAAAGGAAATAAAAATGCAACTGCCATCAAAGGCATTCAAATTGGGAATAGCATCCTACTTCCTTTTCTTCCGAAATACTACATTGTATATTCGGAAACACTACTTATGAAGTGCTAAAACACAAATATATCAATGACATCTAAGCATAAAGGAATTATAGAAATTTACCACGTCATACAAAATTATACTTCGAAAATTTACCCTTTCGTATTTAGAATGTTGCCAGATAGATTTTAAAAGGTACAACTCTTTAATATGAAAAAAGACTGAAAGTGCAATACTCTAAAAGTAAATTATGAAAGTAGGATGCTACAATCTACAACTAAATTACTTGTCGATAATTTTGTAAAGTATTATATGCATCAAGATTACATAATTTATAAAAGCTTACCTAAGTTACATTTGAAGATAGCAGCTATTGAATATTTGGATATTGATCAATCTGATTATCGGTCCAATCCAAAGCCAATACCTACATTTTTTACAAAGATATGGTTGAAGATGCTAATTTAAACACTCATAATGCAAGTATTCCATTTTTATCATTCACAGACAGCTCAAAAGGCTACAAAATAAAGGATCAAAAGATTACATTTAATATTTTATTTTCATTTAAAAATAATTCATTATTAATTGCAAGTTTTTCATGTGCCATTTTGATAGCAAACATAAAAGTATTTCTAGAAAAACAAGTTAGACTTTTTTTGCTTAATGTCTATAAACGCAGACACACAGTCACATATAAACACACACACACGCACACATAAACATAGTCACATTGACTCATAGTCATATACAAATCCACAAATACATATTGTCACACACACACATACTCAAGGTGAACCAAGTCATGAGTGCAAAATTGATGCAAACATTTGATTTCTAGAAATTGTACCCATAAAAATCGAAATGGCTTTCAAGTGTTTACAATTTCTTCTTTTGTTTGAAACAACCACATAGACATAGCCACACATTCACACATGGATACACACACATACATCTATTTTGACTATGTCTCATACACTATGTAGTTGATAGAGGGCTATAGCGGTGCTATAGTAGCGCTTAGCAACATGAAGCGCTATTTTAAAGCGTTTAGAAGTGACACTATTAGTTCCGAGAAAGGCCGTTATTGGCCGTGATTTTCCGCTATTATATACCACTATAGCGATGCTACAACCGCTATGTTGACCTGAGAACCATTTTCCGAAATTTCTAAAAAGGAATAAGTTATTGATTGTGAATGTTTGTTGAGGTTATTGTTTTGTGCATAGTGCTTAAGATGGGAAATGATTCTTATTATGAGATATCATTATGATTGACAAAAATTCAAGTGTTACGGATGAATATTGTAGCACCCCCATTCTTTTTACCAAAAGTTTACAAAACCTTTACATGTTCACAAAATGTGGTTTAACAAAAACCACCATTATAAATTTCAAAATAACAAAAGTGGGGTATCACAAGTTTAATACATCACCATAGTTTAAACTTGACTATCATTATACATTTCCCAAAAGTATGATCTTCTAGTCCTCAAAAAAGTCTTCTAGAATTTACCAACATCACCTGAGTACATAGCATTCAAATAGATATATGTGAGACATAAAGCCTCGTGAGTAACATGAGTTTTTGACCCAAACAAGTAAAATCAATGTAAAGAATATTTTTCAATAGTAAACATTTGAATTAACACTTTATTATCATGACATAAAAAATTATCTCATTTGATTTAACAAACCATGAATCTTTTATACCAACATCATCAAGAAGCCAAAATATAAGCTTTCTCATAACCATAGACCAATTGCATTCATATTTGTTATTCATAAATTTCATAACCTTTTTACATGCGCCCTTGTAGATCATCCCCTTCCCGAAATGGAACATATCCCACTCATAAGGGTGTGCATAGCGTAGGTTTTCGTCCCCTCCGTGGAATGAACACATTCATCCATAACGGTGTGCATAAAGACAACTACTTCGCAAAGGGAGGTACCATCCCAGTGGTGTATGTTTGATCGCCTCCTTACGGGTAAGGTCCTTAATCCGGTTATCATCATTGAAGTAATTTTTAATTACTCATTTACTTTCTTAACTCATATGATAGAAATTAGGTATTTACTTCATAAATCATGATAAACATGAAATAACATAAGACATATTCATGTAACAAAGTATCTTTCATATAACATAAGAATTTCTTATCAAAACATTCGGTTAAATCATTTGATTCAAAACAATTTTTTCATTCAAACTTGTTTGCTATGTACCCAAGAAAATTCCACATGTACTCACCTTATACTAGAGAGAGTTACTAGACTTCTAGAGCACCTTTACCCTTCTCTTAACCATCACCTCATTGATCACCACCTATTAAACATATACGATATACATACATTAACACCTAAATAATTTATTTTTCCATGAAGGTTTCTCATAGACAACTTAATCCATTAAGAAATTATAACCATGAATATTCACAACTAGTTGGAATTTAAACCAACCTTAATACTATAATAGCCCAATTATACTATTGGTGATGTCATAACATCCCGACTTCAATTTTTCAAATCAATCCATATAGGAGTTTTATATCATTATCAAAAATGCCCAAGAACTTTACTTTGATAGTTCTTTGCTAAATTAGCATCCTAATGGTGCTTCTTTGATTAACATAGCATAATTATCATCATGTAATTATAATCCATCCATAAAGTTTACTTAATCTCATCGAAGGAACTTCTATTTAGATGAACCAACTCAACTTGTGAGATTTGATGGTGTTAAAAGCTAAACAAATGTTAACTAAGCTTCATCTAACCATTTATAAACATAATCCATCATCAATTTCATGTATCTTCTATTTCCCAAAATTAGGGTTCATACTTTAATTTAAATCACGAAGATTTTGTTGGAACAGTGTCCAAAGTCATAACTAAATTAGTAAAGACTTTCGATTAATATCAGGGTCCTTTTTAGGTTGCCCTTAATAGTCCAAATGATATTATTGTTAATTAGGAGAGAGAGAGAGAGAGAGAGAGAGAGAGAGAGAGAAATAAATAGTTTATTAATTTATTATGTGATGATAAATTAATCAGAAACTAGTTTGTAATTAATTAGAATTAATTTGAATTAATTGGAATTAATTTGGGATTAATTAAAAGTGCAGGGACTAAATATTAATTGTTCAAAAGTTAAGCAATGGATACTGTTGGGGATAGGATAGGGGATGTAATTTAGAAGGATAATCCTTCTAAAGTCGTCCACCATGGATGGATAAAGAGACGGGGATTTGAATTAAGGATAAGTTAGATTAATTAATCAATTATCCTTATCCTCTTTGAATTCAAATCCAGTTTATCTCTATGTATCCTTACAAACTATAAATACCCCTCCCTGGGCATCCTAAGTCTGTGCCATTTTTCTAGAGCTCCCCATTTTATAATTTTCTCTTTTCTCTCAAGCAGAATGTATAATCCATTAATCCCTCTCTAAGGTTTTATAGCGAGCTTTTCTAAAATACATAATTACATTAATTGTTTGGACTTTTGGGTGTGAACCATTAGAGGTACTCTAATTAGGGTACTCTCTTCCTTGGCTTTAAATTTGATCTTCAAGAGTGTTCCTCAAGGAAATTGGTTTTGCTAAAGGTTGGTATTATTAAACCCTCTTATAGTTGTAAATTATCATTAAATAGCTTCCTTGTATGTTTTTAGTAATTCTTACTAGCCTTAGGAATTTTTGTTATTTTCCGCTGCCATGTTTGATCTTTCTAGGGTATAAAAAATCTATCAAATTTAACTTAAATAAAGTGGATATAAATGTTTCTTACCTTACTTGGAGTACTTTTCCATAAAAATCCCCTTGCTTAGCTTAAATTTTGATATTGGATTTGAATTACACACACTACACACCAAGAACACGCATAGTCGTTCTTGGAAGAGAATTCTAGTTAAAGAGATTATTGAGTATGGGGATAGTGAGAATCCATGTGGCAACATTTAGGTTGAAATGGCTGGTTCACGTGCCTGCATGCGCTCAAGTGGACTGACCTCACAACAGGACACGAGGCCTGCATGGCTCGCCTTGAAGGTTTTACGCGGCCCGCGCAAATACACATGAAGTCCGGATTTTTGCACCATTTCTCAAGCCCATTTGCTTTACCCGTGTAAATACACATGAAGTATGGATTTTTGCACCATTTCTCAAGCCCATTTGCCTGACCCGCGGCCTACGTGACTCGCCTTGAAGGTTTTTCCAACTTTCCCTATTCCCATGCAGTTTTATTCAAACTTTACAAAATCATAACTTCTTCATTTCTTATCCGATTTCGACAAATCATATATGCATAGAAAGCTAAGAAAAAGATCTACATCTTATTCCTACTGAGGTTCCTTCAAATCTGAATGTATTTTCCAATATTCAAGTCCAAACTTGGCTACTTCTTGATTTGTAGCAAATTTTTCCCAATTTCAATTTGCTATAGCTCCTTCATTTTAATTCCAAATGCTTCCTTTCTTTTTCCTATATTCTTAGATTTTCAAATAATCTATTTTTCATAATTTTAGTATTTTCACAATTCTTACTCTATTTTGAACTATTCATCCATAAACTTTCAACGAAATCATATTTACTTAATTAACATTCCATCATAAATGTTAATCCTTATTTCTTGTTTATTCGTCTCTAATGCATATAAATATTACTAAGAACTTAATGAAATGACTTAATCTATACATTTCCATAGTAACATATATTTGAACATTTTATCGCTTCTTATTAAGCACTTAATAAAAGACTTAATAGTAATATTTCACTTCATCATCATTACATAATTTTTAATGAACGCATAAAGTTTTGATTGTCATATTTACCTCCCCCCTAATTAGGATTCAGTCCTCGGAATCAAATCATAGTTTACAAAATTAGGGTAATGTTTCTTCATATCTTCTTTCATTTCCCAAGTCAACTTTGTCCCTAGAGAGTGCTTCCATTTGACTAACACAATTTCAATCTTCTTGTTCCTTAAGTTTTTTACTTTTGACTCCAAAATAGCTTCGGCTTCTTCTACTAACTTGTTGGGAGTCTCCACTTTCAAATTATTTAAAGGGATAATTGCATCCTCCTTTCCATAATGTTTCTTAAGATAACATATATGAAAAACATGTATGCCTTGGAGTCCTTAAGGAAATTCTAATTGAAATGCTTGGATCCCAACTTTCTTCAAAATTTTAAACGATCCAATATATCTTGGACTTAGTTTACCCCTCTTTCCAAATCTCACAACTCCTTTCCAATGTGATACTTTCAACATTACCAAATCACATTCTTTCATGTCATAAGGTATTTTCTTTAGGTTTGCATAACTTCTTTAACTATCTTGTGATGCCTTCATATTAGCTTGAATCCTACCAATTTTCTCAATTGTTACCCTCACAATCTTCGGACCAATGAGTTTCGTCTCACCCGCTACCAACCAATACAAGGGTGTCCTATACTTCCTTCCATACAATGCCTCAAAGGGTGGCATTCCAATACTAGAATGGTAGATATTGTTGTATGCAAATTCAACAAGAGGCAAATAATTATCCTAATTTCCTCCAAAATCTATGACACACAACCTGAATATGTCTTCCACGGTTTGAATCGTCCTTTCACTTTGACCATCCGTTTGTGGATGATATGTTGTACTGAAATGAATTCTCGTTCCCAATTTTTCTTGTAAAGCGTCCCAAAACTTTGAAGTAAATCTCGGGTCTCTATCGGACACAATTGACATGGTGCTCCATGAAATCTCAACACTTCATCAATGTAGATTTGTGCTAACTTTTCAAGCGGGGTAGTCGCTTTGAATGCGAGAAACAATGCACTATTGGTCAATCTATCGACAATGACCCATATATAGTCGTGCTCCTTTCTTGTTCTCGGTAAACCAACTATGAAGTCCATAGTTATAACTTCACATTTTCCTGTCGGTACTTGTAATGATTGAGCACTTTCATATGGGACTTGATGTTCCGCCTTAACTTGTGCACAAGTCGCACACTTGGAAATGTAGTTGGCTACTCTTTTCTTCATTCCCGGCCTCCAATATTGTCTTTTAAGGTCTTGATAGGCTTTTGTACTCCCTGGTTGAATCGAATACTTAGATTTACGAGAATCTTCCAAAATTACCCTTCTCAATCCACCGGTCTTTGGCACCCAAACCCGATTCTTGAAAGTTTTAATCCTTGACGAGTTTCTTCAAATGCTATACGCTTTCCCAACCTTTCGTTCTTCAAGTCATCACTTATCAAAATCTTTCGTTGAGCGTTTTGTATTCTTTCTATGATACTAGACGCTAATTGAATTCGTATCGATCTTCGTTCTTCAAGTCATCACTTATCAAAATCTTTCGTTGAGCGTTTTGTATTCTTTCTATGATACTAGACGCTAATTGAATTCGTATCGATCTTCCCTTGATTCTATTCTCGTGGAATTTTCTACTTAGAGCATCCGCCACAACATTAGCCTTCTTGGTATGATATAAGCCTTATCGTTCATTCCTGTAAACAGTTCTAATCGACTCGATACAATCATCGATAAGTTCTAGCTATTATTCCCTCTTCAACGGAAATCTCACATCTAACCATCTCCAATTGAATTGGTCTTTGCATCTAAACCTCACTATGTCACCACCACCGACAACGCTTCTGGCAAGTCCCTCTCCATTGTTGATGTTCAGACCTTAATCGTTTACCCATCTCCCATATCTACCAAGGTTACTACTTTGACAAAAAAAACTTACATGATCGATTAAATAGGTTTGCAAGAAGTGATGCACAGAGACTAAAACTATCGAACCTTTTCTTCTGCATTTGGAAGTTGTTAAACCTTAGCTGTTATCTGCAATTGGTAGGTACCTAGCTTCCTTTTATTTGTTCTGGTCGTTATTTTAATTTTTCAAAATCAAATATCGTTTCATCTGTTTTCTTTGTTGCACTCTAGGTGTTTGATAAAATATCCCATGTATTAAAATCTTGTGTATCTGTTGCCCCTTACAATTTCTTTAAATTTTATAATCATTCAATCAATTAGGCGATTCCATACTTCATAAATCACTTATCACCATATCACCACTACACTTTTCTTTATGAGTTTCTTCAATACAAAAGTTCAAAGTGTTATTGTCAATGACTATCGACATGCTGCCAGGCAAGGTTTAGATGATGGTTATAATGTCACATTAAAAAAAACCTAAGAACAATTGTTGTGAATGGCTACACAACAATTTGGGCATTTTGTACTACTAATGATGAATGCTATATGTATGAAGGGAGTACATATACTGCAGCAATTGGCGATGGATTAGTGCCTTATTAGAACCTCATCAAACAATTGGTTCATCATGAATGATGAGACAAATAAGCCCAATACAGTTATGGGGATTTCCAGGTAAATTTCTTTACAACTCCTAAGCAAAAATTGTGTCATCTTTTTATGTTTTTACATGAATATGTTATTAGGAAACCTATTGAACCTTTTGAAATTAAGCATGTACTAAAAGATAACATTCCAGTTATATAAGTTTATTGATACATGTTCACTGGTGGTGGGGCAGCACTAGTTCAATTTTTATATTTAATAACATATTAGTTGGTGTTGGTTTAACATTGTATGAATATTATTCAAAACTTATATTATGTATGATTTATGGATTTGAATTCTGTGTTTGAATGGGTATGGTAGTTAATCATCTTTCTTAGTGCAATGGATTTCCTTCATTGTTTGAAATGGCATGATAGTGGTTTAGACCCGAGGAAAATTAGTTGGCTAACACTGTGATATGTTCTTTTTTTAATATTAACAAAAAATGTACGCCTTTTTCTTCCAATCTAGTCCGATGATAGTAGCATATGATTTTTACAAAAAAAAATATATGATTTTTAATTGTTGTATTTATTTTCATAATTAAAGATGTTAAAGACATATAATAGTGGCATCAAAAAACATGTTTTTGTGGTTTTCTATCAAGAGCATCCAAAGAAGATTTTGTTGTATAGTCTTTATTCAATTTATAATAGATTTTATAACCTTAGAATATTGTGAATTCAGTTTAGAAACTTCGCGTTCATTTAAGAATATAACATGTTCGTTTTAGAATGTATTGTGTTCATATTGAAATTTTTTATAATTAGTTTATATTTTAATATATTTTGTTCGTATTACCGAGTTCAGAAACTATTTATATGAAAATGATGGAGAATTGTTAAAAAAATGAACTGATGAATAATCAAAACAATTTCTTATAGAATATAAAATCTAAATTAGTAAAACATGCTTTAAATTAATTTGGATTTTAAAATGCTAATAACAAGGAAGTTAGATATTTACCATAATTATAGAGATTTTAATTTCTTTAGAAAATTAATTATTAGGTTAAAATTCCATAAATACACTTTTGATTTTTAATTAGTGATTAATGTTGAGGCTATAAGATTAATCTTGATCAAAGGCTAAAACTAGTTCTAAAGTTTTATAATAAATCTAGTTTTTATTTGAACTTAATGTGTGGAGTTTTTATTTGAACTCCACAGAAGACGCTCAAATGCTACCAGATAATGTTGCCAGCAGACAACGACGGAAAACGGAAACGCCCAAGAGAAGAATCTAAGGAAAGCAGAGAGATAGTTCATTACGATTGCGCAGATCAAAAGATACAAGTCGACAGTACATTACCATCCGACCTACGAAAGGATGTCATATCTTTGCTCAGAAAATACAAACACGTGTTCGTTTGGGAGCCAGCGGATATGGTGGGAGTAGAAAGATCGATTATCGAACACAACCTCAATGTTACGCTAGGAAGCAACATCATCAAATAAAAACGACGTGGACAGGCGGGGGAACGCAACAACGCGATCAATGCAGAGGTCGCAAGCTAGTACAGGCCGGCATTGTTCGCGAAGCCTTTTTTCCAACGTGGATCGCCAACCCGGTGATGGTAAAGAAAAGTGATGGAAGCTGGAGAATGTGTATCAACTACACCAACCTAAACAAGGCCTGCCCGAAGGATTGTTACCCGCTTCCCGAGATAGATCAGAAAGTAGAATCTCTTGAGGGCTTCAAGTGGAAGTGCTTCCTGGACGCCTACAAAAGCTATCACCAGATTCTTATGCACAAGGAAGACGAAGACAAGACAGCTTTTTACACGGATCACGGCACTTTCTGTTATCAAAAGATGCCGTTCGGTTTAAAGAATGTTGGGGCAACATACCAGAGGCTCGTCGACAACGTATTCAAGGATCAAATCGGAAGGAACGTGGAAGTATATGTAGATGACATGGTAATAAAGAGTCGAGCAGAACTGTCCTTGCTACAAGACATCGAAGAAACTCTTAAAACACTCTCTCGAATACAAATGAAACTCAACCCGGCAAAATGCACATTTGGCGTGGAAGAAGGAAAATTTCTAGGCTACTACGTCACGCGGGAGGGCATCCAACTGAACCCAGGGAAAATCAAAGATTTCATCGAGATAAAATCGCCAGCGAGCCTGCGAGAAATACAGGGACTTAATGGAAAGCTCACAGCCTTGGGACGTTTTTTGGCAAAGTCTGCAGAGAAAGCTCTGCCACTGTTCAACACGTTGAAAGGTTGTGTCGATAAACACAATTTCAAATAGACAGAGGAGGCAGAAACAACCCTAGCACACTTAAAGGAAGCAATGAAGGAACTGCCTACGTTGGCGTGCCCGGTCCCCGGAGAGAAGTTATCTATATACTTGGCAGCGTCGCCAGAGGCCATAAGCGCCGTCTTAGCCGTGGAAAGGGAAACGCCGGCAGAAACCTGTCTACTTCGTCCGCCGTGCGCTCCACGGCTCGGAACTGCGTTACCCGAAATTAGAGAAATTAGTCTTAGCGCTAATCTACGCAGCACGCCAACTGAGACGTTACTTCCAGGCCCACCATGTTGAAGTACTCACAAGCCAACCGATACGCCAAATACTACTAAAACCAGAGAAGTCGGGGCGCCTAGCCAAATGGGCCATTGAGCTAGGGGAACATGACATTGAATACAAACCAAGAACAAGCATCAAGGGCCAGGCTTTGGCAGACTTTCTAGCAGAAATACCAGAGGAAGAAGAAGAAGCAATGAGTAAGTCAATAAAACAAGATCAGAAGACACATCCAGAAACCTGGACGCTCCACACGGATGGGGAGGCCAGCAAAGAGGGCTCAGGAGCAGGCCTGGTGTTAACAAGCCCGGAAGGCAAGGAAATAACCTATGCGCTCAGATTCGACTTCCAGACATTGAACAATGAAGCAGAGTATGAGGCGCTGCTAGCAGGGATGAGACTCGCGAGAGAGAACGAGCCACAACACCTACTAGCACACAGTGACTCTTTGTTAGTAGCAAATCAGATCAACGGGACTTATGAATTGAAAGACCAAATGATGAAGAAATACGCAGAAGAGGTGAAGAGGCTAGCAGCCACGATGGAGAATTTCGTAGTCAAACAGATCCCACGCTCAGCATCGGAAAGGCTGACGCGCTAAGCAAGCTGGCATCTGTGGCATTCGACCACCTGTCCAAGGAAGTCCTGGTGGAAGTCCTAAAAGAAAGAAGCATCGACGACCAAGAAATAGCACCAATCAGCACGACCGCCACGACATGGATGACACCCCTGATCGACTATTTGACGCAAGGTCTTTTACCAACGGACGATACCGAGGCAAGGAAGATAAAAGTAAAAGCCCCCCAATATGCGATACGAAATGACACACTATACAGACAAGGACATCTAGAACCCTGGCTAAAATGCCTCACAGGAGAAGAGGGAAAGATATTACTGGAAGAAATCCACGCTGGAGAGGCAGGAGCACACGAGGGTGCCAGAGCACTCACAGGGAAAACCCTTAGAGCTGGGGTATACTGGCCAGAAATCCACGCGGATGCAAAAGAAGCAACAAAGAAGTGTGTCGCATGTCAAACATTCTCGCCACTACATCACTCGCCAGCCGCCCCTTTGACTAGAATCTCTATTCCATGGCCTTTCTATCAATGGGGCATCGATATAGAAGGACCATTCCCAGAGGCGTCCGGCTGCGTGAAGTTCCTCATAGTCGCTGTAGACTACTTTACTAAATGGATCGAAGCAGAGGCTGTTGCCTCAATCACAGGTCGAAATATGATTAAATTCATGTGGAAAAATATTCTAACCAGATTTGGCCACCCCAAAGTCCTAGTCAGCGATAATGGTCTACAATTCGCAGAAGACCCTTTCCGTACCTGGTGCGCTGAAAGGATGATTAAGCAAAAGTTCACGTCAGTAGCACACCCCCAGGCCAATGGCCAGACCGAAGTATCCAACAGAACCTTGGTGATGGGGCTAAAGAAGAGGTTAGGGAAAGCGAAAGGTTGATGGGTGGAAGAACTGCCCACAGTACTTTGGTCATATCGAACTACACCACGGACTTCCACGAACGAGACCCCATTCAAACTATCGTATGGCACGGAGGCCGTCCTACCACCAGAAATCTTTGTAGGCAGCCTAAGAACAACAGACTTGGGGAGGAAAGGAACAACCAGGACCTCCGTCTTAAATTATACATGCTAGAAGAAAAGCGCGAACTAGCCGGCATAAGGCAGGCATGTTACAAAGCAACGACGGAGAGGTACTACAACAAAAGGGTCCGAGAGAAACGTTTTGGAATAGGCGATTTGGTCCTCCGGAAAAATGAGGCAAGCCATGCAAAACCCCGGGGCAAATTAGGCCCGACGTGGGAAGGCCCATACCGGATCACAGAGGCCAACCCAAAAGGCTCCTACACGCTAGAAACTTTGGAGGGTAGAGCGATTCCACGGACATGGAATGTCCTGAACCTCAAGCGGTTCCACTACTAGACAAGACGTCACAAGACAGCGCTACAGCAAGAAGTCGGCCATCGACAAAACCGTGTTCCATACTAACAATTGTAACAGCTATATGAGAACAATTTACTGAATGAAAAAGGTTGTTTTGTATTTTGCACATTGCGAACGGACGAAATGTCCAAAAAAGAAGGCTAAGCGACTCCTGGTCCTGGTCTTACAGACCTTAAAGGTGAAATACTCCCTAGCGGGCCCAGCGACTCCTGGTCCTGGCCTTAGCAAGGTCCATCCAGATGAAACATCCTGAAGAAGGCTCAGCGACTCCTGGTCCTAGTCTTACAGACCTTAAGGGTGAAATACTCCTTAGCGGGTTCAGCGACTCCTGGTCCTGGCCTTAGCAAGGTCCATCCAGGTGAAACATCCTGAAGAAGGCTTAGCGACTCCTGGTCCTAGTCTTACAGACCTTAAGGGTGAAATACTCCCTAGCGGGCTCAGCGACTCCTGGTCCTGGCCTTAGCAAGGTCCATCCAGGTGAAACATCCTGAAGAAGGCCTAGTGACTCCTGGTCCTAATCTTACAGACCTCAAGGGTGAAATACTCCCTAGCGGGCTCAGCGACTCCTGGTCCTGGCCTTAGCAAGGTCCATCCAGGTGAAACATCCTGAAGAAGACCTAGTGACTCCTGGTCCTAGTCTTACAGAACTTAAGGGTGAAACACTCCCTAGCAGGCTCAACGACTCCTGGTCCTGGCCTTAGCAAGGTCCATCCAGGTGAAACACCCTGGAGGAGGTTCAGTAACTCATGCTCCTAGCCAGGTCCAGTCGGATGAAAGATCAAGGGGAAGTCCTAGTTAACTCTTGGTCCTAATTTCATCGACCCTAATAAACTCAATCAAAACAAGACAAACACATAGAAGATAAAAGAGCCAACGGTGGTCACCAGACCCGCATCCATGCATATAACCAAAACAAACAAACAAACACGTCTAGGCTCTTAAGCCCTACAGAAATAAACAAGTATCTTGTCCAAACGGCCTCAACAGGGCCTTACAACTATTGTCTTAAAAACAAAACCACCCAAGCAAGAAAAGGAACAAAACAAATACCTATCAACGCTGAGACGGGCCAGTAGCGTTGCTCGGATCCAACAACGTTTTCAGTTCAGACACGCCAAGCTCCCCAAGTTTAAAAGTCGTGGCGTAATCGACATTCACAAAAGCATCTACTGCCTCATCCACCTCCAAACCACGGTCAATCGGGGGCTCCTCCTCCTCCACCGCAATCTCCTTGCCAGCTTTCACATCTTTTAAAGCACAAGAATACCCCTAAGCTTGCCCAGCTGCAATACACACCTCTTTGAGACGGTACACAGCCATCCTGAAATCCCGGCTCTCCATGACTAAGTCAACAACATCTACCACACCATCAGTCAGCAGCCAGGATAAATCCGCCTCCGCCTCTTCTAATGCTTGCGTCTTGGCCTGTGCAACTCGATCACGCTCAGAAGCATCCCTCTCGGCATTCTCAAGTTGTATATGCAGACCCTCGTTCTCAGACTTAACCCCAGCTAAAGCATTTTGAAGCTCAGCCTTTTCACGGCCGAGTAGAGACAGTTGCTCCTTCAATTGGGCATTTTCTTTTTCAGTAACCTACAAAAGGGTCACATGAGATTGAAGGTCCGCGTCAGCGTGCAAAACGCGACTACGGAGGTCCCTCAACGAATCTTGATGCCTGACAATCTCGGCACGAGCAGTATCCAACTCTTGCTGAAGGAAGGGATGATCAGCATTGGCGGCCAACAATTGCTCTAAGCGATTGGCACCTTCACTAAAAAAACAAGCACTTTGGGCGACTGCATACCGGAGCGAACCTACCAAATTGGCCGGGGAATAACTCCCCATCTCCGAGCGGGTACCTGGAGGAAATGCATGCTGCGTGAACTCCAAGGAAGTTTGGTAGGTCGATAGGCGAGCGCCCTATGTCAAAGACCATCCAGGAACGAACACCCCAGCAGGAGCAACATGACTGGCCTCCCCATGACCTGCTGGAGGAGGTTCCAAAACCGCCGCGCCACCACGACGACTGAAACCGCTAAAATCCAGGCGAGAGGGCTGAGGCCCAACTGGTAAAGAGGGGTGACTTTCTGCAAAACCTTCATCAGCAACATTTTCGACAACAGGGTGGGTACCGATACGTGCACCCCCACCCTGGTCAGTTTCCATACCCCCGCCCTGCGACGTTTCATTAACAATGTAATCACCGGAGACTGCGTAGGAACAAAACTTGAGGTTCCACTGCCACCACCCAAACGACGAGGACGTAGTCGCCGGGGCAACACCACGCTGGCAGAACTGTCACTAACACCAACCCACGCAGCACGTCTCTTCACCAAAGCTTTCGAAGGACTGTCATGATCGCCACTAGCACCCACATCACCAACTTTCTCCAGAGAAATAGTCTGAGCATCAACAACTGAAACAACCACTGGACCAGACCCCACATCCCTCCGCCTCTCTTCTTCCTGCACCGCCAAGGCCCGCGTAATAAAAGCCTTATGGCGGAAAGCACATGAGGGAAGCACCCGATCAATCAAAGGGATCTCCCGATACTGGAGACTCCCAGGATAAGTTTTTGCTAGAACATCGGTAAATCGGATATCATGCTCTCGTCCTACACAAAGAAAGGATATGAAACCCTTAAATCATTCAAAAAAAAGAGGGGGGGGGAAGAGGGAGAAGAGAAAAGACAAGATAAACAGAAGTAGAACTAACCATCCATAAGACTGAAGAACTCAGGCATCTTGCCCCGAAGTCGCCAAGAGGTGCTCATACCAGCACCAGCCAGAATATATTCAGGAAATTCCCCACCAACCACACGAAATGACCGAAGAACCATCGCGATAGCCTCCTTTGCAGGAAAAAGAGTGAAAGCACGGTCGGATATGGGCTCGACGCGACGCCTCATGGCACCAACTCGGTGCTGATCCACCCAAATAAAATGTTGGGCCCAATTCCTAGCGGACCCCCTTTGATCGGTAACAATAGTCGGACGATCCTGACGAACGCAAAAGGTGTAATTGTTTCCCGTCGAAGCACGAGCAAATCGGAAAAAGTGACGAAACACATACAAATCGGGCTCCAGATGAACAGCCCTAGAGAGCAGTTCGAAAGCAACTATCTTGTTCACACCATTAGGAACCAACTGGTGGATGTGAACGTGATAATAATCAAGAACCTCCATGAAGAAGTCTGACGTCGGCAACTGGTAACCGGCCTCAAAATGTTTCAAGTACATACTGATTTTCCCCTCAGGCAGAAAGGAAAAAATGGCCTCGTCAACGGGAATTTCCACGCCGTCCTCTGGTTGGAAACCATAACGGGGCACCAATGAGTCGTAGTATCTCGAATCAGGAGCAACGTCTGATGAAGAACTCATCTTATACAACGAAAATAGAAACACAGAGACGGAGGAGAACGAAAAGATCGATAAGGAGAAGCGAAACCGTAAAGAGAACTAACAGGCGATGAAAGAGGGAATATAAAGAAGACAGATAAGGAAAGGTCGCGGGCGGGAGTTTCAAAATCCAACCGTGATGATTAACGTCGTCTGAGTAACGGTCACGACAACGCAGGGTTAACTGAATGCTAGCCCTAGTCACCATCACTATCTGCGCATACGTAATAATACCTAAGGCTAGGGAGACTTGATAGCGTGCCATCTGGCATCCGCTAGCGCGTTCCCTAAGGAGCTCTCTGGAGATCCTGACCACGCCAATCGCTGGAGATGTCTCGCCAGGAAGGCTCTATCCTGGCCCGACGGAGATGTCTCGCCAGGAAAGCTCCATCCAGGCCCGCTGGAGAGGTCTCTCCTGGAGAACTCCATTCCGGCTCACTGGCGATATATTCACTAAAACGCCCCGCGCGGACCAGACTTGGCGCCATGCTCCCTAACCCACGCGTGGCGTCCGTACCTGACATAGATCGTGCGCCTCCCACCCAGCCTGTCTGGACCAATGGGGCGCGATGAAGGACGAGGATCGTGCAGCCAATGGACGACCTGGTCCCCACATGCCATGGCAGAGATCCTGTCGGCCACAGCCGGACCGCCAACACGTATAAAAGCCCTCGCGGGGCATACGGTAAAGGGATCGCAACCACTATACTCTTAACACACACTTACTATACCCTCGCCGGAGATCTAACTTAAGCATCGGAGCGTTTTCCCGGGGTCCCCTCCCGAAGAACGGCTAACGTTGCTATTCTCTTGTGATTGTGGTCGCAGGTCAAGCTTGATACGACCAGAGTCACCCATGAAGTGAGAATCAGACCGAGCTGAAGACTGATATCGCATCATATATATATATATATATATATATATATATATATATATATATATATATATATAAAGTCTCGATCTGGTGAGTACTCCAATTTTGATAACAACTGCAAGGACAATTCTCGTCCAATCATTTCGTCAATGGCAATAACATCAAACGTAATTATTGTATTTGACGTAATCGCATGAGACGCTCGTCCACGGAATATCATACGGTCCAATCATTTCGATCTTGTTTTTATTTATTTAGTTTTTAAATGTTTTTAGCTTTTAATAAATTCAATTATTAGTTATTATTATTATTTTTGTTTTTTTATTTTTTCGTTTTTTTTGTTTTTTTCAATTTTTTTTCGGTTTTTTTTTTCAATTTTTTTTCTTTTTTCGTTTAATTTTTACAACGTTTTTAACTTTTTTTCGTTTAAAACTCGTTTTTTTCTTTTTTTTAACTTGTTTTGGATTATTAGACATAATATTTACAACAAATTTTGAATTTTGGATAATAATAAATTTTGGATCTTGGATCGTAACAAATTTTTAATATTGGATCATTAGTTTTGGATCATTATACTTAAAAATGATAATATTTAGGACATAATAAGTTTTGATTCATAGCATTTTTGGATCATTATATGTTTTGAATATTAAAAGTTTCTTATATAATATTTTGATTCATAACATATGTGGATCTTGAAATGATTCAAAATTTAAGACATATTTTTCGATCATTTTAAAATTTGAATCATAATAAGTTTGATTCATAAAATGTTTGGATTATAATAAGTTTTAATTAATAAAAAATACAGTTTATAACCGCTTGAATCATAAAACATATTTTAATTCTTAATATTTTTGGATCGTAGACATTTTTTTGCTAATTTGATAAGTTTTTTGCTTAAAATAAAAAAAGTACAATTAAAAAATTAGTTTTCGAAAATTTCTTTTTACAAACTTATTAATATAATGTCTAGAATGATCTATTAAATTTTCAAATTTTTTGGAGAATTCTTTTTTATTTTTTGATTTTTTATAAAAATAAAAAATAAAAAAATAATTTTTTTTATATTTTCATGATAGTGCATGTTTTGTAGAAAATTAAATTTTAAAAATTTTGGTTTTTTCAGAATTTTCTTTAAAAAAAAATTTATAGTCTAAAAACAAAATGGGGAAAATTAAAGAAACTCACTTAATGATATTGTGACAAGTGTCACAGAATGTGTGGGGTCTCGTTAAGATCACCATATTACCCTTATTTATTTGCATTAATCACTCACTAGTTTCGATTTTTAGTCAAATACCCCCAAACTTTTAAAATATATTAATTTTTTTACATTGAATCTAAGTCACTCATTTTTCAAGATTAGAGGTCCAGATTTGTCCTCACAGAAATTGAGTCCTCTCTCTCTCTCTTTATATATATATATATATATATATATATATATATATATATATATATATATATATATATATATATATATATATATATATATATATATATATATATATATATATATATATATATATATATATATATATATATATATATATATATATGATATTGTATTGGGTACAAGTTCAAGAAGCCTAAACACCCCCAATAGGGTTGACCGGTCAACTTGACCTAATGAGTCAGCCATAACTCATTCAACCATCGTGACTTCTGCCCCGGTCAATTCTCGAGTTGAAGCTCTCACAAGTCACAAGTCCCTCACCATCTTGTGCAAAATACTTAACTCAATAAGATATCATTAATGGACGATCGAATATTAAAATTATCCAAAATAATGATTATTATGTTGTGGCCAACCACTTCGGCCCTCCAAAAGTGTTTTCAAATTAAAATAGACAAGATTGTGCATCGGGTTGGAGCTAGATTGGATCTGACCAAATCAAACAAAAATGGATCTGAAAGTTACACCACTCTAAAACACACGTATAGGGGAGTGGTCAAGGGTGTCATTGTTACTTCCTCAAAAAAGTTACAATAATATATTTAAACAAGTTTCTTTCGAAACCAAGTAAAAACTTGTTTTTCTTTGTTTTGGATAATGCAAATATAGTAACATATTTTTCTGCAAAAGGGTCATAGGAAGCATTACATGAATAATTTAAAGTATGTACAAAGCGACACAGTAGGTGTTCGGCATAAGAGTTGAACATGGTGTTCTTGTTCAATTTTCATTTTTGGATTTTGTTCGGGATGACGAATTTCACACAACCTATAGGGTTGTTTGAGATTACGGGCATGCTCGGCAAAACTAGCCGGTAGCGGTTAGATATTAGGTGGTAGCTAGAAGCGGGAAACTGTAACTTCTATTTATATATGAGTGTTCGGTAAAAGTAGTTGGAAGATATTGAAATATGTTAAATTACATATAAGGATATTTGTTAAAAATATAAAACTAAAACATAATTATGAAAAATTAAGTGTCTAAACTGATAGGTTTTATGCAAAACAACAAAACATAAACCCTAAGTTCATATGCAACCTAATTGGATCTATGTTTTCACTATTTGAACATATAAAATATACATATAGGCCAATCGAAAATTACTAGAAGAATTAAAAAAGAGAATTACTAACCTTTAGTTCAATTCTTGGAAACTAGCACAACATGTGTCGTGCCTCAAATGGTTCACACCCAAGTAAGCACTTCGAACAACAGAGATATTCCAGAGACGGGGTAATAAATGGCGCAGAAATAGGGGAGCCAGGGACCCCTATTTATAGCTTCAAAGTGGTTACCAGATAAACCTTAAAGATAAACATTTTTGAATTCAAATGAGATAAACCTTTTATCATTTAATTCAAACTCCTTTTATCACTTATATTAATCTCGAAATTAAGGATAAATATATCTTTGAAATCGCCACCTTCCAGCTTTCCAAAACTGTCACTACTCAACTATTGAATAATTACAAGTTAGTCCCTGCACCTTTAATTAATCCAATTAATCACTAAATTAATTCTAATTAATTCCTGATTAATTATTAATTGAATAATACTATTTCTAATTAATATATTATCAACATAATATATTAATAAATTATTTATTTTATTTATATTGATTTATTAATCACATAATAAATCAATCTATCTCTCTCAAGGTTATTCTATCAAACTGCCAGCTCTGAGGGCAACTCAAATGGACTTTGCTACTATCAATTAAAAAGATATACTAATTATAGTCATCGCTTAGACACCTAATCCAAAAGTCTCCCACTTGGATAAGTCTATGACTATTACTACTATTATAGCTTTCTGATTTGCATATGACATAAGACTTCTAATTGAACACATCAATTTAGTCATGGCTGGCCAGCACTTCAGTCAACGCCAAACCACCGAGAGGCCTACAGATATCTCTTTTCCCATTAGGGCAAATGAACGAATAAGGTTTGACTTATATGCTTATACCCTTTACCAGTCAAATCGCTCACAACAACACGTTTTATAACATCGAGTTACCGATGCATTTACGCACTATCAATGAACAATCGACTTGTAAATTATAATTCATATGTCTCCGCTTCAAGACCATAAGATATTATCGTCTCAGAATTACTCGTGATATAATCCATGAAGTAATTCTCTGAGCGTGGGTTTATCCAATATTCAAATCTCTATTTCTAAGTACTCATGAATGTTGTAGCAATTCCATTTCTATGTCTAAGTCACTAGACATTCTACAATCCAATTCATGACAGTCTTGATTCACTACTTACTTCTGAAAGTATGAACGACTGTGGATATTTGAATAATCAAATTATTCGGGAAGTAAAACATGCAAAATTGAAACACAATAATAAACAATTGACAAATAGCAGTAAATAATACTTATTAACAATTCTCTATTATTAAATCACCAAAAGTCAATTACATTTATATTGTTACAAGTTTCAGATAACTATCTAACTACTAAAACTAATATCATCTCTCAATTCAATGCTCCTAGCAAAATGATTGTTCTTAATCCTACTCAGAGCCTTCGTCAAAGGATCTGCAAGATTCTTTTCAGATGATACCCTCTTCACAATGAGGTGACCTTCTTCTACCCTATGTCTGATGTAATGGTACTTTCTGTCGATGTGTCTGGACTTTCCATGATGTCTCGGTTCCTTTGTCGAAGCAACTGCTCCTTCGATATCGCAGAATAGTTCCATTGGCTCCTGAATAGTCGGGACGACTCTGAGGTCACCGATGAAGTTCTTCAGCCAAGCCGCTTCTTTTGACGCTTCACTTGCAGCTATGTACTCTGATTCACACGTCGAATCAGCCACCGTCTCTTGCTTGGAACTCTTCCAAGTAATCAATCCACCATTTAAAAGAAACACCCAGCCTGACTGA
This sequence comes from Cichorium intybus, assembly GCA_023525715.1. Classification (NCBI taxonomy): domain Eukaryota; kingdom Viridiplantae; phylum Streptophyta; class Magnoliopsida; order Asterales; family Asteraceae; genus Cichorium; species Cichorium intybus. Next base: position 62,237,674 of record CM042015.1, on the reverse strand, counting down.
GACTGACCGTTGTCTCTATCTGTCTGGAAGCTGGCGTCAGTATACCCACTAACTCTCAACGCATCACTGCCACCAAGGACTAGGACCATATCCTTCGTCCTCCACAAATACTTGAGATTATTCTTAACGGCTATCCAATGAGCTCTGCCAGGATTTCCCTGATAACGACTGACAATGCTCAAAGCAAAGGAAACGTCAGGGCGAGTACAAGTCATAGCGTACATGATCGACCCTACCGCTGAAGTGTAAGGTACCCGACTCATGTCAGATATCTCTTCATCTGTACTCAGGCTTTGAGTCTTACTCAATTTTGCATTGCTCTAAATAAGCAGCTCTCCTTTCATGGAATTTTTCCATACTAAACCTCTTTAGTACCTTATCTAAGTACGTGCTTTGACTAAGTCCTATTAGTCTCTTCTTTCTATCTCTCTGTTGGAACCCGGAACTAAGTAAAGATGCGTAAAATGGAATATCGCGGAATGAAAAAGGAAGTTCCGAGGTGTAAGGTTCGGAAATGATGGACAAGTCTAAAGACTTGAATGTTTTGTGGAATATAGAACAAGTTCGGAACTTGAGTGAGTTTACTTAGTTGGATCTTGTGAGCTCAACAATAATATAAGTGCACAAACAGTTAACAATAGTGAAAAGTAAAGACAATAAGATTAAAGTACTAGGAATGAAAAGAACAAAGAAAGAACAGATATGAACAATAAGATGTTTGATGAAATGAGAGGATTATATATATATATATATATATATATATATATATATATATATATATATATATATATATATATATATATATATATATATATATATATATATATATATATATATATATATATATATATATATATCAATGAAGTGTTACAAATCAGCTCTCAAAAACATGAGGACTAAGTGAAGACTTGGTCTCCCTTTTATAGTGCAAGGGAAGACCGTCGGATAATATCCTAAGGACTGAAGAGCAGACAACACGTCTCTCTTCAGTCAGACAAGATGGATTAAACTAATATAGTAATACAATGTTAGACTAGAGTGGCTTATCTAGAATATAAAAATACAAACAGTACATGCGACATGCTTCTAAAAGCCCACGCCTGATCTTGTCTAATCATACTCTATAACTAGAAGCACTTATCCATTTGTCTTTTCTTTAACTTCAATCTTCAGTGTTCAGTCTTCATAAATGTTGATTGAGCACAATAGTCTTCAGAATCACTTGATTTGCAGTATCGAAATCCTGGAGCAGATTTCGCTAACTTGGCCTTTTCGGAATATAGAGATTCCGGAACAAGGCTTTCGAACTTGCTGGTCTTCTGATCTTCGAACTTGATAGTCTTCATGTTCCAAGAACTTACTTTGCATAGTTCCGAAAACCAAGACTGGATTTCGGTATTTCGTAATTCAGATAAATACATTTAAAACAGAAGACGATCATAAGCAAACATGTTCATTGATAATTTATAATTCAATTCCGAACAAACACTTAAGCATCAAGACTATTGTTTTTCAATACATAACAAAACATTCTATCAAACAAACACACAACTATCCAAACATTCCATCATAAGTTTAACTACCACCATCACAATCTATCCAACACAAACACCGGGTTGGTCAACGACCCGTTCAGAACATTAACACTATCAATATCCTTATCCCGAGAATATAGGCTGCTTCTCCTAGGTCTTTCATGGCGAAACACTTCCCAAGCCAAGATTTAACTTCTTACAATGTTGGAACGTCGTTTCCCATGAGCAATATGTCGTCGACATATAGCACCAGAAAAGTAACTATACACCCACTAGCCTTGATATACACGCATGACTCATCTTCGCTTCTAGTGAAACCAAACTCTTTGACTTTCTCATGGAAGAAGAGATTCCAGCTACGAGAAGCTTGTTTCAATCCGTAGATTGATTTCTCAAGCTTGCACACCTTATTGGGATACTTTGCATCTACAAAAATCTCTGGCTGATTCATGTAAACATCCTCAGCCAACTTCCCTGTAACGCCCCAATTTTCAATCAAAAATTTTCTTTAAAAATGTAAGTAAAACATGGATAATCTTATTAACATGCTTAAGCGGTGTTCATCAAAACTGTTATCAGAGTGTATACGTCCCATAATTATATAAATCTTATTTAATAATATAACTGCAAATCATAAATGTGCGATGTGCCGCCGTCACACCGAGCTCACCCCTTTATCAACTGAAATACCTGAAAATGTTTTAAAATCAATGGGTAAGCATCAAGCTTAGTGAGTTCCACAAATTACCATACATGCCCACACATTAAACAACCCGTCCTCGAGAATGACCCGACCATACCCGCCATACAACAGCTACGGGCGTCCATCATACAACAGCTATGGACACGGGAAGGTTCTACCCATCATACAACAGCTATGGGTTCCCGGTTATGGCCCAGCCCATCATACAACAGCTATGGGACAAGGCAATAGTCCAACTCGTCATACAACAGCTACGAGGGGACACGCATCAGTACTGAGCCCAACAACAAATAACCACAGATATAGAGCAAATCATATAACTGTAAATAACACACAAGATGCCTAACATGCAACATCATATAGTAAGGTGAGGATACTCACCTGAATCACAACCGTCCGGATAATCGCTAATATCCCAAACTAGGCTCGTCCGATCACCTAAATCCCACATATACAACATATTAAGTAGTGGCCAAACTCTTATAGACTTGCCTAAAGGTCAGACCCAACGTTTGCCACCAAACCAGGGTCAAAACCAAACCTTTGGGTCAAACAGTCGCTCGCCGCGGCGTGGCTCCTCAACCTATGCGCCGCGGCTACCATCGCATAATTACGGGGGTTCAGCCGAGTCCGCGCCGCTGACATAGCCAGTCCGCGTCGCGGCTCGTAACATTCCAAAATGTTATTAGCGCTTAACAATACATCAATCGGCTAGGGTTCCTTTCTAAACCCTTCCTGAGATCAGGAACTACCCTAAGGTCATTTCCTTATGGACATCCAAGTCCATGCATGTCCTTGGTCCAAACCCTAAGTGTTACAAGTCATCTAAGGCTACAAACCAATGGGTAATACCCATGACGAGATAAAAAGGAAAGTGAGAAAGGTAAATCTTCTTACCTTACTTCTGAAAAGCGGAGTGATGCCCACGATCCGTCGCAAGCCTTCTCTCGCGTTGGATCTCCCTCTTCTAATCTCCAAAAACCTCCAAAGTCTCGAACCCGAATAGTCTCTACCAAAACCCATCGCCTCTACTCCATAAATTCCCAAAAAACACGAACCCTAGGGCTGGGTCCCTTTATATAGGCGTTTAAACTCGAATTAGGGTTTTTCATGACTGCGGCGCACCGCGCCGCGGATTTTACCGAGCCGCGCCACGCGTACAAAATCACTCGCGTATCCAGATCCTTCCCGAGCCGCGCCGCGGATCCATCCGGGCCGCGCCTCGGTGGAACGGGTCTTACAATTCTCCCCCACTTGAATGGATTTCGTCCCCGAAATCTGTGCCTGAAAACAGCTTGGGGTAATACCTCCACATTTTCTTCCTCGGGTTCCTAAGTCCATTCAGACCCCTTACAATGCTGCCACTACACGTTAACTACCCCTATCGTCTTATTTCGTAAAGTCTTTATTTTCCCTTTCTTTGATAGCAACCGGTCGCTCCACATAATTCAAGCGTTTGTCAATTTAGGTACCCTCCAAGGGCACAATTGAAGTTTCATCGATAATACACTTCCTGAGTCGGGAAACGTGGAACGGTCGTGAATCTGGCTAAGCTGCTCGGGCAGCTTCAATCGGTAGGCTACCTTACCTACTTGTGAGATGATTCGATATGGTCCAATATACCTAGAGCCAAGCTTTCCTCGATTCCTAATAACCCCCTCCCAAGGCGACACCTTAAGAAGAACAAAACTTCCAACCTGGAACTCGAGATCGGACCATCGTCTCGCAATTTCTCTCCCAATTGCACGCTACAGAATGCGTCGCATTGCACAGCCTCAACTAAGAAATCTAGAAGTTACTACAAGCCTGATTGAGCCATAGATTCTATCTACTACACTAACAACGATCTGGTATACCCGAGGTCCAACTTTCCAGTACATCGGTACCTTAACGACAAAACTCCGACTGATAAACTCAGGTCCTATCACTGCATATTATCATGATTCTTCTTCCGGCTCAAATCAGTCTACAATCTCTTCCTGAACACATAGAAATCCTGACACCCTCTCCCGTACGACTTCTTGCACAAGAGACCATTTCTCGTGTGCTAACCATTATCATAAAGGACTCTTCCAACGTTACATAAGAAACTACAACTCCCACCAAACTAAGAACGTAATCCCGAAGGAACTCCTTCAAGCGTCTACAGTGATCTCCCCATACAGCCATCCTTCTAAGGGTGATGCACAGTACTGAAACAAATTTTAGTGTCGCAACATTACGAACCTTCTCCTAAACTTCTGAGTGAGCTGCACCTCCTTACCTAATATCACCATCCAGAGCACCATATCGGGGTACCTTCTCCCGAGCCTTAACATCATCCACCCTTCGTAGACCAGCATACTATAATAGACTTAAAGCGAGCACTCCAACTCCATCAGTCTACGACATCCTCGATTTTATCAACACACTGAGGGGGTTCCTTGGTACTTCCATGATGAACCCATATAGGCATTCCTCCAAATTCTACCTCAGGAACCTTCGGAGACCAAATCAGCTACCTATCTTTTGATGATTGGCCTTGACCTTCCCACCGATCAAACCTCTCTCCTCTTAACCATTCCGCACTTCCTTATCGGCCAGATCACCAATAATCCTCTCCAATATCATACACATCCATGTTGCCCCTCGGGCAAACGAAAAAACTTGACACAAACTCTTCGTTCATTACCGTACAAAAAGCCCCGTCCATATCTGACATCCAAAGCGACCATAATGGGTTAGCCATCCTCCGCTAACCCTACCCCACAACCTTCATTTACTCGAACTGTCTCACCTAAAGGCGTTCCCTTCCACGGTTTCCCATCTAAATCCTTATCTTGAATCCAATCCGCCCAGTCTTCTTGTCGCCCTGATCCGCCCTTGGTTTTCATTCTCACCAGCTAAACAGCCATCAGCAAAACCAAGGTAGTCTTCACCTCAACTACTCCGGCAAATGCGATCATGGAAGGATCCATAATCATCTCTCATCCCATTGAACAATCCTAAGGGTACTAATCCTCGGCACCCAGATAACCATTATCTCATCCTGCACATAAATCATTTGCCCCACAACCCAATCTGACCAATCAGCTTGCTAAAACCATATCTCGTACTCGAGGGAACACGACACAGTATTGCTACAATAAAGCACCCGGCACTCCCGATCAGCACGAAGTACTCACCAGAACACCGCATTGTGCCACCGCAACACAGTATTCTCCATTCGACAACACCCTACCTGTCACCGAGGCACAATGTAGCTCAACCTGGACAAGGCACAGTACCTTGGTACTCATGTGAGATACTAATCCTCCATGACGTAAAAATCTCAATCGATCACTAACCAATAAGACTCAATGCTCCTGACCAACGCTTATCCTTGTTCCTAGCATCTCTTATATTCTCCGAATAACATAACTTCCGCCATGTCTTGATCCCATCGTTGCTTAATATGTTGCTTTTGCGTTGATCCTTCCCGATTGATACACAATCTCACCAAGACATTTCTTTAAAACCTCGCTCCGACTCCTTCCTAGCTTCGCCCAGCCCTTCCTGTCTGGGAAGGCTTCTCGGCTCGCGATACTTTCATTCCTTGAAACTATTGACTAGCGCTCCTGAGATGAGCTGTCACATATGACACATTCCTTATTTCGAAGACGTTTGTCCTACACGCATAACTCTTGTTGAAGCCTGAAGTAGATTCCCGGTCTTTGAATAATTTCACTGCGTCAATCCTTCTGAGTATCAGTCCATGCAAGCAGAACCCCTGGTGTCCAAGGTCACCATAACTTGCGCAATCTTGCAGTCGAGCCAACAGGTCGCGTTGGCTCCTTAGTCCGGCATCCCAACTTCCATGCTCTGCCCTTTTTATACCCAAACTTGACCCTCTCGCTCCCACTGCCGTCCAGGTCCTGAGTTGAAACGAAATACAATAGTCCAACGTTCTCCGTGCCTTAATGGAAATAATCAAAACTCCCATGGAGGTGACCACGCATCTCTAGCATGGCCAAGATCCTTGCCTCTTCGCAATGCATACAACCTCCAACCGCTTCCTTGAATTCGCAAAATTCCCTTTACTCAAAGCTATTCCAAACACCTTTACCCTAAGGTGAAAAGCTACTCGATGCACCAATAACCACTTGCTAGCTCCAATACGTAATGACACTCCCATCTTCCTCCTCCAAGCTACAATTTTCCCTCTTCAAGTCCTTCGCCCCTGCCGGCGAACTCCCTGCCTTGTCAGATCGCGGGTATCCATCCCCACGCCATCTCCTACATCGCCATGTGACTCCCATCCTCAATGGTCGATTATGTCACACTGGGAACCCTTCTTCCCCTTTCGCTTCAACCCTTCTACTTGTAGTGAACCGTCCAAGAAGCCCTCTTCTGTGGGTCTTCGCCTCAAACGTCACTACATGCATTCTTCACCATACATTGTACGTAGTTTCCAACTACTCTAACTTCAGCTGGGTAGCAGGAATCAAGGTCCATCAGCTTCAGCGGCTGGACGGGCCCTTCCTGCTCTTCGAGTGACATAAATCGACATAATGTCGGCATTTAAATCAATCTGGATTCTCGTCCATTCCCCTAAAAGAGTACCTGATAACCCTCTGGAACCTATCTGCAGATTCCCAAGCCATGGTTTCTAATTAGTTGCCAATCCCTTCTCCTCTTATCATCATAATCCAAGCTAACCCAAGTCCAATGCTTGGTAATTCGTAATGCAAGTACTCCCATATTCTAGTAGCTGAGCTATTTCTGCATTAAGCTTCGTTCCTTCTCTTAGAACAACAACTCTCCCCCACTTGGAATTTGTGCCAATACCTAGTGCTGATCGCGGTCAATCAATGCCTCGAACCTTTGCAACAAACCAATCCTCATACCATACCGCTAGTCCATTAAACAGGAATAAGGTCTATAGGGATTCACATCCATAGACCTTCGAAACATCGTCACGCAAAACCCAGATGCATCGACTAGCAACCCAGATGCATCGCCTATCCCATTGCTGTCAATCATAACCCTCGTTGATACCTCAACGGCGATAAATTCCTGCACCTATGATCCATCACGATCTACCTCAATCGGTTACACCCGAAACTACTCCTAATCCACTCTTCATTACCGAACATCGCCACGATGAAGACGTGTACTTTCCTTTCGCCACTAATCCATAATGTGAATCATACTGATTCTCTACTCTACCCGGTTCCTTAGAATTTTAGGTAACTCCTCCTGACTCAAGTATGAATCCTGTGCTTTCGGTAGTACGGGCCCTGTACTACCTTCCACACCTATTCATACTTGTTCCAGAATTTGTCCCCCAATACTCTAATTCACCACTCACTCATCTATTTGACATTGGTATTCATACTGTCTCGCACCCAAGTTCCTAACACTTATCCTAGGCTACCTAGGATCTCACACCCCACCCGTACCTAAAAGAACTTCTGCTAACACCATCGAGTCGCCTCACGGACACACAGTCGTACACAATCGAGAATAAGATAGACATTAAAATAAATGATCCTACCCTAAAGTCACAACCAACCAAGGAACAGCGAGTAAGGCTAGACCAAGAATTCTTAGGCTATCTTATCCTAATTGTATATAACCCAATAGCATTCACCAAGCAACCTAACATTGTTAGCATAGATTCTAAAACAGCACAAATAACAAACAACAGGCAGAAGGCATCCTAATCCAAGCATTTCTAGCATGCATTTCCTAACTAAATTCCACGCCTATTTTCTAGCATACATATATCATCACATAACACAAACTTGGCATGGGTAATTGGGAATCACAAAACCTTACTTGAGCTCGGTTGACGGTTCGCATCGCATCTCATTCTTTTAGAAACTCATTATCCGTTAAAAATCATAGGTCAGGTGTGCATACCATGTTTCAAACCCCCAAGCAACAATCAAACAAGAACATGCAAAGGAATCTTCCACATGTTATTTAACCCAACTACTTAAAACTTTTATAGAGAAAACATTATTTCTTTAACGAAAAGCTCTCAGTCCTAAGTTTGAGTCTGGATTCCCAATACAGTTCATCCAAATCCCTCAAACCAAGGCTCTGATACCAATTTGTAACGCCCCAATTTTCAATCAAAAATTTTCTTTAAAAATGTAAGTAAAACATGGATAATCTTATTAACATGCTTAAGCGGTGTTCATCAAAACTGTTATCAGAGTGTATACATCCCATAATTATATAAATCTTATTTAATAATATAACTACAAATCATAAATGTGCGATGTGCCGCCGTCACACCGAGCTCACCCCTTTATCAACTGAAATACCTGAAAATGTTTTAAAATCAACGGGTAAGCATCAAGCTTAGTGAGTTCCACAAATTACCATACATGCCCACACATTAAACAACCCGTCCTCGAGAATGACCCGACCATACCCGCCATACAACAGCTACGGGCGTCCATCATACAACAGCTATAGACACGGGAAGGTTCTACCCATCATACAACAGCTATGGGTTCCCGGTTATGGCCCAGCCCATCATACAACAGCTATGGGACAAGGCAATAGTCCAACTCGTCATACAACAGCTACGAGGGGACACGCATCAGTACTGAGCCCAACAACAAATAACCACAGATATAGAGCAAATCATATAACTGTAAATAACACACAAGATGCCTAACATGCAACATCATATAGTAAGGTGAGGATACTCACCTGAATCACAACCGTCCGGATAATCGCTAATATCCCAAACTAGGCTCGTCCGATCACCTAAATCCCACATATACAACATATTAAGTAGTGGCCAAACTCTTATAGACTTGCCTAAAGGTCAGACCCAACGTTTGCCACCAAACCAGGGTCAAAACCAAACCTTTGGGTCAAACAGTCGCTCGCCGCGGCGTGGCTCCTCAACCTATGCGCCGCGGCTACCATCGCATAATTACGGGGGTTCAGCCGAGTCCGCGCCGCTGACATAGCCAGTCCGCGTCGCGGCTCGTAACATTCCAAAATGTTATTAGCGCTTAACAATACATCAATCGGCTAGGGTTCCTTTCTAAACCCTTCCTGAGATCAGGAACTACCCTAAGGTCATTTCCTTATGGACATGCAAGTCCATGCATGTCCTTGGTCCAAACCCTAAGTGTTACAAGTCATCTAAGGCTACAAATCAATGGGTAATACCCCATGACGAGATAAAAAGGAAAGTGAGAAAGGTAAATCTTCTTACCTTACTTCTGAAAAGCGGAGTGATGCCCACGATCCGTCGCAAGCCTTCTCTCGCGTTGGATCTCCCTCTTCTAATCTCCAAAAACCTCCAAAGTCTCGAACCCGAATAGTCTCTACCAAAACTCGCCGCCTCTACTCCATAAATTCCAAAAAACACGAACCCTAGGGCTGGGTCCCTTTATATAGGCGTTTAAACTCGAATTAGGGTTTTTCATGACTGCGGCGCACCGTGCCGCGGATTTTACCGAGCCGCGCCACGCGTACAAAATCACTCGCGTATCCAGATCCTTCCCGAGCCGCGCCGCGGATCCATCCGGGCCGCGCCTCGGTGGAACGGGTCTTACATTCCCGTTAAGGAAAGCGTTTTTGACATCTATCTGCCAAATTTCATAATCATGAAATGCAGCTATGGCGAGCATTATCCTAATAAACTTAATCTTAGCCACTGGTGAGAATGTCTCATCATAGTCAACCTTCGGGGTTTGAGTAAAGCCCTTCGCAACCAGTCGAGCCTTGAAAGTGTGTACATTTCCATCCATGTCGGTCTTCTTCTTAAAGATCCATTTGCACCAAACTGTCTTTCGACCTGGTACATTATCAACCAAATTCCAAACTTGGTTGTCATACATGGACTTGATCTCGCTGTCCATTGCCTCTATCCATTTAGCAGCCTCAGGGCCTGCCACTGCTTCTTTGTAGTTAGCTGGCTCATCCAAATTTACCAGTATCCTATCATTGACAAACGTGTCACCATCTGTAGTTATATGAAACCATAAAGCTCGGGCGGCATGCTAACTCTACCGGAGCGTCTAGGAGGTAACGGATTGTTTATCGGCTTAACGGGAACTTCTTCCTCTTGTTGAGTGCTAGTTTCTTCTAAGGTTCCTTCATTGGTTGACTCCTGAATTTCTTCAAGGTCAATGGTACTCCCACTGTCCTCTTTGAATATGAGCTCTCTCTCTCTCGAAAGACTCCTCGTCATGCTACAAATACTACGTCCTCGTTTGGTCTGTAGAACAAGTATCCAAAAGACTGTTTCGGGTATCCAATGAAAATATATCTCTCACTTCTAGTTGCGAGTTTGTCATGAGTCTCTCGTCTAACGAAAGCTTCACAACCCCAAACTTTGATATGTGTTAATGAGGGAACTTTCCATGTCCACATTTCGTAAGGTGTTTTGGCAACCTTTTTAGTAGGGACAAGATTGAGGATGTGGGTGGCAGTCTCTAAGGCATACCCCTAGAACTGGATAGGAAGTGAAGCTCGACTCATCATGGAACGAACCGTGTCCAACAAGGTTCGGTTACGCCTCTCAGCCACACCGTTCAACTGTGTATTCTAGGAGGAGTCAATTGTGAAACAATTCCACATTCCTTAATATAGTCTAGGAACTCGATACTAAGATACTCATCGCCTCTATCAGATCTAAGCATCTTTATCTTCCTGCCTAATTGATTCTCAACTTCATTCTTAAACTCTTTGACCATTTCAAAGGTTTCTGACTTATGCTTGATTAAGTAGATATACCCATATCTGCTATAATCATCCGTAAAAGTCACATAGAAGCGATTGGCATCCCTTGTGGTTGATCTAAAGGGTCCACACACATCTGTGTGTATGATATCCAACAGACCTTCACCTCTTTCATAAGTCCCTGTGAAATGTGATTTTGTCATCTTTCCCAAAAGACAAGATTCGCATACATCATCCGACTTGAGGTCGAATGATTCCAACACTTCATCCTTTTGGAGTTGGGCGATGCGTTTCTTGTTAATGTGTCCAAGACGACAATGCCACAAGCATGCCTTTTCTATACCATTAGAAGAATCAGTGTGTAATATACTATTGCCTAAATTGTCTACACAAGTCACAGTTTCATACACACCATCACAAGGTAAGGCTTCAAATATAAAAACACCATTTTTATATACCAAAATAGAACCATTCAAATTATTAAAAGAATATCTAAAACCTTGTTTGAACAATGCATGAAAAGAAATAATGTTTCAAGCCATTTCTGGCGAATAGCAACAATTTAACAGATCTAAACTAACTGCACTACTGAGCACTAGACTATAAATCCCGATCTTGGTGACAGGTAACGATCGCCTATTTCCCATGATCCAGTTTATTCTTCCATGCTCCACCTCCTTACTTTCCTTTAGGCCATGCAAATCAGAACAAATGTGAAAACCACATCCTATATCAAGGACCCAAGAACAACAAGATGATCAGTTTTTAGAGATAGTGTATATACCTGCTGATGATGGCTTCACTTTGCCATCCTTGATGTCCTGTAAGTATTTAGGGCAGCTTCTTTTCCAATGGCCCTTCTCTTTGCAATAGAAACAGTCGGCCTCTTTAGGGTTCGAGACATGAGGTGTGTCAGAACTAGGCTTGGCTCTCGGGTCATTGCTGGATGACCCGACTTGAGCCTTGCCTTTCCAATTCTGCTTGGGAGAACCCTTCCTCTTCTTTCCTCTTCCCTGACCAATAGCCATGACAGGAGCGTTAGCGGATGGTACACCTTTACCTTTCAATCCGTCTTCTATGCAGTTCAGCCAAAGTGGTATGAGTGTTGTTCAAATGATAGGCCAAGATGAACTGATCATAACAACTCGGCAAGGAGTTAAGGACAATGTCAATGGCCAGCTCCTGGTCGATCTACATATAAAGCATCTGAAGACTTTCCACATATCTCTGCATCCTTTGCACGTGGGTGCAGACAGACTCTCCATCCTTCAGTTTACAAGCCATGAGGGCTCGGACTACCTCATATTTTTCCTGACGAGCTCGCTTGCGGAACTTTTCTACAAGGTCCTTGCTCATCTCATATGGCCAGTAGTCCTCGTAAAACCTTTGCAATTCCGGGACCATGGTAGCAACCATGATGCAGGCCACTTTGGTCGCATCATCGTAATGTTTCTTGTGTGAGGCATATTTCTCAGGAGTACCTGTATCAGGATCAACTTGAATGAGCTCTTTTTCAAGGACATACTCTCTGTCCTCAAACCTAAGAGCCATTTTGATATTCCTTATCCAGTTGTTGTAGTTTGTGCCATCCAATGTCACTTTCGAGCACAACGAGAGGATCGAAGAGAAGTTATTGTTGGAGTGGGGTGCGGGTTGGGGAGCAGAAGTATCAGCATGGGAAGACATCTATAAAAGAAGGTAGTTTAAGTTAGATATATATAAATATTCCTTAATATATTAACCTAAAATAATTATTAAGGCTAGGACCCAACTATATAATTCACAACTTAGAAGAGGGATGCTGTAATCTAATTGTAAATTTTATAAAGGTAGGCGAATGACGATTCACCAATTCCACCACGGAAGATAATCATATTAAGTGAAATTCCTTGATCTTTGAGATTTATTGAACTATTCAATAGCATGTTTTAATCTCAGACTATGCTCTTCCGTTTGTGACTGGGATGCCGAGGATCATAAACAAGATGTGAATAACCATGCAAATTAGCTTGGTAACCACAATGTCGTTTATCATCTCGTTTGATCTGCCGGTAAACCACACGCACTCCATCAACAATGATAAATTTTGAGATATCCATTACAACTCTTTATTAGTCCCTATTAATGTGTCGGTAAACCACACACGCTCCACTAACGACTAATAAAGTGTAATGTGCAATTTCATGGGTTAGCATATCTTTCACATTTTTCCCAAAGTAACTAGATTTGGGGTTTTACAAAAATGGTTCTAGTACTTTGATTAATAGCATTATACTTTTAATGAGATTAAGCAGTCCTATCAAACCCGTTCTGCTAACGACCATCCATTGATCAAGGGAGCGGTGGGTGAGAGTGGACACTCATTTAACCGCCATTTTTACGCAGTTTCCTTATACCCCCTTATAGATCAACTTCGTGAATGAAGCATACTAGCGATTTGACTGACCAATTCTTATACATATAAATATGAACTTTTATTTATAATATATATAATATGTATTATAAACTTTTAAAATAATTGTGGTTTATCCATTTAAATTTTCAAAATTAACTATTAATTTTAAATTTAAATTTAAACCTTAATTGATTTAATATTTATCTTTTAATTAAACAATTATTTAAATAAATTAAATCAGATAAGGATCAATAAATTAATCAAATTAATTTAATCCTATCCTTTAACCCACTAATTTTCGAAAATCACATAAGGGTTTAAGGTTATCCATTTATTAATTAATCGCAGTTACCAAAAAATAGAAAACCTTCTAAAACCCTAGCATGAAAATCGCAAATAAGGTAGGGAGGAGATAGGGTTTCAAAAACCCTAATCCCTAAAATCGATTTAGGCCTAATTAGGGTATAACTATTATAGCAATTCAAACAGAAAACAACCAAATAATTCTGATACCACTGATAGGTTTTATATTAAACAACAAAACTTAAACCCTAAGTTCACATGAAACCTAATTGGATCTATGTTGTCACAATTTGAACATATAAATATACCTATAGGCCAATCGAAAATTGCTAGAAGAATTAAAAAAGAAAATTACTAACCTTTAGTTCAATTCTTGGAAACTATCACCACACTTGTCATGCCTCAAATGGTTCACACCCAAGTAAGCAGTTCGAACAACAAAGAGATTCCAGAGACAGGGTAATAAATGGCGCAGAAATAGGGGAGCCAGGGACCCCTATTTATAGCTTCAAAGTGGTTACCTGATAAACCTTAAAGATAAACCTTTTTGAATTCATATAAGATAAACCTTTTATCATTTAATTCAAACTCCTTTTATCCCTTATATTAATCTCGAAATTAAGGATAAATATATCCTTAAAATCGCCACCTTCCAGCTTTCCCAAACTGTCACTACTCAACTATTGAATAATTACAATTTAGCCCCTACACCTTTAATTAATCCAATTAATAACCAAATTAATTCCAATTAATTCCTGATTAATTATTAATTAAATAATACTATTTCTAATTAATATATTATCAACATAATATATTAATAAATTATTTATTTTATTTATATTGATTTGTTAATCACATAATAAATCAATCTATCTCTCTCAAATATTCTATCAAACTGCCAGCTATAAGGGCAACCCAAATGGACTTTGCTACTATCAATTAAATATATACTAATTATAGTCATGGCTTAGACACCTAATCCAACATAAACTACACCTTTAAAATTTTAAAATTTTCATAGCTATGTTGTATTATAAAAATTATAATTCATGTGGCAACATAAAAAGTCTAGTAGTAAAATCATCGACGTCGGGGATTTCATATTCCAACACACTTCATATTATTAGATCCTTCATTAAAGTCATCATTACTTCATATTATCATCGTAGTCATTTAATGAAACAGCGCTTAGGCAAGTGATCAAATATTCCTTTGTTCTACATGATATCCATATGAAAGTTGTTTACTGACATGGAATTTTGCAAGTCTCAAACATTTAAGATCATGTCTCTCCATAGAGATTCATGGTGACCACAACAAACTGCACTATTGACTCAATTCAGTCTGAGTACGGTCGTATATTTGATGTCAACACCAAATCATCGAGGGGCTTAGGGATATCGCTTCTCCCGTTAGGGAAGAAGGAACAAATAAACTTTGACTACACGGATCTCTTCCACTCATCATATATGCACTACAAAAAAATTTACATTTAGTGGCACAAACTTTTAGTGATATTTAAATTTTGTGCCACTATATTACCTCTTTAGTGGCACATTTTATATGTCACTATAAATTTTAAAGACCCACTCTTTCCTGCTTCCGAAATTCGTAAGGCAGGATCCTAAAATCTAAAGAGGGGAAATTTCACTTTTTACGCAATAAAAAACGGTGGTCCGCTAATACGCAATCAAAATGGTTGTCTACTAAATCGATTCCATTCTTTTACTTCTCTCAATCGATTCTCGTCAGTGATCATCCGTCCTCCACCTGTAGGGGTTGCAACTGGACTGATTAAAGGTGATCGACTTTTTCCCAATTTCTTTAAAACCTAGCTTGATGCATAGTCATACTTTCTGGGGTGATTTTTTAAATCTAGCTTGATTAAAGGTAATCGATTTCTTCCTAATTCAATGGATCCATGCGTGGTAGGATTTTATAACAAAAACATTGCTCTATCTGGTCCTATTGTGCTACTCGTGCTCCGAACCTGCTACTTCTCTCCCATCTTTATATTTTCTTCTAAATTGCTTCAAAAATCAGGTAAGCCTCTTATTTGTACATTTCATAGTTTTAGATGTTGGGTGAAAGGTAGAAATTATTTTGGTTTTAGTAATTTATACAAGATAAAGGTGCGAATTTAGATTAGAATCTGGTCAAGGTTGATGTTTTCGTTCTACTTTAAAAAGTTGATCCTTTACTTGCAATTTTGTATATATTTGATGTAATTTGGTTATTAAATGGGGGTTCGTCTGCAATTATTATTTGATGTAATTTAGATTAGAATCTAGGTCTGCTAGCAGCTTGCTACCATGTCTGCTACCTTGTTGTTGACCAAAATGTTGGCTGGAACAACCATAACCTTTTTTCTCTTGCTCCAGGTCTGCTACCAGTTTGCTACCACCCGGTCCGGTATGCTACCAGGTCTGCTCCAGGTTTGCTCTAGGTCTGCTAGCAATTTGAGTATTTGACCAAAATGTCTAATAATTAAAATTAGTAGTTTTATGCTTAAGGTATAACAACACCAGACCAAGGTCTGAATTGCTAACAACACCATACTAGGAATAGCTAACATCACCAATGATAGCATCCTACTTACAATTTAATCAAGTACTATAACATCTTAGTTATAATTTAATCAATTTCTTTCTATTAGAGTAGTCTACTTTCAATTTAATCAAGACCATGGTCCCCTTGGCAGTATATACTTACATTACTAGTCCCCGTGGCAGGTTTATACTTACAGTAATTGTTCCTGTGGATGTACAATTTTACAAAAATGGTCCATGTGGCAATTTGTACTTACAATGCTATAATTGGGTCGATCTTTCAAAGAACAATGCCATAGCAAATGAAAGCACAATGCTTTAATAGAAAGAAATAAAAGTAGGATACTGTAATAAACAAATAATTGAAAGTACATTGCTATTTAGTTCTTATTTTAGGCTTATGTTCAATAGCTGGAAAATAGTATAATGAAACTGACCCAACTTGAACAGGAGTTATAGCGAGCTCGACAGCAGGTCTGGTTTCACTAGTCATTGTTTGTATATTTCTTTACAAGTTCACTTATTTTATTCAAATTCATATATTGATTTATTTTTAAATAATATATTTTCTATTTTGCGGGAAATACATGTTAGATTATTTCAGTTTATATACTTCACATGTTAGATTACACAAGTTCATGGATATATTCACTAGTTATGGTTTTAAAGTATTTGACACACTAGTTATGCATATTGAATTTCATCTATAATGTCAAAGGATCTATGTATGTTTCGGTAAACTTCTTAGTAACCAAACAGGATAAACCTCAAGATTGGCACCCCTAAAATTCTCAAGTTTGACCAAAAGTCAAACTGGTCAAAAGTCAACAGTCAAAGTCAATGACATATAGCATCGCTATCTCCTCAACGATAGCATCGCTATCACAGTTGACGTCACTATCTCTTTAAGATAGCGGCGCCAACTATGAACAGCCCCAAAAGTTCATTAAGCTCTTAATACATTCAGTCAGAGGAGTCAAGTCCTTCCAGCACTTACCCAAAATAACCATTGGCCCATAAAGTTGCCACCTTTATGGTCATGCATGTCCAAAACTCAAAACCTAAGTCTCAAAAGCTTAAATCTAGCCAAACAACCATGTAAATAACCAAAGAGAGTTTGGCTTACTCTCTAATCTGACTTAATGACTCCAGAAGTGCTACAAGAAGCATAAAGGTCAGAACTTTCCAAACAAGTTCCAAAGACCAAGCCAAAAAGGGACCAAAGATTCATTTCCACCATCACAAACACTAGATCAACCTTATAAATACAAAAAGGAATAAGCTTTATACTCACAAGGTCCAGAAAATGCAAATCTTGATGACTCAAACTTGTTGAACACCACCTAGCACCACCATGCACCTTCTTTTCTTGAAGAATCTTCCAAATAATGATCAAAATAACCAAAAATCACACTCTCAAGCTTCCAAGACGTTTTCATAGCTTCCAGGGGTGAAATGGTGAAAAATGACGACTACCTAGGGTTAAGAGCCCTTAAGTACGTCCCAAAACTTGAAATCTAGGGTTTTGGTGCAAACAGCGGCGGATAGTGTCGCTATCCCCTGAACGTGCCATCTCACTATCACGACCAGCATAGCATCGCTAACCTCCTTGATACTAACTCCATCTCAATAGCGTCGCTAACCACCTCTCATAGCATCGCTAAGCTCATCTCAATAGCGTCACTAACCACCTCTCATAGCGTCGCTAAGCTCATCTCAAGCACTTCTCAAAACTTGATTCTTGAAAATCAAACTTGATCATTCCGGGAACATAGTCTTATAGTATCATGTCATAATTAAAAAAATAGTAAAAAATATATGTTTCTATTTAGCAAGAAAAAGAAAAAACATAACTTGTTTTTGCACCACATTACAAATTTAGACAAATGAGAGTACTAGTTTGACATTTCAGTGTATTGAAATACTCGACATAAGAGGCTATTACACTATTTAAAGTAGTTCAAAAGCCAAAATTACCTTATTTTGTATTTTTTGATTAACAAAATTTGTAATCAATGTGTTTTAAATAGAAACTAAATTGCCCTTTTAAATAAAAAATAAAAAAGAATGTGCATTTCCATTTAGCGCGAAAAAGAAACTAAGTTATCTTTTTGTATCATGCCAATAAAAAATAAAAAATAAAAATATGTTGATATTTAGCGTGGAAAAAATAACTTGTCTCCTTTATCAAATCATAAAAAATAGATAAAGAAAATATCTTCGTTTGACATTTCAATTCATCGAAATAGCAAAAATCAAAATAAGACTAGTATACTAATAGAAAATGGTTTACACTTGTTAAAAACAATTTAAATATTAAAAAAGTGGCACCTAGTTTTTTTAATAACAAAAATAAATTTTACATGGTTTTAATAAGGGGGTGTTTGTGATTACTTATTTAAAGAACGTTTATTAATTTATTGACTTTTCAAAAATCAATAAGTCTAAAAATATGTTTGACAATATAAAAAGTGTTTTTCAAAAAAAATTTCAAGAAATTTTAAAAATGAGCTTTTCAGACGTTAGAGATATGCCATTTTGTAACTGTTCATGACTTTTTATGATTAAAATTACAAAAATATCATTAATGAACTCTCTCATTTTTTTCTCTTATTCTCTTTTTTCTCCCTTTTTTGTCATTTACACATATAAGTAATCAAAACACTTTTCTAAAAACAACTTATTATCTTATAGCTTATTGTTATCCGTTAATCCAAACGTTTTTAAAATTTGTTTATTTTAAATCGCAAACTAATAAGCAATTTTGTTAAAAAAAAATATTTATTGAGTTCACCCCCTAAATAGATTGCATGTTCTTTTCGAAAATCAAGAAGAATATCTAAAATATGAATGCTGATAGTGATAAGCAAATAAGCCAAACCCAAAGCACACAATAACTGTCGAAAAAGATAATAATAATTTCTTGGAAAAGGGTTGGTATATAGCACGAGCTACAGGCCACAAAAATCCTCCCAAAAGTCCACTCACAAGTCTTCATTCTATCATAACTATCAGTCTATTCCTCCTTTGTCTTCATCACTATTGACTTTTCAAGTCAATCCTATTACTTTTAAATTTCAAATTCCAATTTTATACAAACATGCTTATCATGAACCTGTGTCCTTTTATGTTTTTTTATAATATTATACACGGTTGATCATCTTGTGACTAACATAACAATAAACAAGTTTGTATCAATATTTAAAATTGAAAAGTAGTATGCCTTATAGGTGTGTGTATGTTACACCTCACGGAATAAAGACCAGATAGGATGGGAGTCGACAAGCTTCTTAGGCTATCTTCGACGATAAGGGTCAAAACACGGATATGAGATCGCGTCTTTGTCCCATCTTTTTGGATGACACACAAAACTGCAATTTTTGTCATATTGACATCAATATCGTTAAGAATCTAATGCAGGCCAAACGTAGTATATTGTTGATTAGTCATGTCAAGCGTAACATACGGGTTAGCAGACATTGGCCTCGATGACTCATGACCTTAATTACTAAGAATCATTATCGTAGTCCCATCAATTTACCAATTTCCTACACAGGTTCCTAATTCTATTTCCTTAAAATAATCTGCAAAAAGTAACATCATAACCTTCGTTTTCAGCTGTCTTTCATGGGGACCATTTTTAGCAGCCACCATTGCCACCAATACACACGACACACTACGAACCTTCTTTCATGCTTCTAGGAAGGTAGCTAGCTATGAAACCTCCATTAGGGATGATATATCATCAAGAACAGCAAACCCTCAACTTGCACCTCAAAATGGATGCTTATGATCATCAAATGTCTAAAGCCTACGGTTACAGATCAGAAGACTCGCCTGACATCGATTATGATGTTCCAAACCAGCAAAATTCTGAGTTTATTGAGAGCTTTCTCAGCTTTGATGATTGGATACCCGAAGATCAAGCATCCATTGTTCCTGAATATCAAGATCATACTCCGGCTTACCCTACTTCCGCCATTGAAGATGGTGGTCAGTCAATCGGAAGTAGTAGCAGTAGCAGCCATCTTCATGGAAGTAGTAACAGTAAGCAAACTGGTTTAATCTTAACATCATATGCATTCTTGCTCCTATACTAAATCTCTCTCTCTCTCTCTCTCTCTGTCTCTCTCACACGCACGCACACACAAGATTCTAGCGTCGTCTTTGCATAAAGGGTATAGGATTCCAATCTTAGGAAATGCGATGTGTGACTTTCAATTCCACTGTGGGTTGTTTGGTCCCCTCTTATATCTACCACTAGCACGCTGTCGTGTACAAGATTTTTACATCTCGCATGATGCTCTTCGGGTAGGGGTTGCTCGAAAAATAACATTTTGCAGAAACATATACGGATTGTTATTGACACTTCTACTCTTTTAGTGTTCCGTGGCTTATATATCCACAAACATGGACATACACTTGCACACACGAACACAAAATCCCGCATGCTTGCTCTAGTGGCAAGGATGTGAGAATTCATAAGGTGCCTTGTTCATGATTATGTATCACGTACTTTTCTTGCTCGGTGGACATTGTTATTTATCTCAACCATATTAGCTTTGGGACAGTCGGGGTGCCATGGGTGGTGTTTATTCTTTTTACATATATGAAGCATCTAAGAAGGCTTTTTTATAACTAGGGGGTACAGGATTCGGGCAGGCTCAAAATGGCAAAAAAGAGAAAGTCGCCTTCAAAACTAAATCTCAAGTTGAGATCCTAGATGATGGTTTCAAGTGGAGAAAATATGGCAAAAAGATGGTGAAAAACAGTCCAAACCCAAGGTACATGAGTAATAATGTCATTTGCTGCAATATACGAATAGAGCATCATGAAAAGTTGCTGATATCGTTTATATAAACTTACAGGAATTATTATCGTTGTTCAGTGGGAGGATGTTCCGTAAAAAAGAGAGTTGAAAGGGATGTAGAGGATGCACGGTATGTAATCACAACCTACGAGGGCATCCACAACCACCTACGCCCTTCTAACTACTGATAGTCTGATAGCTTGTACTATGACTAGCTCATGTATGCTAAAAAGCACAGTAGTTTTTTCTAAGCTTACTCCATGCCTAGATTATTGAGAAGAATATGGTACTTTGGTTAATTATTTTCATTGAAGGACCAGGTCTGGATCGTTTTAGAATATAATTGTTTTTACTTGGTGTCAAGCAGTCCCCGCATGTTTATTAAATAGTATATGATAAACATAGTTTAAATTAGATTGCATATTTATGTTAGTAAATAGTTTTTTTTTTATCATGGATTAGAGTTAGAATAGGTTTGTATTGTAATCTATATATAGTACTCGTTATGATTAATGAGAGAAATAAAACTATTATTGTAAATATCTTCATGGTATCAGAGCATTAAGGTTACCCTTGCACCGCAAACCACCACTTCAACGACCTCCTTTAGTCGTCATCGGAGGTGCGTTGTAGCCTCCTATTTCCCTACCATGAAATCGACATAAATAGTTCAATGTTCGATACCCTCTCAATTTCTTATTTTTCTCTCTTTATCACTTTCATCTTTTTTTTATAAAGGCTTACACATGCACTCACTTATCTACTCCTAAATATACACCTTTCGTATCAAGCTAGACTTGAACCCTCAAAATTTGGCTAGAGTCACCTATAAATCATCTCTCTCTCACCTCTCTCTCTCCCTCTCCAAAAGGCCCATAATACCTCCACGATAGCAATTTTTTTGTTCTCTATTTTTCTCTTTTTACCCCTCTTTTCTCTCTTGGAAAACCATATTCACCATTAAACTAATGGTGTGTTATCGATTTGCTCTCCAAATTTTTCTCTAAACTCCATGGATGCGAAAGCCCTTTCTTTTGGTATTTTCACCCTTTCGTAATATTTTCTTTCCTCGACGCCATTGATGTTACACAAACTCTAAACACAAAGTCCTATACATTAAAACCTATCATCACACGATGTCATATAGTCGCAATTACTTTATTGGTTTATTTATCATCAATCACCATCAAAAAAATTTAATTTTCGTTTCTATTAACCAACCTCATCAAAACTTTTTTTTTATGTTCGCATCATCACCCATGTCCATTCCCCCCAACAAGCTATATTTTGTTCCCTCATGTAATTTTTTATGAGATATCAAGGGTCTTTAAAGTTGATGAATTGTTGATGGGGAGACAGTGATTGTTTGATGTGGCTGCCATTTTTTCTCTCTCTTCTCTTATAATTTTTTCCCGATCCTTTCTCATTTTGCATCTTTCATTGATACTTCTTAGGATATATGATGGCAATTGTGCATATCACATTTTGTGTTTCTTTTATTCACTATCGTATCCAATATTTATTTTGTATTTTCAAAAAAATAAAATAACATAATGATGGATGATTGTGATTTAGTTTTTAGCTTTTTAGCTCAATCAACAATAAATATTGGAACATACATGTCGGTTTTGGGTTGCATGAAATTTCTTTTTTAAATGGTGGTTAGACGTATTCAACAATAGATAGTGGCAACTAAATTAATGCATTAGTGTGTTGCGTAAAAGATCCCACAATAGGATTTCATGCTCCTGCTTGGTCCTGAGAACAAACACTTCCCTTTCCAGACGAGTGGTCTTTGACACGCCTAGGTCGTTATGCGGTCAAAAATAGAAAATTTAACCTTACACACACACTAGTATAGTAGTAGTAAGGGTCGATCCGTGGGAGTCAAGTGGTTGAGATATATGTGTCTGAATAAACCAGACTATAGTGTCACTCTATAGTTGGCGGTGTTCGATACACTCTCCGAAAACTGATAAAACGAGATACCGAAAACTAAAACTAACATTAACCAACTAGCTTGCATTCAAACTCCAAACCAAACTACTTTCTGATTTCAGAAGTATATTCCAGAAAAATCAGAAGCATTCAATCCAAACAAATCACCAAATAAACAATAAAACATAAGCCAATATCAAAAACACGAGATAACTTCAAACCGAATAATTATATTAAACGAAAACCAAAACCAGAAGCCACAAGTTTCTGACTTCTGAAAATATCCAAATCAAACTTGTCCAAACAGATTCTACAATCCAGAATTGATGGAATCAAGCGATAACTAAAACTATAAAATACTAAAAATAAATGAAAACAAGAAAATACCAACTTATGACTACTGGAATTCGAAATCACAAGTCGAAGAAGCATAGGTTCAACCTTTGGGTCTGTTCTTCGCTCCAGAAACTCGACCTAGATGCCTCTATTTATAGTTGCAAAATCGAGCAATTCGCGCCGTGTATGGATGAAATCCGCGACGCGCTCTTATCTCTAACCCCGTTTCTCGCTGTTTGAATTTCAAGTCATCATCTGATCCTTGACTTTCCGCGACGCGCGTGCTCTTAAGGTCGCGGCGCGCGTGTCTTTTCGACTAAAAGTAAACTTCCTTCAAAACTTCTTCATTTTGTATGCTTTTAGCGCCTGTTTATATATTTTTCACACACAAGCACTAGAGACGAAATGTGAGTAATACCACAGTTTAAGAGATATATTCACTCAGAATCGGGCTCAACAACGACTAAAATACTTGATATTACTAGGCGTCGTCAAACACCCCATACTTGTGCCTTGCTTGTCCCCAAGCAAGAGAGTTTTTAACAAATTATAACTGAGACTCAAACATTTTTTAATACTTTCAGTTTCAAAGTTTATTGTCTCGAGAAGTTAGATTGAAAATGACTTTTTGAAAACATGACCAGAATATCCTTTGGAATTCACGACTTTCTAAAGAACCCTTGATTACAAATTTTCAGTATGCAAATGCAAACTTACTTATTCAAATTCTAAAGGCCGTTAAGGAACTATCCATGACTTTCGATGTTGTCCGTGTAACGAGCTTTCGAAAATACTATCCCAGACGAGACGATCTTAGGTAGTAAGGTGCATAAATACCCCTTCGGGGCCACCCTTTTCAGACCTACCGGCTCGAACAACAAAGGCCACTGATTGACATTTCCTTCCTAAATTCCAATCCTAAAATTTTCCCAATCTAAAATTTTTTCAACTCCTAAAAACTCAACTTATTTTAACTCAATATTAGCATGATAACAATTAAATAGTATTTCTTGAAAAATACCAATGCTATAACACTCAAAAGCTATTCGTTTCAAAATTACAACTTCTTAAAAATTTTGAAAATTTGCTAAATATTTTGAAAATTACTTGTTTTTCGCCAAAAATTTCAAAAATTACTCTTTCGACCGTCCCACACCGTACACTTAAAACCGTATAACGTCCCCGTTGTACATAAAAAAAATTCAGAACAAGGGAGAAAGAGTTACCCCTTTAAGAAACGGTAGAACTGCTTGTTGGAACTCATACGTGACAGGATAAAATTCGTACATCATGACTTAACTGTCCGGAGTTGTGGCGCAACAGTGAACACGCCAGTAAATGACAAGTGTAGTGGTACAATGACCCCACACTTGCGTGAAACAACCCCTCGGTGGATCTTGTTGGTACTTGCATGCACAAACACTCACAAAACAAATTAAACGCAAAAACAAACACAAATGTAGAAATAATAGACATAGGTTATGTATAATATTTTCAAAATATAAGAGAAAAATACAATCAATCATCATCATGCTGAGTCCTGGATGGACCAACCTTGTCATCATGCGCGCGAGTAGGGAAGGGTCGTGGGTGTCGTCCAGCCTGGGTGAGGAGCTCTAGTAATCCATCACCAATCCAAACCTGTTGCTCCTCCAAAAGTGCCATCCTCGCAGAAAGATCTCGCAAGGCAGCCTGCACGTTTACAGTCTGCGGTGGTGGCTGTGTCGGGGTGGTGGCTGGACTGCGCCTCCACTCTCCTGCGCTGGGAGGGTCGGTGCAAAGGCTGCTCCTCCTCCTCGTCCTCCTCTTCCTGTGGGCCAGCTGGGCGTGCAATCGCCTCGATCGTCGGTCTCACCTGGTACAGACCCCGTCTTGGCTGAAGAATAACCCCCATGGTCTCAAAATATCGCCCCTCCGCACGAGTGGGTGGTGTCGGGGCCAGGCCGACAAGAACATCGGCCGTGAGAATGTCGTAGGATCGGGCCAAGCGGATAATGTAATGCCCACCAGCCATGGGGCTCCTAGCAGTCGTACCTACGGCTCGAGATGTCAGAGAAACCGCCAGTGCAAACGGCGGGTTGAGGAACCTTCTGGGGTTGAAGAGGACCCACGTGTAATACATGTCATCTCGTGACATCTTCTCACTTCGCTTCCTCTGCATAATAGAGGTGGATATGATCTGGTGCGTCAATCGGTGAAGTGGGGCGCGGAGCTTGCTCTCCTTAGCCACGCCATCATCGAAATGCTCGTTGGACATCACTGCCTAAAGAACCTCGTCCGCCTCCCTCTGTGGATGATCCCTGAAGCGCGCGGCAAAGAAAGGCGGAAAGTGAATGCCACCAATCTCTGCCTCGGTATAAATCTATGTGTGCATGGTAAACTCCCGCAGTGTACACTCCTGGCTCTGCCCTCCCAGTCTAAATCGAACCAGCTGGGCTCTGGTGTAACACCCGGCTTTTAAAACAAAACACCCCTGAAAATTTTTCATTTAAAACAAAGGTTTTAATGCGTAAAACCATAACAAGAGGGGTATATTTTATTAAAAACGAGTACAAACGTATCAAGGAGTATGCAAATATAATAACCTCCTTATAAGCCGGGCTGCTACTGACAGCATCTACAAGTCCACTTCTTGAGTCACGGACTTTATCCTTACACTTACCAGGGTTATGCTAACCTGTAGGGACATTTAACAAACGGTATGAGCTACAAAGCTCAGTGAGTAATCATTTCTACAAATAACACGTATAAAAATACAATCATATATCTGTCTGGATATCGAATCCAAACTCCTAGCCTTACTGGCTGACCACATATCTCCTAGGATTTCACATCCTAATCTGTAGTCTTACAGGCTGAATCACAATAACCTGTAATTATCAAGCCACGTCAGTTATTTGCACATATAATCATATCTAACCAATTCTG
The DNA here is from genome assembly GCA_023525715.1 of Cichorium intybus. Taxonomy (NCBI): domain Eukaryota; kingdom Viridiplantae; phylum Streptophyta; class Magnoliopsida; order Asterales; family Asteraceae; genus Cichorium; species Cichorium intybus. Next base: position 62,211,501 of record CM042015.1, on the reverse strand, counting down.
TCCCATGTTTATTAGTCACAATGGACTGCATCATATGTCATGGCTATATAAGCCGCACCATGTCATTTTCAATAAACAAGTCATAGCCCAAAGGCTGCACCAGCTGGGCTCAATAACCCGGTATCATAGTCAAAAGACCGCACCATTTGGACTTAAAGTCAAATATCAAAATCAATTATGGTTCACGAGTTTATCCCGCTTTTTCCTAGACTCACGGCTCCGTTCTTGCCATCTCGATGACTCACGGATTATCCGGTATTGCCTTTTCAAGATTTGACTCACAGCTCCGTTCTTGTCTATCATAGACTCATGGCTTATCTGGTATTGTCATATTATTTCTGTTATTGACTCACAGCTCCGTTCTTGTCTATCGTAGACTCACGGCTTATCTGGTATTGTCGCATTGTTTATTCATTTATTGACTTACAGCTCCGTTCTTGTCTTTCTCAGACTCACGGCTTATCTGGTATTGTCTTTTCAACGTATCAGTCAACTGTTCATTTTTGTCCCCCAAAGCAGTTTCAATCTGTAACGGTTCAATCATCATATATCATATATGATATCAGTAAGATTACTCACCTGGATGCTAGCTGCATTTGATTCCAGTTGTTTCTTGCTTTTGCGTGCACCACAACCATTTATCCCGTACCTATATATTCATTTATATACCAAATTATAATAGGTTAATAACCATTTCAGTTGAATCTACTACACAAGAGTCCTATACAATACAATTGGGGACCATTTCCAATCATTTTTGAGCAATAACAATCATTATAAAAATTTAATACACTTCCCGAAATACGCGTATTCTACTACAGTACTTTCGGGAGGTCGTATTCGTATTCCGATAATTTTCCATAAAGTTTCACAACATATTAGACCTATGTTCAAAATTTCAGGTCAATCGGATAAGCCTAGCATCAAAATCCAATTTGGAAATTACACCAAATTTTAACAGAAGGTTTTATGGTTTCTGCCTCGACCCCGCGTCGCGCCCAGTGTAAGGGCCGCGCCGCGCCTGCTGCTGGCAGGTCCAGAAAACTCCGATTTAATGCTAGAAATTCCCATTTTTCTCTTATTAAGCCCTTATTACTCGACTTAATCATTAGGGATTGTTCTAGGACTAAAACCTTTGACTAATAACAAGTTTTAAACAATGGAATTGGTAATTCCAATCCATTTCTAACATTTCCCGTTTTTCACAATTTTGGTTCAAAACCGAAATTGATAGGTTATAATCACTTCTACTGATTTAGTTCAACTAGAATAACATCTAGAAGTCATTATTAACCATTAAAACCAAGTTAATCACAAGAACTCACAATCTAGGGTTCTTGATCAAAATTGTCAATCTTCAAAAATAGCAACATACTTTCAATTTAATGTGTTTTCTTACATCACAAGCATGTTTGCTACTTATAATCATACAAAACCACATAAATTATAACTGGAATTCAGTTTCCAGTCCATCCCAAGAAAACCCACCAAGAACACCTTCAAGAACTTGGTTAGAAATCAACTACTAACCTTGTTTGCTTCAAAATCTTTAATTCCAAGCTATGATTCCGATTTCTTGCTTCATTTCTTGTAAATTTCCAGAATTTCCTCTCCAAGAATTCTTCCCGTAGCCTCTTCAAGTTCAGCCAACAATAATGAGAGATATTTCTCATTTTTTTTTTCATTTTATATTTCCAATTTTTCATTTTAGCCCCTCAAGTCCTTTTTCTTGAACTTTTGGCCACATGATCAAATTTCATCACATAAGAGCTACATTTCTTACATATTTACCACAAGTAAACAATATTTTTACATAATTGGTCCTTCACATGGTCAAATGACCAAATTAGCCTTTTATGGTAAAATGACCAATTTACCCTTTGCTAGTATTAACTTTCTAATACTTAGAACACCATGTTAAATCATAAATACACTATAATTAACATTTTAATACTTATCAAAAGTATCGTGGTGTTACATCTGGGCTCCCGCGAGGCTGGGGTGTACCGGAAAGTAGATAAAAACTCAAGCACCAGCTCCTTGTACACGATATCCTCCCCGGTGGCCATTAGTCGCTCCCAGCCCTGGCATGTGAAGGTAAATGCCCCCTCGGGATGAGTCCATGTGCGGTGGATGAAGGGCAGCAGCTGATCCCACAACCCCAACTGGGTCAACAGGGCTCGGTCAAAATGAATTGCCGAAAGAACCGGCCGCGTGCGAATCTCCCGGAGTCGGGCCCGGTACTGGGGAGTCTCCTCAAGAATGTCTGTGAACGGTAGGAACTCGTGCCCAGGTATGTAGTCAACCTGCTCAGCCATCTGCACACAAATCACAACAGAGAAAAAGTTTGCAAAACTAGTCCTCTCCGCGCGCCGCGAATCCTCGTGTGTCGCCTCAACAAGCGCGACGCGGTATACGAATGCACCGCGTCGCGCCGTATGACTGTTGCGAAAATCTCCAAAAAATTCACATGTTTAATCCAATCCAACACATATACAAGGCAACCTAACCACCGACTAGCCCCTCTATGGTGAGAATTTTGCAGAAAATCGCCCTAAGAGTCAGCATTGCCGATTTTCTAAGTTTTTCTATTACATGACTATTTCGATCAAATTTCTACTTCAAATACATGCAATGACTTGAAATAACGAGTTCTAGACACATACCTCAATCGTGGATACACGGGAACACAAGAAAATGCGAGAAAAATGAGCGATCACGTGATGCTTTGTTTAGCGCGTCGTTTGTGTGTGTGGTGCGACAAGGGAGATACGTACCTTTAAGGTAGTTTTTTGACCGATCGAATTCTGCGGCGCGGATAAAGGGTTTCGTACGTTGCACGTGTCCAAAAACGAACCCCTGCGCATCGGGTTAGTTTGCGTATGCGCGGCACGATTTTATCCTTACCGCGTCGCGACCTTCAATATTTGCAATTCTTTTTTATTGACCCCACACTTGCTTCGGTGCTGCAATTTGCTGCAATGATGATGATTAATTTTTCCTAATTACTTCAAAAACAAAAACCTAACCTATCTACGGATGGGTTGCCTCCCGACGAGCACTAAGTTTAACGTCTTCAGCCAGACGGCTGTCGTTTTCATTCCTCCTTTGGCACAGGCTTTCCTATTCATGGTGCGATATCTTGAATGATTGTGGCCATCAAGATCGTCAGCTGAGTCATTCTATCATTTACCTGGCTTATCCATTGCTGCTGTGCATTTAGAAGCTGGAACACCTTAGCTTCCATATTCCTTGTATCTCTTGCATACTCCTGGTGCTTCCGTTCCATGGCTTCCATCACATCAAAGAGTTGTTGCTTATCAGCTGTCGTTAATAAACGTTCCTGCGTTTTCCAGAGGATTTCTTCATCCTCACTTTCACTTCATTTTCCTTCATTCAATTTTTACCCGTATCATTCACTCTTGGTGCCATTAACGGTCTATTGTTCAAGTACTGGCTATCATACCCTAGTGGCAATGTCATCGGACACCCAAACATATTCAATCTTCGTTTTCTAATACCAAAGGTGATGTCCATGTCACCCGTTTTGCAATCCATCACAGCCCCAGCTGTAGCCAAAAACGGACGTCCCAAAATCAGTGTCGGCGCATCCTCCTGACTTTCATATTCCATTACCAAGAAATCTACTGGGTAGAAAAATTCGTCCACTTTGACAATCACATTTGTCAACTTGCCCCGTGAGACCTTTGTGGATTGGTTCGCCAGTTGCAGAACTGTCTTTGCTGGCTCCAATTCTTCGTTCTTGTACTTATTGTATAAACATCCAGGTAAAATATTTACACTAGCCCCAAGGTCTAGCAATGTGTTTCGAATAATTGCATCACATATAGTGACAATAATCAATGGCGAGTCGGGATCCTTTTCCTTTTTAGGAAACGTACCCAACAATGCCTCGCTTGCCTTGACCGTGAGTCGTACTGTTTCTGGTGTCGGCTTCTTGATCTTGTTTTTATTTCTTTACACATTTCCCTGAGAATCCTGGTATCTTCTGGAGCATTTTTTAACTCATCCCATAAGGGCTGATTAATGGACGGTCCACTTGGTACACTTTGCTTCCTTTTCATTCTTGCAGCTTTCTTTTTCTTCTTTATGCCGGCTATAGTTGACTGTTCTTCTTTTTGGACTTCCTTACCCTTGTTCTCTGTCCCTGCCAAATCTTCCATCGTGACCTTTCTCCATACCTTATTGGGTGTGTAATCGTCCACTGCATTAATATGTTCTTTTCCAGCTCTTTGAGTATGATTCGGGTTCACTTCCGTGTTACTCGGGAGCTTACCATTATCTCTTCGTCTTTAGTCTTCAGCCATTTGTTCAATATGTCTCTCCATGTTAACAATGGCCTTAGCATTGGCCTGTGTTTGCTGTTGACTTGCGTTCACGATTTCATACATCTTTGCTATCATTTCTGCTTGAGTTTCTGGATTGGTACGATTGTTATTAGCAGTAGTTGACCCGCTGTTGTTGTTGTTGCTACTATTGGGACTATTGTTGTTAACAGCTTGGAAATTTCTTTGCTGGTTGGAAGGTGGCCCTTGATAGTTGTTTTGACGGTTATTGTAGGGATGGTTGTTATTATAATTCTGATTTCCTTGGTTGTAAGGTCTATATGGTCGTCCATTATTGTTGTTGTATTGACCTTGACCATAAACCTGGTTGACTTCCTGGGCCCTCTGCCTTTGCTGATGATTTTGTTGATTCTGCGGTCCCTGTTGAAGAGTTGCCATTAATCGATCGAACTTCCGATTCAAATCTCCTATCTCCTTTTTGACCTCCTTCTTCCAATCATTGTCGGTACCCACTGCTGCTGCTGTGCCAACTGGCTTCCTTGCAGAGTAATTCGTTTTGGAACCATTGCTGAGTTGTTCCAAAAATCTCCAAGCATCGTCTGGATCTTGCATCATGATAGTCCCACTGGATGAAGCGTTGATCATGGCTTGATTTGTCGTATCTACCCCATCATAAAAGAACTTCACAAGTTGCCATCGTGGGATGTCGTGGTGTGGACAAGATCTCATAAACTCCTTTAATCTTTCAAATGCATCGTGAAACGCCTCGCCTGGCTTTTGCTGAAAATCCTCTATTGCTCTCCTAATTTCTGATGTTTTGCTGGCAGGATAAAACTCTTGTAGGAATTTCGCCTTGAGTTGTTCCCATGTTGTGATACTATTTGGTTGCAGAGACGTGAACCAATACTTAGCCTTATCTTTTAGAGTAAAAGGAAATAGCCTTAATCTAAAAATGTTCCTATTAGTGTTCCTAGGAATATTAGCATTTGCTATAGCCAAAAACTCATACAAATGATTATATGGATCATCCTGCTTGTTTCCTCTAAACTCAGGTAATACTCCTAATAATTGAGGTCTAATCTCTACCTGACTATCAGCATTATCTGGAAAGTAAATGGGCGATGCATCATCATACTCCCGCGGTTGGAAGTGCGATGCAACCGACTGCCCAATCGGTTGAGCAAAGTACAAGGGAGGAACGAAATTACCATCATTATATAACTCGTTGTTATAATATCGTTGCCATTTGTTGCTGATGTTGCTGTTGGTATCGTCTTGGAGGTCCCCGACCTCGGTTCCATTGTTGATTTTGCTGCACAGGATGGTTCGGCATCCAGCCTTCATCCTCATCATCATATCCTGGATCTCCATCTTGATATTGGTACTGTTGCGGTGGTTGTTGCGGTTGTAATTGGGGTTGAGGTTGTTGTTATGGTATGGGTTGAAAATATGGTTGCGGTTTATAAATGGGTGGTTGTTGTTGTGGTTGCGGTTGAGAAACTTGTACTGACTGACGTGGACGTGGGGTACCATCTCGGGTCGGCACTCCCCATGTCGGCACTGCAGATGCAGGATTCCCAGCAGGGTTGGTAATTGGTTGACTCAAAGGTGAAACAGTAGGCTGAGTGCATGATGGTATGGGTGCAGGGGCTGACTGCACCACCACAAGCACTTGTAGAACCTATATGAAATTCTGATGAAACTGGGGGTATAAATGATGCTTCCCTCATTACCTCGCCCGTTGGCTCATTGGTAATGTCCTCAACTACTACATTATATCGACTCATATCAATCAAGCGCCTACACACATGATTTCTACGTGCGGTTCATTCAATCTCAGAATCAAACAAAAGAGGTGATGATTGCTCACCCGACGCGTACGCATGTGCAAGTACAAACGACCGTCAAAAACAAAAACTAAATTGTTAAATCAACTAAATAATCAAAAACTAAAATCAAAATCAGAAAACAAACCATTAACACTCTATCTCAAGCGCACAACTCTCCGGCAACGACGCCAAATTTTGACACACCTAGGTCGTTATGCGATCAAAAATAGAAAATTTAACCTTACACACACACTAGTATAGTAGTAGTAAGAGTCGATCCGTGGGATTCAAGTGGTTGAGATATATGTGTCAGAATAAACCAGACTATAGTGTCACTCTATAATTGGCGGTGTTCCATACACTCTCCGAAAACCGATAAAACGAGATACTGAAAACTAAAACTAACATTAACCAACTAGCTTGCATTCAAACTCCAAACCAAACTACTTTCTGATTCCAGAAGTATATTCCAGAAAAATCAGAAGCATTCAATCCAAACAAATCACCAAATAAACAATAAAACATAAACCAATGCCGAAAACACGAGATAAGTTCAAACCGAATGATTATATTAAACGAAAACCAAAACCAGAAGCCACAAGTTTCTGATATCTGAAAATATCCAAATCAAACTTGTCTAAACATATTCTACAATCCAGAATCGATGGAATCAAGCGATAACTAAAACTATAAAATACTACAAATAAATGAAAACAAGAAAATACCAACTTATGACTACTGGAATTCGAAATCACGAGTCGAAGAAGCCTAGGTTCAACATTTGGGTCTGTTCTTCGCTCCAGAAACTCGACCTAGATGCCTCTATTTATAGTTGAAAAATCGAGAAATCCGCGCCGCGTATGGATGAAATCTGCGACGTGCTCTTATCTCTAACCCCGTTTCTCGCTGTTTGAATTTCAAGTCATCATCTGATCCTTGACTTTCCGCGACACGTGTGCTCTTAAGGTCGCGGCGCGCATGTCTTTTCGACTGAAAGTGAACTTCCTTCAAAGCTTCTTCATTTTGTACGCTTTTAGCCCCTGTTTATATCTTTTTTTCACACACAAGCACTAGAGACGAAATGTGAGTAATACCACAGTTTAAGATATATAGGTCACTCAAAATCGGGCTCAACGACGACTAAAATACTTGATCTTACTAGGCGTCGTCAGTCTTCACCTGCAAATCCCTAACCAGCTTGTCTTGTTCCTTGGCCTTCATCCTCCCCTCTTTCATGGTGACAACGACGTGCAAGGTAAGTTGTAGAAGACAACAAGGATCTTATAAGGATCCTAGACCAAACTGGAAAACAAAATTAAAAACCCATAAGAATCGATGCTTACCGACTGGATCATGTTTTCCACTTTAGCTTTAATAGCCACTGGCTCTATCCCATCGAAGATCTTGATGTCGATTACCTCTACATCTGTCTTTCTCTTCTTCCAAACTAACGTAGTCTGGCTACCAAGTTCCTTCTTGGGAATCGTAAGCCTTGGCTCTGTTTTCACCTTCAGAAGATCATTCATGTCAGAGAGGCCGAACTGGGTAGAGCGGGTAGACCTAGAGACTGCAAATGGATTCCAAACATCACAATCATGATCACCTAAGGAACATTCAAGATCCTCTCAAGGATCCAGGTATTAAAATTCATTAAAATTATTAAGGATCTTACCATTTGACATTCTAGATGTGTTGGAGCCTCGGGATTCAGAATCCTCCTCAAGAGTTATAACTCCACTGGGAGCATGAAAAGTTCTTCTGCAGGAGAAACCTAGAGAAACTCCTTGATCTTGGCCTCGGAGTCGGAAGTAGCAGGAAAGACAACGTCAAATTGAGAAACTACAAATAATAAGAAACAAACAGCTAGATTAACAATAAAGATGTTGAACAAAGAGTAAAGCAAGATCCTACCTTTAACCGCCCACTCTTGAGGGATCCGGTCAGCATCGGGGAGGGTATCCTTCCTCACTAAGAAAAACTGACTCTCCCACACAATATCGTGGCGAGTAGCTTTCAGAACGAGGTATTCAGAACCAAGCTTGATTTTAAACAGGATACGATGGGAACCAAAAGTTTGGAGGTCGTATGTTGAAGCTATTTCAGCAAGTACAAGATCCAAGCCCTTAGAGCGGTTAACGATGTCTATCTAAAACAGACTCCTCCATACCACGGCATTGCTTATGTGTAAGCAATTCCAATTATGGCAAAGAACTCAGAGATTAAAGGAGGGAACGAAAATTTAAGCCCAATGAGAAAAGGGTACTCGGGAAAGCAGACCTAGGAAGGAGAAACAGAGTCGTATTTCAGAAGGGGATTGTATGCCCTAATAGCAACAGTTAAAGGAAACAGCTTTCTGCTCAAGAGCTGGCTAACGTCATTATCCCTGAAAGAACAAACCTCCTCATTGGGTTTAACGAGGATTCTCTGGTCTGTAAATCATCGATGATAAAAGCTCGAGAGTGGAAAGCCTTTTTACCCATGATCATAAATGAAAAAGGAGAAGAAAGGAATGAGAAACATACCTAAGAACGAACTTGCAGAAAAAGCCGAAGAAGAAGAGCAATTTGACTAAGAGGGTACCTCTATTTATACTAAGCTAGGATTTTTGGATTAGGTGTCTAAACCCATAACTATAATTGGTATATACTTGAATTGATAGTAGCATAGTCTTTTTGGGTTGCCCTCAGTAGTCCAAATGGTATTAGAGTTATATGAGAGAGAGAAATAAATACTTTATTAATTTATTATGTGATGATAAATTAATTAGAAACTAGTTTGGAATTAATTAGAATTAATTGGAATTAATTTGAATTAATTTGAATTAATTTGGGATTAATTAAAAGTGCAGGGACTGAATTGTAATTGTTCAATAGTTGGGCCATGGATAATGTTTCGGAAGGATAGGGGACCAATTTTAAAGGGTTTTTATCCCTTAAATTCGTCCACCATGAATGGTGCAAGATAGAGTGCAGGTGAAGGGTTTTTGAACTTAAAGATAATACGGATTAATTAACCAATTATCCTTTATCCGGTTTGAATTCAAATAAGGTTTATCCCTAACACATTTGCAAGCTATATAAACCCCTCCTGGCCCATATAACCTCTGTGCCAATTCCAGAGGATTTTATGGAGTTTTCTCTTCTCTCTCAAGCAGAATCTATAATCCTTCTCTAAGGTTTTATAGCGAGCTTTTCTATTAACCTTTTTGTTTGGACTTTTGGGTGTGAACCATTAGAGGCACGGCATTTGTGGTGCTTGCTTCCAAGAGATCTAAAAGTGAAGGAACATTGTTATTTACTATAATAACAATAAGGTAAGTGATCCTAAACCCTCTTTAGTATTTTCGATTATTATATAGGGTTTCCTTTTGATGTTCTTAGTTATAGGTTTAATAGTGAAAACATAGATCCTTTAGGTTGCATGTGAACTTAAGAGTTTTAAGTTTATTTTGTTTTACCTAAATTCTATCAGGATGTAGGGTTTTCCGGGATCATGACCAGGTAAAACGAGATCGCCCAACTAGAATCAGATTAGCCATGTATCTTATCCACCCATCGAAATTTGGAAAATTCAAATTTCAAAATTTAATATTTAATTTTTTAAACCTAACTTTATCTTTTAAATTTGATTTTAAAATGGGCAACTGTTACTGTGGAATTTTCCACTAAGATCCTTGTCATGATCCTGAGTAAGATCTTGGTCAAGATCCTGATCAAAACTAACTATTGTCTTTTGATGCTCGTACAGTCTCATACTCGACTCAACTCAAGAACGAGTCAACAACGACCCAGCCAAGTCGGGATAAGACCAAGAAATTTGGAGAATTAGTTCCAGTCAAATCTACTCAACGGCTAGAAGGGTGACTCAACGAGGATCCCGGACTAAAAGATTATGCCGAGATTCTTGGGATTAGTTAGCTAGCTCGCATATAAACAAGCATTGTACTCACATTTTTCACACACAACAACAAGCATACTCTGCTACTTTCTTACTTTTCTTTAGGCTCTCATTGTAAAACACTTGTAATAATTTTCGATCAATAAAATCAACACAGGCAACTGGTTATTTTCGGTTTCCGAGGTTTTGTCCCGGAGATCCTCACCGTGATCAAGGGTTTTCCTCGTAGATCCCCGTGTCAACATCTCAAGATCCTTCCAAGGATCCTAAGCCAAACTCCACGACCTTAACTAATTTGGTCTTGCACATTTTTTGACCAAAACAACTATGTTGAACAGTTGGGTGTTACATTGTTGAGAAGAAAGTTGTAGTATGGTTACTCATTATCTTCAATCGGCCAAGGTTATGCATTTTTTAAATATATAATTATTTCTACTTGCTATTAAGCTATCCCAAGTTTCAGGCTAGAGGTGAGGGTGAGAAAATCCATCAGTAAATTTAAATATGAGATTCAAGCCTAGTCATCATCTTCCATCTTTTATAAACATTGTGATTTACCTCCTTAGACTATAGGTCGTGTCATCATCATCTCATATCCACTTCTCTACCACACCACCTAGGAAATATCCATCATTCCACATCACCATTTCCCTTTTGTTTTTTATTTTCTTAATAAATATAATATATTTAATAAATATTAATGTGAGAAAGAAAGAAGGAGAGAGAGAGAGAGAGAGAGAGAGAGAGAGAGAGAGATAAAGAATGTGACATTGGCGGCTGTGGATCTAGCAACGCTCCCCTACACCATGTGGGGGTGGTGTTCATTGTCTACTTGGCATGCCAAGTCATCCCCATGCCACAGGCATGGGTTCAATACCCAAGAACCTTATATAAATTGTCATGGGGCTGCACAATGAGGAGTTTATGGGAAATGACCCTTTTAATTGCTATTAAGCATGGAAAGGGTTTCCTCTTATTCTTTTTTCTTTTTCGTTCAATAAGTGATGTCCAGATATTGTGTGGTTTGGATAAATGAGATTTTGAAACTATTTGAAAATGTGATTGTCTACTTGATGGTTGCATAAATAGAAGAAAAAAGTAAGGACAAATTCATTTTAAAAGTTAGGACAATTTCATTAAAAATTAGGACTTGCTTTATACATTAGGTTGTTCTTTTTGTATTACTTCAAGAAAAAAAAAAACTCATTTATATCCTAGTAGATTAAGCTTTTGTCCTCACAAAATTCATTAACCTATGGAAGAAAAGTGTTAGGGAGTGTTGGGGATCGATAATTTTTGTAGGTAGTTTATCCTTTCACATTTTCCATAAGACGTTTCCACAACTTGAATCCGTGATCAAGGTAGGGTTGTAAAAGGTTTATTTGTAACTTCACATGTCCATACATATTCACATCCAATCCAAGTAGTTTGTATGTGTGTTCTTTCTGAAGAGGTTTCGACTTGCTCGTATATTTATCCAAAAATACATCTCATATGTGTATTTGCTTCTTATAATGTAGAGTGAATTACGAATTTGGCCTCTATATTTTATTCAAAGTCGCAAGTTAAAGTCAAGTCAAATACATGATATTGTTCGATATGGTCCTTATGTTTGTATTTCATTTGTAGATGTGGTCCCTTTGGGCTTTATAGAAAACAGTAAGATCAGTCCAAATTTTGAAGTCATTCTATAGGGTCAAGGTCTCAAGTTCATATTCACAATAGAATGCAAACTTAAAGATGACATAGAAACGATTTCAAACTTTGACCAACATGTGGTTTTTGGTAAAACACATGGGCCAAATTTGTAATTAGCTCTAGAATGTATTAATACGTTATTAAGCAATCAATAATCCAAATTTTTATTAAATAGTCACATGATAAAAACATATACGGATGTATCCTAAGCTATATCTTAACTATGAAACAAAACTTCCATAACTTCATCATTTACTCATCAAATAATTTCTTTGTGGTCACACTTTTTTGAATTTTGTCTCTAACATATGGTATTTTAGGTATTTTATTTTAACCATTAATTTTATTACTACTATGTACCAAATCATATATTAAAACCGAATTAGAGCAATAATTTTAACCATCAACAACATTATTTTATCAATATAAACATTATACCAAGATACCACGATATAATTAGAAATAACAAATCAATTGAAAGTATATTACTATTTTATTTGAAAACAATATCAGGGTTCCTTACATATAAACTCATTCCCGATAATTCTTCACCATGAATATAAGAAGATATACTCCAAAATGTCTCTTCATGCTTCATGTTCATTGATTTTATAGATGATTTCACTAATGCATTTGATTTAGAAAATGTATATCTTTTCATCTTTCCTATCATCCCACTAGAATATAACCACCGTGAACCCGATCGGTTCTTTTGAATATCGGTTTTAAAACCCGTGACATGAACCTCGGTGATTTTAAACACCGGTTCGATTTCGATTGTGGTCTCGGTTTGATCTTTCTCGACGTTAATTAGGGCAAGCATCGGGATGCCAACGGGTTCGTAGTCACGGAACGGGTCTCGGAGCAATAAGCGTAACGCTAATGTGAAATTACTAAAATGCCCATGGGAATCGTGTAATGATGTAGACATGTTGAGTAGTTCTTCGATGTCGGTATTGTTTGTGGAGGTTGAGTTTATTGAGATGCTAGAGGGAGGTTCTTCGGTTGGGATACCGGATTGGATTCTTAATCCTTCGATTAAGAGGTTTTGAATTTTTTCGATTGCTAAAGGGGCGATATTGTCCATTGAAATGTATTCGGAATTGATCTCGTGGCAAGTGGTTGTTGGCGTTTCTTGGGGTTCTGATTCGGGAATTAATGCATGTGTCCTGTTCAAAATATTGGAAATAATGAAGATATTGAATTGATGTAGGGCCCGTTTGTTAGGACAGACTGTCTTGTACTATGTTTGGCATGCATTGGACTAAAACCGGGACAGATGTCAATAAGACAAAGATTGTTATTTTTTTGTCCTATCCAAAAGGGTGGGATAGGGACTTGTTCTTGATTTCTTATCTGTGTAAAAGACGTGAATACCCTTCTCATCTTCGTAATTAAAATAGCTTAAAAAGCTTGTGAAGTCCAACCCAGTCCCGTCCCGTCCCGTCCCGTTACGGGACAGGACGGAAATAGGTTGGACATGACTACACAAGCTTTGTAGGTTATTTTCGACGATGAAGATGTGAAGGGCATTTATGTCTTTTGCACAGACAAGAGATCAAGAACAAGTCCCTATCCCACCTTTTTGGATAGGACAAAAAATTAACAATTTTTGTCTTATTGACATCAGTTCCCAGTTTTAATCCAACGCACGTCAAACACAGTACAAGACAGATTTCTCCTTTCACGAAAATAAAAAAGACCATAAAACTAACGCGATATCAAGTTATCAACTATACACTAAACTACCTCATTAAAATCCATAATTTCAAATTCAATTAAAAAATAAATCGACTAACCTCTCAAGCACCTCCATTTCAAATTGCTCCAATCTTTTTCCGGTAATCTCATCCATTGGCATCAAACGAGTAATTTGTAATCCCATTTTTTCACTTCCAACTGTCGCCCACTTTCGCATTATATCCACACCATTAGACCCCATTGATAAAGGTAACACAACCGATTTAGAAACTTGCACAATTAATCTCTCACCATTTTTAGCTCTTTTAAAAACCAAAGGACTCATAGACCTCAAAAAACCGCCATTTTCCATCTTCAAACACGAACCCAACCCGTGTCCGATAGGCGGCAACTCTGGCGGCCTTTCTGGTGAACAATACACCGGACTTCCAAATGCACCGGAATTTGTTCTTGGAGAATTTTGAAACGCCCTTTCGTTTAATCCCCATTTTTCCATTAAAGCTTCGGTTTCTAAGTTTTCAAGAATCTTGGCTTTCCTTCTACTTATTAAAGACTGGCTCACCTCGGCCCCCGTTACGGGCCCCACTCGTGTTTCCTCGGGTTCTTGAAATAGGAAAGATGAATCAAAGACATTGGAAGTGTCTCGTTCTTCTTCGTTTTCAATGTCGAGATTGAAAACGAAGTTTTCTTTCGCGACAGTTTGAGTTTCCTTCTCGAACTGTCGCAAAAGACGCTCTCGTGGAGACTCTGGCTCGCTATCGGAACCAAGAAAGTTCATGAAATCATTAACGACGGTTTTTGTTAAGTCGTCTAAGCTACGTGAACGCACGATTTCGCCTCTATAATCATCTTCAAGAAACGGATTTTTGTGAAACGAAAAATCTAATTCCGATGATTCGGTTGAGAGATTTTCCAAAAATAATTCGAGTTCTTCAAGATTATCTTCAAGATTATCATCAAAATTATCATCAAGATTATCATCAAGAACGGTCTCGGTTTCCAAATTACTATTAATTTCGTTGTTATCTTCATCACCCGCGAATAATTCCGCAACATTAATGGTCTCGATAAAAGAACTTTCATCGGATTTAACAAAATCTTGATCTTTTTTATCAAATTCAACGCCTTTATCAACAACCGTAAACTCGTCATCACAAACCTCATTTAAAGAACTCGGTTTCGGGTCATCAAGTAGCTGATAAAGTAAAGAAATCGACGGCCCAGATTTCATATTGAAAGATAAACTCGAGGCGTGGGTCCTACGCCTCGAGTTACTCGGAATGCTTCTGACCCGTTGAAGCATTCCATCATAACTCGTTCCATTTCCTCTATCTTGAATCCAACCAAGATTCCCGCTTTCTTTATCGGGAATCTTGCCAAGATTCCCGCTTTCCTTATCGGGAATCTTTCCAAGATTCCCAGAAAGATTCCCAGATAAAGAAAACCCGAAACTAACATTTATTACCGCGCCTTTTGCCTTACCCGTGAGCTTAAAACTCGTTTTCCACTTTCCATTTCGGTTCTTTTCATCTTCTAACTCCATTAAAGTAAGTGGAAGAAACTTTGTGAGATCAATCCAATGTTTACCAAGATCCAAACTTTGAGCCCCAATTATTGAAGCATAAAGTAAAGAAAGCTTAGGTTCATATTTAGCTACATTATCGGGGTCGGTTTTACCGATATATATCGAGCACCGATGAATCAATGTCTCTTCAAATCCCGCAAAACCGTCTTTAACACGTATAGAACGTGTTTTTAAGACCTCGTTTTTTCTTTTCCAATAAACACATAAGCTAAGATCGTTGAAGTTTAATGGCAATCCTTCTATGGAATGGACATGGAGAAAGAAAGAAGAAGATAATTTTTGGTTTCGGATATGGTTTAGGGCTTTTAATGGCTTCCATTTCCATATAGAAGATTTCTTTTGATTTGGTAAAAGATTTTCGTTTATGTAGTTTGGTTTTTTTGAGGTTTGATCATGAGGTGGGAAATATAGGGCTTTGCTTATTTCTTCAATATCATGTAATAGCCTTGAGCTTCCATAGTCATCAATGGATATCTTTGAAGATTCTTCATTGGGCATCATCATCATCTTCACAAAGATTTAACAATAATATCAATTCAAACACAATAAAGCACTGTTTTCACATAAGAAATAGACTTATTGAAGTATACTCTGAATTTAAGCACTAAAAGAAAACTGATAAACGGGAAATAGACCAGAATCAACAGTTAAAGCCATTGAAAATCTAAAGGATTTGTGGTTTCAAAATGATTATTGCAACGTGAAGAATCAAAATCAGATAATTGGGTGTTTAAAGTTTGCGATAGTTGGGTAATTTTAATTTTAACATTCATATATGGTTATTTTGACCTAAAAAATCGGATTTATAATGTTTTGTTATTACTACAAATGCACATCCGAAAACCCCTAATTTCCTACAGAATCTGACTAGCGAAATGGTCATATGAAGTCTACATTTCAATCAAGGAACTATTACCTGCCATGAATCTTACATAGTGAAACCACAATTTTTATACAAATACATGTTTAGATGGGGTTTTTCAATCAAATATTAAATAGAAACAGAAAAAACTTTGCAAAGGAACAAAAGATGGATCAAATCATTCAATTCGAAGCTATTTACGGCTATCGTTTCTCGATTCGATTTCGTTTTGCATAAACTCATACAGAAACGTATAACAGATGAATACCCACTGCGAATCATTGGAAAATTAACAAGCGATATGGGAGCTTTGAATTATATAAGCTTACTTACCAGGATTGGAACTTGAAGCAACAGAAGAAAGATGAATTGTGTGAAAACCGATGGATACAGTTGGGATTTAGAGATATGAACGTATCAGGCAACCTCTACTTTTCCAACTTTTTTCGAGGGTTTCTGGTCTCTTGGTATATTTATTTTGTCATTATACTCCCTCTTTTGTGCTTTTTGAAGTTTCTTCCAACTAAAACATCACATGTTTTCTAAAGGTTTTTCAACTATTTGAATATTTTAAATAAAAGTTTATAACTTGATTCTATAGTAAATTTATGTGTTTTATTTATTTCTAGAATAAAATAAATGATCGTTAAGTCATGAATTAGTTTTTTTCTTTGTTATGCAACAAAAAAAACGTTGTATATCAATTTTTGATAAGTTTTTTGTAAATGTCATAAAATGACAACAACAATACATAATTTACTCTTTAGGTCAATTTTCTTTTAATTGTACTTAATATGTTACTAAAATTTTTTATTTATTTTTATTATATTATTAGAGTGTATTTCAATAGAGTAATTCTATCAAATAGGATGGCACGATTGACACAATGTCAGTGTTAAAATGACCTAAATGAAAAACATTTGTTATATTAGGTGTCACGGTGGACAACACGTAAGATTTAGTATTAGTTTATCCGGTTAAAATCTATCGCATTGATATTATGAAAACCTAAAAAATGTTTAATGATCTATTGAATATAATTAAAATATTAGTGACCTAAAGAGCTATGTATTATTGGTTGTTATTTTATGGCATTAACTCTTAACATGCTACTTCGTTGTATAGTTTAGCATAAATACTTAAATTCATTGATAAATAAGACATTATATCTTTCAATAAAACAATACTTTTAGTTTATGACTCGTATTATTAAAAAATTAACAGTATATCATGATTTTTGTGAAAAATGTTATAAATATAATATAAACTATAATTTCTTTAAAAATTAACAGTACATCATGATTTATCCATTCAACCACTCAAGAAACATGTCACATCCTCATTAATCAAATGAAAATTTAGGAAGAACTCAAGAAAGAATTTGGATGCATCTTAAAAGGTTTAAGGTTTAGTTATGAGTTGTTTTGTACATATGAACCAACCCTCTTTTAAATAAGTCATTATATCTTTTTTCAAATCATTTGTCAATTTAAAACCATTTATTGCAGAAATATAGTCTCAAATTTGAAATGAACAATTCAAAAGTTGTTGAATTAGAGGGTATTCAACAAAATATTACAACATAAATTTAAGAAAACCACTACATTAATCGTGATCTTCTAAATGCCAAAGCTTTCCTCTAATAATCTAAATACATGTCAAAATACATATTTTAGGCATACAGAATGCCTAATGAGTAATACAGATTCAACGTTTTTTTAGGTTAAAGGAATTGACACGTTACTTAGACCAATGATACACCCCAAAAATCAATTTAAAAACTTTACAAAACTCTTAACTCGATAATAATTAATTATTGTCATTACAAATCATTTAGTTTGTTTCTCACATCCTTGGTCATTCATCACTAATTATACGTTAATAGCCATTCATCATCATGCATCATTAGTCACTCATCATCTTGCATTATTAATCTTTCATCATCATAAGTCTTTAATCATTCATCATCATTTAACATTTGAAGTTAGAAGTAACATCATGTATAACATAATCTAAATAGATATGATGCAATACGATGCTAAACCATACCTAACCCATCTCGTGTTCAAATTCCTCACATCATCAATCATCATTTGTGTTTGATGGCTCATTGAAGCCTATGTATAGTTAGCACAAAGCCTACTACACACTACTCCTTATTTTCATCATTTAAATATAGAAGTGTGTTATCATCACAGGTATCGTACATGAGGCAGCTAACAGGCATGTATAAGTGAGGCATGTCCATAATATTATCACTAAGACAACGGTCTTTCTTCATTCGTCAATGGTTTCATCATTTGCACAAGATTTTAATAGACAGTCAAATCTTAACCCATCTAAGTGTATACATAACTTCATGAGAAAAATCGCATGTCAACGTCATAGTAATGGAATTATAATCAAATACTTTCCAGAATGTTCTTTTCGTGAATGCACAAAGTTTTACATATAGCATTCCACATAACCTTCAATCTACAAAACCTTTAATTACAAATTAGCAGACATAAAACCTTCAATCTACAAAACCTTTTGTTTGCTAACTAAATGTTATGCATATATTAATTTAAAATTGAATAATAATACAATATTTAAAAATTCTATCACAATTATTATTGACATGACTCTATTAACTAATGAAAAAAAAATAGTCTCAAATAAATCTAATAACACAACCTCTGTCTTCATATCAATAAAATAAAATAAAAATATTCGAACATCATTTAAAACAAAGATTAAATCATCAAAAACGAGATGATAAAAATTTCACCCGCTCTTTATACTATAATCCAATCAACCGCCTTCACCTACCTTACTATATAAAGTAAACTGTAGTCTTATCTTCTCCGACCACTTTCCTATCTTCATCGCAAAATCGCAGACATGAGCAACTTAGTGCAGGTACCCTACGACGCTACAGTGAAGCTCATGCTCGCTTCCCTTGAACGCAATCTGCTTCCAGACGCAGTTATACGCCGCCTCACTCGTCTCCTTCTCGCCGGCCGTCTTCGATCCTGCTCCAAACCCACCTCCCAAGAACAACTCCAAGACCTTATGGCTTTCGTCCACTGTAACATGATTTTTAACTCTCTAATTTGTCGTTCCACTTCTAGTTTTCAGTAATGTACCTTCAATTTGGATGGTTCTTCGGATTTCAATTACTACATAATACGTTTCACTTCCCTAAATTTGGGGTAATTAGGAATTATACGTGGCTGTGAGTTGTAGTTTCACGAATCTTCTGATTAGCGCTAAATTGGAGTGTTGTTATGGAGTAAAAGTGGTTTTAATCGAGAAAACCTGAACTTCACAACCCATATTTGGAATGTGAAGGATCGGATTATAATATGCTCCAATTAGAGGGACTTATTATGTATTTTTATAATTGTTTGTTGTCATTCTTGCAGCATTAAAAGAAATGCCTATAGCTGTGAAAACAGAAGATGCTAAAACTCAACATTATGAGCTACCTACCTCTTTCTTCAACCTTGTACTTGGGAAAAATTTCAAATACAGGCAACCTACTTTCCCTAACATTTCAAGATAGCATGAAAGTATTGGTCTAAGTGCAAGAAATAGCAACGTACTTTGTATTATATTACACCATATTCATTTCTTTCTATTAAAGCAATTTACTTTCAACATTGTTCTTATCAAAGCATTGTACTTCAAAAAAGCTACCCAAATATAACATTGTACTTTCAACTTATTTCTTATTAGGACATTATACTTTTACCCTATATTCGATTAAGCCCTAATTGTTTTTTTTATTCAATTAAGCCCCAACATTTTGTTAAATGTTTGCAATTCTGGATATATATATATATATATATATATATATATATATATATATATATATAATTATATATATATATATATATATATATATATATATATATATATATATGTATAAATATATATATATATATATATATATATATATATATATATATATATATATATATATATATACATGTATAAATATATATATATATATGTATATATATATATATATATATATATATATATATATATATATAAAGGAAATATTCATTGAAGTCCTTGCATTTTGACCACTTTAACAATTTAGAGTTGAATGTTTAGTTTTTATTCAATTAAGTCCTTATATTTTGACCCTATATTTGATTAAGCCCTAATTGTTTTTTTTATTCAATTAAGCCCCAACATTTTGTTAAATGTTTGCAATTTTGGATATATATATATATATATATATATATATATATATATATATATATATATATATATATATATATATATATATATATATATATATATATAAAGGAAATATTCATTGAAGTCCTTGCATTTTGACCATTTTAACAATTTAGAGTTGAATGTTTAGTTTTTATTCAATTAAGTCCGTATATTTTGACCCTATATTTGATTAAGCCCTAATTGTTTTTTTTATTCAATTAACCCCCAACATTTTGTTAAATGTTTGCAATTTTGGATATATATATATATATATATATATATATATATATATATATATATATATATATATATATATATATATATATATATATATATATATATATATATATAAAGGAAATATTCATTGAAGTCCTTGCATTTTGACCATTTTAACAATTTAGAGTTGAATGTTTAGTTTTTATTCAATTAAGTCCTTATATTTTGACCCTATATTTGATTAAGCCCTAATTGTTTTTTTTTTAATTCTATTAAGCCCCAACATTTTGTTAAATGTTTGCAATTTTGGATATATATATATATATATATATATATATATATATATATATATATATATATATATATATATATATATATATATATATATATATATATATAAAGGAAATATTCATTGAAGTCCTTACATTTTGACCATTTTAACAATTTAGAGATGAATTTTCAGTTTTTATTCAATTAACTCCTTACATTTTGACCCTATACATCATCAGTTGTAAAAATATAAAAACGGCATAACCAGCTACTATCCAAAATTGTAAACATTTAACAAAATGTCAGGGCTTAATTGAATAAAGGGAAATCTCCAATAAAGTCCCAATATTTTGGCTCAGTTTATGAAAAAATCTCAAATTAATTTTTATTAACGAAAAAGTCCCAAATTAATTTTTATTAACAAAAAGGACAGAAAACCGGCTAATTTTGGGACTTTTCCGTAAACTGTGCGAAAATATTAGGACTTTATTGAAGATAAAACATGTAGTTTCTGTCCTTTTTTGTTAATAAAAATTAATTTAGGACTTTTTTATAAACTGAGCCAAAATACTGAGACTTTAATGGAGATTTCCCTTAAAATAAAAAAAACATTTAGGGCTTAATCGAATATAGGGTCAAAATATAAGGACTTTTCTGAATATATCCCAAAAATATCACTTATAGCAGTGAAATTGTTTTCTATTTTGATGGCATTTGTTATAAATTGATAGGTTTTCAAAGTACAAAGTAAGATGCTATAATAAACAAATAACCGAAAGTACGTTACTATTTTTGGCAGTTGTTGTTATTTTCGCGACAAGTTAAGCACTTTAGAGGATGCTGAGGTGGCAATGCTGCAACTTTATTGTGAAAAGTCACAATTACAAGATGGGCATACGGTTCTTGATGTTGGATGTGGATGGGGTTCTTTAAGTATTTATATTGCACAAAAATTTAGTAATTGTAAAGTTACGGGAATTTGCAATTCAGTCACCCAAAAAGCACATATTGAAGATCAATGTGGGTAAGTGAGAAATAGCAACGTACTTTCATTTATTTGAGATTTTGTTTCTTTTTTCTTTTTTTTTCCGTATGAAATGTTGTCTGGATAATTGATGTTTAAAAGAATGTTTTAGAAATAGTAAAGTGCTTTCATTTTTTGTGTATTATAGCATCTTACTTTTTTTCTTTCTATTTCAGTTTTATACTTTTTGTTTTTTTTTTTTTCCTTATTAAGGCAATGTACTTTGAAAAATCCACTCAATTATAGCATTGTACTTTCATTTTTTTTTATTATAGTTTAAAAAATTGAATGGATTACCGCATTAATGATATAATTGGGCAGTTTTTTTGAAGTACAATGATGAAATATTGCCATTTCTTGCATTTAACCAAAACATAAATCTGGGAGTAAATTATAGTTTTGGTCCCTGTGGTTTATGGAAATTACAGTTTTGGTACTAGTTTTGAAAATCTTGCACCGGTAGTCCCTATGGTTTCCAAATCTTACACTTTTGCTCCTTGTGTTTTCCAAATCTTTCACTTTTGGCCCCTCCCTCTGTTACCGTTTGTGTAAACCATAGGGACCGTAAGTGAAAGATTTGGAAACCACAAGGACCAAAAGTGAAAATTTTGGAAACAATAGGGACTACCGGTGCATGATTTTCAAAACTAGGACCAAAACTGTAATTTGGTGTAAACCACAGGGACCAAAACTGTAATTTACCCTAAATCTGGGGAAAATCTGTAAAAAGTTGGGGATTAATGGTGTTGTGTTTAAAGAAAAATGAATTTAAAAAAAAATATTTAAGAAAATGAAGTCATATATGGCGAAATGGAAGGAAAAAAAATGAAGGGATAAATGCAAGAAATAGCAATGTAGTTTTATTTATGTGTGTGTTATAGCATCCTACTTTAATTTCTTTCTACTACAATATACTTTCATTTTTTTTTTCTTTTTAAAAAAAATCTACCCAACTATAACATTATATTTTCAACTTTTTTCTTATTTAGACATTATATTTTAGAACCTACCCAACTACAACAATTTAAATTATTATGTTTTGGATAACATTGCTATAAGTTGGTAGATTTTTTCAACATATATTATTGTAATAGGAAAAAATAAATATAGAATGCTATAATAAACAAATTAATGAAAGTACATTGCTATTTCTAGCACTTAACCCGAAAATAAACTATGGTAACATTGTTCGTATTAATTATAATAAAGACTATAATTGTAACAATAACATTTTTTTTATTTTTTTTTAATACAGGAAACTTGGTTTAAAAAATGTGGAGATAATTGTGGCAGATATTAGCACATATGAAATGGAAGGATCATATGACCGAATATTTTCAATAGAAATGTTTGAGGTAAAATAAACACGTTAAATTTCTCAAATAAAAATATATATATATAATGCTTATTGTTATTATGACTTTATTTTTTTATTAACTTTCACAGCATATGAAAAACTATAAAAATCTTCTCAAGAAGATATCTAACTGGATGAAAGCAGACGGTTTTCTCTTTGTTCATTTCTTCTGCCATAAAAACTATGCTTACCACTTTGAGGTACGCGAGGGGCATTTTCGTCTTTTACACAATAAGGACAAATAACATTGATCACAATTTATGACTACAGGATGTGAGTGAAGATGATTGGATCACTAGGTACTTTTTCAGTGGAGGTACAATGCCTTCAGCAAATCTTCTCCTTTACTTCCAGGTAAAACCCATTCTTTCTTTTTTAGTAAAAGACCAAAATACCCTCGTTATATAATTTTAGGTAAATTACAGTTTTGGTCCCTGTGGTTTACACCAAATTACAGTTTTGGTCCTACTTTTGAAAATCTTGCACTTTTGGTCCTTGTGGTTTCTTAATCTTTCACTTGTGGTCCCTATGGTTTCCAAATCTTTCATTTTTCGTCCATGTGGTTTACACAAATGGTAACTTCGGGAGGGACCAAAAATGAAAGATTTGGAAACCATAGGGACCACAAGTGAAAGATTAAGAAACCACAGGGACCAAAAGTGCAAGATTTTCAAAAGTAGGACCAAAAATGTAATTTCGTGTAAACCACAGGGACCGAAATTATAATTTACTCTAATTTTAGGGTAAAGTACAGTTTTGGTCCCTGTGGTTTACACCAAATTACAGTTTTGGTCCTAGTTTTGAAAATCATGCACTGGTAGTCCCTATGGTTTCCAAATCTTTCACTTTTGGTCCTTATGGTTTCCAAATCTTTCACTTACGGTCCCTATGGTTTACACAAACGGTAACAGAGGGAGGGGCCAAAAGTGAAAGATTTGGAAATTACAAGGACCAAAAGTGTAAGATTTGGAAACCATAGGGACTACCGGTGCAATATTTTCAAAACTAGTACCAAAACTGTAATTTCTGTAAACCACAGGGACCAAAACTGTAATTTACTCATAATTTTAGAGTAAATTACAGTTTTGGTCCTTGTGATTTACAAAAATTACAGTTTTGGTCCTAGTTTTGAAAATCTTGCACTAGTGGTCCTTTTGGTTTCCAAATCTTTCACTTTTAGTCCCTGTGGTTTCCAAATCTTTCATTTTTGGTCCATGTGGTTTACACAAATCGTAACAGAGGGAGGGACCAAAGTGAAAGATTTGGAAACCATAGGGACCACAATTGAAAGATTTAAAAACCACAGGGACCAAAAATGTAAGATTTTCAAAACTAGTACCAAAACTGTAATTTCTGTAAACCACAGGGACCAAAACTGTATTTTACTCATAATTTTAGAGTAAATTACAGTTTTGGTCCTTGTGATTTACAAAAAATTACAGTTTTGGTTCTAGTTTTGCAAATCTTGCACTAGTGGTCCTTTTGGTTTCCAAATCTTTCACTTTTAGTCCCTGTGGTTTCCAAATCTTTCATTTTTGGTCCATGTGGTTTACACAAATGGTAACAGAGGGATGGACCAAAGTGAAAGATTTGGAAACCATAGGGACCACAATTGAAAGATTTAGAAACCACAGGGACCAAAAATGTAAAGACTTTCAAAACTTGGACCAAAACTGTAATTTCTGTAAACCACAGGGACCAAAACTGTATTTTACTCCATAATTTTATTATCTTGTTTAGGTTCATAGATGTTTATTTGTGCAGGATGATGTTTCTATAGTCGACCACTGGCTTGTGAATGGAAAACATTATGCACAAACAAGGTAAACAAAGAATGTGCGTGTAATTTTACGTTTTAGCCCCTGATTAGTTTCGTATATTACATTTTAGCCGCTTTGATTTGTTGATTTGTAGTGAAGAGTGGCTAAAGAGAATGGATAAAAACATGGAATCAATAAAGCCAATAATGGAGTCAACATACGGGAAAGATTCAGCAGTCAAATGGACGGTTTATTGGAGAACGTTTTTCATGTCGGTTGCGGAATTATTTGGTTACAATAATGGAGAAGAATGGATGGTTGCACATTACTTGTTCAAGAAAAAATGATGGTTTTTTTTTTGTTTGTTTTCATTGAGTTTTGTATGAATAAAGTGCGAGTGTTGTTTGAATAAATTATATTTAGAAGATGTTTGAGGTAATGATATTGGCTTGGGGAAATGAAAGAGAATAAATAAGTGAAGGTAAATTTTAAAAAATGTTAAGACATAATGGGGAAAGTCTTGTTTAGATGGCGTTTTCTATTAAGTTGTTCTTTCTGGATTAACTTGATTGGTGTGAAAATGTCTTGAGGATTATAACAAGATAAAATTAGTTCGTTATAACTTAAAGTTTGTTAATATTTGAACTTGTTAGTTTGTAGAAGAGTAGATTAGATTATTTATTTTTTTGGCTATAGTGAAGGTATATTATTTATAAGTTAAGTTTTTGTGTCTTCGCAATGGGAGCCTAGTGGTTGAGGTTGTTGGAATCTCTAGCACATGGGGGGACAAAATACAACTAAGCCTCATGTGTTAAAGAAGCAAGATCCAATCTGAATCTGAACCAAGTGATTGTCATCATATTTCTCAATGTGATATGTTTCTATGAAGCATATAAATTGATGGTCTAAGTAGTTTACAAATCACACAATTGTATAAGCTTCTAATCAGTTTGGTTAATTTCTGTTTTATACATTGTTGGTCTTTAATTGGTATCAGAGCGGTGATCGTTTGAAGGGCGGGTTTGAGAGTCGGTTTCAAGAAAAGGGCGTAGCCCTTGGCTGCGGGATGGTAAATGCAGCAGCAGGAACCGGGTTTTTGTTTGAAGGGGTTGTGATGCTCTGATCACAGGTTGAAGACAGCAGAAAACGGAGATGTTGAGGTGGTTCGTGTCGGTCGTTGTCGTGGAGGAGTACAGTTTGAAACGACAGTAGTGACCGGTAATAAACATCGGTGTTCCGTGGCTGTTAGAGGTGATCAAAGAGGTGGTTATTGGCAATTAACTCCTGTATGTTTGTAAGTTTTTTTTTTTTGTATTGATATTCAAGTGGAGATCGGCGTAGATGCGTGAAAACGAACGGAAAAGATTCGTCAAAGCAGGTGGCTTTGGATTTGGTTCGTGTTGCGGGAGAAAGAAAATGGTAGAAGCGGGTAGCTTTGTTTTCTTGGTCGGTGGAGATGTCTCCTTGAACGAGAGTGATCCGAAAATAAAGAAGTCAGAGAAACAACACGGTGTGAACATTATGGCGGTGGCGGTTCAAATCGGGTGACTTTGGGTGTGGCCGGGGAAGAGGCCGTCGGTCCGGGAAAAGTTGTGATGTTAATGAACGTGTCCAACGGTATGCCATATTATAAGTGTTGTGAACAATTAAAATTTGTTGAGCTAAAGAAGACTTTGGATGTGACCGAGGTGGAGGTCGGGTGTCCGGAAAAAGTCGAGAATCAAGTTCAAAGAAATACGGAACTTGATCGGGAACAAAGACGTCTCTAGAAGGACGTAGAGATTCGGGGGTGATTGTTGGAATCTCTAGCACATGGGGGGACAAAATACAACTAAGCCTCATGTGTTAAAGAAGCAAGATCCAATCTGAATCTGAACCAAGTGATTGTCATCATATTTCTCAATGTGATATGTTTCTATGAAGCATATAAATTGATGGTCTAAGTAGTTTACAAATCACACAATTGTATAAGCTTCTAATCAGTTTGGTTAATTTCTGTTTTATACATTGTTGGTCTTTAGAGGTGTGGAATTTCAGACAGGATGTCTATGGTTTAAACATTGGTAAGCCAATATTGTAAAACAAATAAAAAAACGCGTTGCGGTGGTACTTCAATTTCTTTGGCTTAATTGCATCAATATTCCCATTTTCTACCACAATACACCTCTTTTGAAACAACTTTCTTTCTTGGTGAAACGCATGTTCTTATGACTCTTATGTAATTACTAACATTCTGAGCACTTTTTACATCAAGCATGTTGGAAACAGACGAAAATCCATCAGCCTTTGCAATTGCAGACATCTCTACATTAAGGATAACTCCATTCATCCAACAATGCTACCTCTTCAATTTTTCCCCATACATATAAAATGAAACATACACATGAACAACAAAGCATATAGTACCAACGCATACTTATATAATAGCATTAACACGACACAATAAAGCTAATTTGATTGAAAATTCATGTCGGATAAAGGTAAGCAAAAACAGTTTTGACTGCAACTTAGTTGGGGTTACATTGTATCGTTAGGCTAATAGAGTTTATGAATCCAAGGACCAATATGGTGTTTTTGAACACTTGTTATATTAAAATATTGAGCTTTATACAACTTGGTTTTGCACACTGAGATCTAGACAGGTGATTCTATAATCGGCTTTATAAAATAGTTACAAAAGTGTGAAAATTAATAAATAAAGAAATTAAATTAATATAATAAAATAATTATTTATGTTTAAACAAAAAGCTAATGCACGTTTACCTATTTGCCCAGCGGTGCACCCCCTTTCCTCACGATGGTTGTATGGGAAAAACATTACAAAAAGGTGTCTCTCTCTCTCTCTCTCTATATATATATATATATATATATATATATATATATATATATATATATATATATATATATATATATATATATATATATATATATATATATATATATATATATATATATATATATATATATATATATATATATATATATATATATATATATATATATATATATATATATATATATACACGCACATGATTAATTAAGGAAATTCGGAATTAATTTTAAATAAAAAATGGTTATATGCATTAGAAACACGGGAAAAGGCATGAAAGTATTTTGCCTTATGCGAGAATTATGGAAACCGTATCATTAACGGTTTATTCTCCACATTTTCTACTAAGTAAATATTAACTTTTCAAAAGATTCTAAAAAATCAAAAATCGAATTCAAAGAAAATTCAAGAACCGGGAATCTAACAATTCCAAAGAGCCAAAAAATTCAAATACAGCTTCAACATAAACATTGAAGTCCAAGAAAGTATACGAGTTTGCCTAGAAGAAGTGCAAGACAACAACATGAGCGTTTGAGAACCATGTTCACGAACAATCATTCTTCTACGATCATTCTTGATGATGATGATGACGACGATTTTGTAAACACACCATGTTCAACCAATTAGTTTTATTTATTGATTCATGTATACATATAATAAACAGTTAATCGGTCATAAAGCATTCGAACCCTCGGAATGAGATGTCGTACGCATCAACCCCGACATTAGAACATGTTTAAAATAAGCAGGAATCCATTGATCTCTTAAGGTAAACATGTCATTGAACCATTTAATCTCATCAAGATTATACTCAGTCACAAATGACTTCCAACCTTCCTCAGTCTGCACCTCATCTAATCTAGCATTCCAATATCAGAGAATTAAATTTCCTTTTAAATTCAGGGTTATTATACAATTCCTAACATACATGTAGAAAACATACAAATCATATATATATATATATATATATATATATATATATATATATATATATATATATATATATATATATATATATATATATATATATATATATATATATATATGAATAATGCTACAGTAACCTATCGAACTTTTCATTTTGCATCTATTTGATCCTTTAAGTTTTTTCCTTGTTGTCTAGGGGCTTAATGTTTATACAATCGAGTTTAATTGGTCACCCAAGGGTTAATGTAGCAAAAGAATTTGCTACAGTACCCCCACAATGTTTTGAAAATGAATCAAAATGGTCCCTAAACTTTTTCAGATTTATTCAAATTTTTTCCGTATTGCCAGGTTTTCGAAACCTTAAGCCCCTAATGAGCAAGGAAAAATCTTAAGGGACCAAATAGATGCAAATTGAAAAGTTCGATGGGTGTCTGTTTCTTTTTTGACTTAACAAAGACAGATAAAAATTTATAATAAACATTGTACTTCAATGAGATGTCATTATATTAAATTTTGAAAAAGTTGCAACCTTGGTCATTTAGTCACATTTGACCATACATGTAAGACTCCAGTGTCTGTTTCTTTTTTGACTTAACAAAGACACATAAAATTTTATGGTGGCCAAACAAAGATTCTAAAAAATTGATGAAACTAAAACAAAAAAGATTTAACCTCCGTCGTGTGTTAAAATAAAATAGGATTCAACATGGGAATCTGAGCATGCAAACACCAAGAACCGCATCATAATTCAACAAAGAACACAAATCATAACATGAATTCAATAGAGTTTTTTGTATGAAAATTGCAAAGTGTAAGAAACACAACCAATAAGCGAAAATGACTTATAAATGTAACCAACTATTTGCTTTGTTCACGTTTGGTCACTTTACTTTTTTGTGCTTTATTTTCCATTAAACTATTTATTTTGTTCATAATACATCCTTACGACCGGGAATAACAGGTCACACCTAATTGACATCTACGTGACAAATATGTGACATTTACGTGGCTTTTGAATGTATGGAAAATAACTTATAATGGTAACCAACTATTTGCTTTGTTCACGTTTGGCCACTTTTCCTTTTTTTCGTGCTTTATTTGCTATGAAGATATTTATATCGTTCAACATAAATCTTTATAAACAACAATAACAAGTATTGTCGGTTTAATCACTCAATGTCGTAATAAAAGTATTATGTGGGTTGATTACGTGTACCATTACCCTTATAACTCATTTCCCTTTTAAAAAAGCACATGAGGTTTTCTATTTTTGGACTCGGTCGCGTAGCATGCTTAATGACCCGATTGATTTATCAATTAGTCATTCATATTTTACAAATTCATGGGAATTCTGTACCTTGCTATAAGGTGATTAAGTGAACATTTTCAAAGGAAAGATATGTATTGTAAGCATTATATACTTCCTAGTTGTGTGTAGGATACAAATTTCAGGGGTGAGGACATTGCTACACGTAATGATACACGTAATCAACCAATGCAATACTTGTATACGACATTAAGTGGTTAAACTGGAAATATTTGTTATTGCCGGTCATAAGAATTTAGGTTGAACAATATAAATAATTTATTGACAAATAAAGCACGAAAAAAAGCAAAGTGACCAAACGTGAACAAGGCAAATAGTTGGTTACCCTTATAAGCCATGTTCCCTACCCTCAAAAGCCACATAGATGCCAATTATGCTGTAACCTGCTATTCCCGGTCGTAAGGATGTATCATGAACAAAATAAACAGGTTAACGACAAATAAAGTCCGAAAAAAAGAAAGTAACAAAACTTGAACAAAGCAAATAATTGGTTATCCTTATAAATCATAAGTTTGTTGCACTTTGTTATAACTCTATTGTTAGTGCAACTAGAACTTATGATTGTTAAAAGTTTCAAAAGAATCAAGTGTCTTTTAATATATATGAGTTATAAATTGTTTTGAGGTTCCAAAAATTCATATATTTAAACTGAGTTATAAGGTTTTTACAATTTAAGAAAATTAAAACAATTTTTTGTTTTGAGGTTCCAAAATTTCATATATTTAAACTGAGTTATAAGGTTTTTACAATTTAAGAAAATTATAACAATTTTTAATAGACTCATCGTCCAGGGTAGGGGAAGAAACAACTGTCAATTTGGCAGCCACCACCATGGCAAGCACAAATCCAGATGTTAAACTTTCAGAGGAGGATCTCGAGAGGAAGAAGAAGAAAGAAGAGAAGGTATGTATATATATCCTTTTTATCATTTCAACTTTAATCGATTTTGTTTATATTTTCTGATGTTAACTTCATTTCCAACAAATACCGATAGGTTTTTAAAGGACCGACCCTCATCGAATCTTATGTCTTTATGCAGAGACACAAAAACCCCAAACCCTTTCTCATTTATCAGCCTCTGTATTCTTCTACTCCATAGACTTCAATCTTACTGCTCCTGGTAAAAATGCTTCTCACTTGTCTCTTTCGATTTACAGTATATACAATATATGCGACTTCTCATCACATTTAACTGGTTTTGATATTGATTTCGCTCCTAATAATGTTCAAATGCACAATCGATGTGTACTTTCTTTTGGATTGGATGTTCTATTTCGGATATATTACTTGTCTGTGTAAATGTTTTTATGCTTAGCAACTTTTTCTTAAGTATCCTAATTAGTTTTTAGGCTAATACGATAAAAACGTCGTCAGGGCAAAGAAAACGCATATTGGACTTTCATCATCCATGATAGGGGAAGAAACAACTATCCATTTAGCAACCACCACCATGGCAAGCACAAATCCATATGTTAAACTTTTAGAGGAGGATCTCGAGAGGAAGAAGAAGAAAGAAGAGAATGTATGTATATATATCCTTTTATCATTTCAACTTTACTCGATTTTGTTTATATTTTCTAATGTTAACTTCATTTCCAACAAATACCGATAGCTTTTTAAAGGGCCAACCCCCATCGAATCTTATGTCTTTATGCAGAGGCACAAAAACCCCAAACCCTTTCTCATTTATCAGCCTCTGTATTCTTCCACTCCGAAGACTTCAATCTTACTGCTCCTGTTAAAAATGCTTCTCACTTCTCTCTTTCGATTTACAATAGATACAATATATGCGACTTCTCATCACATTTAACTCGTCTTGATATTGATTTCGCTCCTAATAATGTTCAAATGCACAATCGATGTGTACTTTCTTTTGGATTGGATGTTCTATTTCGGATATATTACTTGTCTGTGTAAATGTTTTTATGCTTAGCAACTTTTTCTTAAGTATCCTAATTAGTTTTTAGGCTAATATGATAAAAAGTTCGTCAGGGCAAAGAAAACGCAGATTGGACTTTCATCGTCCAGGGTAGGGGAAGAAACAACTGTCAATTTGGCAGCCACCACCATGGCAAGCACAAATCCAGGTGTTAAACTTTCAGAGGAGGATCTCGAGAGGAAGAAGAAGAAAGAAGAGAAGGTATGTATGTATATATATATATATATATATATATATATATATATATATATATATATATATATATATATATATATATATATATATATCCTTTTTACCGTTTCAACTTTACTCGGTTTTGTTTACATTTTCTGATATTAACTTCATTTGGAGTAGAAATGCAACTTTACTTTGTTTTCTTCGGTTGTGCAGGCAAAAGAGAAAGAGTTGAAAAGACTAAAGGTTGCTCAAAAAGCTAAGCAGCCAAACTTAAGGTATTGCTAAATTA
The DNA here is from genome assembly GCA_023525715.1 of Cichorium intybus. Classification (NCBI taxonomy): domain Eukaryota; kingdom Viridiplantae; phylum Streptophyta; class Magnoliopsida; order Asterales; family Asteraceae; genus Cichorium; species Cichorium intybus. The sequence goes on along the minus strand of CM042015.1, from coordinate 62,179,291 downwards.
TTAACCAGTATTTCACTTCAGTGAATTTGGAGTAATATTATTTTGATGATTGATTGATTTTGATTGGTTCATATTTAAGGCACAACAAGGGGCTGCTTCTTCAAAAACCAGTAAGAAGAATACTCTAAGGGCATATGCAAGTGAAGAAAATCCACAAGACTTTATAGATCCAGAAGGTGATAAGAAAAAACTTTCTCAACAAATGGCAAAGCAGTTCCCTCCTCCTGTTGCAGTGGAAAAATCGTTAGTTTTTATAAGTTAAAAGATCTAAAGCGGTAGAGGGTGGATATGAAGGGTTTTGATCAAAAATAACAAAATCATATTTGCAGCGGAAGACTTAACAAGATCAAAACCATGTTCATATAAATTTTAGGATCTTAATGTTCATAGCAATTGTATCAACTAAAAGATGAAACATAAATAACTTACTTATTTGTTTGGATGTAAGGATCCAAACTAGAATCCCTCTTTTGATTCACACCCAATAACTCCAGAAAACCAAAATGACATAACTTCCTTTAGGTTAAAGGAGCAAAATCCAAAACCCTTTTAAAGGGTATGGAAATCGCCAAATGAGAGAAAGGAAGGGAGAGGTGTATGTTGCGGCACACAAGAGGCTATGAAGGAGTAAGGATGAGCATGGGTCGATTTAGGTCGGATTTGACCAAAAACTGAACCAAGCCGAATGATATCGGTTTTCAAGTATTTCAAACCGAACCCGAACCCAAACCGATTGGTTTGAGGTCTCGGTTTTCGGTTTTCTTGCCGGTTCGGTTCAGGTTAAACCCAATAACCCGTGAATAAGGTTAGCACCCTAAGTTGCTTCAAGAAGCTTTTTATAGGGATGAGGATACCCTGTTAACACTTCACCGTGTCAATATGGGATCCTCTCAACTGACGATTTAAAGAGAGGATCTGAGATGGCTTAAAAATGATATGGGCGATGGTTTGGTTCGGGTTAAACCCAAGAACCCGTGAACAAGGTTACCACCATAAGTTGCTTCAAGAAGCTTTTTATAGGGACGAGGATACCTTAGTGTGGGATCCTCTCAACTGATGAGTTAAAGAGAGGATTTGAGATGGCTTATATAACAAATGATATGGACGGTTGTTTGGTTCGAGTTAAACCCAAGAACCCGTGAACAAGGTTACCACTCTAAGTTGCTTCAAGAAGCTTTTTATAGGGATGAGGATACCCTAATGTGGGATCCTCTCAATTGACGAGTTAAAGAGAGGATTTGAGATGGCTTATATAAAAAATGATATGGGCGGTGGTTTCATTTTTTGGGCGATGTGGGACACTGGGACATATAAGGGATGGTTTACAAAGGAAAAAGAAACACGCCTGGGATGAGAATCGAATTGCAAACCTCCGGTTCCCATAAGGAGTGTCTTAACCATCACACGAAACCACAATATATGTTTGTTTTACGCAGATTTTATTTATGTTATACGTATATAAAATATAATTTTTTAGCACTTACTACAAAATTTCCTCGGTTTTTTAATTCCAAAAACCAAAACCGACCCATAGTTTTCGGTTTTTGAAAATAAAAAACCCAAACCATTGGTTTTTATGTTCGATTTTGGTTTTTCGGCCTCAGTCTTTCAGTGTTTTTTTTTGGTTTTCGGTTCGATTTTGCTCATCCCTCGGAAGGAGTGTTAGGGTTTGATCCCTAGCCCTCTATTTATAGGGAAACCATACTATGGTTGTTTTCATTTATCTTGTAGTGTTATCAAGCTTGTGGGTGGATTAGTTATAGAGGAAAGGTTCTTAGTTCCTCGTTTCCATCAACCTTATCATCATCTTCATCCATTTAGAGTTTTAGCAAAGGCTGCGTTTCATGAACTCTACTATGGTTGTTTTCATTTATCTTTTCATAAATGCAGTTTGATCATTTGGAAATAAAATTCTTATGTTCATGATTTATACAATAATTGTACTTAATTGATATATCGATTTTGAGTGTTTATGATTGTTCTTATTCCACATATACCAAATCTAGGTCTTACAAAATGTTGCATACAAAAATAATAATGATCATGGGAACCGATTAAAATAATAATAAAAATAGAATTAATTATGTCACAGATTATATGTTTTTCATAATGTAGTATTAATTATATCACAAATTATATATGCTTTATAATGCTGGTGGGATTGGCGCCGAGCTTTCCGAAGCCATCTCATTTTTTGCCATGTTTTTGCCACATCAAGGGAGTGGTGGCCATAACAAAAAGATAGTGTGACAGGCAAAGAGAAAATTGAGAAGAGAAAGAAACTGCAAGGGAGTGTTGAGGGCTGAGTGCCACAACCCCATACCAAGGAAGGAAACATTGTTTGTCATGTTAAATAAGATACACCTCTGCTTTGTCCGACTCTTTGCCATGTAAGTTTCTACACAACAATTTGTAGACAATTTGTTATGCTTTTTTTATAACTATACTCTCATTGCAACTATAACTTGTGATTGTTAAAAGTCTCAAAAGAAATTCAAGCATCTTTTTAACGTATATGAGTTATAAATTGTTTTGGGGTTCCAAAAATGTATATATTCAAACAGAGTTATAAGGTTTTTACAGTAAAACAATTTAATAAATTGATAACAATTTCGCAAGCAAGCAATAATGAAGGCTTTTAAGATGGAAATCCCCCTTATAGCTTATAAGCCACTTCACTCGCTCAACACTCTAGCCACCCCAAGCTATATGAGTGATGCCTGTCATGATGTTTTACTATACGACTTTCAAAAGGTAACTCCAACAAATACCGATAGATTTTTATAGGTCCGACCATCATCGAATCTTATGTCTTTATGAAGAGGCACAAAAACCCCAAACCCTTTCTCATTTATCGGCCTCCAAATTCTTCCACTTCATGGACTTCAATCCTACTGCTCCTTTCTCATTTATTGGCCTCCATATTCTTCCACTTCGTATACTTCAATCCTACCGCTCCTGGTAAAAATGCTTCTTAGTTTTCTCTACCAATTTACAATAGATACGATGTGCAACTTCTCATCATATCTATCTGGTTTTGATATTGATTTCGTTCCTAATATTGTTCAAATGCATAATCGATGTGTATTTTATTTTAAAGTAGATGTTCTATTTCATATATATTACTTGTTCGTGTAAGGGTGTGTTTGATAGCCTCTTAATCTGAATGATTAAAAGGCTCTAAATAGCTAAGACTATTTTTTTAATCGGCGGATAATAACTTGGAGTACTCCGGAACGTTAGAGCGGATCCGGTATTCGGGCAGGCCGCAATCGCCTCCGTTTCCTCCCCCTAACCACCTCATGCTTCTCAGTTCTCTTTACCTATTTACAATAAATACGATATATGCAACTTCTCATCATATCTATCTGGTATTGATATTTATTTCGTTCCTAATATTGTTCAAATGCATAATCGATGTGTATTTTATTTTAAAATAGATGTTCTATTTCAGATATATTACTTGTTCGTGTAAGGGTGTGTCTGATAGCCTCTAAATCTGAATGATTAAAATGCTTTGAATAGCTAAGACAATTTTTTTTGGAACCGGCGGATAATAACTTGGAGTACTCCGGAACGTCAAAGCGGATCCGGTATCCGGGCAAGCTGCAATCGCCTCCGTTTCCTCCCCCTAACCACCTCACCTGAGAAAATCCCCCACATGGACGTTAGTCGGAGTGGAACTCACTACCTCCACCTACGCATGTATATAACCCGATGCCTCTTCCCAGCTAAGTTGGAAGTCATTGACAACTAATAAGCAGTCTCTGAACCATTAAGATGAACCATTAAGATGAACCATTCAGAGGTAAAAGGTAAATCTCAATGGGATTTTCATTAAAAATAAAGTAAACTACATAATTGGTGCTGTGGTTTTCCTAATGTTGCAGGTTTGGTCCAAGTATTGACAAGTTGACGTGAATGATCCGTGTCCTTTCCAAAACGAACAACAAAGGTCCCTAGTCCATGTAAAATGACCTTATTTCCCTTTCTACTTTCCTTTTTTCTTTTTCTTTATATTGTTTTATATAATTTCAATAATAATCAAATGGAAAAATAAAACCCACCCACCCCACCCCATACCCCCACCATCTATCTATTGTGTATGTGTTTGTGTAACAAAAAGAGAAATTTCTTCTTATTCCATCAAATGAATTTCAAGCTTCACATCTTAAATGTATGGAGAAATTAACACACTTGACGTAACTTTTTAGCTGTTTGGGAGCTCAAACAGTGGTTCTACTTACGGTTTGTGTTTTGAGTAATTGGTATGTGTTTTTGTAATGTATATTTTGTTGGTTTAGCTTACTGATAAGACCATTTACAATGCCTCTAACTAAACTTGCACGTATTGCTTTAGAAAGAGTCCCTCTTAGTTGGCCAAAGGATGAAATTGACCATCATTCATTGCAATTAGTAACTCTAACAGTGATTTTTTATATTTTCATAGTTTACAAAAAGAAGCACTTGTTGGATGTAACATTCTCCCTCATCTCTCTCTCTCTCTATATATATATATATATACACACACACACACACACACACACACACACATATATATATATATATATATTTGTTAGATGGAATTTGATTCTCGTTCGGTGGTTTGGGTTTGTTTTTGGATTCAGGTGGACGACCTCTCGGTCGCTTGGCCACTTCGATAGATGACCCATCGTTGACGATAGTGCTGCAACATCTACAATCTTCCCGTCTCTCCTTCTAAGGATTCAACAACATCTAAGCATCAAGATTTTCAATTTATGGCTTATATAAAGACGAGGGTGTTTTGTGGTGAGGAGGTAGTGAGTAACGTTGCTAGCTCATGGTAGAACCTCCAACCACACAGTGGCGGTGGGATAACAAATGGAAATAGATGGGAGGCAATATCAAGAGTTTAGATCATGGAGACGAGCTAGAGCATGAAGGAAATTGGAGGTTGGGGCGACAAGTTTTCTAGATAGAGTTGGTGAAAGAGAGAGAGTGTGTGTGTGAGTGAGTGAGAAAGAGAAAGAGAGACAATGGGTAAGGGTGGGGTGGGGTGAGTTTTATTTTTTATTTTTTATTCATTAAAATATAAATAGGTAAAAAGAAAAAGAAAAAAAATTAGAAAGAGTAATAATGTCATTTTACCTGAAACAGGACCTCTGATGTGCTTTTTGTAAACCATAGGGACCATCCACATCAAGTTTTCAATAGTTGGACTAAAAATGCATCCTTAGTAAAACTAAAGGGACCAATAGTGTAATTTACTCTTAAAAATATTACAAAATTACCCTTTACCCTAATATCCTTTCTATCTTTTTCTCAACACCGTAAACTGCTCCTTTATTCTTTCTTTCTCTTCAGCGTGAACGAGTTCTGCTCCCTCATCTCAGAAAATTTACGCCGGCAATACCACTGCCGCCTCCAGCTGCCGGCGGCGCTCCTGCTCACGGCCGCCACCTCTGAACGCCTTCTGGCTATCGCCACTGCTGCTGCTCACCTCCGCTCCTTCCGCCGCCTGCGTCCGCCGCCTGCTCACCTCCGCTGCTCCTCACTCTCCTCTGCTTCTCACGGTGCTGCTCCGACAGGGGTAAGTTTCTTTATTATTTTCTTTTTTTCTGATGTTTAATGCTTCTCAGAATAAGTTTATGTGTTAAAAATCCTTTAACTGCTCAAAGGGAAACGAATGCCACCAAGATTGGTATTGTAGCAAATGACGATAAGTATCCCAATTGGGTTTTAATCTAATACGATAAAACTGTCATTAGGGCAAAAAATTCGCAAATCAGACTTTCATCGTCGGGGGTAGGGGAAGAAAAAACTCTCAATTTGACAGCCACCACCATGGCAACCACAAATCCGGATGTTATACTTTCAGAGGAAGAACTTGAGAGGAAGAAGAAGAAAGAAGAGAAGGTATTCACTCGATTTTCTTAACATTTTCAGATATTAACTTCAATTTGAAGTAGAAATACAACTTTACTTTGTTTTCTTCGGTGTTTAGGCAAAAGAGAAAGAGCTGAAAAGACTCAAAGCTGCTCAAAAAGCCGAAGCAGCCAAACTTAAGGTATTCCTAAATTGTTAACCAGTATTTCTATTTCACTTCAGTGAATTTGGATTTGGAATAACATGATTTTGATGATTGATTGGTTTAATTGGTTCATATTCAAGGCACAACAAGGGTCTGTTTCTTCAAAAGCCAGTAAGAAGAAAACTGTAAGGGCAGATGCAAGTGAAGAAAATCCACAAGACTTTATAGATCCAGAAACACCTTCTGGTGATAAGAAAAAACTTTCTCAACAAATGGCAAAGCAGTTTTCACCTATTGCAGTGGAAAAATCGTTAGTTTTTCTATTCATTTTGTTTTTCATTCATACTACTTTCATCAATAATCTTATTCCTTTTTTTTAAATTACTTATTGGTAGATGGTATGCATGGTGGGAACAATCAGGTTTCTTTGAGGCAAATGTCAACAGCTCTAAACCTCCATTCACTATTGTTAGTTTCTTTCACTTAACTTTTAGTTTTTTTATTCTATTTCATAACTATTCATAAATATTCATAAATATTCATAAATATTCATAAACAATAAAGCCATTGATTAATGTAGTTTATGTGTAAATGCAGGTTCTTCCACCTCCTAATGTGACTGGAGCTTTACACATCGGTCACGCCCTAACTGCTGCCATTCAGGTTTCATTAATTACCAAATTACCCTTGTCTTTTATGAAATTTACTTTTTTTTTAAAGTTGCTGTTGATGGTGATTTTAGGATACAATTATTCGGTGGAGAAGAATGTCAGGATACAATACTTTATGGGTGCCTGGAATGGACCATGCAGGAATAGCAACTCAGGTTTTATTCACTTATAATATTATAATATATAAATATTATTATTATCATACAATATGCATTATTTCACACTTCTTTTTGACTAAATGGACTTAATGAAAACATGACTTACTCGTGTTTCTTTTTGACCTAAATGCAGAAAGAATGACTTAATAGAGAAAGTCATGAAAATGAAGCTTTCTTAACTTTTTACAAAATAAAATAAAATGTATGCGGTTGATTTTTTATTTTATTTTATTTAACAAGATTCAGTGACAGGTGGTGGTGGAGAAAAAGATCATGAGAGAGAGAAAAATGACACGTCATGATGTGGGCCGAGAAAAATTTGTGGAAGAAGTGAGTTTTGACTTTCGCATATTATATTTTGTTTTTTGGAGTGATACTATTTATCATAAATTTGGAAGTTATTATTATGGTTTATTAATTAACTTGTAAAAATCTTGTGTTTATTTTGGTATGGATGAAAGGTTTGGAATTGGAAGGAAGAATATGGAGGCACAATATTGAAACAACTTAGACGTTTGGGTGCATCTTTAGATTGGTCACGTGAGGTAAAATTAAAATCTTGCAAAAACTTTTACTAGATTATGTGGTGTTTGTTATGATGGAATTAAGGAAGGAATGGAATGGTCTATTCCATTCCATTGGAATGAAAAAGCTGTTTGTTTTGTAGGAATACAATTGCTTACAAATGATAGGGGTTGTTTTTTCCATTTCATCATGGATTGAGATAAAAAACTACAACCTATTTTTGTTTATGTAATTAATCTTCAACTATACAAATCTTTTCTAAAAAAGTTATGGTTTGATAAATTAAAATTTTATTTTGCAAAGGTAACTATAAGGTATATTTGTGTCAATCTTGTAAGAGGTTTTGATGTGTTTTTATCATGTTTAATTTCTTTTTTTTTTTATAAAAAACATTAATTAATTACTGTTTAATAATGGCAGTGCTTTACAATGGATGAGAAAAGGTCAAATGCAGTAACAGAAGCTTTTGTCAGGCTTTATAAGGAAGGTCTTATTTATAGGTACTATCAACATCAACACGGTTTAATATATTTCTTGGTGTTTTTGAAGAGTTTTGAGATTCTTTAAATGTTATCAATACAAATGTATGTTTTGCATGTTATTTTTAAGTAAAAAATGCAAGAAATAGCATTGTTCTTCCATTAACTTATTTAAAATTCTACTTGATTACAACATTATACTCTGAAAATCTACTCAGTGATTGTAGTTTCATCTACATACAAATCAATTTTCACTTTTATAATTGCACAGTTTTTTTTAAAGTACAATGTCCCAATAAGAAAAAAATCGAAAGCAAAATGCTTTAATTGGCTAGATTTTTCAAGGTGCACTGTTTAAAAAGAATAAAAAAATCAGAAGTACAATAAGATGCTATAATAAACAAATAAATGAATGTACGTTGCTATTTCTTGCATTGATCTCTTATTTTCCACGAAAGCTTTTTTTTTCTTCAACTTTTGGTAATTGTCATCTCACTTTATAACATATATATATTTTAAAAAACTAATCGGAAGTATCTAATATAAAGAAATGAAAGTAAGATGTTACAATAAACAACTAAACGAAAGTACATTGCTATTTCTCCCATAATTTATTAACAAAAGCTTTATTTTACCCAAGTTTTGGTAATTAACATCTCATTTTATAATTTAACTCAAAAAACATAATTACATAGATACCCTTTTTCCTTTTCTTCAGAGATCTTCGTTTAGTCAACTGGGATTGTGTCTTGAGAACCGCAATTTCCGATATCGAGGTACCCCACAAAAACCAATTCCCCCAACATTCATACACATTTCTTACTCTCAATTTACATTTCTACCCTTGTCTTTACAGGTAGACTACATTGACATCAAAGAAAAAACACCCCTAAAGGTCCCTGGTTACAAAAACACAGTGGACTTCGGTGTTTTAACCTCATTTGCATACCCTTTAGAGGAAAATCTTGGAGAAATTGTGGTGGCAACTACTCGAATTGAAACAATGCTTGGTGATACTGCAATTGCTGTTCATCCACAAGATCCAAGATACACACATCTTCATGGAAAATTTGCATGTCATCCTTTTAATGGAAGAAAACTTCCGATTGTTTGTGATGCTATTCTTGTTGACCCTAAATTTGGAACTGGTGCTGTCAAGGTAATCAAAACCCTAAACCCTAAACCCTAAATAGGGGTTTTGTTGTGAAAGTTCTTAAGTTTTTTGAAAATGTTCGGTTTTGTCCTTTTATGGATTTTATGTCCACTAAAGCCCAGAATTTGTAAGCTTTTTTCCATCTTTGTTCTTGAAACCTGTGATAATAGGTTTCCAGGTTACCATGAAATTATTTTTGCATAAAAGTCCTTAGGTTTTTCGAAAATGTTTGGTTTTGTCCTTTTATGGATTTTATGTCCACTAAAGCCCAAAATTTGCAATCTTTTTTCCATCTTTGTCCTTACCATGAAATTATTTTTGCATAGAAGTCCTTAAGTTTGCAATTTTTTACATTTTTACCATGAAATTAATTTCGCATAGAAGTCCTTAAGTCTTTCGAAAATGTTTGGTTTTGTCCTCAAACACCGCCACCACCCACCACCATCTCCACTGCAGTGGTGGTGGGTGGTGGTGATGGGTGGTGGCGGTGTTGGAGGACAAAACCGAACATTTTCGAAAGACTTAAGGACCTATGCGAAATTAATTTGATGGTAAAAATGTAAAAAATTGCAAACGTAAGGACTTCTATGCAAAAATAATTTCATGGTAAGGACAAAGATGGAAAAAGTTTTCAAATTTTGGGCTTTAGTGGACATAAAATCCATACAAGGACAAACCCGAACATTTTTGAAAAATTTAAGGACTTTTATGACAAAACCCTAAACCCTAAACCAAATCATAATTTTCTTGTTTTCTTGTGATGATTTTGATTTTGTTTATGCAGATAACTCCCGCCCATGATCCAAACGATTTTGAAGTTGGAAAGAGACATAAACTTGAATTTATCAACATTTTAACCGATGATGGAAAGATAAATAGTAATGGAGGTTCAGGGTTTGTAGGGATGCCACGTTTTGAAGCTCGTGTGGCAATAACCGAGGCTTTAAAGTCCAAGGTAATCCATCATGCAAAAGACGTAATTGCCCTTTTTGTATCTTCATCAAAATTTATGGTTTGTATGTGTATAGGGACTCTATAAAGGGGAAGAAAAGAATGAGATGCGTTTAGGAGTTTGTTCTAGAAGCAATGATGTTATTGAACCTATGATTAAGCCTCAGTGGTATGTTAACTGCAATGGTATTGCTAAAGAAGCTCTTGATGCTGTCATGGATGAAAATAATAAGAAAATTGATATTATTCCAAAACAATATGCTGCTGAATGGAAAAGGTAATTTCCTTTTTTCTTCCAAATATATTAAGCTTCATTATATTTTGAGAGCATTTTGGTTTCATATATTGTTCTTTCATGCTTGACATCTGTATTTACTATTATAACCTTCAAATGAAAGAACTAACAATGTACTTCCATTGATTTGTTTATTATAACAACCTACTATAGTTTTGTAATATTACAACATTGTAGTCTTAAATAATTGAGTGTGTTTTCTGAAGTTCAATGTCTTAAATAAGAAAAAGGTTGAAAGTTCAATGCTATAATTGGGCTGATTAATCAAAGTAGGATGCATTAATAAGAAAGTTATAAAAAGTTCAATGCTTTAATGAAAAGAAATGAAAGTACATTGCTGTATAATGTCTTAATAAGAATAAGCTTGAAAGTACAATGTATAATTGGGTAGATTTTTCGAAATACAATGCATTAATAAAAAAGTCAAAAAGTTCAATGCTTTAACAGAAACAAACGAAAGTACAATGCTATTATCGGGAAGTAAAATTAATATTTAGAAGTTTAAAAATTAAGAATGAAGTTCTTAAGTTAGGAATGTTGATGTATGCCATTTTGTGAAGTTTTAGAATAAGGGACCAAACTTGCCAAATTATTGAAACTTAGGTTTTACCTATCTATATCACTACTATTATTATAGTTAAATGCAAGAAATAACAACATACTTTTATTGATTTGTTTATTATTTAATTTGTAGTTAGAAAAATCCACCCGATTATAGCAATTTATCCAAATACAATCAAGTATAACGTCTTATTGTCTTAATAAGAAAAATATTGAAAGTACAATGCTATAATTGTGAAAAAATTTCAAAGTACAATGCTTTAATAAGGAAGTTAAAAAGTTCAACCTTTTAACAGAAAGAATTAAAACTACAATGCTATACTACACAAATAAACAAAAGTACATTGCTATTTCTTGAATCTAATCCTTATTGTTTTTGTACAGGTGGCTTGAGAACATTCGTGATTGGTGCATATCAAGGCAACTATGGTGGGGCCACCGTGTTCCCGCATGGTACGTGACATTAGAAGACGATGCACTAAAAGAACTCGGAGCATACACAGACCATTGGGTGGTGGCTAGAAACGAAAAAGAAGCCGAAATGGAGGCTAAAAAGGTCTTTTCAGGGAAAAAGTTTCAATTGGCTCAAGATCCTGATGTTCTAGACACGTGGTTTTCTTCCGGACTTTTCCCGTTATCTGTATTGGGGTGGCCTGATGATACTGAAGATTTGAAGAAATTTTATCCGACTGCGGTTCTTGAAACTGGACATGATATTTTGTTTTTTTGGGTTGCTCGTATGGTGATGCTTGGGATGAAATTGGGAGGTGATGTGCCGTTTCAAAAGGTTAGTTTTTATTGAAAAATTATGGGATTTGAGAAGGTAATGAAAGTAGGTTGCTATTTCTTGCGTTTAGTTAGTTTTATGATGAATGCAAGAAATGGTAATGTAGTTTTGTTGGTTTGTTTGTTGTTGTGTTTTACTTTTGTTATAATATGGTAATTTGAAAATCTACCCAATTATAGCAGTGTTGTGAAATAATGTTCTAATAAGAAAAAGATTGAAAGTACAATGGTATAGTTGGATTTAAAGCAAAAAAAATAAAAATTGAAAGTACAATGCCTTACAAAGAAAAGAAATTGAAAGTACAATGCTATAGCTGGGTATATTTTTTAAAGCACAATGCCTTAAAAAGAAAAAAAATTGAAAGTACAATGCTATAGTTGGGTATATTTTTAAAGCACAATGCATTAAAAAGAAAATAACTGAAAAGTACAATGCCTTAAAAAGAAAAAGGTTGAAAGTACAATGCTATAGTTGGGTATAATTTGTAAGGGTTAATTCTATAAAAGTCCAAAAGTTTACACCTCAATTGCTAATTTACCCCAACATTTTTTTCGTTACTTATATGCCATTAATTTTAAGAAAACGTTTCAAATTTAAACTTTTAGAAGGTCACCAACAGGTTAACTTGGCGGTTTTCGTTGACTTCACATTTTTTAAAAGTTCAAAAGTTTACTCCCCAATTTCTAATTTACCCTAACTTTTGGACTTTTATAAAATTAACCCATTTTTTAAAGCACAGTGAATTAAAAAGAACGACTGAAAATACAATGCCTTCAAAAGAAAAAATTGAAAGTACAATGCTATAGTTACATAGATTTTTTAAAGCACATTGCCTTAAAAAGAAAAAAAGTTGAAAGTACAATCCCTTAAAAATAAATTTTTTTTGAAGTACAATGCTATAGTTTGGCAGATTTTTCAAAGCACAATGCTTTGATAAGTAAAAAAAATGAAAGTTTAATGCAACGGTAGAAAGTAGGATGCTATAATACAAAAGCAAAAGAAAGTACATTACCATTTGCTGCCTTTCGCATTGTCTTGTAATTATTTGACTATACAGAACATGATTATGCTTCATTATCATCATCATCTTTTCTCTTAATTATTTGATTGCTCTCTTGTAATTAACATAGCAATTTAATAATGGATTTTAAACAATTGTATAGGTTTATTTACATCCAATGATTCGTGATGCACATGGGCGCAAAATGTCCAAATCTTTGGGCAATGTGATAGATCCTATTGAGGTCATATGTGGAATTAGCCTTGAGGGTCTTCAGAAAAGACTTGGTGAGGGTAATTTGGACCTTAATGAATTAAAAGTGGCAAAAGAGGGGCAGAAAAAAGATTTTCCTAATGGCATTCCTGAATGTGGGGCAGATGCCCTGAGATTTGCCCTTGTCTCTTACACTGCCCAGGTATTTTACCAAAATACCCTTATCGTATTATATACCCTTTTCTACTGTTTTTATATTCCCAAAGATTCTGTATTTGTTGTATAAGGGCGTGTTTGGTTTCCGGATTCAAATGGAATTGGAATTCAAGATTCCATTCCATGGTGTGTCTGGTTTGAATCCTTCAATGTTTGATGGATTTCACTGTTTCTACGTTTATTTCATTCTTTTGTTTTTATGAAATGACCGAAATACCCTTATCGTGTTTTTTTGAAAGAATTAAACTTAAAATAAAGAAATATTTTATTCAAACTTTAAAAGCAAATATTTTTTTTTGACAGATTATGATTTCTTTGAATTCCAATTCCGTTCCTGAAAAAACATTCTACAAACCAAAGGCTTTCTAATAGTTTATCAATAAGATTTATTGTTAAACTTGAATTATCTCTATGCAATAAACAAAATTCAATTTCATTCTTCTGTCTTTATAAAAAGACCAAAATACCCTTTATTGAAACAAATCTCTACAAACTAAATGCTTCCTAATAGTTTATGTATATCATTAAAATTTATTGTTAAACTTGAAATATATCTATGCAATAAACAAAATTCAATTTCATTCTTCTCTCTTTATAAAAAGACCAAAATACCCTTTATCTTTGAAACAAATAAAAAAAATTCACTTATATATTTTTACAATAAGCAAAAAATAATTTTGAATAAAAAAGTAAATAATATTTATCGTTACCAAACACATGATATATCATGATTCCTTCAGATTCCATTCCAAAATCTTTAACAAGAATTATTTTTTTAAATCCGATTAATCTTTATTCAAACTAACAATATACTTTTTTATAATTCCAGTCCGATAAAATCAATCTAGACATACAACGTGTGGTCGGATACCGCCAATGGTGCAACAAACTATGGAACGCGATACGATTCGCCATGACAAAACTTAATGACGATTATACCCCTCCAACAAAAATCACCCCCGAAAACATGCCCTTCAGTTGCCAATGGATTCTTTCAGTTCTAAACAAAGCCACATCAAAAACCATTTCATCTTTAGATTCTTACGAGTTTTCAGACGCATCAACTGCAGTTTATTCATGGTGGCAGTTTCAACTTTGTGACATTTTCATTGAAGTAATTAAACCTTACTTCATTAAAGATGATTCATCAATGAAAACTGCAAAAAAACATGCACAAGATACTTTGTGGGTGTGTTTGGATACGGGGTTAAGATTGCTTCATCCTTTTATGCCTTTTGTTACTGAAGAATTGTGGCAAAGACTTCCTTCACCTAAACATTGTGAAAGAGAAAAATCGATTATGATTTGTGATTATCCGTCTGTTGCGGAGGTTAGTTTTTTTAATTGTTTAATCTTGAATGCGAAAATAGCAATGTACTTTTGTTTGTTTGTTTATTGTGGTATTCTTCCTACTTTGAAAAATCAAAAAACAATTATATTTAATTAAAAAAACCGAATAAAACTCGATATATTTTCATTCATTTCTTAAAAAAACAACTATGTTATTTTTTTAGTGCATTAAAACCGTTATATTTTCTGAAATGTGTAATTTAAGGTTTCAGATCGGTAAATCCTAGACAACCACAAATGTTACGTGTTTAATGGTTACAATTTAGTAAATTAGACAATTTTAGAAAATATAGGAGTTTTAATGCACTAAAAATTTAATATAGTGGTTTTGTTAATGATTGGATGAAAATATGTTGGGTTTTTCTAAGATCCGAAAACGTAAATTAGATGTTTCAGAAAATATAGTTGTTTTAATGTACTAAATAATAATATAGTGGTTTTTTTTAAGAATTTGATGAAAATATGTTGGGTTTTTCTGAGTTTTGCCCAAAAAAGAATTATAATCGTGTTGATTTTTCAAAGTACAATGTGTTGATAAGAAAAAAAATTTCGAAAGTACAATGATGTAATATATAAAAGTATATTTTGTTATTTCTTGTATTTAGTCGAAATTTTGATCTTTGGGCTAAATGCAAGTGGCAATATACTTTTGTTAATTAGTTTATTATAGCATCATACTATTACACCATTGTATGGTCAGATTTTCTATTACAATATTGTACTTTGGTTCAATTTTTTTTGAGTAAATTACAGTTTTGGTCCTTGTGATTTACATCAAATTACAGTTTTGGTCTTAGTTTTGAAAATCTTTCACTTTTGGTCCTGTGGTTTCCAGATCTTTCATTTTTGGTCCATGTGGTTTAAACAAATGGTAACATAGGGAGGGACCAAAAGTGAAAGATTTGTAAACCATAGTGACCACAAATGAAAGATTTAAAAACCACAGGGACCAAAAATGTAAAGTTTTCAAAACCAGGACCAAAACTGCAATTTAATGTAAACCACAGGGACCAAAACTGTAATTTACTCATTTTTTTTTAGTTAGGACACGATACTTCAAAATTTCTACTCAATTATAGCAGTGAAAGTAAAACGCTGTAATAAACAAATAATTCAATGTACGTTGCTATTTGTTACTTATGTTGTGATTTTTAACTTTTTTTTTTTACAGTCATGGACAAATGAAAAGATAGAATATGAAATGGAGGTGGTTGAATCCGCAGTAAAATCTCTCAGATCAATTAGGGCAAACCTGCCAGCTCAAGAAAGAAACGAAAAGTACGACTTATTTCAATAATTTAATATATTATATATTTATATATTTATATTTAATCATAACAAAATATTCTTTTTTTTTATCAGGCGAGCAGGTTTTGCAGTTTCTAAAACCAAACAAATAACCGACCTTCTGAAACGCCATGAAATGGAAGTTTCAACATTAGCAAACTTAACATCATTCACGGTATTCATTTATCATGATTACTGATATCTTACATTATAAAGAAATTCAGTAATTATAAATTTTATTATAAAATTGTCAGGTTTCCACCGAAAACGATGTTACTCCAGCTAATTGTGCAGTATCAGTTGTAAACGAATCCCTTTCTGTTTACTTGAAGCTCAAAGGAGCCATTGATGTTGAAAAGGAACGCGAAAAGCTCAATGCAAAATTAACCGAGTTACAAAAGTACGCGAGACACTTGTCCATCAAGTTAACTTTTTAATTCTTGTTAAACGTTTCGGTTTCGTTGACTTTTTTCTTGATGTTTGACCAGGCAAAAGGAGAGTTTGAACAAGGCGATGAGTGCTAAGGGGTATGAAGAGAAGGTTCCGGTTCATATTAAAGAAGAAAATATGGCGAAATTGACGATGTTAATGCAACAGTTGATGTCTTGTGAGGAAGCTACACAGCACTTTGAACGTGAAGTGGCGGCAAAATCAGAGATATGAGTTGATTTATGTCGTAAGTTATTTAAACAAGAGGTGAAGATTATGATACAATTTTGTGACGTTATTTGTAATTTTACCAAGATTTAAGAAATTGTACTGAAGACATCTATATTATCATGTTCCTGTTTGGTTAGAGAGACAGTGTGCTTGATTTGTTTGTTTTTTATGCAAAAGACGTGAATGTCTTCGTTGTTATGTATGGGTTGGATTAGGGTAAAAACTAGTTGTATAAACTAGCCGATAATAAATGATGTTTGGTAAAAACTAGCTGGAAAACGTAAAATGACATTAAAGGATATACACAAAATTTATCGGTATGTGTATATTCATATCTAGTTATATTTTGAAGGGTAAATTTCGAGCATTTTGAAAAAGCTACTTTAGATGTTATTCATATTAGCATTTTAAAAGACTAGCTTATATGCTATTTTATAACATGTAAAATAAAAAAATTTCGAAAAAAATGTTAATTTAAAAGACTAGCTTATATCATTATTATATACATAAGGCTTTTATTTTCTTAGATAGACACCTGGCATAGGTGAATGAAGAGCCTTAGAAGTTCGTAGAATTTCAAAGGATTTTGCTGAATTTAGATGTTTTTTTAGGGAAGACAGATTCGTGAATCATCGTTGCATATTTGAGAGATGAGGACACATGCCCCACTATTTCCGTCTTCTCCACGTTACCTCCGCCCCTCAACATTTTTTCATCTTCCACACGGCACCTCCTCACTAACTACCCTTCTCCCAGGCGTCTCTTGCAAATCTCTGGCCTCGCGACGGTCTCCTATACATCTAACCATACCAAAACTTGCTTTCTTGATCTCTGGTTCGAGTGCTGATGTTGAGTCATTGAAACAGGTGCTCAAGGCATTGTACCATCCATTAAACCAGTATGTTGTGCATTTGGACCTTGAATCACCCGCTGATAAAACGATTAGAGCTACCTGATTTTGTGAACAACGAGGCTGTATTTCAAGGAGTGGGAAATGTTAGGGTGGTGTGTAGGTCTAATTTGGTAACTTATAGAGGACCTACCATGGTGACAAATACGCTTCATGCGGCCGCGATTTTGTTGAAGGAAGGCGGTGATTGGGATTGGTTCATCAATTTAAGTGCCAGTGATTATCCTTTAGTCACCCTAGATGGTACGTGATCCTCAATTTAACTATCTTTCTTCATTCACGTTTTTCGTCGAACAATTGTCCCGCATGGTTTTCTTTGGCAACATACATACAATTACCCAATTTCCTCACAAGGGTCAATAAATTCGGTGCCTAAAATGAGTTGGGATGATTTCTTTTTCAAATCATGTTGACTTTAACTGATTAAGAAAGCCCAAGTTTATTAGTAAATTTGATCATATAATCAACAATGGAAACATCCATTGTGAAGAAATTGCAGTGACTGTTTATATATGCCTCTTTTGCTCCTTATTTTCCATTCTCACATGGTGTCAATTTTTGTGGAATTTTGTAGGATTTTTGTTGAAAATGGATTAGGTGACACATAAGGACGCCATCATCTCCTCTTTGTTTAATTGATTGTGATAAATCTAAAATCTGGTGTTTTTCTCTGTCTGTATTCTTGTTTTTGTATTGGTTACGGCTAAAGAAAACTCACTTGGAGGCTTTTTGACAACTAACATGCTACTTAAATCTGAAAGACTCAACCGATTCACAGTTATGTGAGTTATGTTAGTTACTAGTTCAGGGTAGTTTCGTCTCGTCTTTTATTATTGAAGTTTGTTACAACAGTTAGATCAGTTAGTTTATGTCATGTATATATATTTCTTCATTGTATTTTGTATAGTAATGAATCAAATACTTCATTCATCTCTCTCTCTCTCTTTTCCTTTTTCTCTCGTCTGTGATAACATGGTATCAGACTGAAGTTCGATCTTGACTTCCTCCATTGATTCTTTTCACCTCTATTTTCTGCATTTCTTCCATTATCATGGCAGATTCTCACTACAAGAAAAGTCTTAATCAGAGACGAAAATGAAGTGGTCACTATTAGTAGAAAGAGTAGTCACTAAATGATTTAGTGACCAAAATATTGGTGGTCACTTTTCGTCACTATAGGTCCGTCACTAATCTGAATAGTGACCAAAATATACAAGGCGTCACTAAACAGTGACTAAAACGTAGTGGTCACTATATCTGTGACAACTTTTGCGGTCACTAAATTTCGTCACTAAGCAATGAAAGTCGTCACTTTTAATACCAATTGGTGACCTATAGTGACAATATTAAAAACGTCACTATTTTGGTTACCTTGTTAATGATTATGTGACCAAATATTTGGTCACTAATTAGCGATTGTTTGAGACCAAGAAAAAGTGGTCAGTAATCATATATTGTTAGTGACCAAAAAAGTAGTCACTAATTTATGTAATTACAAGAAAAAGACATTTAGGTTGCCTCTTCTAATTCCAATTCCGATTCCGATGCCGATTCCGATTCCGATTCCTATTCCATTTCCGACTCTTTTCCAAATCCAACAAGCTCTGAATTGGGAAACAATACATATAAACCCAACTTAACTATATTTAATAATTTCTATATCATCCAATAAACCACATGAGTTAAAACATCTAACATAATTGGTTTAGAAAATGGGAATCAATATCTAATATTCTGATTTCCCTTCCATTTCAGAAGCAATACTACCCACATCAATACAACCATACTTCTCACAAGCCCTAACAAATGTGTTGAAGTCTCTCATACTCCAAGTCGAGGATCCCTGAGATAAATAATAATAATAATAATAATAATAATAATAATCCTAATAAAGAACATTGGAAAAATAAAAAGCAAGACATACTTCTTCCGGTAGTTTCTCTTTTTATTCTTGCTCTTCATCAGTCAAAGGGTCTCCCACCTCTATAGAATTATAAAAAAAAAGTCATTTGTATTTTCCTAAATAATGGTTAAAATAAAATAAAACACAGGACATAAGTTTATTTGTACCTTCTGGCTCATCAACTTCTATCGAGTCTTTCACTTGATTCTTCTGATGTGCCTGCTTAAAATTCAAGAAGCAAAGAAAATCATATAAAGGCCGAGTAGAAAAGACATAAATGCCCTTTTTACAATCTACTCAATTTACCCCTGCAAAATGACCATTTTAACCTTGGTACACAGCAATGAGCTAAATTAGAGAAATACTTCTGTTAAAAGGTCACACATTTATGGTAAGTGCTTAAAAAGTTAATAACATTGTGATTAAATTATATTATTGCTTCATTAGTCCCCGTATATAGCCGGTTTGTGCAAATTTGGTCTCAAAATGTTTTCTTTTCCAACTTTTTTCCTTATTTGAGATTTTTGGGACCAAAATTGCAAAATTCAAGTATACTCAAGGACCAAAAGTATTCATTTTACTTGGAACATAGACCAAAAACGTTACAAAAACGTCAAATAAGAACCAAAACTGCAAGAGAAACTTATTGGGACCAATATTGTTGAAATCAACTATCCTCAATGACCAAAAATGTAATGTACTCTTAAATTAACCATAGAGAACCTACAATCGTACGAATAACAGATTTTTCAAAGTACAATGTTGTTATTGGAAGAAATGAAAGTAGGATGATATAAAAAGATTACCAAAGAAGTATTGACCGGGATGTATTTGTTTCAATGGAGTGTGTATCAAATGCATACAGAATGAGATTTGAAGCTCCAAGTCCAGCTGCCAATAAATTAGCCTGCACAAACCTTGCGGTAAATATTTTTATTTTAGTACAATTTTTAATAACTGTCACAAAAGTTTAGAAAATTATTTAATCTCCAACCTTGCTTGCTAATAGATTATGTAACATTAAACTTTTTTTAAATGTCAACACACACACACACACACACAGATTGTGTGAGAACAATTTTTAGTAACATTTACAGAATTATATTCTTCAAGATCAATAATTTAGAAGCAAAAGAAACCAACCTGTTGATTAATATCTCTTGCTTTATCAGCATATATGCGAGTATATGATGTTAAACGACTTGACATTTGACTCACCTCTGTAGTTTTATAAATTCAACAATCTTAAACCAATATTAGATACTTCGTCAAAAGTAACTTTTAAAACAAGAAAGAATTTACAGAAAAGAACTTACGGTCCAACTTTTCACCAACACCAAGAACTTCTTGCACATTACGAGTCATTATTTGGTGAACTTCATAGAGTTCATCATTCAACTTAGAAATGTTCCTCTGAGTTCTTGTGTCCTGGTACAATTTCTTAGTCTTCTGTATAGATGTATCCATTCAAAAAAATGTTAGTAAGAGAAGATGAGTGTTACAATAAAGGAATAGTTTGTAATTGAAAATTAAAACAGGTAATGTTTACCAAATTTTATGAAAGCATATGGTCTTGCAGCTGTTTCGATCTGTTATCATAACCACGCTCGAATTCGTTCTTTAAATCTTCAATGTATTGGAAGGAAAGTTTCTTTGGGTAAGCACGATCACACATTGTCAAATAGCATACTCACCCTTCAATAATATAGCTGATAAACTAGGTTAAGGAACCTTAATCTATTTGGAAGAAAAATTGCATAAAGAGTAAATGAAGGATACTGGAAAACATAAGGGCCAGTTTCAATGGACATCCTAGAAGCTTCATTTTGTACCGTTGAAAGGTTCTTAAACAATTCTTTGACTTGTTGTTTGTAAAACTCTGCATACTGCATATCAAAGCCATCATCCAGTCCTTCTGCTAGCGGAAGGCCATCAGTGACATGGGCAATCATTGTCAGCTTCACTATCTTTACTTTGAGAAGCTGTCTAAACAGTAACCACACAAGCATTCATTCAGAAATCTGTTATCAATGGTTCTACATTAGATAAAGCTAGAAGATCTTGTTTGAGATGCTAACACCAGTTATATAATCGAACAATTATAAGCTGAATAGATCAATCCTTTTGAAGAAGAAAAAAAGAGTAGTATCATTATACATGAAGAAAACCACCGGGATCAAATGAACAGTTGAATCCGATCAAATTACATTAGAGATTTGCAGAATTAATACCATCCAAAAAGCAAGAAATTAACCTTTTATGGCTGAAACAGCATCGAGATCAGGCATATACTGATAACAAACTTGATTCAGGTAAGTACAATTTTAATTCCATCCAAAATGCAAATGCAAACAGTTAAAATTAATAACAATAAGAAAAAGGAAATTACCTGAAAATTTCAAGTACTTATCATGCGTATGATGGCCCAATCTGCAATGGTTCGTAAGTCTACGAATGTAAACCTAATTGATAACGAAAAGGTCCAATATATGTGAACGAACAATATGATGGTTGGAAAAAGAGTGTTTAAACATTCTCAGAAACAAATTCGACGTCCAAAACCGTAAATTCGCACCAGACCAGGAGATACTACAAGCTTAGATAATAAGGAGTAGCGGAAAATCATATATGAAATTAGGTTTCAATTGTCGGTCTTCGTCAGTTGGCAACATCGAAAAAAGCTCAAATAATAATGAGTAGCAGAATTGATTACCTATCGAAGCTTCAATTAGGAAAATTAGGGCTTCATACTTTGGAGCACGATACTGAAGTGAGCGAGGGATAAAGTGGTGGTCGTTGATGCGGTACCAGCAGGAAAGAAGGCCAATGGATTACGAAATGCGAGGTAAATATGGTGGTGGTACTTGATGCAGATTCTGAACAGAGGAAAGGGAGGCGAGGTCTATGCGTGTAATGAAGATGTGAGGAGGAGCGTCAACGGTAGGGGATGGAGCGACGCCGGTGGACCGACGAGAGGAGGTGTTGTACTGCTGGTGGAGCGACGCCGGTGGTGATGGCTTGTTGCGTACTCAGGTGCTCTCTAAAAGCTGAATATTTTGGTTGTGGCTCCGTCATACTATCATAAAATAAATAAATTAATAATAATTTAAATTATACTTTAAAACATGTAAAAAAATCCAAACTCGATGCAAGTTTTGGAGAAGCAAGTTTTGGTCACGCAACATTAGAGATCAAGAATCGGACACATGCTTATTATAGCTGGCATCGAAATTCAGATGGGTGTGCAGTTAGAGCCGAAAGTGTGACGTTTTTTAATAGATATTGGCATCCTGTAGACGATTCTACAACCAATAACTACAAATAAAGCAACGATTCTGATCCAAATTTGACTATTTTCTAAGCTAAAATTAATAAGATTAGAGGCAAAATTAAACGGGAATTCACAAACTAAATAAGTAAATATATTTATTGGCATCCTGTAGACAATTTTACGCATTTAGAATTAGGGTGGAAATGGAATGTGGTCTGTGGACTGATTTGGACAATACTACCCTTGCCCCTTGGTCAAGCTTCAAAGTTGATTCAAACTAAATAAGTAAATATATTTATTAATTTTTTTATTAAAAAGTCTTATTCGGGTTATTCGGGTAACCCGAAAATCCACTACCTTAACCGATAACCGAACTACATAATCTTAAATGGTTTGGGTATACCCGATTAAGCCACCCGAAACCCGAATAACCCGAACCGTTTAACCCATTTCTTATTTGGTTCGGGCGGGTTATTCGGTTACGGTTTTTTCTCGCACCCCTACTCTTGGGTTGATATTGGGTCTGATACGGTGGTAATGGCTTTCTGCGCGTTGATATTACGGAACCGGGTTGAATAAGTTCACCGTTAATTTCTTGTATTTCATAACAGAAAAAAGTTATAATAATTTAATTACTTTTAGTTAAAAAGGATATGCGGAATGAAGCCCCGTAAGAATTTGAATGCAAAATTTTTAAAGACCACTTTTTTGGTCACTAGGTTTTCATAAAACATAGATTTTAAAAAAAAAAAAATATATATATATATATAAACATATAAGTATTAAAATGGCTAGTCATTATTATTTTAATCATTAAATTCTTTTCATATAAAATAGTGACCACCGTTTATCGTCATAATATTTCAACCTAGCCTCTAAGGATGGATAAAAATGAAAAATAACCAATGACCACTATTTTTAGTCACTAATTCTCTAATATAGTGACCACTTTTTTTTGTCATTAAGCTTTTAATGCAGTGACCATTATTTTTAGTCACTAATATTTGTAATAACATTTAAAAAAAATTAATTTATTTTACTGCACATGATAGGTGAGTGACGACCATCATAATATTGGACATTAAATTTATAAAAGCGAAAAGTATCTAGTGACCACTATTTTTAGTCACTATTTCTCAAACATAGTGACCATATTTTCTTGTCATTAAGCTTTTAACACAGTGACCATTATTTTTAGTCACTAAATATTTGTAATAACATTTAAATAATATATTTTTAATTTATTTTACGGCTTAGTGACGGGTGAGTGACGACCATAATAATATTGGTCACTAAGTTTATAACATTACCAAAATTCAGTGACGACCGAATATATGGTGACTAAATATTGCTTTTAGTGACCAGAATCCATGTGGTCATTAAAAACTTGGTCACTAAAAAGGTATTTTCTTGTAGTGTCTGGTTCTTCAACCAACAATTCCAACTCCATTGATGTTTCAAGCCCCCTTTACATTGGATCTTCAGACAATCCAAATTCCGTCCTTGTATCCACTCCTTTTGATGGAATCAGATTCAATTCATGGAAGAGATCCATGATTATCTCACTTTCTGCTAAAAATAAAATTCACTTCATCGATGGAACACTTCTAGCACGTGAATCAACCTCTGCTACTTATAATCATTGGAGTCGAACTAATAACATGGTTATAAGTTGGATCCTCAACTATGTTTCCAAAACTATTGCTGATAGTCTCTTATTCTTCTCCACTGCTGCTGAAGTTTGGCAAAATTTACTTTAACGGTATGAACAAGCCGATGGAGCTCTATTGTATCAGATGCAACAACAATTGTACTCTCTTTCTCAAGGGACAGATGACTTTTCTTCATACTTCACTAAATTCACCAAAATCTGGGATGAGATTCGATTGATTCAATCTATTCCTCCTTGTACCAGTGGATCCACAACCAAAATTCTGCAATTCTTTGAGGACCAAAGGCTAATTTAGCTTTTAATGGGTCTTAATGAATCATATAAGATACTCAGAGGACAGATTCTCATGATGAAGCCCCTTCCAAACATTCCCACGTCCTATTCTCTTATCATTAAGGAAGAACGATAATGAGGAATCAACATTCCTTCTACTATAGGAACCGATACAATTGCTTTACAAGTTTCACCTGATTCTAATGGTTCTAAGAAGTCCCTCACCTGTAATCATTGTAAGAAATTAGGTCACACTAAATCTCAATGCTACAGACTCATTGGATTTCCACCCAATTTCATGTTCACAAAAGTCAAAAAAGAAGAAGTTAAACCAAGTGTTTAGAATGTTGTTAATACGAATTCTTCAATGATTTCTCAAGAGCAATATCAACTGTTGCTTCAACTTCTTAACACCAACTCAGTCTCACCTTCTACTACTTCTTCTTCCTCTTCAATTACTGATGGTGCTATGCAACCTGAAGGTAAACCATTTGATTTTAAGATTATTGCTGCAAATGTCTACAAGTCTTCAACATTTCTAAAGCAACATTTGTCTTGGATAGTTGGTTCTAGAGCAACAGACCACATATGCTCTAACAAATCTCTTTTCTCATCTTTGTTCAAACTTTCACAGACTCAATTCATTGGTCTTCCTAATGGGAATGACACTACTGTTTCTTTTGTTGGTAATGTACAACTACATGAGTCTCTCACCCTTCGAAATGTCCTTTATGTACCGTCTTTCAAATACAATCTCGTTTCTATCCGCAAACTTACTTCTCATCTAAAAACTTTTGCCATCTTTACTGATGCTCAATGTCTGTTGCAGGACCCTTCAGTAAAGCATAAAGTTGCTCTTGGAACCTTTGGCAAAAGATTAAATGACCTCTATGTTTTTGATCATGATGTAATACGAAAAGATGTTTCATTTTGTTTTTCTGTAATGAATTCTTTGTTGAATCCTGTTTCTAATTCCTCTTTTAGTGTAATAAAAAATCCTTCTAATGCTATTATGTGGCATAGAAGGTTTGGTCATCTTCAAGTCAATAAACTACGTTTGCTTTCTCTTATTGACAATACACATACTCACACTCTTGATTCATGTCAGATATGCTTTCAAGAAAAGCAACATCGACTTCCATTTCCTGAGAGTGTTTCCACTACTTCTCATCCTTTTGATCTTATTCATATTGACGTTTGGGGACCCTACAAACACTTATCTCATGATGGTTTTCGATATTTCATCACTATTGTGGATGACTTTAGCCGACATACATGGGCCCATATGTTGACCAACAAGAGTTATGCCTTCACTATGATTAAGAATTTCATTTCCTTTGTTAAAACTCAATTTCAGAAATGTATAAAGATCATTCGGACAGACAATGCCTTTGAGCTTGGTTCTAGCCATGATGGGACAGTTTTTCTTCAATCAATGGGAATCATCCATCAAAAGTCAACCCCTTAAACACCTCAACAGAATGGTCTAGTAGAAAGGAAACATAGACACATTCTTGAAGTTACTAGATCCTTGTATTTTCAGTCCGATTTAGGCATTGCTTATTGGACAGAATGCATTAAGACTACAGTCCATCTTATAAATAGAATGCCCACAAAAGTTCTTAATCATTTGACTCCTTATGAAAAACTTATGAATCAAAAACCTGATTTAACTCATTTAAAAGCTTTTGGGTGTCTTTGTTTCATCACTACATCTCCAGTTGGCAGGGACAAATTTATGTCCAGGTCACATCCATGTGTTTTAATCGGCTATCCAACTGGATAAAATGCTTTCAAGGTTTTAAACCTTGTGAACAAACATATTCACATTACAAGAGATATTGTCTTCTTTGAAGATATATTTCCTTTACACTCATTACCCAAACCAAACAATTCATCTATGCCCTCTCATATACCTGTTAACTCAACCGATTTTTCAGATTCCAATTCTACCCTTTTATCTCCAAATAATATTGTTCTTTCTAATATTCCTCCTGTACCCTCATCTCCAACTCTTGTTGTTGATGATAATATCAGAAGATCCACAAGAGTTCATAAACCTCCTACACGACTTCAAGATTATGTCTGCAACAATGTTGAATCTCAATCTTTATGTTGTCATACGATTTCCAATTTTTGTATTCCCGATGACACTCTTACTTCTAACATTTCAACTGCCTCACATGATGCTTTCGTTTTTCATTCTCATTTACAAATCATTGAACCTGCCTTTTATCATCAAGCCAAAGGAGATGAAAATCGGGAAAATGCCATGCAAAAGGAACTTCAAGCACTTACTGACAACAAAACATGGGACATTGTAAAGCTTCCTAAAGGTAAAAAACCCATTTCTTGTAGATGGGTCTTCAAAGTTAAATATAGAGCAGACAGTTCTATTGAAAGGAACAAGGCCCGACTTGTTGCCAAGGGTTTTACACAGCAAGAAGGCATCGATTATCACGATACTTTCTCTCCTGTTGTTAAGTTTCATACCATTCGATGCATTGTTTCTCTGGCTGTCAAACGTGGCTGGCTTATTCAGCAACTTGATGTCAACAACGCTTTTTTACACGATGACCTCCATGAAGAAGTTTATATGAAAGTGCCACCTGGTTATCCAGTTACATCGTCTAGTCTTGTTTGTAAGCTGAATAAATCCTTATATGGTCTTAAACAAGCCTCTAGGCAATGGTATTCTAAACTTTCTGATGCTTTAAGAATGCAAGGTTACACTCATTCTCACAATGATTATTCTTTATTTCTAAAGAAAAATGGTGATTCAATTTTCATTGTTGCCGTGTATGTTGACGATATCTTAGTTACCGGGAACAATCTAGATGAAACTAAAAACTAAAGACTTTTCTTGATGTTCGTTTCAAGATTAAAGATTTAGGACCAATCAGCTTCTTTCTTGGTCTTGAATTCAAAACTACATCTGAAGGAATGATCATTCATCAAGGAAAGTTCATTAAAGAACTATTGGCCCTTTATTCCATGGAAGATGTTACTTCTGTTTCTACACCTCTTCCTTCAAAAGTCACTCTTTTACCAATCATGGACAATCCTTTACCTGATCCTACTGTATATCGACAACTCATTGGAAAATTAAAATTTCTCCTTTGTACAAGGCCTGATCTAGCATATGCTGTTCAATATTTGAGTCAGTTTAATCAGACCCCATCTTAGCAACATTATGATGTCAATTTACATACACTGAGATATCTTAAAAGCACACTTTATCAAGGTTTATTTTTCAATAAAAATCAGACCTTTAACATTGAGGCATACTGTGATTCTGATTGGGCTTCTTGTCCAATAACTCGAAAGTCTGTCAGTGGCTTTTTTATACTTTTTGGTAGGGCTCCTATCTCATGGAAATCAAAGAAACAGATGACAATTTCACTCTGTTCCGCAGAAGCTGAGTATCGCTCCATGCAAAGACTCTGCTCTGAATTGGCGTGGCTAAGCAGATTGTTCAATGAACTTAATGTTTCCAATATTACCCCTATCCCTTTAAAATGTGACAATCAAGCTACAATTTACATTGCTTCCAACCCCGTGTTTCATGAACGAACAAAACACATAGAAATCGATTGTCACTTTGTTAGGGAGAAATTACAAGAAGGACTAATCACTTTGTCGCATGTTAAATCCGAGGATCAACTTGCTGATGTTTTCACAAAGTCCTTAAATGGTGTTCTACACGACAAAGCTATTTCCAAGCTGCATTTACGTTCTACAGCTTGAGAGGGGGGGGGGGGGGGGGGTGAAGGACTCAACCGATTGACAATTATGTCAGTTATGTTAGTTACTAGTTCAGGGGTAGTTTCGTCTTTTATTATTGAAGTTTGTTAGAACAGTTAGATCAGTTAGTTTATGTCATGTATATATATTTCTTTCATTGTATTTTGTACAGTAATGAATCAAATACTTCATTCATCTCTCTCTCTTTTCCTTTTCTCTCGTCTGTGATAACAAAATCTAACATATACAAGGGTTATTTCTTCAGTTTGGTTTGAGAGCATTTCAGCAACGAATGAGACTTTTTGGCGTTAAATATTACAGACTGTCACTCCCAAGTCTTTGCCAATGTTAAAAAGAAGGATGACGGCTGCAATACAGATTTAATCGATATGTTTATCTCCTTCTATGTGCTAAATAACAATTAATTGCCTCGATATATGAATAATTTTTAACGTCGCTCATACAACGTACGATCAGATTATTGGACTTAGTAGAAAATATTAACATCATTCTATAGCAATTTCATCAGAACATTCAACTTGATACGAATTTCAAAATAACAACATAAGTTTGAGAATAAATTCCCTTCTTTTCTCTCAATTCGTTTTTAGGGTTTGTACTTGATTTTCCGAAATAGTAACAATTTTAGTGGTACGTGGAAATAACAACTCTGTTGTTGAATTAAATGAAATAGTGGTAGTAAATTGCTTTTCGGTGGATGAAAATATGTTGCCAAAAATGCAAAAGAACTTGGTCCCACTTAAGGTTACCAGCAAAAAAAAGCGACCCTTTAGAAAAGGTTCATTATGAGAGCTTCTACAATCTAAACATCATAATAGAAGTGAGTTCTAAACACAAGCTCGATTGTCTTGTAAATACACTATTATTTTGCTTTCCACTTTCATTTACTTATATCACAGTTCCATTTTTTTCTTTCCAAGGCATTTTACATTGAGAAATCTAGCCAATTATATCACTATTATTTTTTTTCTTATTAGGACCTTATACTTTGAAATTTTTACCCAATATGGCATTGAACATTACTTTGTATTTGGATAAAGCTGCTATAATTGGGAAGATTTTTCAATGTAGAATTTAACAGATGAATAATAGATTTTCTTCTTTCAGGAGTAGCATTTGAGGCAAATTTAAATACAACAATGGTCAAGTATATATACAACCGCAATAAATAGTAGTGTACTTTCTTTTATTTGTGTATATAACATCATACTTCCATTTCTTTCGATTATGACATCGTACCTTCAATCTGTATGTTATTAATATCAATTACTTTGATTTCCTTGCTGATAATAACATTGTTCTTTCATTTTCGTACCCAAATTAGAACCTAACTTCCTCTTCAATTTTGATGAATTTTATGGATAGGTGCAATACTGTGAAGAATATTTAATCAAACTGTGATTTGAGTTCTTCATGATTTCAAAAAGGTTCAATATTAGGCAATTTCTTTTAAGCATTTCATCGAGCATGTTACATGCATATTCAAATCCTATATTTTTTCTGATTCTTTCTTATATGAACTCAATCCGCATATGGAGTTACACATGGTTTGTTTCGTTGCTACTGCATATACACGAAATTGTAACTAAAATCGAAACACACGGGTTTGATATACAAACAAACTGACACAAGCATTTACAAACACACTCACATATATGTTGAATTGAAAGCCAATCCGACGAATTGAACAAATGGGCCGAACCCTGCAATCAGAAGTTCATGTGAAGGAAATCGATACCTGCACCATTGAACCAATAATTGGAAGTTCATGTGAACAAAATCGGATTGAAGACAAACCTAAAACTGGAGACGAACCTGGAAAGGAGCTGCTAAATTCGATTTCGATTTTGATGTTAAACTTGCAAACGTATATCGGAACTTGCTTTCGATTGGAGCTGCTAAATGGATTTTGATTTTGATCGTTCGTGATGAGAGAAACGGGATTCAAGCTGACTTCGATTGGAGCTGTTGACTTCGATAAGGATTCAAGCTGATTGGTAAAAGAAAACGTGATCGATTAAGTTATACTAGACGTCGTTCTTCACACCTTCTTATCCCACATCGCCTGGTAAAAGAAAAAAGAAGGAATCCTCTGGTTATAAATATCAGTCTTGGCCTTAGAGATTTGTGCTCATTAACCCATGTACAAGTGGGTAACTAATCGGGTTCAATTTTGAGCTAAATTTGGACTCATTTTGGTTCGAACTTGTGCTTATTTTTGACCGAGTTTGTTAATTTTTGGGCTGAGTTTGTCGGATTTGGACCGACTTTTGAAGTGCGTCTGCTCATAAGGTAAAGGTTCTGCTTCTATTTCTCCTTGTTTAGTTTATGTATATATTGGTTTATAATTTAGTTCATGTATATATTGGTTTATAAAAGAAACAGAGGTCATATGTCAGTATAAAACCTAGCGATTGTGGATTTCATCTTTTATCTCTAACTGATTATTATGTACCGGTAAATATGTAATGCTTTGAGGCATTCATAACACAAAGAAATTTCCACCAACTACCCTTCCATTGTTTCTGTTTTGTCAGATTTATATCATCTTAATCGGTTTTGTATAAAGATATGAGCAAACAAAAATTGCAAAACCTTTTCTGACACATACATAATATTTAACAAACAAAGAAATAAGAAAGATGCATTAAGAGAGTGTTTAAACCAAGACTGGGAAACTTTAAAGCATGAGAAAGCCTTTTCTGCTGGGTTTTTCTTTTTTCTCATACATCTTTTGATTTTTATTGAAAATTAAAATGGATTATTTCTTTATAGTTTCCTTCATCGGATTACTTTATTTTTAATTTTAGTGAATTTTTCTTTAATCTGCTGTTTCTTTTGGACAGCAAACCATCAATTTTCACTCCTTTATTTACATATTTAATATAATTTTCACATCATTAAACATATAAGTTGTTAGGGTTTGTTTTGAAAGGTCTAACTTTTGTTAACTTAATAATATCTTCGTTGTTCTAAAAAAATAGTTAGGGTTTTTTGAAAATCAAAATCTAATCGGGAGAGCTTGCTAGTTGGAAGAATTTTATTTCAGGTAAAACCGTAAAAGTATTTTAATAATTCAGTTGTCAATTGTTACTTGTTATTGAATGTTTATATCAGCAAATCATTATGAATCGATTAATTCAATTGCTAAAGGTTCTTAATTGAATTAATTATGTATTATTTAGTTACATCTTGCTTTGACATTGTCATCGGTGGAAAGATGTGTGTTTGATGAACAATAAAAAAAACGATATTTTGCAAAGTTTTTTTCTTTCAAAACTTTGCAGTAGTATATCAACATATATATACTATTTTATTGAACATAAATAATAATAAATTTTGATATTTTTGGTTTCTTTTTTAGACTTAAAAAACAAAAAATGTTTTTAAATCCACTTGTATATAGAACCAATTTTTAGGAACCTATTTGAGTTCTGAAAGTATGACTTTTAAAACTCGTGTTTATAGAAAGATTTCACACTATGATGGTAATAAGGTAACTAATTTTTCCATTAAGATTATTGAACCAGAAAATCTCATCTTCACATTTTTTTGGACTTGTTCTCTACGAAATCTTTGTGATTTTGTTGTTATGGCTAGTGAATGCTAAATTTGTATCGAATGTCCAATCAATTATTCAAAATGCCTTCTGATTTTAATAGTCTGTTTCTTGGTTCTTGTGGTAAATGGATTGCCAAATTAGATTAATAACTGGGATTCAGTGTTAAACTATATATCGAATAGCAAAGTCAAATCATGTTTTTCTTGTGAACTTCCCACACGCTTTTTTCTTCGTGTAAGCATGACTAATTGTTGTTTGATTATTTTCATTTTTAAATATAGGGGAAAGTGAAGTCCAACAAACTCATTTTTCTAAATCATCAAGGATGTTTCCCCCTTTTTGAGTTCATGACATGGAAGAGAATCATTCTCTTTATTATTGGAATCGGTGGTCTCGGAATTATACTTGTGACTATTGATGACGACTTTCAAGGTAAAGCATTATTAACATTTTTTATCCACAAATGAAACTAGTAGAAAAGATGAAACAAATTAAAATGACAAATTTGTCCTTTTACATATTCTTAATGTCCAAAATCAAACACTATCCATCCCATAAACAAAGAGTATGACAAAAACGGCTTTGGGACGGTAACGGTTAAAATTGAGAAAACTAGACTTATCCAAATAAATTACATACCCACAGGAATAGAATTTGTATTTACAATTTTTTCTGCTTTAAGAAAACTAACCAATTATAAGAATACAATTTGTTAGTTTTTTATACTTCCAATATATCGTTTTTTTCTAGTTGAGATCAGTCTCAAACATCATCACCTTGATGTATTTTTCAACAACAAGACTATGGTAACACATGTTGATGTCAACAAAAAAACTAATAACGTTTTTATTGTGATAACTATCAATTATAAAAATGTTTTTATTGTGACAACAAAGAAACTATTAACGTTTCCATTCAATCAAACCAAACAAACCGTGAATGATTAAGACCAAACGAATAATGAATTCAATTATACATGAAATTTAATGACATCTTATACAATTCCATTTTATCAAATTTTCAGCCAACCATATTTTAGACGAATTTTTTTTGAAATCCATGAAAACACTTAAAAACACTAATATAAAATCTGAATCGACAACTTTTGTAAATATGTTCCAAAAATGCCCTTTAACCTAAAGTTATGGACCTAATATATATATATATATATATATATATATATATATATATATATATATATATATATATATATATATATATATATATATAATGTGGAAACGAAAACATTCATGTATTACAATTGATCTACATGGACAACATGAAAAACATGGAGTGTTGCTTCTAAAAGGACGGCTTGAATCTGTTGTAAATTAAGGCCGTAAGTATCTATTTCATCATATATATGCGTACTTTCAGTTATCAATTATCTTTTGATTCTTGTAATCTGCAGCTGTGATGTATCTCCGAGTCATCATTGGACATTGGGAAAACAGATCTGCACCGTCGGTGTTGAGACATGCGGTATGAAATCATCCTTTTTTTTGTAGAAATGGGCATTACCTTTTAAACTGTTTCAATGATCAATAATCTTAGGGGCGGGTTTATGTATGTTTTGTGTAGGTTAAGATGTCCAAATGCATGTTGTAGGTTGTTAATTTCTTATTAAAGGAGGGATTTGAGTGGGAGAATGAAAATAGTGGTTGTGTTGTAAACAAACTCAAGCGTCCGAAGAGATAGCTGAGCCTAGTGGATTTAATTTTCTTTTTTGCATTGCCTTTTTTGCACAAAAAAGTCAATGCAAGAAAAAAGATTAAATCCACAAGACTCAGCTCTCTCTTTGGACGCTTGAGTTTGATTACGACACAAACACTATTTTCATTCTCCCACTCAAATCCTTCCTTTAGTAAGAAACTAACAACCTACAACAAGCATTTGGACATCTTAAGCTACACAAAACATAGATAAACCCGCCCTAAGATTATTTGATCATTGAACAAGTTTATAAGGTAATGCCCATTTCTACCCAAAAAAAGATTATTTCATATCGCCTGTCTCAGCACCAACGGTGCACATCTGTTTTCCCATGTCCAATGATGACTGAGAGATACATCACAGCTGCATGTGACTGCAGATTACAACAATCAAAAGATAATTGGTAACTGAAAGTAAGCATATATATGATGAAATAGATACTTACAGCTTAAATTTACAACAGATTGAATCCGTTCTTTTAGAATCCGCACTCCATGTTTCTCATGTTGTCCATGTAGATCAATTGTAATACAATTGTGAATGTTTTTCTGTATTCAATTTAATTTATTAAAAAATTAAATTCTATTACAATAGATCGATTAATCCCTAGCCCGCAGTGAACCGCCCGACTATCGCCTACCGATAAAAGCATTTAGCTAAATGTTCATCTTAAATGAAAGAACAATAACGAAAACCTAACCTCATACAGAAAAAATAATAATAATTGCCTTCTCGAAGAAGGCATCCACGGCTTCCCGAAGTTGATTTTCCTTAATCCGGTATTTTTCATAATCTTCCCCTTTACCACCACACAAACAAGAGAAAATTTACATCAATGATTACACAAAGATAAACAATTTGGTTTGGTTAACCACTTCTTTTAATGTACCGAACCTAATCCTAACCACTTGATGTGGATCGCAAGTATTACACCCACATCTTACCAAGAGAATACTGCTTTTCTGCTGCGCCTTTTGAAGAATAGTCATACTTTTGCCTGTGTGGCTTCATTGAATGCCTTTTGAAGAATAGTCATACTTTTGCCTGTGTGGCTTCTTTCTATCTGGATCCTCGTGAGTCTGTTCATGTTTGGCTCATGTAATGGACTTTTTCATTTAATGTTAACAGCTTCCAACACATCCCGAGTCTGTTCATGGGAAGTTCCGGGACCAGATGGCGAACGAATTCCACTATTATCAACAACATCAGAATAACTCCTAAAAGAAAATCACAAATGGTCGATGTTAGCTTTCGACTACTTTAATAAACATCAAACCTTCTTTTTCTTTCGAGAAAAAAAAAATTCTATTAATTTGATTCACAATTCTCATTCATGTGGCATCCAAACTAGAAACCACTCAAATAGTAAACTTAACATTAAAATCATGTGATTTCAATAAAAAAAATCTGAAAGGAAATATACAACTTTGAGAAAAATAAATTCTAACAAATTAGTTTAACCACTGTGAATCAAATGATCAATGAAAGCCACCCAAGTTTGGTAAAATTTGAGTGGTGTTGTACTTTTTTGTACAATTTAGCATCCGAGTGTTGTTGTATGAGAATGAAACGAATATGCGGGATTTTTGATTAATTGAAAGATTTATGTTTTTCTGTTTTTCTTTTTTATTATTTACAGAATTGTTTATTAGCTTATGCCACATTAAAACTTAATTAAAAAAAATATGGATCGACTTATGCATTACAAAAAAGCAATAGTAATAAACTGTAATAATACGTTTTGTTTTTTCACAAAGGATATTGTTGACTTACATGTTTTCCAAAAATGGCCACTTATTTTATATATTAAAATAGTAAAATATAAATACAGAAACATAAAATATGATTATATTCTATCATTGTTAATACATCTTGATTACTTATTCGGTTATTGACCTAAAGGCCCTACAAAGTATTATAAAAAATTTTAAAAGGTCCTTAAACTTAAATTTGGTCGTTTGAAGTCATGAAACTCAAAAATTAACTGTGAATTGAGTCACTGGATTACCATTTCACCGGTTACCCGGTTAAGAAATGTATTTTAATTTAAATACAATATAACAAAATTACCAAGTAAGCAGGATTGTGACACGTCAGTTGGACAACTAAGATGCATATAGACGAATCAATTTCTTGGGTCAAATAAACACCAACTCATAAAGATAAATGGGTGAATGGGAGATAAAAGTTCAGATCGTACTCGAAAAACTCAGAGAAAACCCGCCATAAAATCGATTGAAATGACATTCAATACCTACTATCTCGACCTGGTCGAGAACAATCGGCCGTTACCTCCTTGTGATTGTCACCTCACTGTGATGCTAAGGACTTCGACCATTCTCGAAAACCCTACAAGAAGGTTTCTGAACTGCAGAAACTCCTTGGTAAGATTTCTTTTAGGATGTACTTGGAAGGTTAAACTTACGATGATCTGTAGTACCAAATCCATGGATTTGGGTGTGATTCGAAGAAGTTAGAAACCCTAATTTTTTTCTTTCAAACGCAGACAACTGAGAGGAAATGCAAATGGTTTCGCTGGGTCGATCCTGAACTTAGCAGGCACTACAAAAGCGAAGTAACTAAGTTGATGAATGAAATCATCAAGCTGAGAGAAGAACCAGTGGTGGAACAGCTGAAATCTCAAATGAAGGAAGAAAGGACTAAGTATGATGCTGACCTAGATGCAGCAGCTGTGGGCTGTATTGTACATATGGAGGAACAACTTGCTAAAGAAAAAAGCAACTCAGCTCGAAAACAGGTGGTTAACCGGATGTTGGTTGGTATGTTGGTGGGGTTGTTTATCTGGAGGTTCTTTGTTTAGGTGGGTAAGAATGGGTTATATGGTTTTTGGGTTTTTGGAGGGGTTATGGGATATGGGCTATGGGATATCGTGTAATT
This sequence comes from Cichorium intybus, assembly GCA_023525715.1. NCBI lineage: Eukaryota > Viridiplantae > Streptophyta > Magnoliopsida > Asterales > Asteraceae > Cichorium > Cichorium intybus. The sequence continues at coordinate 62,143,005 of CM042015.1, read as the reverse complement.
TATAGCTAGGGATGACAGGAAATTGGTTTGGGGTGAAGTTGGAAGGGTTGGAAAAGCTTAGTTTTTGTTTATTCAACAAAATCTTTTGTACATAAAGGTAGCGGGTTGGACATTAGTCCTTGTACCCTTGTATGGTTGTAAATTATAATGAACTAATGAAATGCTAATATGGGATCAAACAGAATCCACATTTTGTCTGTTACTTTTTGACCATGAGAATTAGAATCGTAATGAATCTGTTGGAATGTGTTTAATATGTGGTGTTAGTTTATGTGTGGTAGTTTTTGTCCAAAAGTTGTGGAATGGGGGACCATTGGTGCATATATAGGCATCATACTTTCAACTGTTAATAATGTTGGATTTTTTTATGTATGGAAACATGTGTAGTTGGGGACCATATTTGGCAGAAACATGTACTTGGAAGTTCTAAACAATTAAGTAAATGTGATGAGTATGCCACCTTTTGTTTGTTAACGTTTGTCTGATTTTGTTGGAATCTGTGGTGTGTAATAAACAATGTTATCAAAAAGTTGATTTCAACTGCTTATTGGGGACCATGTTTACAAATTCTGTGGTCTGAATGTGTTGGAATCTGGACTTGTGTATTACCATTACTTTAAAGGACTTTAAACTGCTTATTAGGGACGATGTTTGCATAGTATGGGAACATTTTGCAGAATCTAAGGATGTAAATATGTGGGACATTAAAGTACATTGCTAAAACATTAATAATGATACATGTGGGACATTAAAAAAACTTTTTGCAAACCAATAATGCAACAGATTCTAGGGATCTAAATATGTGGGACCTTAATAATGCAACATGTATTAAATTTACCAAAATTGGTGGGCACATGCACACCAACACGTTGCCATGTTTACTACAGACCAGTAAGTTGTTCGATGGTTTTGGAACACATGTCCACTAAGTTTTAAAATAAAAAACATACCAAATACTTCAATAACATATATTAAAAGCCCTAAAAAGTTCAACATATTCTAATGTGATTGGTTTGCCAATTGAATTCCCTTCTCCATTTTTTCCAATGATATTTTTGACCAACTTTTTCTTAACAATTGTCTCTGACTTCCTTATCTTCTCAGTCTTCTCTTTCTTCACTTTACAACCAAGTATGGTTTCATGCATCATATTTGCCCTTTTTCCCTGAACTCCATGACCCTCCATTGTGTTTTCTTGAACTGTTATTGGAACATCTTCACTTTGACTTGTAATTTCTTGAGTTACACCCTCAGTCTGAGATGACATTGGAACATCTTCATTCTCTAATGTGTTTTCCAGATTTGTCATTGGAACACCTTCCGTTGGAATTGTGTTTTCTTGAGTTAAACCCTTGAGATGGCATTGGAACACCATCCTCCCCATTTCTTTCTGTTGGAACCTGTAAATATGATAACACATTTTTATATGCAGTTACTTACACTAATATTGAAATAATATTTTGAAATTATACCGGGTTCCTGGCATGGTCCTAGCACGTTTGACATTCATTTTTGCTGGTTTGGGCACCTTTGGACATCTTGCTTTGTTATGACCTGGTTCATGACATATACTACAAGAAATTCTTTTTCTAACCTTTGATACTCTATGTTTTCCAACCTTTTCAGTAACATCCTTCCTTCTATTCACTATGGGTCTTCCAGACATTCTCTTACTCTTAGGTGGCAAAGGTGGGGTAAATGGGGTTTCTGGCCACATGTTGCTCCCATTCATAGGTGATAAACTATGTTTGTAAGATTTTAAGTACATATCCCTATTGAAATAATCATGAACATAACTCTCAACCAATTTATTAAGGAAACATATGGCTGCCACTGAATGGACACAACCATATCCATTTAGTTGCCATAATCTATAAGAGCAAGTCCTTTTTTCCAAGTCCACTTCATAGGCTTCACCTGCACATCTTGTTTCAAATTGATGCAAGCCACTTGGCAAAACCTCCCAATATCTTGGTTTCATCTTTAAGTCATTCAACTTATGTATAATCCAAGGGGAAATGTTAGTGGACCATCCTCTTCCATTCATCTTGAACATCCTCTCCATCATATAAAGCCTTAATCACTCTAGCATTGTAATGATGGATTTTCTCCTTGCTTCAACAATAACTGCATTGAAACTTTCACATAAACCATTCTCATTAGACGTACAGCCTCTCCAAGTTTGAAAATATGCCTTTGACCAAGTCTTTGGATCCTTGTCCATTAAAAGCTGGTTGGCAGGTGGACAAAGCAATTCCAATTCCTTCATAATCTATTTGAAGTGTTGTTCTGTAGTAGCATTGGAAGCTTTCCAGAACAAGTTTTCAAAATGTGTTCTGTTTGAGGAAGCAGTGCCTGTGTTCTGCTTGAGAAAGCAGTTCCTTCACAGCCTCCATTAATCCCTAAGTTAAAAAAATGTAAATCATCCAACAAATACACATAGACAACTAATAATATTATAAGTAATCAAAACCATTCTCATTACCTTGTGTTGGTCAGACATCAATGTTAAGCCATTGCCCATAACAAGATCAAGGTCTTTTATAAGAAAATCCAAAAACCACTTCCAGTTCTCCTTATTCTCAACACATACCACTACCCAAGCAATTGGGAATATCTGGTTATTGGCATCCCTGATAGCACAAAGCAACTCCCCATAACAAATTCCCTTTAAGAAACACCCACCTATTCCTATCACTCTTTTACACCCTTCAATCCACCCTTTCTTGATAGCTTCAAAACACACATAAAACTTACTGAAGTAATTCTTTCCATCAAGCATTAAATTTACATCCAATTTTACAGTAGATCCAGGATTAGTCCTTCTAATCTCTGCACCATAAGACCATAATTTTGCATAATGCTCTGTAAGTGTTCCCTCTATCAAAGACATTGCATGTTGTCTTGCCCTTCTACATTGGCTGAGACTAACATCTATTCCAAATTTCTTTATGACTTCAAGTCTAAGTTGCCTAATAGTTAGCTTTTGTCTATGTAACATCTCTTTTGTGTAATGACTTCCAATCCAAGAGTATGTCACAATTGATCCTAACTTGTAGTTTCTTGCACAATTATGCTCACTTTTCAATGATTTGATTTGAAATGAATGTTCATCTCCGATCCATGAGGCCCATAATCTAAAAGTACAATCCCCTTTACAACATAACACTAGTGGCCTTTTGTTATCATTTTTGTTGACACAAAGTTGGTATCCATTAGCAACAACATAGTTACATAACATGTGTTTAAGCTGTTTTGGGTTCTCAAATCTCATACCTAACACGGGACATTGGTTCCTCCAAGGTATATTCTCATTAAAAATGCAATGTTAAACTCCATCATCATTAACATCGGCTTGGCCATCATGGGTCTCCTCAAAACACATTTTACCCAGGAAGTGGTCATCACATGTCTTGTTCATCTTAGGAATTTCTTCTGGACCAATCAAATCATCCAAATCATTAAAAATTGGAAACTCTTCTGCTACAACATGCTCTTTATCAACACCTTCATCTTCTTTATCAACAACTTCATCTTCTTTATCAACAACTTCATCTTCTCCTTCAGCACTTAAAACAAGATTCATATCTTCATCAAACCATTCTTCTAGCCCTGACCCTGTATGGTCCATATACAATGATATTACTATATTTGACTCATATGCTTCAGCAGCCTCATCTAAGGCATAGTCGAGATCATTCTCTATGGGTCTTACACTAGTAGACAAAGGTTTTTTTTGGGATACAATAGAACAGTCTCTCACATGGTGATCCCGTAAAACGTTCCAACCAAGTTCCACATGCGTGAAGATTCATAGCAGCAAAATCAAAGTCTGTAAACATATACGTTTCTCCTTCAGCATAAGAGCAGGGATGGCGAATAAACATACCATTGTAGTGCAATCTAACTTTGAAATACACTGGATCAGGAAGATTATTAGCCATGCAATTGTGGTTATCCAGTTGCTCCTACTTCAAGCTTGAAAATCCTTAATCGTCACTTCCTTCGTCTTGAAAAAACCCTAATCGCCCCACTGTTCTTTCAACTACACCGAAATGGCTATTGAAGTTCCTCGACCATGCCACCTGCTCATTTATTTCACTGAAATATTCCAGGTGTATTTAATTTATTATTTATATGCAACGAATTTGCCATGTGTAATGCCATATAAGCTTCTTGACAGTCTCATCCGTTAACGCTTCCAAAAAGGACTAAATAGATTAATGGCTTCAAACAACGCAAATAAAGACGAGGGACATTTTAAAATAATTTCAGATACTTTGTTCGGCCAATAGATCAATAACCCATACTTATATGACATAAACTTAAACATGAACTTTTTTTGTGTTGTTTAGGTCAGGTATTGTGACGTCCGCCTAAAAAACAAAGTTTTCGTATTTGTATTATACAAAAACAAAATAAATAATTGTTTAAATTTAATAATAAATCAATGATTTCATAAATTACCATACACGGTGATACTTCATAGATTTCAAAAAATGGATGGCTTCATCAGAAATTAAATTCCTCATGTAATACATGGGTTAATAATCCGTATACTATACGGGTTGAGAAATAAAAATAGCAAACAGAAACTTAAAAAATTCAAAAAGGTAGTAAAGATTTTAAAATGAAATTTTACAGTAGAACGTATGTTTCTTCATATTATATCTAACAACAATAAATTGTAAAAGATGTTTTTCATGAAGAATATAAAAAGATTTCCTTTGTATCCATTGGATGATTGAAAATAACATCAACAAATATTAATGCAAGTACACCGACATTAGTCATTTGGGTAATTCTTTCTCTACCAAATGGTTGTACCAAACCCAAAACTAAATTCCTAAATACAGAAGCTACATAATGTCAATCATTTAGTGGGAATTATCTAACTACCTCGCAGAAACACTAAATACAGAAATAAACTTATTAATTAAGGTTAAATGAAAGAAAATGTGTAGCTTTTTTTTTTAATGTGCAATGACCTAATAGAAAGGGTGCACCAATCCGTGTATTTGACTGCATGTGTTACTGTCATTATCATTAACCATAACATGTATGAAGAAAAAATATACTGACTACTTTTTTAATGAACTTATATCTATTGTATTCATAATACAGTTTTAATTTTACATTTTTCATTTAAAAACTTTGAAACAACACATTTATGTTTTGAAAGACAATAAACTATTCCAGATGAATTTTTTAATCGATCCGTTAGTATCTTTCCAAGCTGTTTTAAAGGCTCTTTGTTTTTCTCAATCACTTCATACTTTAAATTCGGTCCATCAAAACTCGTTTCTAGAACAAGAGCACGTGGGATTCTTAAAGCTTTCAATATCTCCTGCATAAAAAAAAATAAAAAAAAAATTCTAGGGATTGTTTTTGATAACGAACATCAGAAGGGTAATGACGTCTTTTGATTGTCCCAATTTGTTTCATCTTTGCTGGGTGGGACAAAAAGCTGCAATTTTTTTTCCGACAACTGTGTATGTCAAATGCAATACAGGGGCCTTAAAGATAATATCCTTTGGAGTAAGTTACCCCCAAATTTCACAACCATTTCTCAATTTTTGTAACCACTTTAAGCAAAGTAATTACGTCTGTTATACAAAGAGTAAAATATGCATTTATTTTCCTTGTTATAGCATACAACTATCTCAATAATGGGAAAATGGTTATTTTAAAATGATCCAAATAATATAATGAGATAATGTCAGAGGTTGGATAAGATTACTGTGTAGGTTGTAGATCAAATTCCTAAATTGATCGATTTTAATTGTTATCAATTATTTCCCCCTGTAACACACTTTATCTAACAATTTACATATTTAGTCATCATTTTTCCTAAATTATGTGGCTTTTTCTAATGTGCATCATTTGAGTCGACTAATATTAAATAATTGACCCACATCTTTTACTACCTTAAATTTTTTACTACCTTAAATTCAACATTATCCGCAGCAAGTTTATGACCAAGTCCGTAAATATATGAGAAAAGAAAGGTATGATGAATGGAATGCAAATATATTAATTACAAAGATAAAACAAATAATAAGATAAAAAAGCAAAACCGTTTTTAATCTTTCTAATAGTTGCACAACTTGCACCATGAACCTCAAGACTCTTTCAGATTAAAAAATAACAAATTCAAGTATAAATGGCTTAATAGCATCTACCTTTGTATAAATGGCACCACTTTGGACCCACATCCCAATTGTTCTCTAGAAGCTCGTTTATCCAACCAAGTTAACAACAAAATGATACGAGTTTTTATTTAAATGAAATGAAAAAATGTCAAAGCCCTAGATTATGATTTTAACAGCAAAAGAATACACATACTTAAGCTTGGATCTGATTTTGACTGAAAAAGAATACACAAACAGTTACAAAAATCAGGACAAACAAAAATACTTCATTGAGACATTTACACAAACAGTTTGTATGCATAGTTACCTATGTATGTTTTGCAAACACATGAATGTAAAATCGATTCCACCACCAATTGATCGAAAACCTGCAACGATTCATCAACATCCAATAATTCGAATTTCAAGATCAATAGGAAAACTATAACAAAAATACTTCATTGAGACATTTACACAAACAGTTTGTATGCATAGTTACCTTTGTATGTTTGGCAAAAACATGAATGTAAAATCGATTCCACCACCAATTGATCGGAAATCTACAACGACTCATCAACAAGATCCAATAATTCGAATTTCAAGATCAATATGAAAACTATAATAGAGCATTAGAAACGGTGATAGTGAGAGGCTCATTAGCATAAAAAATACCAGAGCGTTAGAAACGGTGAATTGGAAAAATATACCAGACCATAAACAAAAGATATGGTTTAATATTTGCAAGATTCGACTTTCAAGTTTGATTGCACATAATAGAGATTAGAGATTGAAGGATTTCAAATTTCATAACCGGAAGGGCATGATATCCGAGGTTCCATTTAGGAACCCTTTAATTTCAGGGACGATTTTGGTGAGAGAGAGCTATAGGCGAGAAAATAAAACAAAGGCTTACAATAGAATGCCATGTGGAAAAGATGGAGTCTAAAAGAATGACATGTGGTATTAAAAGGCTTAGTTTATTAGTATGTATAGATTTTTACCATCTTTTAGACAATGAGCCAAAATGAGCACCTAATTTGTAGGTAGTCGGTTACGATATTTTAAAAGGATCAAAATTGTTTTCTGCTAAAAATTAAAAAAAATCAATTTTATTTTGCATATTTAAATTGTTCTTATAAGTTGTGGAGTTGCAATTATAATTTTCAAGTAGTAGAATAAGTGATTCTTTTGTTGGATAGCGTGTAGATTTAGGTTGAGAGGTATGGTGTAACTTTAGGGTGTTTGTTTGGATGGATCCGTTCAATCCAATTCAATCTATTGAATCTATATAATTTTTGGTTTCAAAACATGGGTCCAAATGGTCCACACTAGAATCAATTCCGATTTGAACCAACCAAATTATAATTCGGTTGAATCGGTTTTTGTAATTCAGTTTTCATGCGTCGAGACATTTTAAACAAATATATATAACTTGAATATTAGCCAAATCTAATAAAAAAATGAAAACAAATTCTTTTGTTGTGAATTAAAATTTATAAACAACTACTAATAAAAATATATTACAATTTATATTTTACAGACAAAAATTGAAATGCAATGAATGAAAACATTTGCAAGATTACCATTATACATTCTATTACCTTTTAAATTGAAACCCTCTGTCACCACCACCACCACCGCCATCACCCACCAACGCCATCACCTACCACTGCCACCACCATCACCCACCGCCGCCAACACCACCCAGCACAACCACCACCACTACTGCCAGCACCCGCCATCGTCAATAGCACTACTGTCACCTACCACCACTACAACAACCACCCACCGCCACCAACACCACCCACCACAACCACCACCACTACCGTCACCACCCACCGTCGCCGCCACCACCACCATCATTATAGCCACCATCCACCGCCACCACTAACCCCCACCTCCACCACTAGCCACCGCTGCTACCACCACCATTTATCGTCGTTGCCATCACTTACCACTACCGCCACCGCCACCGCCACCCACCACTGTCACTCACTACAACCACCACCACCACCTACCACTAACACCATCACCACCTACCACTAACACCATAACTACATCCACCACAACCACCATCACCGCTGCTACCCACTACCACCACCATAGCCGTCACCCACCACTACCGACACCGCCACCCACCGCCACCACTAGTCGTGACAACGCCTATCAATATCAAGTATTTTAGTAGTTGTTAGGCCCTATTCTTGATGAAAATATATCATATATATATTGGTATTGCTCACTTTTGTGCTTAGTACTTGTATGCAAGAAAAAGTTAAAAACAGGGACTACACATGGACAAAATGGAAGAAGTTTTGGATAAGGACCTTTTCGGTCAAAAATGTACGCGGGCTGCGACTAGAAGACACGCACGTCGCGTGAAGTCAAAGATCAGGCGGTGAATTGAAATTCAAAGTGCGAAATACGGGGATAATGGATAAGACGCATCGCGGTTTAAAGCCATGCGCGACGTGTTTAGCTGGATTTTGCAACTATAAATAGAGGTGCCTAGGTCGAGTTTCAGGAGCGAAGAACGACCCAAAGGGTGTAACCTAGGCTTCTTCGTCTTATGATTTCAGTTTCCAGTAACTTTAAAGTGGTATTTTCTTGTTTTTCATTTATTTTAGTATTTCATAGTTTTAGTTCTTGCTTGACTCCTTCGATTCTAGATTGTAGAATCAGTGGGAACAAGTTTAGTTGGTATTATTTTCGAAGTCAGTAACTCTTGGCTTCTGGATTTAGTTTAAGTTCAATATAATCATTCGGTCTGTATTATTTTACATGTTTTCGGTATTGTTTGTGTTTGAATGTTATTTTGGATGGTTTGGATTGTTTATTGCTTCTGATTTTTCTGGAATTCACTTATGGAATCAGTAAGTAACCTTGGTTTTAAGCTTGAAGTTGTCTAGTTTAGTTTATGTTTAATTTAGTTTTTCGGTATTCGATTTCATTGGTTGTTGGGAAGTGAAGGAAACACCGCCAACTATAGCGTGACACTATAGTTGGTCATTCTGACATTATATCGTGACCACCAAACTCCCGCGGATCGACCCTTACTGCTACTATACTAGTTTGTGTGTGAGGTTTTATTTTATATTTTTGACCGCATAATGACCTAGGCGTGTCAAGATTAACACAAAGAATTAAGTGGTTAACTCGATTGCGGGATCAAGTTACGTCCACTGTGGAACTAGAGAGAATTTTATTATAACTGGGAGTTATACAATTTACAAGTATAAATGCACCCTATAATATTCACACACATCAACACTCATGGAGTCGGGAGATATATGTAGCCGAGTGAGGAAACCAAGATGGATCATCGTAGATCTTCTAGCCATTGACTTTCTATACATAGGACAGCTGATGAGACAAGACAACGAACATGCTTGTGGCAGACCAACTACTGACAACAACAGTCCATCAGAACGTGTTATGTAGACCAGCCTTTTGACACCAGCCGTCCTTTGTACTTGTGTCAAGGGACATTTCGCTCCTGAAGTAGCTTAACCCTTTAATCAACATTTTGACTCTCTCCATCTGATCCATGAGAAGGATCTACTGCAAAGTCTCAGACTCGAGCGATGGTTGCTCCTCGTTCTGGATGATGTCTTCCAGCGAACGACCTTAAAGTAGAGTATGACAATAAGGTATGCACCAAACTTGTGAAATCTACTTTACAACTAATCGATCTTTGCTTTGCATCGATAACCATCCAAAGCGGAGCTCACAACATCTGACGAAGAAACTAATCTAAGACAAAGCATGACCTTCAACCGCATTGCAGTCCTCGCCTCGGTTTGGCTGCTTCGAAAAACTGATCTTCTTTGGTCATAGTGCAGGTCGGATTAGGCTCCACATACTCAACAGAAAACACTAGGTGTTTTCTCTATCAGTGATCCTATCAAGTTAAGAAACACTTCTCTATAATTCGTTTGATGGGCAATGTTTATAAATGGTTAGATGATGCTTAGTTAACAATTGTTTTGCTTTTAACCTCAACAAATATTTTTTTGAGTTGGTTCACATGAATGGAAATTTGCATTAATGAAATTGGCCAATACTTGTTGATAATTTATATTAGAATAATGATAATCATTTTATGATTAGCAAATATTATCATTTGAATGTTTAATTGATCAAGGACCATCTAAGTAAAGTTATTGAACATTCAATAGTAAGTATGTAAATTGTTTAGAATGAGTTATTATGGAATTTGAAGTTAAGAGTATGGTAGTATTATTAAATGTATTCATATGAAGGACTAAACTTGTTATATTCTTGAAATGATGTTGGTTCCAATTAGTTATACGTGGTTATATCTATAGTTTCTTAACGGATTAAGTGATTATGAGGACTCCTTATAGATGAATGGAATATATTATAGGTGTTAATGTATATATATTGTATGTGATCTAAATAGGCGGTGACAAAGGTTTTGATCAAGATAAGAACAAGGGTTCTTAATGAGTGAATAGCTTCCTTCTCTATATAACGTGAGCACATGAGGATATTTTATGGTATATAGCAAACAAGAGTTTTCCAAATACCATGTTTATACAAAGAACTATGTTTTGATTCATAAATTTTGATTAGTTATAATGTTTTGCCATGAAAAGAAACTTCCCTTAATTTTGAAAGAAGTTTAGAATAAAATGTTTATTAACATGGTTTTAACATCTATTGAGTATTGGATCAAGTTTTCTATATCAAACTCTAGTATATTTGGTTTTTTCCATCTAATCAATTGAAATTGATTTATTGTGTTTCACTAAATGTCATAGCTGCATATTATGACCATGAGATATGACAAGTAGATATTCAAATCATGTTCCTTAATAGAAAACTCTCTAAGGATGTATATATGGCATAACCAGAAGGTTTTGTACATGCCAAATATCCAAATAGAGTGTGTAAGCTTGAGAGATCCATCTATAGACTCAAACAAGCATCTCACAGTTGGAATTTTTGTTTTCATGAAAAGGTCAAAGAGTTTGGATTTTCAAGAAGCCTAGATGAGTCCTATGTTTATGTCAAAGCTAGTGGGAGTGTTGCAGTCTTTATAGTATTGTAAGTAGATGACATACTACTTATAAGAAACGATATTCCAACGTTACAAAGTGTGAAGACTTGGCTTGGAAAATATTTTGCTATAAAGGATCTAAGTGATGCAACATATATACTTGGTATAAGGATCTATAAAGATACATCAAAATGTCTAATAGGACTTAGCAAAAGTACATACTTATATAAGATCTTGAAAAATTTCAAGATGCATGACTCCAATAAAGGCTTTCAAACCATGCAACATGGCATAAAATTGAGTAAAAATCAATGTCTCAGTACTAGTGAAGAACTGGATAGAATGAGTCGAGTACGATGTGCTTCTACTATAGGATTGATCATGTAAGCCATGATATGTACTCGACCTGATGTCTCGTATACTTTGAGCACGATGAGTCGATTTAAGGAAAACTCTAGAGAAAGCCATTGGACAGTAGTGAAGAACATTCTTAAATATTTGAGAAGAACGAGAGATATGTTATTGGTATATGGAGGCAGTGATGAGATAAGATAACTGGTTATAGTGATGCGAGTTTCCAAGCGGACATAGATGACTCTTGCTAACAATCAAGATGTGTGTTGATTTTGAATAGAGGAGTGGTAACTTGGAAGAGTTCCAAGCAGAAATCGGGGGCTAACTCCATGCGAGTCCGAGTATATAGCAGCTAATGAAACTGTAAAAGAGGCTACATGGTTGAAGAATTTCATCGGTGATCTTCTTGGTGCTATCTCCAACATCAATGAACCCCTTGAAATCTTCTGTGATAACGAGGGTGCAGTTGTTTTGACTAAAGACCCTAGGATCATGGGAAGTCGAGACATATACTAATGAAGTACTTTGGAACCAAGTTGAGGAGAGAGACATCACAGTGAGTAGAGTATAATCTGATACAATTCACCCCAGTTCTGATTTATACATTGAACCAACAAACTATAATACAATTCAAAAATTGAACCAACAATACTAGTAATCGAATTCTGTAATTGAATTTTGCATTGAAGTCTGCAATCCAAGTCTGTAATGAAGTTTGCAAGTCTGTTATGGAAATTAGACCTGGAATAGAAAGTTCAGATGCTTATCGGCATATTAACAATACCGGTAATCGGAAATTAGACCTAGAATCGGAAGTTCAAGAGAATACAGACCAAGTTAAGTGAAAGCTTGCAATCGAAACCTGCAAGTCGAAGATTAAAATCCAATTCCAATTCAATCGAACCTGTTGCTTGATTTTAGAAACTTCTAACGGAAGCTGTAATCCAAAACTACAATCGGACATGCAATCGAAGTGTTTGAATCAGAATCAGACATGTTTGAATGATAAATCGAGCCACTGAAGTCGAACCTGCAACTTCCAATCATCGAATCCCAAATGCAATCATCGAACCTGCAACTGAAATCGAATTTCAAATGAAACCGGACATGGAATCGGATGAATTCGTGATTGATTCAACTGTCTAACCGATAAATTCGTGATTGATTCAATCGATGAAGTCATAAAGTGATTCAATATCGATAAACCTATAATCGAGACTTGAAACAAGGGGATTCCTAGTTGATCAATATAAACCTGCTTCAATCGAGAGTTGATCGAACAATGTTAGGAAGTTGCTTCAAAATGTTATCCCATATCGGCTCATACATAGAAACAAGGGGAGTCCTTCTAGTTATAAAAAGCGTGGTGTGCGTTCAGGCTATTCACTCCAAAAGCCTTTTAAGTTTGGGTTCACTCCTAAATTTAATTAGCAAAGTAAAAATATTAAAAGTTTTACAAGTTTAAACGATATAGCGATAAAACTGCTATAGCGATCAACCAAATCGCGCAGAATAGCGGTATATTGCGCTGCTATTAGCGGAATCGCTAAACTGTATCGCTAAGTGAATATTTTTTGCGGTCAATGGCGCTAAGCGCAATAGCAACGCTATAGCGATGCTATAGCGCGCTATTGACGACATAGTTCTTATGTGGCAAAAATGTTTTATTCCATTTTGTTATGGAAAATATTTTACAAGTTAAAAGATGATATGTTGAAAAGAATAGTTTTGTTTTTTAAAAAGTGTTATGGATTAACTGGCTTACTAAAGTTTGAAAATGATGATTTTCCTTTATCAATGTTTTGTTTCTAAAAACCCATGTAGCTCAAGAGACTTTTTCGTTTTACGTATTCTATTTTTTATGCCATGTATTCCAGGTTCACGTTGAAAGAGTAGAAGGACAAGATTTCATGTTAGATAAGCTTTTGGGAGATCTAGTTGGAGTGGAGCTTAAGATAGCTCTCATCTTTTGATATAATGGTTTAGTCCTTCTTTTTGCTAGCTATGGTTATTTTGGTATATATTTGTAACACCCATGGTTGAATTATGTAACTAAATGTTTCGTTGAACTGAAATTTTGTTAACTCACGTCTCATGGACATGAATTTTTATGAAACCATAGCAATATACAACTTTATGAAAATTGGGGTGTTACAAGTTGGTATCAGAGACATAGTTTAAGCGAATTAGAATTGGAACACTCCACTCCTAGGCTTAAACTTATGCAATAGAAATGTTAGCTAAATTGTGAGTTGTTAGGTGACGTCTTAAGTGATTAAGACCTTATGTGTTACTTGAGTTAATAGGTACATGAGGATAGGAAATGCCATGCTAGAGTTCATAGGATATAGAATAAAGAAAAGCATATTATGTGATGCTAAAGTATTGAAATTTTATAGCCCAAGATGCGTACAAGAAGCGGCCAAGGATCACACATCGATGATCAAGGCCCTAACCGAGTGCCTCCTATTCTAGATCGGAAACTCCAAGCCGATGATGAAGGCAACTCTAGGGGCGATGCCAACCCCCCTCCATTAACCCTTGAAGCTATCCAAAAACTACTAAATGATGCGCAAGCTCAAAACCAAGCCGAAATGAATTACCTCCATGATGAAAGATTGGGAGAGCGCTCAAAATCCTTGTCAGAAAGCACTAACAAAATCCAAACCCCTGAAAATGTAATTCAATCTCAAAAATCTTCCTACGAAACACCCCCACGTCCTCTGCCGATTCCTTTTGGGGTGACAAAGGAGTGTGCTTTCAAGGACTTTATGTCCTATCGACCTAAGGAGTTCAATGGGGAAATGGATCCGAAAGTAACTATTTCATGGGTTGCCGAGACGGAGAAAATTTTACGAGTTTGTCGTTGTAGTGAGGAATTGAAAGTGGGTTTTGCCTCCCAAATGTTAAAAGCTAATGCCCTTCATGGTGGAATACCCTTCACTGAATGTAGGGAGTGAGGTAGTTTCTTCCTCTACTTGGGAAGAATTTGTTAGGCGACTCAAAAGAAAATTTTGTTCAGCTAGGCACCGAAAGAAAGTTGTAAACGAATTCTTTGCTCTTAAAAAAGATTAGCAATCGGTGGACGAGTATACGAAGAAATTCTGCTACATGCTTCCCTTCTTGGAAGACACCCTTCCAACCAAAGCAGGGAGAGTCAATCATTATACTAAAAGGCTACCGAGCGAATATGCATTGGAGGTTGGAAAAGCCACTACTCTTGATGAGGCCATCGAGGCTGCAGCTAGAGTAGAAGATATGTTAGAAAAAAGGGCCAAGGAACGTCAAGCCCTTAGAGAAAAGAGAAAGCAAACCGGTCCTTCTAGATCGAGCAAAAAGAGCCGTTTTTCCATAGGGTCCTCAAAGAAAGAAGATATAAAGTAGTGCACGAAATGTGGGAAACGTCACGGTGGTGAGTGTAAGAAAGGATCCAATGATTGTTTCAAATGTGTTCGATTTGGGCATAAGGCTAAAGATTGTAAGCTAAAGGAGTCACGAGAAATCGAGTGCTTTTCTTGTCACGAAAAGGGCCACTACAGCTCCCAATGTCCAAAGAAGGGAAGTGAAACGTTAGCCTCTACCGCCAGTAACAAGAAGATGGAACCCACAAAAGTGAAAGGGCAGGCATTTCAGATGACTCGAGAGGAAGCTAAGAAGACACATGATGTGGTTGCAGGTACACTGCTTGTAAACTCATTACCTGCCTTCATTCTTTTTTATTCCGGTGAAAATTTTTCTTTTGTGTCTCATGAATTCCGTGAAAGCCTTAGTGTGCCCCTTAAATCTTTGAAAGACGCTTGTATAGTAGAAATAGAAAATGGAGAATTAGTAAATGTGAATCATGTTGAAAAGAAATGTCTTATTGAAATTGATGGGAGGATCTTTAAGGCCAATTTGTTGCCAATTGGAATTAAAGGATTCGACATAGTTCTAGGTATAGATTGGTTGGGTGCTTATAACCCCAAAATCCTTTATGGTAAACGGGTTGTGTCAATTAAACCTCTAGATGGAAGTAATATCTACGTGTATGGTGAACATCAAAACAATACGCAAAGTCTCATTTCCACCATCAAAGCTCGAAAATGCATCTATAAAGGATGCGAGTCATTCATTGCTTATGTACTCAATGGGAAGAAAGAAAAACAGAAATTAGAAGATATAGATGTTATTCGGGAATTTCCTGAAGTATTCCCGGAGGAATTTCCCGGCTTGCAACCCGTTCAGCAAGTCAAATTTCGAATTGATATTACTCCCGGAGCAGCTCCCATTGCTCGTGCACCTTACCGTCTTGCCCCTACGAAAATGAGGGGACTCATTTCCCAGTTGCAAGAGATTCTTGATAAGGGTTTTTATTCGCCTTAATTCTTCTCGACGGGGTGCCCCCGTGTTGTTTGTCAAGAAGAAGGACGTAACCATGCGTATGTGTATTGTTTATTGTGAACTAAACAAGGTGACCATAAAAAATCGCTATCCCTTGCCACGAATAAACGATTTGTTCGATCAACTTCAAGGAGCTAGTTACTTCTCTAAGATCGATCTTCGTTCTGGCTATCATCAAGTATGAGTGAAGGATGAGGATGTTTGCAAAACCTCTTTCCGAACTCGTTATGGCCACTACGAGTTTCTTGTAATGCCATTCGGCCTTACTAACGCCACGACTGTTTTCATGGACCTTATGAATAAGGTCTGTAAATCCTTCCTTGACAAGTTCGTCATCATCTTCATCGATGATATATTGGTTTACTCGAAAAGTGAGGAGGAGCACGTGATGCATTTACGTGATGTTTTGCAAACATTGAAGAATGAACAACAATATGCCAAGTTTTCAAAAAGTGACTTTTGGCTGTGAGAAGTTTAATTTTTGGGTCATGTCGTTTCCGTTGAGGGAATTAAAGTTGACATCGCAAAGATCGAGGCGGTTATGAAATGGGAGCCCCCGAAAACTCCCACGGAGGTTAGGAGTTTCCTTGGATTAGCCGGTTATTACCGAAGGTTTATCCAGGACTTCTCAAAAATAGCAGTACCATTGACCCAATTAACGAGGAAAGAAGTAAATTTTGTGTGGGACAAGAAACAACAAGAGGCTTTTGAGACCTTGAAGAAGAAGCTATGTGAAGTACCGATGTTAGCCCTACCCGAAGGTGTGGATGATTTTGTAGTATATAATGATGCATCCACTAGAGGCCTCAGTTGTGTACTTATGCAACGAGGCAAAGTCATCGCATATGCTTCGAGACAATTGAAAGATGCGGAAACACGTTATACAACTCACGATCTTGAATTAGTCGTAATTGTTTTTGCCTTAAAAATCTGGAGGCATTATCTTTACGGAACAAAATGCAAGTTATATACGGATTATAAAAGCCTTAAGTACATTTTTACCCAAAAAGAGTTGAACATGAGGCAAAGTCGGTGGATAGAGCTTATTAATGATTACGACTGTGAAATTATTTATCATGAAGGGAAAGCCAACGTCGTAGCCGATGCTTTAAGTCGAAAGGTCCCTAAAAGAACCATCAAAGGAAGATCCATGAGAATTGAGGTGGTTTCAAGTCTGATTCAAAGAATTAAGGAAGTCCAAATCGATGCATTGAAAGAAGAAAATGTTAAGGAAGAAAAGATTGGAAGAAAAATTGAGTTTGAATTGAATATTCAACGGTTGAAAACTTACAAGGGACGGATTTGGGTCCCCAAGCATGGAGGGATTCGAAAGCTAGTCTTGGATGATTCTCACAAATCCAAGCATTCTATTCATCCTAGTAGCACAAAGACTTATCAAGACTTAAAACGACATTATTGGTGGCAGGGAATGAAGAAGAGAATAGCAAAGTACATTTCAAGGTGTGCAACATGTGCTCAAGTTGAAAGCGGAGCATCAAGTATCTTATGGTAGTGCTCAATCGCTTCAGATACCGACGAGAAAATGGGAAGATGTGACTATGGACTTTATTGTTGGACTACCGAGGACCCGAAAGGGGCATGATGGTATTTGGGTCATAGTTGACATATTGACCAAGAGTGCTCTATTCCTTGCTATCAAAGAGACTACACCACTTGAGAAGTTAGCTCAACTCTATATTGATGAAGTAATAAGACTTCATGGGGCGCCATTGTCCATAGTATCGGATAGGGACCCAAGATTTACTTCAAATTTTTGGGAAGCTCTACAAGAAAGGATGGGAACGAGGATCAAATCGAGTACGTCTTACCATCCACAAACGAGATGGACAGAGTGAACGTACTATTCAAACTATTGAATATATGTTGAGGTATTGTGCTATTGATTTTGGTGGCAATTAAGACAAGCATTTACCTTTGGTGGAATTTGTATATAACAATAGTTATCATTCAAGCATTGAAATTCCACCATTTGAAGCGTTGTATGGTAGAAAGTGTATAACACCATTGTGTTGGTTCGAAGCGGGTGAGAAAAAACTCACCGGACCGGAAATAGTGAGTATAAAAAATGAGAAAATTGGTGTGATTCAAGTAAATATGAAGGGGCTCAAGATCGACAAAGAAGCTACTCAAATTTGAAAAAGAGACCTTATAAAATGAAGGAAGGTGATTTGGTGATGCTAAAAGTATCACTATGGAAGGGTGTAGTAAGGTTTGGAAAAAGAGGAAAGTTGAGTCCAAGGTATATTGGACCCTTTAGAATTTTGAAGAAAATTAGAGAGCAAGCATTTAAGTTGGAATTGCCTTAAAAATTGAGAGGAATACATGATACTTTTCATGTATGCTATTTAAAGTAGTATTTTGCAATGGAAGAATTGACCATTCCCTGGGAAGATTTGAAAGTAGAAACTCCAAGCAAGCTAATTGAAGAGCCGGAAGCAATGTTAGAGGTACAGACCAAAAGCTAAGGAACAAAGAGATTGATCTTGTATTGGTCAAATGGAAACATTCCTTAGGATCAATCTAACTTAGGAAACTTTAAAGGAAATGAAGAAAAGATACCCAAATTGTACTAATTATGATTTGATTACAAGGACGGAATCCTAATTAGGGGGGGGGGGGTAATTGTAACAACCGACTTTTGTGCCAATGTTCAAAGTGTATGTGTAAGTTGGTCAATGGAATGTAATGGAATAATTAGGTCTTTTGTTAATAGCTTAACGGAGAAATGAGGAAATATGAACGTGTGTGATAATGTGTAAATAATTAAATTAAATTATATATTAAGTCTTTAATAGTGTATGTATGAATTATGATTGATGAACTTTGTAGGTCCCAAACAGTCCTAGATCTACTTGGTATCAATGAAATCACTCGATTGGTGCGGAATCCCAACGAGTAATCAATCCGAAACAGATAAGAATAAAAAAACACAGAATACTACAAACCTTCAATGCACTCTATTAATGATTAACAGACGGGTACATAAGGTTCTTGAAGATTGCTTGAACAAAGATCTCTCTATATGCTCCTAAAACAATTCTCCAAAATGGCTAACCTAAAAAATGACTAACAATACACTATATATACTAGCCGAACACATGACCTAGCCCAACAGACAAGCCCACCGAAAACATGACAGCCCAGCCCACCGAAATCCTCTGGATTTCGGTCATGACCACCGAAATCCTCTGGATTTCGGTCATGACCACCGAAATCCCAGGGGATTCAGTCCAGACCGAAAACCCAAAATAACCAAATATATTCCCATTTTAGCCCTTATAAATATAAATATTAAACCACTAAAATAAGTCCTAACAATCTCCCCATTGGTTTAGTGCGTTCATTTATCTTCATGCTTCCTTTTGTTCTAGGCCTCCAGTTGAACACTGCAGCAACCTTCTAACAATCTCCCCTACACGAGTAACGGGTGTACATGTTAATAGCTTTCAACACGTTGAAAAGACAGCTTCATCTTGAGATTGGACTATCTTAAAATTTAACTTTGAACACACATTGGGTATGGGCTTCAGCATAGGTCTTGAATCAGCACATCCAGGTTTTAATTTGAGCTTGACTGGAACCGGAGTCTGATTCTTCACTTCTTCACTTCATGATCACTTAAGGTGTGAATGTAGCAACGAACTGATTGGGGAGGAATTCAACGTAGCTTGTCACATGGAGTTACGCTTCACCTTTCTCTGGGGTTGAAATGATTGTGTTGAAAACTTCAAACTTCACTTCTGGCTCCATCACTTGAAAGACTTCACTGGATTGTCTTCGACTATAACCGGTGCTCAATGATGACCAAAAATATTATGGGTCACAGAGTCATAAAACTCTCACCACATTTGTTCAAGGACCCAGCCTTGGCTAAGGAGGAGACTTCTCGTAGTATCTGTGTGAACCCGGAGGAACGCACTGCGATTGTTTGAGTATCGGAGAACTACTCGTGGCCGTTTTGATTTTGGCCTCTATATATCCTTGATCAAAGATCTCAATGCAGTTAACAAGTCAACAAGTTGACTTGGCTCTTGGCGAGACGTTCAATGGTATCCAAACTCTGCGGAGTGTACCATCCTAGTGCCAATTTTGAATCCGGTGACGTTGTTGGGGTCTCACAACTATTATGGTAATCAACAACAATCACTAACCTAGAGTTTTGATGTTTCATCAATGCGAGGTAAAATCACATTGAGTCACGAACATCTTTATTAGAAGAAAATTTAGGGTAAAGAGTGGTATGAGCATGTAATATGTCTTGGTTACTAGACATACCCATCAACTAGACTTTCGAATTGTCATCAATGTATGGTTTATTACACGGAATCATCCAACTCTTAGATTAGAAGATTTGTAGGTAAGAATGGATGTTGATGCCTCACATCTACTACTAGTGTTGTAGCAAAGATCACTGGCATGGAGTTTCGAAGTATCATCACCACTTGGTTTTAAAATAGTGAGTCGTCTATTTCTTACAACAGAAAGATAGAGATGGTTGAGAATGGATTGGTGTGTGTGTGATAGACTACAGTACCTAATCTAACCATCGGCACATAATTTTTAACTCTCGACTCTGAGTGGCTTTACTCAAAGTGTCTAGAAGTTCGTGTTGCAGAAATACTTTAGATTGGTTAGAGATAAAAGTTGTTAATGCTTCAAACTTATTGTGGTGTACCAATTAAGAATCATCAGCACAAGTATTTGTCTCAGCAGTGAGTGGTATAGCTCAGTGCGTCGTCGACAAGTAAGGAATGTCTTAGCGAGTCACGGTAATAATGAGTCACATCTTTGACATAAGGATTGGATATGTATTCCCGATTGGTATTTATCAAGAACATTGACGATCGTGCAAATTGTGTAAAAGAAAAATATTTTTGGATTTTTTAATTTTCTAAAAAATAAAGACATAAACGGAAAAACATATTTTGTATTTTTTGAAATTTGTAATTTTTTTTGTTGTTTTTAATCCTCCCCCCTAAATTTGTGCATGGAAGAGAATTAGCGAAAATAAAACATGAACAAATTTAACCAAAACAAAAAAAATATTTACCGGATATACAAAAATTTGAACCTTTTCGGTCATCAAAACAAGTCAAATCCAGTTTGGAACGAAGTTACCTTTTCAATCGTCAACACACCGTTAGGTACGATCCCCACGTGATCTTTCCTTTCTTCCCTCCCGCAACAGACACATACTCTCCATAAATGATTTGAATGGCGTGCATTTGAGAGATGTCTCCATCCATGTGCTTGGAACAGCCACTATCAACGAACCGAAGTCTGATGATATTCCTCAATAGTTGCTCCTGCACAAGATGCGGGATTAGTTCCTTTTGGGAACCCAGTCCATTTTGAAACTGGGTTGACCATTCCTGTCAACACATGATATCCTTTCCCATGACAAATCATGTTTATCAGATAAAAATAAAGAGTTAGCAGGATAATTTGATGAATTTGGATTTTGGCCTTTGGGTACCCATCGGTAGTTTGGTTTGGGTCTTTTGTTGTTTGACCGGATGGGTGTGTCAACACTTGAGTTTGAAGTAGAACTCCCCTTTTATTTGTGCTTATGTTGGCAGTGTGGAATCGAGGACGATCCTTGAGATGAGCTCGACCTTACCGATTTCAATTTGATAGAGTCATCTCTCGAGTCGAACCTTTTATCCTTGGGGGCCTTTTCTTGGCCTTTGCTGCTTCCAATCACCGTCGTGTGACCGTGACCTTGAGGGTTTTCTTTTGCAAGAACTCCCTCTTGGTACATTCTGCCAGCATTGTGTGTAGAAGGGAATGTATGGACGATATGGATAATTCCTTGTGATGTGACCTGCAATCCCACAATTGAAACACGTTTGCCTTTTCAGGTAAATGAGATTGTGACTTAATCCTTGCCCTTTTGAATTTTTTAAAGAGTTGCCACAAGTATAAGCACAACCACATTTACTGAGACTCGGTCTTTGTCCAACAGGAAGTTCACATTCTTTCACAAACTTCGGTGGTTTGTATTTTCCACCGTTTGGAATCTTTGAATTCAAACCATCACCACAAGGTTTAGAGGGGGCATAGGTCTTAGCAGTCTTGTTCTCCCTGATTTCATCCTCCTTGTTCACTGTATCTGCACATGAAGTAGAAGCATCAGTAGGTTTCATTTTAGTACTCTCAGTGGTGCCAGATTGATCATTTGGGATGAAATTGGAAAGATAACATTCCTCATATTCACCGGTTTCAAGAGGTGGGGTAAAATAGTTGTTGAAAGGAGGTGGAACACTCTTGTACCCCAGACCCTGGTTGTCATCCCATTTAAGTTGTTTCTCGATCATCGATTTGACTATCGCGCTTGACCCTTCAAATTTCTAAAAAATAAAGTCAGTATTTTGAAGTTTAGCCTTCAAAGAGTCAAGCTCGGTAGTCACTTTGACAATCTCCTTAGCGAGTCTAAGATGACAACTCTTTATGCTGTATTCCTCCTGTAATTTGTTAAAATCGATATTTTTTTGCTTCTAATGCTTCTTGTAGAGGTTTTACTTTCTTTTTATTGTTATAAACGAGGTTTTCCATATCAAATATTTCTCTAACTAAGCGTTCATTTTGTTCCCGGTATATTTTAATTTTATCTACGCAAGCTTGAGTGCACGTGTTTTCACACGGATCCTTCGCCGTGTAAGCCATTGATCAATAAGCCTTTAAAATGCCAGAATGTTGATCGATAACTCCAAAAAAATTTCCACCGAAAACACAGTGTCTGACCAAAAACTTCAACCGATCACCTTACAGACCGAAAACGTGACCGAAATCACCCAGGCCGAAACCAGGACTTCTGCCGAAATCACAAGAGCTGACCGAAAACCACCACAAACCCTAGCTGCACCGAAGTCACAATTTGGGCTGACCGAAATCACAAGTGGGCTGACCGAAAATGCCAAACCCTAACTGAAATCTTAGCAGCCACCACCGAAATCGCCAGGCTGACCGAAATCCTCCAGATTTGGACCGAAATTGACGACCAGACCCTAAAAAACGCCGATTTTAGCGAAATTTCGAATTTTGAAGATCAAAAACTTGATGTTTGCCCAGAAAATCGAAGAACACGAAGAACACCAAGATCCAAAACGTCCAAAACAGCAAGAAATCTTCCAAAAATCGCTAAAAACACTAGATCCAAGCAAAGGTTTCGAATAATTGATACCAAAACACCCAAAAACTTTAGTTTTTTTTTGCTCTGATACCGCTTGTAGGTCCCAAACAGTCGTAGATCTACTTGGTATCAATGAAATCACTCGATTGGTGCAGAATCCCAACGAGTAATCAATCCGAAACAGATAAGAATAAAAAAACACGGAATACTACAATCCTTCAATGCACTCTATTAATGATTAACAGACGGGTACATAATGTTCTTGAAGATTGCTTGAACAAAGTTCTGTCTATATGCTCCTAAAACAATTCTCCAAAATGGCTAACCTAACAAATGACTAACAATACACTATATATACTAGCCGAACACATAACCTAGCCTTATAGACAAGCCCACCGAAAACATGACAACCCAGCCCACCGAAATCCTCTGAATTTCGGTCATGACCACCGAAAACCCAATACAGCCAAATATATTCCCAATTTAGCCCTTATAAATGTAAAGATTAAACTACTAAAATAAGTCCTAACAAACTTGAATTAAGAATGAAATTTGGCATAAAAGAGGAAATAAGTAAAATAATGTTGTTGGAAGTTTAGAGTTAAATAACTCAAAATGGAATTCGAATTAGGAAATTTCTCACATTATGAAAAATGGAGTATTTGGAGTTATAAGAATGCAAGAAAAAGAGTGAAAGTAATTTAAGTTCGGATGAAGAAGTTATGATCGATTGAAATTGGGCTAAAACTAGCAAAAATCAAGAAGTAACCAAGTTTGAGCTTGACTACCGATAAATAAAATTACAACTGAGGAAATTTCAATAGTAATAATTTGTAAAACTCTTTGTTAGCTTTCTAAGCATATGAGGTTTGCGAAATTTGGATAAGAAATGAGAAAGTTATGACTAATTGAAGTTGAGTAAAAAATGTAAGGAAAATTCGAAATGCTAGAAAATTTTCTTAGGAATGTACATAGGTCGTGTGGGTGTACACGACCCGTGTGAACTCCCTTAACTTCTAGACAGATTTTGTACATTTTCTACACGACCCGTGTAGGTCCACACGGGCCGTGTACGCTGTAGAGTTGTTTTAATGCGCTGGACACTTTGGAGACACGTGCAGGTGCGTGGGGCTGACAGATCAGCCTCATTTTTGACACCAAACAACCCATAAGCTTGACAAGTGTCTTCCATTACTTCCTAAGGCATTATAGATGAAAATTTGAGTTAATTCAGCCATTTTCACTCTCTTTCATCTCCATTTTACTCTCCCAAGAACACTAGGTGTGTTCTTGGTGAAGTTAGTAGGTGAAATCTTAATCAAGCTTCAATCTTTAGAATTTCAAACAATTTTTTGCTGCATTCCCTTCCTCTTAAGGTAAGAAACATTTCCATATGATTTATTTAAGCTATATCTATAGAAATTTAATGATATGGATGAACCCCAATTTTGACAAAATTTGGGTTTTTTGAAATTGATGATTGTATGGTGTTTATAATGCCTAGATTATGCATAGTTCATAAAAAGTTCACTCAAAACACCATCAAATTATTAAGTTGGATGAATTTAAGCGAGTAAAAATTATTTTGATGAATATATGCAAGTTCTATGGATATATGAAGATAAAATGTGGATAATTATGTCATGTTGGACAAAAGAATGCCAATGGAATATGGAGTTGACAAAGAACAAGTAATTGAAGCCTTGGAGACCCATTACGGTCGAAATGTATATATATATATATATATATATATATATATACATGTATATATATATATATATATATATATATATATATATATATATATATATATATATATATATATATATATATATATATATATATATATATATATATATATATATGGTGAAATGGGTTAATCGATGAAATTTGACTATGAAGTATTAACAACCTCAATATTGATAAATGGAGGAATTAAGTGTCATATTGTTGAAAATTGGAATAAATCCTAATTAGTCAACTATAACTTGTGAAGGGTCTTAATAGATTAAGTGATTATGATGGTTCCTCATAGGTGAATAAATATGTACAAGTGTTAGTGAATACGAATTGTATATGGCTTAATAGGTGGTGACCAAGTCGTTGGTGAGCAAGGTGAGGGCAAGAAGACATTGGGAACTTAACTAGCCACTTCTAGTATAAGGTGAGTACATGTGGAGTTTTTTTCCTTACTGGGATACATGGCAAAACTATTTAAGAAGTAATTTTGTGTTTTCAAGTATGAATGATGTTCAAGTTTCTTTATTACATTATGAAATTGATATGTTTACACCATGATATGATGAAATGTTCTGAAAATTGTTTTTGAATGAATGCAGCAATGCAAGTTATTATGTTACCCACTTTTGCCCGGGCCATGATGTTCCCGCAAGGGAATCTAAAGGAGTCTACTGGGGTGGTACCGACCCCTTCGCGAAGTAGATGTCCTAAAACATATGAGGCTAAGGTGGACTAATTTCGTTCTTTCCACCCTAGCGTAGACTTGAGGTATCACTTATGGTGATTAATGCCCTAAGTATTAAAATCCATCGATAATTGAATACCGGTCAGTTGAAAGGAATGTAAGTTCTTATGTGGCAAAAATGTTTTATTCCATTTTGTTATGGAAAATGTTTTACAAGTTAAAAGATGATATGTTGAAAAGAATAGTTTTGTTTTTAAAAAGTGTTATGGATTAACTTGCTTACTAAAGTTTGAAAATGATGACTTTACTTTATCAATGTTTTGTGTCTAAAAACCTATGTAGCTCACGGGACGTTTTCATCTTACATATTCTATTCTTTTATGCCATGTATTCCAGATTCAAGTTGAAAGAGTAGAAGGACAAGATTTCATGTTAGATAAGCTTTTGGGAGATCTAGTTGGAGTGGAGCTTAAGATAGCTCTCATCTTTTGATATAATGGTTTAGTCCTTCTTTTTGCTTGCTATGGTTATTTTGGTATCGATTTGTAAAACCCATGGTTGGATTATGTAACTAAATGTTTCGTTGAACTGAAATTTTGTTAACTCATGTCTCGTGGACATGATTTTTTATGAAGCCATAGTAATATACAACTTTATGAAAATTGGGATGTTACAATAGTGATTGAATATAGTAGGGAGATTGCGACTAACTCTCATGAGTACTTAATGGAGATTTAGGTATTGGAACAACCCCCACTTAGATATTAAGTCATGGATTAAGACACAAGTAATTCTTAGATGATAATATATCTTATTCTTCAAACAGAGATACATGAGGTTTTTGATCTCCAAGTCTGTTATGCATTGGTTTACTCTAACGCTATCTGTAACTGACAGTAATAAAGGGTATGTCCATGTATGACAGGATGAGTAAACAGAAGCTATGTAGTCAAAGTTTATTTGTTCCTTCTGGTATAACAAGGAGAAGCGATATCTATGGCCCCTCGATGATTTGATGTTGACATTAAGTTCTTGTCCGAGCCCTGACTAAATTGATATGTTCAATTAAGTAGTCTGATGTGGTCATCATAAATCACTATTTGGAAACAAAATTTTGAGCCTTGAGATTAACCTTATCCATTTCTCTGGTTCATAAATATATCTTGTAGAACAGAGGAATAATTGATCACTTATTTAAGGGTCGCCTCTTGATTTGATCAGAGTTCGGCAATTGCATTGCATGACATACTCTTTGCTGATTATTTCAAATTATTAGACCACATAGAGTTGATGGCTTATCGAAAGCGGGAGACTGTTGGAAATAGTGTCCAAGGCCATTAACTATTGGTATTATTTCTAATAATTGTAGGGTCCTTTTGGATTGCCTTCAAAACCGACTAAAACAAATTGGTGACAAAAAATTGGAAGAAATCAATTTATTAATTTTTCATGTTATGATAAATTAATTAGAAACTAATTTGGAATTAATTAGAAATTAATTTGAAATTAAATTGAAGTAATTGATTAGAGGGTGTGGATGTTAATTAATTAAAATATTTAATTAATGGAAAATAGTCCGGGGGCTAAGTGGCAAAAGGAGGGTAGCTTTGGGAACAAGCCGTATCCTGCCTATAAATAGAGAGCTAGGGATCAAACGCTAGCATTCCTTCTCCCAGCCTAAGGTTCTGTTACTTCTAGAGCTCCCCTCCCTTTCTCCTTTTTGGTGATTTTCCTCCCCTCCCAAAGGGTTTTGGATTTTTCCTTTTCAACCTTAAGAAGGTTTTTTCAGTTTGTTGTTTGGTGTTCTTGGGTGTGAACCAAAAGAGAGATTCTGGTTTGTATCCTCTACATCCAATTCAAGGTGGCAAGAACAAGATCTCAAGCAAGGATAGCTCTTGCAAACAGAGAGGTAAATTTGTTGATTCATCTTTTAGTTGCTATAATTGGTATGAATAATAAGATTTTTGTTAGCTTTTGTATGAATGCTTGTATTGATCTTGTTAAGACTTCCGCTGTAAATAGTTTTTGTTATTATGATCAAAACCCTTCATTGTATATGTAGCTTCATCATCAAGTGTTGTATTTGAATCTTCAACACCAATTTTTGTATTTGGACCTCCATCACCAAATGTGGTATTCATAGCTTCACCCAAAATGAAGCACAGTTTCTTACTACAAGAAGAAGTTCCATCACCTGCCTGCAATCTCCTACCCCTTCCATAGTCATGTATGTTATACCTTACCAAACTCAATCCAATTATTGAGACTGTTTAAAGGGGACACATCAACAATTGGGGAATCGAGTTTAGGTGTAGCAACAACAATTGGGTAATCTCCTAGTTTTAGTTGATGATTTCATTTTCCTCATTACACTCTATTTCCTTAATTATAACAGAAGGTACAACTCTCAGAGACATAAAATATGTAAGTAACTTAGTTTCACCTTGTTTAGTGTATACCTTGATTATCTTATTATCCCTAATATATTGTGCAGGATTCAGTACATCAACATCATTCCCTAAAGCGTTTAGACCAAAATCTAAATCTCGATTTGGCAACTGAAAATGGTAGTAAATAACCGGTGGTACCCCGTAACCAAGCTTTAGCATCATTTCGTCCAACTCATGAACAAGGAACTCGTCCATATCTACCAGGTCCACATGGTCTACTCTTCCTTCAACATATCTTATCCTAGGGAATTTTGTGAACTTGCCACCATGATGGAGCTCAACGGTGAACATGGTGGGGTAACCTTCTATAAATTTATCAAAACAAACAAACAGTTTTACCTTGTATTGATTTGAAATCGTTTTTATCTTTTTAAACTTATCAATGAGAAACTAAGCTCATACCGTGTATCGTCATTGCATTAATATGTGACTTTGTTGACCTAACCCCCACATTGTTGACATTGTAAACCAACGATACAAAGAATCACATTGATCATCAGAGGCACAACCGCGTACGATGTATTATAGTTTTTTGAGTGAGATATAGGGTTAACGGGAGAGTGGAGGGTGCAGGGCCACATATATTTCAATTTGGAGACGAGATGGAAAGACTTTCGTGAGAAGAGATGGTAGGCTTGATACAGATACAACTGCTTATCACCCTAGAATCAACCATGCCGAATTTCTCTACCATTTTCTTCTTTTTCACTTTGGCCAATCCTAAGAAAGCCACATTGTGATTTTGATTTGGCCCGGAGGAATTCGATCTCTTTAGCTTTGTATACACAATATCGTCGTTTTTTTTTAAATGAGGCTAATGTGTGTCAAATGAGAGAGACGAAAATGCCCCTGTGCTGATTGCACTTAACGTTGCTTTCTAACGGATGTTACTAAGAGGGACCAAATACATAAAAAAAAGATTCAAAATTAGACCACCAGTGCACCCAAAAGTTTTTGGACCAAAACCATATGAAAATGGTAAATATAGGGACTATTCATGTAGTTCTACGAAGTAATACCATAGAAAGTGGAAACCCTATTGAATCCTATAGCTCGAACATGTCAACCGTTTTGGCAAATGGAAACCACTTGGAATACTGTAGCTGGAACATAGCAACCATTTTGGTAAAAAGAAACCATTTAGAATACTGTAGCTGTAGATCGTTGCAACCATTTAGAATGATGGGTTGAGGACAGTCACAGCCGGCTAGGTGCATTGCCTATCTCCTCCGTCTGGTTTACCTCTTTCTTTCCGACTCTATCACCATCAACGTCATATATCTTGCGCTTCTCTCTACTCCCTCATTTCTATCTGCCCTCGTTCTTCCTCCTTCTCTCTCTCCACCACCATCGACGCCATCTCGCTTCTCTCTACTCTCCTTTCTCCCACGTTTCTATCTGCATCAGCCGCCATTTCTGCGTGAAGTAAGCCGCCGCGCCACCGCCCTCACCTCCGGTGAGAACCCTACGAGACAATCTCCTCTTCTCTTCTTATCGTTCCACCACTCGTTCTTGTTCTTGTAATCATAATCAATAATTTGGACATAATAAGTTACTGATTTTCAGCTTCCAACGGAATCGTATGAACAGTGGAATCAAGGTTTCAGGTGAATACCTTTTTATCAAGATTTTACATATTCTTTTTAATCAATTTGATTATACACTTTTGA
This sequence comes from Cichorium intybus, assembly GCA_023525715.1. NCBI lineage: Eukaryota > Viridiplantae > Streptophyta > Magnoliopsida > Asterales > Asteraceae > Cichorium > Cichorium intybus. The sequence continues at coordinate 62,113,419 of CM042015.1, read as the reverse complement.
TTTCTGTTTTCGATTCACTAGACTATCGCTGTAATTTAAGCTGGCCACGGGATTTTACAACTTGTTTCTTGCACGATTGTCAGTATCGTCTCTTGTTTTTTCGAAAATAGTGACCAGATCACCATTTTTGCTGCAACCAATTGATCTTGCTTCGTTTTTTCTGTATCTGTATGATGGGTGTTAGATTTTGCTATTTAATGAAGCTATTGTTGAATTTATTTTAGATCTAGAATAAAAAAAGGTAAGGTAATAAGTTAAAAGCCCTTTTTGTAGTACCTTCATATACGGAAATATCGACAAAAGATTAAACCTTAATATAGACATATTTGGAAAAGTACTTGAATTGAATTCCATGTTACTTTTTTCAACCAAACACATTATAGAATTTCAATTCCTTTGAAAACAATATGTGAACCTAAAAACGAAATTTATATAAATTGCAGGAGCTATCAGTATATACACACCGCTTGTGAAAACAAACATTTCTCTTAATGAGTCATCCAAAGAAAAAGAGAGGCAAGAGACGCAGCCAACCAGTTTCGAAGTCCAAGCAACCAACTGGATGCCAAAACCCTACCCTTGGTCTGATTGATGAGCAATCTAAGGTTTTGAGCAGTTTGACTGAACAAATTGGGTTGTTTACCATACCCGAAGAGGATGCTTCTGCAACAATCATGACAGATACAACCTCTCTTTTGAGTGACGGCGATGATGATTCTTCAGATAGTTCTTGGATTTTCACAGATAATGCTTCGAGCTCAAACTCTGATATTTCGCAATCTGATAGTATCTGCAGCATATCTAGTATTGATATCAGGTGACTTTAGTGTTAAAAAAATTATTCGGGAGGTTTTTAATTTGGTGGGAGTGAAAATTGTGAATCAATTTATTGAAATATATTTTTCTCACGGCAACAAGAAAGTAAAAAGTTTGATGTTTATCAGTGTCGTGAAAAGTTGCTAAAGAGCTAACATCAACCATTTGTGATTTTCTTTTAGGAGTTATAAAGATGTTGTTGCTAATGGTGGAACTCGTCCTCCATCTGGCCCAGGAACTTCTTATGAACAGGCTCAGACTCGGGACATGTTGAAAGCTGTTGACAGCAAAGGAAAGAATCCATTACATGAGCAAGACAACTGGGAGATTGTAGCTAAAAAGGAGTCACGTAAGGAAAAGCTTGACTATCCTTCAAAACAGCATTATCTTCCAGGTAAGTAAAGTGTGGGTTGGGTTCGCTTCGGGAAATTTTGCAATCCACATCAAGTGGTTATGTTTGGGTTCAGTGGATAACAGAACCAAATTGGTTATGTTTGTATAATTATTGATATAATTTTTTTCCTGTTTGTGTGGTGGTAAAGATGACTGTTATCAGAAGTACAGGATTACTGCAAGTCAGCACTGGGATGCAGCGAATGCCTTCTATGCTAAGGCAATTTTTTTTTGTATCAGTTTAGGCTTTCATTATTTTTCTTTCATTTAAGATGAGCTTTCATCGCCTATTCTACATTGCAGGCTAGAATCGCACATGCAAGTGGAAAATGTGAAGATGCAAAATATTTCTCCAATCAGGTAGGTACATGAGAGAAAGAGAAGGAGATGGTCCCGTCTTGCAAGAATTTCATGTAACCATGTTTAAATGATTTTGTATAAAATTATAATGTGCCAACTAAAAACTTGGCTACATTTCCGCATGATTGTGTGAATACAATTAATTAAATTTTTGGTTGTTTACACATTTATATATCACCATAGTGATAGTGGCTTGCCAGCAAGAAGGTGAGAACCCATGAGAGAGGTCTTAGGTTCTAAGCTTGGGCATCACCTACCTTTTCTGGTGATATAATTGCAGAAATGTCAAGGGTCCGAGTCCCAAGACTCAAGAGCCGTATTATGTGGAAGTTCTGATTCTAATATGGATTGGACTCCTTAGAGGCATTGGGTTCTTATGCCAGCTACTTACCGGGTCGTGATATACCTGATTTACTTCTCATTTGATGCTCCTTGGGGTGGGAAGACTTAGGGATTGCTAAAAGAATAACTGTTTCGAAAAATGATAGTGTATTAAACAATGATTTAGCAATTTTGTTGGAAATGCTTAAATAGCAACTGAGTTTATTATTTTTTATGCAGGGAAGGATGTCCGAGGAGAAGGCTCGACAAGCAGATGAAACGGCAAGCAAGGATATATTTGATTCAAGGTTTGTCATTGTGTATGCATATGTGTATGTATAGATATGTATATATTTATGTACATATTAACATATTCATATTCATATGCATGTTTTAACATTCTGTATATTTTTATACATATATTATTTATTAAAAAGTTGAGTACAATAAATATGCACCTATGGATATTTTGAATTTTTTTCAATTAAGCCAACATAATTCAGAAATAAGAAATATGTATAGGTTCATATATATTGTACTTTTTGTTTCACAAATATAATAATATGCATCACATATTTCGAAGTACTTTTACTAATTTATGCACAGACACATAATTGTTCTATTTGATATTTGCATTTTGGCAACATAGTTCATAGATATGCATAGATATACATATGCCGAATGTTAAAGTTAAAACTTATCAACTAAAGAAACATCTTTTGCCAATATACGTAAGTGCATGTTTATTCTACTCATTTTGTCAACATAACAGGAACATATGCGAACATGCATGTTTGAATAATGTAACATGCATAACAAGCATATTTCTGTATTTATTGTACCCATTTTTTCTCTCTATATACGAATGTATGTACGTACATACATACATGTATGTACTCATGTATGTTTGTACGTTCTAAACTTGAATCTGCTTTATTTCTCTCTCGGTCTCTCTTGTGTGTATGTGTGTGTGTCTAACTGTCTATATATATATATATATATATATATATATATATATATATATATATATATATATATACACACACACAAACACACACACACACACACATGTACTTGAATCTCCTTTATTTCTCTCTCAGTCTGTTATATATATATATATATATATATATATATATATATATATATATATATATATATATATATATATATATATATATATATATATATATATATATATATATATATATACATCCGTTCCGGTGAGCACTATTTTTTCGGTAAGGATACCTTAAAAAATATAAAAAAAATATAAATCATAAAATCGAGAATAATACTATATCATTATAAAAAAAAATTGGAAAAAAAAATTTGGATCATTGAAAAACAGTAATGATCCAAATTTTTTTTTTCATTTTTTGGATAATTGTTTCATTATAAAAAAAAAAAATAATGATCCAAAAGTTTTTTTCGAATTTTTTCTCCAATATAGTACATGATCCATTTTATTATTTATTTATTTTTCAATTTTTTTAAGGTGTCATCACGAGTTCTCACTTTAAGAAGAGTCCTCACCCGATCGCTTATATATATATATATATATATATATATATATATATATATATATATATATATATATATATATATATATATATATATATATATATATATATATATATTGCATCATTTGTATGTGATTCACAAAAACAACCATGGAAGATTCATTTTTCGGATGGTTCATTAAAATTATCAGAAAGGTAAATTAAAGTTTGCTTCAATAAGAAATGAATCATCAAGACATTATTTCAAGGCATTTTTTTTGCGAATCATGTTTTTTTCTTTCATTATCTAATACTTTATTTTGTTGGGTTTTCAAAAAACATGCAAAAGATGTACATTTTACCGTTCCTTCCAAAATTTCCCATCTTATCCTTGCTCAATGCAACATAGTATAATTTTATTTTTAGTACATTTGAAAGGTATATATATTTGATCGTTTTAAATTAGTTAAAGATTTCGATTTGCAGAGAAGACGGTAAGTTAAAGCCACAAGTTGCCACAAATGAAACTAAAAATCATAATAGGAGTCGATACCACGTAAGAGATTATCAAAATGCTTCATTGAAAAATACAAATCCATAAAAAACATGAAATTGAATTGCTATTCAAGACTTGTAACTATCAAAACCCTCCCATTACAATACACAAATGGATTCAACCTACTTTTGTCTTGTGAGCGACATCTAACGCATCATAATCAGGAGTCAACCAAATATCGACTTTTTTCATTCTATTCATTCTGTATCGCACTACATCTAGACAATTAACAACATGAATGACAGCAAAGGCAAATTTATAGTAAGATAGCTGAGAAAAGTAAACATATGAAATGGAACATGAAGTTGCCGGGTGGGGTGGATATTTTTAGGCAGAAGGGTGGATATGCAGTTGCATACCCTAATTCTTTATTAGGAGTCTTAGTTATATTCTTTTAAAAACTTAGATATTAATGTTACCTACCCTTTATTAAATATTCATGTAATTACTTGGCAAGAGGGGGCTGTGTCCGTTCTTGTGGCTTAGAAAGCCGTGTCCTAGTCTAAGGAGCACTATTTTTTAAAATTTTGGTTAGATATGGTTTCAATGAAACACCAAGAAAATGAAGGCACTAAAGTTTGAGTTTCTCATCCTCCCTTTTAATTCATTCCAAACACCTTGGTGACAGATAACATGTGTGGTATGTATTTAGAACACTAGTATGAGAATGAGTATAAGAAAATTGAAAAATATGACGCCACAATTTGATTGCTAAAGAATGAAGTAGGTACTAGTAGCAGAAACATCATCCTAAAGAACATAAGACTGCATCAACGTATATATGAAAAATTAATCTTAATGAAAAAGCAAAACAGATTAAATTGCAGGCATGAATGACGCTTCAAGTTGATAATGATCGACTTGCCTGCATTTTGGGGCAATGAATAAGAAAACATATTATGATGACCACTGGAGTGTAGTGTACAGGTAGTGATGAAGAGAGCAGGAAAACCTCTACACAATTTCATTTTAAGCATTTGTTTAATTAATAATTAATGCAATGGAGTTTTGGGTGAGAGGGTTCTTAATGCAAACATATATTTATCATTGATGTACATTTTATTTATTTCCTTGAGAAGAGTTAATCAGCTCATTGATTTGGGAAGCAGTTGTAAGATATGGGAAGAGAGAAGAGGTAGGGGAGGAACTTGAAAACTGAATCCCCTAACCCAATTAACATCCTCAATTCGCGGTACCTAATTACCTATCCATAATTTATAAATATTAGTTAGTTTTTGCATAGAAAGCTTGTCCTTAAAGATATAAAACTTTTTTTAGTTATAAATGAAGAACATTTATCTAAATGCTTTATTGCATTATATATATATATATATATATATATATATATATATATATATATATATATATATATATATATATATATATATATATATATATATATATATATATATATATATATATATATAACTTTTTCTTCCAATGAAATGCACATTAATTATCATATTAAAAACATCAAAATACATATTTTTCAATAAAAATAGTCAATCTTTCCCGGAGAATTCCTCTATTCGAAGATATGCATTTGCACGTTTTGGGAATGTGCACATGATGCACATGCAATTGTGCACATATCCTATGCATATATGTTATATGCGTTCTTTTAACTGTATGTACCATTTCATTGGAATATATGTCCATTTTGATGTTTTTAATATGATAATATATGTATATTTTACAAAAAAAAAGGTTTTTAATTTCTGACACATTTTTGAGCTCACATTTGACCTTGACCACGTGTGTGTGTGTGTGTGTGTGTATATATATATATATATATATATATATATATATATATATATATATATATATATATATATATATATATATATATATATATATATATATATTGATATTGATATTAAATTGAATTCAGGAACAAAGGATTTGAAAATTCGATTACAATCGATCTACATGGACAGCATGTGAAAGAGGGAGTGCAGATTCTAAAACATCACCTTGAATTTGCTGTATATCGCCGTTGTAAGTATCTATATCATCATGTATACATACTTTTGGTTTCTGATTATCTTTTAATCGTTGCAATATGCAGCTCTGCAGCAGCTTCGAGTCATCACTGGATATGGGAGTCATGGAACTGGGGCGTCGGAGCTGAAAAAGTCGGTATGAAATCATCCCTTTTTATTGTAGAATTAGGCATCGCCTTATAAACTGCTTCAAGAATCAATCATTTTAGGGGTGTGTATATGTATGTTTTTGTGTAGCTTAGTTGTCGGATGCTTGTTGTAGGTTGTTGATCTCTTACAAAAGGAGAATATTCAGTGGAAGGATGAAAATAGAGGTACTCTCCTAATCAAATTCGATGGCCAGAAGAGAGAGTTGAGCTTCGTGGACTGTGGTAGTTATTCTGATTAATATAGTTTTTTCATCGTCTTTTTTGGACCATTTAGCATCTGAATGTTGTATGAGAATGAAACAAATATGCGGCGTTACAGTTAAATCATTGGTTAGGTTACAAATTGTAACCGAGGAAATCGTTCAGGATTTGCTTAATTGAAAGACTTATTTTTATGTTTTCTTTTTTTATTATTTACATAATTGTTTATTAGCCTATGTGACACTAAAAGTTGGTTTAAGAAAAATGTTTGTAAGCCTATGGGGTGTGCAAGACAACCAATACCATCGTCACGTCACCAACACATCACCAGGACAATCCAATGAAATATCCGATAGTCATAGGCCTCCTTTTTTAATTTCAACATCATTTTTTTAATTAAAAAACAATTGTTTTTTTAATTGGCCAAGAAAGAGTTTTGGTATTCCAGAAATGTCTCCAAAACGACGGAGAACGCAAACTGTGGAGAACGCAAAAGGGGGGGGGGGGGGGGGGGGGGGGGTCATCCTTGTTTATGTGGAGGAACGCACCTGATGCGTTGTGGGCACATCCTATTAAGATAGTATATACTACAAAAAAGATTAGGATAGTATTATTTTTATAATCTATATTAGGATAGTATATACTACAAAAAAGATTTCAATCACATTAAAAGTATAACTTTTATAACTCTAACAGTTATTTATATGGCGATCATATTTTAAAGATAAAATATAAACCTCAAACCCCAGCAACATTAAAAAAGGGATAATAATTAGAATGACCAACATTTTTATTTCATTTAATATCTTGACCACTTCTTTACACAGTGAGCAAAAAATGACCACCTATTTCGTAGTTAGCCTGTTACAATACTTAAATAAAAATCGAAATTGTTTTATGCCAAATATTAGAAAAAAAAACAATTTTATTCTGCAAATTTGAAATTGTTCCTATAAGTTATGAAATTGTTATTACAATGTTGAAGTAACAAAATAAATGGCATTTTTTTTGCTGTATGGCGGTACATTTACGGAGGGAGGAACGGAATTTTCGTGTATAAAACGTAAACAATTTTTGAACAAATACAACAATATTATCATGCATTTCATCATTATTTTAAATATATCCTATTGTGCATTAAATGATGAGTAACTATAATGGCATGTTGTATAAAGAAATGAAATCAGAGATTAGAATTGACATTTCTTGTTTGTTTAAGAATAAGAAATGGAGAAAATTTTGATTTCATTTTCCAATTTTTAATTCTTTATTTCTAGTAGAGAGAAACCAGATTCTCTTTTCCAACACCCACCACCACCACCTTTACAGTCACCACCTTCACTGCCACCACCACCATCACACACCACCACCACCTCCATAGCCACCACCACTCGCTCCCACGACCATCACCTACACTGTTACCCACCGCCACCACCGCCACCACCACCACCATCACCTACCACCACCACCTCCACCGCTACCACCAACCATCGCCACCACCACCACTGCTCACCGCCACCACCACCTACACCTACACCGTTACCCACCACCATCTCTACCGCCATCATTTCCACCGCCATCACCACCCTTATCCACCACCACCACCATTACCCCTACCATCGCCACTACTCACCGCCACCACCACCCACCACCATTACCATCACCACAACTCACCACCACCGTTACCCATCACCACCACCTCTACCGCCACCACCTTAACCGCTACCACCACCATTAACCAACATTTCCACCTCTACTGTCACCACCACTCACCCCCACCGCCGCCACCACCCACCATCCACCACCACCTACTATCTACCACCACTGCCACCACCCATCATCACCGCCACCGCCACCGCCACCATACACCGTTACCGCCACCACCACCACAAAAGTATTGATTCTCAAACATATTTCTTAGGTGGATTCTCTGTGGCATCAAATAGTGAAATCAATTTTTTTTCTCCAATTTAATTCTCTTTTTCTTCATTTTCATTCTTTGCTTCAATTGCATTCTCCGTACGAAACATATCCTAACATCATGTCCGATAACAATTTCTCAGTTGGTTGTATTTATAAGATCAATGATCTTTAAATGTTCATAAGCTAGTTATACATATTATTATATAAAATTCACAATTCAATTCTTATGGACAATTAGATTTAATTTGTTCTCTCATTTTTATACAAATTTATTTTAATAATCTATAAACCTACACTAGATGTTTCATGTGAGAATGTATATTACACAATAATAATTGGGACATCAAGCACCAACTCGTTTGCAATTTACATTATATAGATACAATAACATCAACTTATTATTTTTTATCAAAATAAATTAAAATTGATCAATGGAATGACACATGCTATTTGCCTATCCATTAATTTTTTTTTTGTATGGAATAACATGAAGTGGACACATCTTAATCTTGTTCGGTTGATGCTTTATAAATGCACTATATTTTAAATTAACATTGTGAATGTTAATTCAAATACAATATATTTTTGAATGGAATATTGTTAATGTCGTGAATCATGTTTACTAGCGTTATACCCGTTCAGTGGACAAACAGATTGATGAAAAAATATGCGTTTAGAGTTCACTCAAATTATTTGGGACCTCGCAAAATATGAAAATTAAGAGTTTTGTGACATATATGTAAGACTCGTTTCCAGGTTAACCTCTTTATAATGTTTAAGTATTGAATTAAGGTTGTAAGGGCAGATAGCGGCGCTGACCCTAGTGTTAGCGAGGCTATCGAGCGCAGATGCGTGTATGCGGGAAGCTGGGGATAGCGGCGCTATCTCACACCGCAAATGCACAAAACCTAATATCTCGCGCTTTGGGCCATATTTAAGTATTCTAAACCCTAGGGAGCCGTCATTTCACCTTCTACAGCCTCTAGAACTCTCTCTCTCTCTTTCTCTCTCTCTCTTGAAACCCTAGCCACTTTTTAGTGATATAACTCATCTCTAGAACTCTCTCTCTCTCTCTCTCTTTCTCTCTCTTGAAACCCTAGCCTCTTTTTAGTGATATAACTCATCTTGGAAGGTTGCTTCAGGAAGAAGAAGAAGGGTGGTGGTGCAAGGAAGATTTCTTCATGTGGGAATCAGCAAGATCTACACTTTCTGGACCTGGGTAAGCTTAAATTTTCCACATTTCTGTGTTTCGAGGCATTATTTTGTTGCATGAGTGATTATTTATGGGCTTTTGGTCCCTTTGTTGCTTGGTCTTTGGAGTTTGATGGAAAAGTTCAGATCTTTATGTCCCTTGAACCATCTCTGGAGCTTTAAGCCTGATTTGAGAGCGAGCCAAACTCTCTTGAGTGATTTGCATGATGGGTTTTGTTAGTTTCAAACTTTTGAACCTAGGTTTTAAGATTTAGTCATACATTGGGCATGCATGACCATAAAGGTGACAACTTTATGGATCTATGGTCGTTTTGGATAAGTTCTAAAAGGGCTTGACCCTTGGCTGCACGGATTAAGTGATTAATGGAGTTTTGGAGAAGTTTGTAGTTAGCGCCGCTATCTTATGGAGATAGAGACGCTAACTATAGTGATTGCCCGATCTGAATATTGGAGATAGCAACGCTATATTGATGGGATACCGACGCTATCTCGGTGTTGACTTTTGACTTTGACCTATTGACTTTTAGGTCAACTTGGATGAATTAGGAATTTGGACCGTAGGATCGGTTATAGGTCATTATGTTGGCTGATTTGCGACTTTATGATAAGTTAGGGGTTCGTGCTGCTTAGCGTGTGAAGATATTAGAAGCGTGAGTGTGCGTATCCGCTCGGCGGATCAGGTGAGTTTTCTTACTATACTATGGGTAATGTTACGTAGCCTTAGTTACTATGTATAGTAACGTGTGTTTATGTTGGACATGCCTTACGCTATTTGATTGTATGGTTGAGATTAGGGACCCGTTGGGTTAAACTACATGCTTAGGCATTCGTGTTGCTATGTGTTAGTCGTTGGATATGTTCTTACGACCGAAAGATGAGGACGGATCGGGGTGAGGTTGAGAGTCCGAAGATGTACCGGCGATAGACAGAACGGGTTGAGCCCGTGAGTTCTTAGCTGAGGTGGATCTGGGTAAGCCCGATAGCAAGGTTGTTCGGGGTGAGCCCGAAGATCGTTGAGGATGTGCTTTATGTGATGGATCGTATGATATTTGGGGAACTCACTAAGCTTTCTGCTTACTCTTTCACCTTAAATGTTTTCCAGGTACTTTTCTAAATAAAGAATTGGAGCTCTACGTGACTATATCGCATCCGACTTTTGGCGTTCAAAGACTTCCGCTGGTTAATGTTTTGTATTGATTCAATATTTATGGTTTTAAACAATTTAATTACTGAACTGGGAATGAATGGTTTTATTTCCAACTCGCTTTTATGTATTTGAACAACATTTAAAAATGAAAATTTTATTTCAAAATTTAGGATGTTACAATATAATAGCAAATTACTTATATGTGTTTTTAATATTAGTTTTCCCCAAAAGATTACTCACGCCAATAATAAATCTCACCCAATTTACACCACACAAAACAACAATAGTAAGGTTTTCTCTTTGGAGACACCAAGATGTCAGACTCCAATCTCCATGTAGCCATTCGGAGCCTTGAATTGAAGACTCTCTTTTTAGTTATTACCACGGGTCTCAAATATGTTCAGACCGACCCTGGCGTCATGTAGGAATTTAGTACAAATTTACCCGGTTCAATCCACCCGATTGGTATCATGAGAACCGAAAAAAATCTTCCACCAAATGATTTATTGTATTGAGCTAGATACCAGCCAAATTTATTTGGTGAATGTTTTGTTCGACCGATGGTCAATTGAGTCATATTGGGTAATTGATTCATTTCCGAAAAATGTTATATTTAAAATAATAATAATAATAAATTGGAAAATATCATTTACTTAGTAATTTATTTTCATTTGTTTAATAAGTATTTCTAAATATTTTTAATCTATATATTTTTATGTTTGGTTATATTGTCTTTCAAACGCATATTGACAATGTTTGAATTAATTTCAATGGGATAAATATTAATTCTTATTTTTTTTGTGTAACTTAGTTTTTATGAAAAAATGTGTTTGAAAAGATATAAATATGTATTGAGTCAACTTATTTCATGAAAAATATAAGATGATGGTGAATTTTAGAATTACTTTTGAGATTAATGTTCTATGATAGACTTATAGTATATTTTAATGACATAAATAAGCCACACTATCTTTATATAAAGATTGTATCCACACAATAAGTAATGCACAAAAATAGTTATTAAGTGTTTAAAAATAATATTTTAAATGTTGTACAAAAGAAGTAGTTACACAGTGATGTAGAAAATATATAAGACCCATTACTTATTTAACGATTCAAGTTCTAACATTTGCTTCATAAACTACTATAAATGATGTCGAAAATATAAAAGCGATACATAAGAGAAAAAAGACACCAAAATTTAGGTTCAAAAGTTGAAATCTAATAAGTAAAAAATAAAACCATGAGACATCCATTAGTGGTAAAATGGTCAAAATTCCCGCAAGACTTCATGAGGAGCTTGGAAAGGCTTTGGAGAAAAACTCCATACAATGCCAAATCCACAAGGTCCATTTAAGATTTCATATTAAGCTTCCCTTCAACTTTGATAGAACACCAAATCCACAGTTTCCCCCCAAGACTTCAAGTTGTTCTTCCCTTTAGTAAAAGCATGTTGCTATGTGTTAAGTCGGATTTGACAATTGCGGAATAATAATAACGTGAAGATCGAAACAAATATCTAAAGTGTCGAATGATTCATTAATGAGAGAGTGTACAAAATAAGAGTAAATGTGCTTTCTTCCTATAATACTCTTACTCTCGTGATTTCTTTCTTTTACACCTAACATTGTGAGCTCTACATAAAAATAAAATAATACATGACTATTTATAAGGAGCAACACATCTAAGTCAAAGCTCAATATAAATAAATCATAATGAGCTATCTAAGCCCGCTAAACATCAATTCATGAATGGCCTTATACCCCAACAATCTCCCCTCAAAGCACTACAAGAAAAGTCATTGTTAGTGACCAGTTTATTAGTGACGACCGAAAATTTCGTCACTAACATCATCCTTTAGTGACCATATATTAAGTCGTCACAAAATTTTGGTAGTACTATTAATTTAGTGACCAAATCTATGATAGTTGTCACTGACCGATCACTAAACCATAGAATAAAATTAAAATATATTTATTTAATATCATAACAAGTGTTATTCACAAAAATAGTGGTCACTACATTTGCTTAATGCCCAAAAAAAATGGTCACTGTATTAGAGACTTAGTGACCAAAAATAATGGTCATTAAGTATTATCTATTTTTTAAACCCATCAAATACAAACATTGTATAGAAAATTACCACATATGATTTAATTAAATGAATAATGCGAGATATGATTCAATAAGAACAAAAAACGCTGTTGGGATAAGAAACCGATTACATGTGGCAGGATCTTTTAGGCGGGAAAAACAGAAAAACGGAGTCTAAGAAGAAGACACGTGGCAATCAAATGCTTTGTTTATTATAATAGATAGATTTTCGTAACTTGTGTGTTTACGTTATCTTCATTTCATCGGAAAAAATCTTAGTCGTGATCAAAGCCTCACCGCTCCACTCACACACCACAACCGACCACCATAGTACCAAGGTCGGCAACCCCTGCTAACTTCACTGACGCCTCCACCACAACACATTGGGCATGCACTCGTCACCGACGTCCTCCACCACAACCCTCTTTATCTTCCACACACCCAAAATGGCTTGTTCGGACTCCACAATCTACCGTCGTCTCCACCCTAACTGACGTATCGACCACCACTTTCTCTGTCTCTCACTTCAGTAAGGTGCTCCATATTCTGAAGCCCTAATTGTCCTAATTGAAGCTTCGATTAGGTAATCACTTCGACTAGGGTTCTCAATTCTATTTTTTTTGAACATTCTCAATTCTAAATTACTTCTCATTTGTGTTGTCCACACACGTCTCGACACTTTTACAGTCGACAGTGGTTAGTCGGCGACCCTTCACCTACTGCAGGCAACAGGGGACAGGCTGGCAGCCGATTGATTGAGTGAGCTTCCCTATTGTTCCTCTGGTTGTCACATACCTTCAGATATTCCGAAGCGACATCTCTTTTCTCCAATCTCCAGGTTCGTTTATCAACTTATTTGTATCGTAGCGATTGTTTTGCTATTTGTTATAGATGTAATATGGTTTGGTACTTTGATTGTTCTGCTATCTGTTATGGACTGTTTTGAGTTTAATTCGTGTGAAGGCTCTTCTAATTCCGAACCTTGACTTATTGCTATTTTGATTTTTTTACTCTCACAATCTATCCATGTTGTGAGATGAAGTTAATGAATCGTCCCAATATTTGAAATCCATAGACAGACTAATACATCATGTTATGATACATTCTCTTATATATAACAACATATTGCCATGTGAATCCTTGGTAAATCAGTCAATTATGTGATCAGGTCTGCATCTAAAGTTCAATGCTATAATCTAGAGTTTGAAAAACAAACACAGTCAAACCCTGTTAAGAGAAAGTTCGATGCTAATAATGTTATAATCTAAAGTTCAATCATCAATGTTATAATCTCTAATCAGGTCTGCATCCAAAGTTCAATTCTCTGATCAGTGTTGTTATTTGGGTTGTGCTAGATAGAATCATGGAAGGAATGGAATGGTTGATTACATTCTCTCCAACCTAACAAACTCTAATTTTGTTAAAATTTACTGGCAATGCAGCATGTTCAGAGACCTTTGCTTTTTTTTAGTCAAAAAGCTTCTATTCAGCTCAATATTTGTCCAACTAATGTTTGCAAGGTAGTTGTGTCTTAAATTATTAAATTGAACTTTCTAGAATTCTATGTTAAACTTTTATTTATGCTTTTTCTTCTTTACTATTTTTAGAAACATAGGTCAAGCTCTTAATTCATCTACCATTTTGACAATGAAAGTTCAATAATGACAATTGATGATGCTTTAAGTACTTCATGGCTTAAGAATCAAAGAAAGCCAACAACTTCATTGGTTTTTCCTTACGAAAATGGAACCAAGGGAAATTTTGGCACTTTTTATCTATGGTTACAATCAAGTTCTATTATTGGATCTGTGCTACAGCTTGCAAGTTGTACATATCTTGTCCGTATAACATCTTGGGAGCTATATGGAATGTACTTTTATTTATTCATGTCTTCTTTTCAAAAGTACAAATTATGTAAAATATTGTTATATGTATGTTTTATTACCAATTTGTGCTCCATAGTGCTTCACTTGAACGATCAAATGCTCTGCTTTTTGCAACCTGCTTTGCTGACTCATCGAGGCTCTGGAGAAAGTTCATTAGTATCATGTCCTTTTATGTAATTTTATCAATTGATGAATTTTATGCTTTAGAGTTGGTACAGTTCAGCTAATCTTGCTTTGGCATACGGGAAACTCGTCCAACATTTAGCTGTGTACAAAGGGTACAAAGGTAATTCTGCCATACTTGAAACACTAGTACAAAATCGCATATTGGTCACACTTGATTGAAAAACGCCTGCGATATTTAAAAAAAAAAGTGTTGCCAAAGGGCACTGATGAAATTTCGAGAACGTGTATGGATACATGTAAATTAGTTTGTGTGACCATTTTATGGAGAAACAAAACAATGACCACACTTATTTACAAAAATGTGACACTCATTCGTGACACTGGACTTCAATGTGACCAAAGGATACAATCACCCACATTTACCGTTTTAAGAATGTGATATTTATTTTATTAGAGATTATAGATACGTAATGGTCACATAAGGAAATTGTACATGTGACTGTGTGATTGTGCCATATTGGACACATCAAATCTAATGTGTCCAAAAAGATAATAAATATGGCCACATCAATTCTAATGTGTCCAAAAAGATAACAAATATGGCCACATAAAATAGTCGTGTGTCCATAGGATGGTGTTTATTGGTTACATATTAAAAGTAAGAAAAGAAGTCGGTTTAAGTGGTTTATTGTCATATGCATTTTTATTACATGTATCAAAATATGATCAATTGTATTGGAAAATTTAAATACGTGTGACTGTATGTAGTATTTGGTAAGCGTAGAATTAAAAAGCGTGTCCATAGGTAAATATAGTTGAATAAGAAAATCATTGTTTGGGTAGTCTACATATTTTATGTTCATTGAAAGTGTGACCATCGATATGTAATTGTCATGTGTTTTGTGTTATGTTATGTCCAAAGGTAAAAAATGGTCATCATAAAAATTAAAAATGTTTATGTAGGTATGCAATGGTGATTAATGGGTAGTCTACATATTTTATGTTCATTGAAAGTGTGACCATCGATATGTAATTGCCATGTGTTTTGTGTTATGTTATGTTCAAAGGTAAAAAATGGTCATCATAAAAATTAAAAATGTTTATGTAGGTATGCAACGGTGACTAATGGGTATTATACATATTTTATGTTCATTGAAAGTGTGACTATTGATATGTAATTGCCATGTGTTTTGTGTTATGTTATGTCCAAAGGTAAAAAATGGTCATCATAAAAATTTAAAATGTTTATGTAGGTATGCAATGTTGACTAATGGGTATTACACATATTTTAAGTTCGTTGAAAGTGTGACTATTGATATGTAATTGTCATGTGTTTTGTGTTATGTTATGTCCAAAGGTCTCCATTGGTATTATGATCACACAAAATACCAGCAATAGCATTAAACTTTAAAGGTGTCGATTTGTATTATGATCACACAAACCAAAAAGCAATGGCTAAGTAGATAAATTTTATTAAATAGAAAATCCCAAAAAATTGTTGTATGTAGTACAATTAACCAAAATGTTTAAAAAAGGGGTAATTCTGTCAAGTTGGTGCGTAATCACCATATGGATTACTTAATAGCATGCACAATCAAGGAAACTTGTAAGAAATTGTGTAATGTCTTTTCTGCAAGTAAATGGATTATATGTCCCCTGCATCAACTTGTTTGTCCTTTGCCTTCTCCTTTTACAAACAAAAGTAATTGTTTAAAGCATGAATTTTATACAAATATAGAGTTGATATATGATATATGTAAACATTAGGCTATGATGAAGGTACACTTACCTTACGTATAACAATACCCTGACAATCAGTACGAAAATAATCATTTTCCTTATGCAAGTCAACTGGGTGTAGACGTGGCAATATATTGTCATTTTTAGGACAAACTGTAGTACTAAATTCTTCATCTACATCATCGTACGCATCTCTGTAATTCTTGGGAGGTGTTTTGAAGACAATAGATTTTTTGTGATTGATTGGGTCTGCCACGTAAAAGACTTATTGTGCTTGTGAGGCTAATATGAATGGATCATCCTTATGGCCCAGCCTTTTTAGTTCCACAAGTGTGTACCCTAGTTTATCCTTCTTCACCCTATTTCTACTATCTACCCAATCACACTTAAAAATAGGAATTCTTTTGAAATTATAATCTAATACCCATATCTCTTGTAAAACACCATAATAAGTGTTTTTAACATGGGTAACAACATCTTTGGAAATGTGTGTGTCTGTTGCAACAACACTAACACCATTGTCTTGGTAACCTTTACATTCTCGACTGTTTGTACGGAATGTGTATCCATTGATAGCATATACATCATATTTCAGTACATTAATGTTTGGTTTATGTGAAAGCCAATCAAGAGTCACTGGTACACTATCTTTGCAGACTTGTGACTCTCTATATACCTAAAAAGTAGAAGAAGATGGGTAGTAAATAGCTACACTTAATTTGTACAGATAAAGACTGTAAAAAAATTCCTACCAAAATTGGCAAATACCTACAACATGCATAGTACATTGCTATAACAGGTAAAGAAAACGTTCGGGTGCTGCATCCAACATGCATAGTACATTGCTATAAAATGTAACTCATACATAAAAAAACAATTTACCTCGTGTTGTATCCAAGTAGCAAACGTTTTAGTGTGCTCTTGCGAGATGATTTTGTTGTTTAGTAGGGTATTTGTTTTGCAAAAATTGCATGTGTCTCCTGGAAAAAGTTTAAAGCTTTAGTGTAAAACTACAAAAAAAGGATGTAAGCATAGACAAAACAAAAACTGACATGATGTACGGTTCCACTTCTGATGTATTTTGCAACACAAAGAAATGTGCTTTCTCGAAGAAGTCTGGACAAACTTCTCCTGTTTTAGGAGCCGATATAGGAGTGCCGTCTATCAAAGAAGTAGTATCTTCATGAAGTACACATGTGTTATGTGTGTCATGTGGTATACCGACCGTATCCATGCTTTTAAAGAATTCACTAAAAAACTCAATCGTCTCTTCTGCAACATTCCCTTCCGCAATGCATCATTCCGGTCTATTTCTGTTTCGTACGTGTCCCTTTATAACCTTCATAAACCTTTCGAATGGGTACATCCAACGAAAGAAAATTGGACCACATAATTTAACTTCCCTAGTAAGGCGTACGGTTAGATGAATCATCACATCAAAAAATTGCTGGTGGAAAGTGTTTCTCAAGAAGGCATAAGGTCACACATAATTCTTCTTGCAACCTTTGGAGTTCAACCACTTTTATTTCTTTTCTACAAATTGATTTGAAAAAGAAACAAAACCTGGTAATAGCAATTCTGGTTGGTGCATGCTTCATATGTCTAATTGCTACGGGCAGAAATTGTTGCACGAG
The DNA here is from genome assembly GCA_023525715.1 of Cichorium intybus. Lineage (NCBI taxonomy): Eukaryota > Viridiplantae > Streptophyta > Magnoliopsida > Asterales > Asteraceae > Cichorium > Cichorium intybus. The sequence continues at coordinate 62,095,359 of CM042015.1, read as the reverse complement.
CATGTGATAGTCATGTGACTTAAGTCCGATCAGCTTCCTGTCCTTCAAACTGACCAAACTAGAAAAATTAGAATAATACCCCTGTGGAACTTTCATGTTGTATAAAGTTTGACAAAACTTATCTTTTTCGTCTTTTGTCAGTGTGCATGATGCTGGCGGAAGTGTGGTATTATTCCCTTCTTTCTTAGGATGTAACTCTGGATTTAAATTAAAATGGACCAAATCCAAACGTGCTTTGTGACCATCTTTCGTCTTATTTGAAACGTCCAACAATGTTCCGATTATACTCTCTGCCACATTCTTTTCAATATGCATAAAATATATGCAATGTTGGATCGAATTGTGGCGCCAATACCTAAGACATCTATACCATATATTAAATTTCTTCCAGTAAGGGTCTTGTTGTTGGGAAAGATCCGAACTATCTACGTGCTTTGCTTTTCTCTTTCTTTTTTTAATCTTCCCACCCCTATCGGTCGAAGTATGTTGGACTTCCCGATCCTTACCATTAGTTACCCTTCCCCATTTATTAATTACAAATTTTACCATGTTATATATTTCCTCCCCAGTCAAAGGTTCTGGAGCAAGTAAGGGCTCTTGTTCCCCATTAAATGCCTTTTTTGTTTCCTAAACGGGTGATCATACGGAAGATATCGCCTGTGCCCGGCATAACATTGCTTATTCGATTCCGGAAGTCTAATACAATGAGTTTGTTCTCCATACACAACACAACCCCTGAATCCGCTGTGAGGACAACCACATAATGTACCGAGAGCAGGGTAGTCATTAATCGTCCATAACACAGTCGCACATACAGTAAACTTCTCTTATGCATATGCATCATAAGTCTCGACTCCCCGATCGAATAATATTTGCAGATCATTGATCAAAGGGGCTAGGAAAACATCAATATCGTTTCCTGGTGATCCTGATATCAAAAAAGAAAGCATTATAATCTTTCTTTTCATACACAACCATAGTGGTAGGTTGCAGATGACAGATAGAACAGGCCATACACTATGATGTCTAGTTCCGCTATTCACATCAACCCCGTCAGCGGAAATGCCTAGCCTTAGATTTCTTGGTTCGCTCCCAAAGTCGAGAAATTTGTGATCTAAGGCAGCCTATACGGTTGAATCTACCGGGTGACGCATAACACCGGGTTTCACCTTTCTTTCAGTTGCGTGCCATGTTAATTCTTTCGCTGTATTCTTAGATTGAAACAGTCGTTTCATTCTAGGAATAATTGGAAAGTACCACATTACATTTGCCGGAACGTTTTTGTAAATTTTATTTTTTTGTTCATCCACCTTCCACCTAGATTTACCACAATTTGGACATTCTGTCAAGTGTTCATACTCGTGCCTGTAAGTATACACCTGTTTACACATGCATGTATATTCTCATACCCTGAACCCATTTGTTTCAATGCTTTCTTGGCCTCGTATGTACAACTATACATTTCGTTTCCTTCTGGTAACATACGTTTGAGCAAAGCTAATAATTCGTTAAAGTATTTATCTGAAACTCCATACTTACTCTTTAGGTTGAGCAGTTGTATGATAGGAGATAACTTTGTGAAGTTCGGACACCCTTCATATAGTGGCTTTTCGGCATCTTGTAGCATTTCTCTAAACTTGGTAGGGTCGTCCATAAAAATTTCTTCTGCAGCTTGAACCAACTCTTTAGTTTCTACAGCATCTGTTGGGTTTTGGTTTGTTGTATCCATGGAATCCACAAGGTATGTTGTGTCTAAGCCAAAGTCTTCATCAACAATATAAGGTAAAGGTGGTTCTTCTTTTTCTCCATGATATGTCCAGTTTGTGTAGGTTTCATCAATTCCATGAGTGAATAAGTGGTCATCTACCACTTGCACAGAATGAGGGATGTGGTTGACACACTGTATACATGGACATGGAATTTTTATGGTTTTTTGGCATGTAAAGGATCGATGTTTTTACTAATATTGTAATTGTTTACTGCATATTCCAAGAATGCTTTAACTCCACTTATATAACATGATGTGTTTCTTTTGGCTCCCATCCAAGACTTGTCCATCATGATGCCTCAAACTACTACTATCATCGATTCATTGAAAGTGACAAGAAAACGTAAATTGATTTAGATATACAATTAACTGTTATCATAGTTATTGAATGTGTCATTTGTTTTTCTTTATGCATTGTTAAAAGAGGCGTTTTGTCGAGCAGTTAGTGTGCATACACAAACCAATTGTAAACAACTTTCGAAGTTTGTGTCAAAACTATTTTTGGGGGTTTGTCCCGAGTGTGGTAGTTCACTGCCCACTCGAAATGGGTCAACCTCGGGTAAGCTCACTAGGCATTTCAATTGCCTAACTTATTTTGATGTGTACTCAGATTGAGGAGTTTAGATGACTTTAGAAGAGCTGGACGTTTAGAAGGCAACGATTTGTGTGGTTTCATTTAAGCTGTGTAATGGTATTTGAATTGTTACAGCCTCGCTACTTTATAAACTAAAATGTTTTATCTAAAATGGGACCAAACGATGTTTTCCGCAACTTAAACCTAAATTATTTCTCATTAAACCCCATGTCTTTTAAAAATGGTCTTGAAAGAAAATGACTTATTTGAAAATGTTGAAATTGAAGTTTCACTAAAGGATGATTTTTGGAATAATGATGATAAACCATGGGTTAAAATGATGTTTTATGAAAAGCCTTAAGCGAGGGTGTTTCACATTGCACCAATCTGTCCATACGGATGGTCTATGAGGCTATCTGATTTAAGGGATTTTGATGGTATTAAAAAGGATTCATGATTGTAGTTATCTCTCTCTCTCTCTCTTCTTAATTTTGTTTTTCATTTGTATTGAAAATTATAAAAAGTAGACGAAGAGTGAAAGATGAGTATAACATACATTGAAAGATAAAAGATAATGATTAATGTGAAGCTGAGGTGATATAAAAAATGAATATACTACATAGCCTAAGTAAGCCTATTTTGTTTTATCTTACTACCAACAGTTTCTAATATATTTTTCTTTGTGCTTTGTTAATTAGTTTCCCACCATATCATAGTATTAATATATTAAAACTGTCAGTAGTTAATACATTAATCATTGATGTTTATAACTTTAACAAACTAAATTCGTGACTAAAAATATGCATTTTATTAATGCTGGAATAAGTTTATATGGCAAGTTATATATATATATATATATATATATATATATATATATATATATATATATATATATATATATATATATATATATATATATATATATATATATATATAACATTAAAAATATAGTTTAAAATAAATGAAATTAATTTAATTATTAGTAATAATAATTAATATAAATATAATATTAAATAATTATCAATGATAAATAATTAATGTTAAAAATATGACAAAATTGTTGATGCGTAATGAGATTATTTTTGAAGTAGTGTTTATATCACATTAATACGAAGCTAATAGTAAATCCTCATGTGACATAGTTAATGCACTAAGGGTAGGCAGAACCGGCAGCGTTACAGTACTGCACCATGCGTCTTGGCGGATGGTGGTTGAAACACGGGTTGGTGAAGCCGTGAATTTTGGTTAATTTTAAATAAAAAATAAAAATAGATTTAAATAAATTACTCACATCCTTATAAATACCCCTTCTACCACCTAAAAAATCACATGTATTTTATAAATTTCTTAACTCTTAAAAACCACAAATTAACTCTTCAAAATTTTTAACATGGTGCATTAGGAAACGCACACGAATTTTGGGAATGTATACGAATTCTAGAAACGTATGGTGGAACTATTTCACACAAGAATGAACACCGAACCTTATCGGTCTAAAAATCAACTTAATAACAAGTGCAAGGATTTGAACCTAAAACTGGCAAGATTTAACGCTGTTTATAACAACATATCGGTGAATCGACAAAACATGGCTACCGACGATGAGACTTTTGATCAAGCTCTTGACGAGAATTGTCTGATATACAACAACGAGTTTACGGATATCGAATATTTGAATGTTGTGTAAAGTACAGCACGGTGGTGTGCTCGTTTTTAGGTTTTAAATTGTCATATTTAGGCTTTTAATTCTCGTATTTAGTATTTAAATTATCGTATTTAGGATTTTTTTATTTTATTTTGTATTGGTGTGTTTTTTTAATAAAATGATATTTATCTTTTTAATTTTATTTATTTATATATTTTAAATTAAATATTAGTTTCTTTTTTTGATTTATTTAACTAATTTTTATATAGAAAAGCTGATGTGATATTGAATGTTGGAAAATATAGGTTTTCAAATATGTGTTGATGAAATATGGAAGTAAGAGAAGAGAAAAAATTGATGTGACATGAGAGTTGAATGATATGGACTCTCCCACCTTAAAGGATGTTGCATTAATATGTCAATGTTAAAATACTTATTTTAATTTTTTATTTTGAGAACATCTCTAGCCTACTTGATAATGCACTTTTATTATAGATAAATTACGTGTTATTTGATGTGTTTAAGAGTAATAATTCCTTTAATATGATAGAATACACCAACTTTACTTGGAAAAAAGATGTAATATTGGAACGAGATCAGTTGAATTAAAAAAGAGGATTAAGGAAGATATCGGCGCTATAGGAAGCTGTTAGTGACACTAAGATCGAATTACACCAGAGTTACGATTTGACCAGTCAAAGTGAATTATCAGGTCGTTCCGGGGCTATCTTCCCTTGTTAGCAGCGCTATCTCGCCTGATCTCACCACTATAAATATCGGGTTCTAATCGTGTTTCAAGGCATCTCTGGCATTTTCAGAGTTCTCCCAGGTCTAGATCTCATCACTTTTCACTACCTTTGAGATGTACATTCATTGTTTTAGGCTTTTATGCCTTTTATTTTGATTTCTATTGTCATTTCGGTGTTGGAGGATTCTCAATCACTAGAATTCATCTGGACATCTGAGCATTTGATCATATATTCCACGAGAATCATGCAGGTCCTGAAGTGGTTTCGTTTCGTAAATCTAGATAGAAAAAATAGTTTTGTAGTTGGTTTTGAATATTTATTTTACGATTATTGTTTATGAATCTTAGTTTTTATTTAATTTCAAGTATGAGTTCAGTTCTGTTTGTGATCCATATTTGTGTTTGCCCTACAATGGAATCTTAAACCCATCAAGGGTACTTTCGATGACATACGAATATGACAATGAGCGTGTTTTGATTATTACTCTAATGCCGATTAACTTTGACTATCGTTTGAGTTTAGATTCTGATTTTTAGCATGGCATTAAAGTTCTTTAAAGGTTATGTTTGATTTTCAATCAAGTTCGTGTATTAATATTCACTAATCATGCTGGGTTCGTTCACCTAACGAATTTAGATGGTTGGTTGAATCAACATACATATAAGTAATAGTTGGTGATTGTAGGACACAATGATAGTTAGTCATTAATTGTACCAAGTCCGAACAATACGGATCAAGACAGTTTGTCGATAAACACATTGTGTATCCAAATTCTTTAATTACAACTTAATTTTTCACATTCGGTATTAGAGGGAAGAAAAATACGTAAGTCGAATTATCTGATACTAATTCGGAAGTATCCTGCTTAAGTCATAACTTGGTTACAATTTTATTTTATATTTTGCACACTTTTGTGTTTATCTAGATCTATAGTGATAATATGTTAGACTGCTTTCAATACAATAATTTGACCACACACTCCTTGGATTCGACCCTTACTTGCCCTAGCTATTAGTGGTGATTGAGGTTTATTTTTGAACGCATCGTCAACGATTGCGGATCACCACTCCGGATATCATATTAGTTAAAGTAAATAATTAGTGTATCAATGGGTTCATACTTTAGTTCTAATACAAGTTAGGAGGTGCGAGAGTGCATACTTGTATATGACTAAGTTGATACCAGTACGACCTAATAACGGGGGTCAAGGGGGCTGCGCCCCTTGCCAGTTGCGAGGTACTAGGGGCAGAGCCCATAGCGGGGTCCAAGGGGCAGAGCCCATAGCGGTGTCCAAGGGGTAGAGCCCCTGGGCAGGGATTGGGGCAGAGTCCCGAAAGAAAAACGAATTTTAGCATCAGCCTTAGCATCAACGCCAGTGTCATCACATGCTGATGGTCATGACGCTGATAAAGGTGATACGCTGACGCTGATACAAGGTTTTGCACAGGGGCTAATCATCGACCGACACTGAGTCTGATAGCTGTTATAACCGATCCTACATTCTAGGATTCGGTTTTTCTGGTATAAACGATTAGAATAATGTTCAAATTGAAATACGAAAATACATGAATTCTCTCAACTCTCTAAAATCGTGAACTCTTTATTGTGCCTGATATTGAGTTTGTTTCTTCAAGAATTATCCCAGATTTCAATTTCGTAAACCCATGCATAGGGTGGAAATATCAAATTCGAAAAATAATATACACCATTCTTGAATCAATCCATGATTCCAGAAACGACCATTGTTCTACTGATTCCCCAACACACTTCATTTTGGAGTATATTTTTTTCAACTCCACTTCATTTATTAAATCACTTTGATGCAAATCAATAGTGTAATATCAAATTTAATACGTGTGATACTATTCAACTTTTCAGTTGTTAATTTGGTGGCTCTGATTTTAGATTTATGCATTTTGTAGATTATTTTAATTGACTAGTTTTTTGAATATGATAATAGATATTTGTAATGGTATGTTATATATTGATTAATTATAAATATAGAATTTAACTTTTATTTTTTAAATTCATATAAAACTTTAAGTACATTTTAAACATGATAACATATCTTAAGAGAACTTATATCTTAGATATATCATACAATATACCCTAAAATACACAATTAATTTAAATAAATTATATATAAATAGTTTATTTAGAAACTGTTGTTTTAATAAAATTATAAATAATTCAAATTAATTATATGTAAATAGTTGTTTTGTTATATATTGCAATAATATAATTTTATAAAAAATGTTTTTATAAGACAACATATAACATTTATTTATTAAAAAGATCGACAATTCATTGAAGTTGCAAACAAAATATACTAAAAAACCCATGTTTTTTTAGTGTAGAAGATAACAATAGGATCGAATATAAAACACTGTTTTTACATTTTCCCACACTCCATGCCGCAAAAAGCGTCGAGTTGGGTGTTGGGTTGATGAGTTGACGGTCAGAGCCGGCTAGGTGCCTTGTCTATCTCCTCCGTTTCGTTACCCTCCTTCTCTCTGACACTACCACCATCGACGCCATTTCTATCTTTTCTCCCTCATTTCTATCTGCTGATCACCCGAATCAAGGTTTCAGGTGAATTTGTTTTTGTCAAGATTTTGCATATATTTTTTAATTAATTCATCTATACACTTTTGATTTCTGTTTTCGATTCACTATACTATCGCTGTAATTTAAGCGGATACAGGCTTTTTACAACTTGTTTTTTTCGAAAATAGTGACCAGATCACCACTCTTGCTGCAACCAACTTCTTCCGTTCTTTTTCTTTTTCGGTATCTATATGATGGGTGTTAGTTTGGCTACTTAATGAAGCTATTGTTGAATTTATTTTAGATCTAGAATAAGAAAAAGGTAAGGTAAAAAGTGAAATAAAATCCCTTTTTTGTAGTACCTTTATATACGGAAGTATCGACAAAAGACAAAATCCTAATATGGACATATTTGGAAAAGTACTTGAATTGAATTCCATGTTACTTTTTTCAACCAAACACATTATAGAATTTCAATTCCTTTGAAAACAATATGTTTTATGTGAACTTAAAAAATAAAGTTGTATAAATGGCAGGGGCTATCGGTATATACAAACCGCTTGTGTGAACACAAACATTTCTCTTAATGAGTGATCGAAAGAAGAGGAAAGGCAAGAAACACAGCCAACCAAATTCAAAGTCCAAGCAACCAACTGGATGCCAAAACCCTACACTTGGTCTTATTGATGAGCAATCTAAGGTTTTGAGCACTGTGACTGAACAGATTGGGTTGTTTACCATACCAGAAGAGGATGCTTCTGCAAAAATCATTGGCAATATGACAGATACAACCTCTCTTTTGAGTGACGATGGTGATGATTCATCAGATAGTTCTTGGATTTTCACAGATAATGCTTCGAGCTCAAACTCTGATATTTCGTATTCTGATAGTATCGGCAGCATATCTAGTAGGAGGTACAAACGAAGTGCAGACTGCTGCTGCCGGTCAAAATATAGTGGCTTTTCAATATATTTCCTATTAGATTATTTTGTTTTGTGTTGATATTAGGTGATTTTGGTGTTAAAAAAGTTTATTTGGTTGGTTTTTAATATAGGAGTGGGAATTGTGATTCAGTTTTAGTAGAGTTTATTTTTCTAATAGCAAAAAGGAGGTTTGATGTTTATCAATGTCGTGAAAAGTAGTCGAAGAGCTAACATCGACCATTTTTTATTTTTCTTTTTAGGAGTTATTCTGATGTTCTTGCTGATCGCCCTCGATCTGGCCCTGGAAGTTCCTGTGAACAGACTCAGACTCGGGACGGGTTGGAAGCTGTTGACATTAAAGGAAAGAGTCCATTACATGAGCTAGACAGCTGGGAGATTGTAGTTAAAAAGGAGTCACGTAGGGAAAAGCTTGACTATCCTTCAAAACAGCATTATCTTCCAGGTAAGTAGAACGTGGATTGGATTCACTTCAGGAAATTTTGCAATCCACATCAAAAGGTTATGTTTAGGTTCAGTTCTTTAAACGAAGTGGATAACAGAACCAAATTGTTTATGTGTGTATAATTATTGATATAAAATTTTTCTTGTTATGTGTGGTGGTAAAGAGGACTGTTATCAGAAGTTCAGGAATACTGCAAGTCAGCACTGGGATGCAGCGAATGCCTTCAATGAGAAGGCATTTTTTTGTTATCAGTTTAGGCTTTCATTATTGTTCTTTCATTTAGATGAGCTTTCATCGCTTATTCTATAGTGCAGGCTAGAATCGCACGTGCAAGTAGAAAATGGAAAGATGCAAAAAATTTCTCCAAACAGGTAGCTACCATGTTTAAATGAAATTGTATAAAATTTTTATGACCTAACTAGAAACCTGGTTAAATAAATTTGTGTATGAGTGTGTGAAGATAATTGAACTTGTGGTTGTTTACACATAAAAGATATCTTAGGTTTTAAGTCCGAGTCCTAGGAGCCGCATCTTGTGAAAGTTCAATATGGATTGGGCTTCTTGTAGGCATTGGGTTCTTATGCCAGCCAAGCCACCTACCGGGCAACTATGTACCTAATATATATTCACTGGACTTAGGGATTGCTAGAATAATAAAATGGTGTATTGAATAATGATTTAACAATTTTGTTGAAATGCTTTAAGTAGTGAGTGACTTTATAATTATTATGCAGGAAAGTGTGTGCAGGGAAAACGCTCGGCAAGCAGATGAAAGGGCAAGCGAAGATATATTTGATTCAAGGTTTGTCATTGTGTAATGAAGTTGGCTACACACATACACACACACACGGATGCCCATTGCAGTGTACAGGGACTGTTGAAGAGAGCAAGGAAACTTCTACACAACTTCATTTTCAGCATTTGTTTTATTGTTTATTAATGCAATGGTATTTGGGGTGAGAGGGTTCTTAATACAAATGTATATTTATCACCGATGGAGACTTTATTTGTATTCTTGAGAAGAATTAATCAGCTCATTGATTTGGGGAGCAGTTGTAAGATATGGGGAGAGAGAAGGGGTGGGCGAGGAACTTGAAATTGAATCCCGTAACCAATTATCATCCTCAATTCGCGGTACCTATCAATAGTTTGGTTTATTTAAAAAAAAATTAGTTAGCTTTTGCATAGAAAACTTGTATTTAGAGACATAACACTTCTTTTACTAAAAAATTAAGAACATTTAGCTAAATGCTTTATATATATTGATATTGAATTCAGGAACAAAGGATTTGAAAATTCGATGACAATCGATCTACATGGACAGCATGTGAAAGAGGGAGTGAAGATTCTAAAACATCACCTTGTGTTTGGTGTATATCGTCGCTGTAAGTATCTATATCATCATGTATACATACTTTCGGTGTCTGATTATCTTTCAATTGTTGTAATCTGCAGCTCTGCGACAGCTCCGAGTCATCACTGGATATGGGAGTCATGGAACTGGGCCATCGGAGCTGAAACAGTTGGTATAAATCATCCCTTTTTTATTATAGAAATGGGCATCACCTTATAAACTATTTCAAGTATCAGTCATCTTGAGGGTGTGTATATTTATGTTTTCGTGTTGCTTAAGATGTTGAATGCTTGTTGTAGGTTGTTGATCTCTTACAAAATGAGAACATTGAGTGGATGGAAGAAAACAGAGGTGCTCTCATAATCAAATTCGATGGCCAGAAGAGAAAGTTGAGCTTCGTGGACCGTGGTAGTTATTCCGATTAGTATGTTGTTTTTGCATTGCCTGTTTGGACCATTTAGCATCTGAATGTTGTATGAGAATTTAACAAATAAGGTTACAGTTCGATTTCTCAAACGCCCCTTGATCATTGGTTAATTTACAATTTGTAAATGATCAGTTTGTTAGTGAGGAAATCGTTTCTGGCATATTGTAAATTAACCAATAATAAAGGTGGAGTTCGGGATTTGCTTAATTGAAAGAATTTTGTTTATATTTTTTACAGAAGTATTTATTAGTTTATGCCGTATTAAATTAATTTTAAAAAAAATATTTAGATTAGCTTATGCACTAAAAAAAAGCAATAGTTATAAATTGGAATAATACTTTTTGTTTTTTTTTTTTCATAGGATAATTTACATTTTATTGACTTATATGTTTTTCATATATAACGTTTTATCTTTGTATGACGTGTCTTATTTTAAGATAAAATTTAAACCTCAAATATTAATAACAGAAAAAAGGATAATAATGAAAATGATAAACTCTTTATTACATTTAATATTTTGACATCCTTTTAGACAATGAGCTAAAATGACCATCTATTTCACAGTTAGTCAGTTACAAAGAATTCGAAATTGTTTTCTGTCAAAAATTTTGAATAAATCTAACTTTGTTTTGCAAATTTGAAATGTTCTAAAGATCAAACCCAAACAAGAACCGATAAGAAAGACTATTATATTCTTGACGATCAAAAAACGATTCCAAAACTCTATAATAAGTGTTCTGCGATAATCTTATCTCAAAATAAAAGATAGTACTAATTCCTAAGTTTATTTATATATTATTTGCACCTAATGTTAAATAAAGATCAACTTTAAATAACGATAGAAAGATATGTATCATCGAGTCGTATCAATTTACTTCAACCATTTTTAAAACAAATACAACAAAATATACAACAATTTTATCATGTATTTCATTATCATTTCTGAACAAGTAACTATAACATCATGTGAGATAACAATTTCTCATTTTGTTGCATATATAAGATCCGTTAAGCTAGTTATATATATTTTAATAATAATAATAAGGAAAACCTACACAACATGTTTCATATGAGAATGTATGTTTGTACAATAATATTGGGACATCAAGCACCAACTGGTTTGCAATCTACATTATATACGTACAATAACATCAATATATTGTTTTATTTAAAATAAAATTTAAGTTTTGAATGGAATAACATATACTATTCGTCTAGCCATTCATTGGTCGTGTATTACGCCAAGAATCACTTAAGCCCACAATTATGCTTCTCATTCTAATTAGCAAATAGTAATCCCATAAAATCTCGGCCATGGCTAGAGGTACATATATTGAACCGTTTTTTTTAGCGTTTTATATGTAGTACTGGATGGAACAGAACAGAACAAGTTACATTAAAGCAGCGTTTGATGTGGACGAGACTCCGGACAATGACCAAGTCAAATGGGCTAATCCATTAAATTTTTGTCCCACCCAAAAGGGTGGAACTAAGTGGCACAGAAAGTCAAATAACAAAAATGTTCTCTTACCCGTCTCTCATCTACAGTCCATCGCTACTCACAGTCACACTAACACCCCCATCCCAACCCCCACCCTACCTTACCCCACTTACCCCACACCCACACCCACATCTCTACCCCCATCCCCACCCTACCCATAGCCACACCCTTCACCCCACCCTCACCCTACCTCTACCCCCACCCATACCCCTACCCCTACACCCACATCCACATACACACTGCCACCCTACCCTACCCCACCCCTACACCCACATCCACACCCACACCACAACTCCCATCCCCATCCCTGCACCTACACCCATACCCCCACTTAAACTCACACCCACCCCAATCATACCACCCCACCTAAACCCTACCCCTACCGCTCACCCCCCACACATATGCGACGTTGCTCATTTATAATTATAATATGGTGAAAATATTTTAGAAACATTTTACAAATTGAGGACAACCTAATAATTTTAACGTAACGCTATAGATAAAAACTAACTAAGTACCTTCCAGTCCGGTCTAATTTTGTTCAGTCTAGTTCTGTCTATGTACCAAACACTGTCTTAAAAGTCCAAAAGAAAAACCGAGACCGGTTTTTTTATTAACAAGTTATGCCTAAATTGGTTTTAGTTAAAATGAACCGGACTAATTTTGTTCAGTCTAGTTCTGTCTATGTACCAAACACTGTCTTAAAAGTCCAAAAGAAAAACCGAGACCGGTTTTTTTATTAACAAGTTATGCCTAAATTGGTTTTAGTTAAAACGAACCACCGGTTACCATCTGATTTTCTTTTATAGTCGGGACTGGTTTTTACCCCCGATTTTTAACCGTTTTTTTTCATTTTTCTTCTGACTGTTGAAAAACGGACGAAATCGACTTCTACAGTTTACGTGGCCAAAAAGTAGTTGTTTTGACCATTTTTACCCCCGAAATGACACCATTACCCCTAGTGTTAATATAAACAGATGTTCATGCATTTTATTCCAATACCCAATAAAACACTCATTTTTCATGATGATTTTCACATTATCAATCTTTTTTTGTAAATGGCACTATCACAAGCTTTCGGTTATGCTTCTGTTGGTTCCTCTGCGACAAAAAACTATACCAACGATGATATTTTAGAAATTAAACCGAAAACCCAAAAGGCTCGATGTAGGAAGTTTTATGTAACTACAAACAACTCAAATGTGCAGACTCATAAGGATACTTCATGCAAAGCCGTCAAACAAAGCAATACCGATCCGAACCAAAAACTATCGGAATATATAGTGAGTTTATTTATTTATGACAACGATGCGGTACGAGAAGTACTTTACAAGTTTGTCATCCATGAAGCACTTCCGTTTGACAACTTACACAACCCTCAATTTACGAAAATAATTAAAACTCTTGTTATTTTGCTTCACAATATAAATCAGGCTTTGCAACGAAACAAGATTAATAATTTCACAATTACTACCAAAAGTTATTGAGGCACAAGTTATCACCGGAACAATAATTGGTCATCGAGTCTATATACCCCGTATTACCTTTGATCATAACGATAAAGAATCACCTTTTATTTTCAAAATCAAACAATTCCCGCTCAAATTTTGTTATGCAATGACAATAAACAAAAGCCAAGGACAACGTTAAATAAGATAGGTGTTTATCTCCCTCAACATGTATTTGGTCATGGCTAGTTATACGTCGCTGACTCTAGAGCAACATCGTCACGAGCCTTAAAAATTTTGATCACCCCACAAAAGATGGTCCACCCAACATAACGAAAAATGTTGTATACTCTGATTTCTTGAATGAAATAGACCTACAATAGGTATACTTGCCTATACATATATACATGTTAAAATCACTATTTGAGTGTACAACACCAACATTAGTACCCATACTTAACTTAACATAAACACCTACAATACATACTATAATATACATTGTTGATTGCATTTTGTAACAGGAAGACTAGAATGCCCTCAGTATTTATTCCACTGTTAAACTTGGCAACATACGTAACTCGATTGAGGTAAAATCCTGGAAACATATGCTAAAGATGACAACATACGTAACTCGATTGAGGTAAGAGTGCTTACAATAACCCTTCTAAAAGTATTATCTTTTAAAATTGCATGTGTGTTATTTTTAGCTGATGATTTTCTTCTGGCCTTTAGTATTATTTGTTTCTACATTAGTAGGTTCGTCACCTTTCGGATGGTAGTATATATTAAGAGTAAGTTTTCCAAGACTCCCCTCAATAAAGTTATTTAAATAAATTCTAGAAATACCAATGTACTTTTAATTACTAAAAAGGCCTAGATTAAAGCAATGCTGTAAGAAATTTACATCACATTAAAGGAAAAGGGAGGACAATTCTAACCGGTTTAAAGGAAACAACAATAATGTATTATAATATCTTATTTCCAATTTTTCCATTACATCACTATATTGTACAAAATCAATGTAATTGTAGCATTGTACTTTTAGGTTTTTTTTCTTATCAACACATTATACTTTAATAATCTATTTAATTTTGAGTGGAAATTGGTTTTTATTTGGATAGCATTGTATAAATGAGTTGATTTTCAAAGTACAATGCTCTAATAACAAGAAATGAAAGCACGTTGCTATAATAAATAAATTAATGAAAGTACATTGCTATGTCTTGCATTTAACCCGTTTTTATGTTTGACTAATGATACCAAAATATCATTGGCCAAATCTCATGTATTGTAGCATCTTACGTCCAATTTTTTCTTATTACAACATTCAAAACAATTTACTCAATTATAGCAGTGAACATTGCTTTGTATTTGGCTGACATTGCTATAATTGGCTAGAATTTTCAAAATACAATGCTGTAATATGAAGAAATGTTAGGCTGCATCAATTGTTTATTTTCTATAATTGATGATAGTAAATGGATTTAGATAAGGGGCGTATCAAATGCATACTATCGAGTTTATAACAGGATAAAGGTGGCAAATAATGCTTAAAGTATGAAAAATTTTGTGTTCTTCACTTAAATATATCCATGCAACAGGAGTGACAAATCCAGAGTATATAGTTACAGTCGATGATGTTAAGTGCATACCAATGGATGATCATTGTCGCCAGGTAAATATTTAAAATAAAATTATACCAACTTTTAAATCTTTTAGCTTGAAATATAATATGATACTAAATCGTGTGATATAGTGTAAAGTGACAGAGGATCGAATGAAATATTGTGATATTGTATAATACTGTACTCAATGACACAAAATCGTTAAAAATATATGAAAAAGTTAATTTAATATTTTGACACTTTTTAAATTATCAATGACAACGAACGTGGCTTACAATATCGTTAATTAAAAGACCACCTACGACATGATATATGTGTTGTCCAATATGTATGAGAACCCTTCAGCTGTAAATAAGGTGTTCCTAATTAAACATTTGATTGGTACAAAGATGAAGGAAGGAGGCTATGTGACACACCACGTGATTGAATTTAATTCGATCATATCAAGACTGATTTTAGTTGATATTAAATTTGATGGTTAATTCCAAGCTGTGATATTATTGTCATTGTTGGCTTATAGTTGGTCTGCTACAGTACGACAATCACTAGTTTATGGTTGTGTGTAAGTTGTATGGTTGTGTATAAATGCATGTTTGTTCGTGTAGTTGTGTCGAAGTGTGTGTGTGTGGCTGTAGTGTGTTGGATTGTGTATACATAAACTATTTTACATATTTAACTTCTATAAATGATGGTTGGATCTATTAGAAAATTCAAGTATAATGTTTAGAGATATACATTTTAAAGCATAGCTCCCCAACAATAATGTAACGCCCCAACTTTCAACCAAAATTTTTCTTTAAAAATATAAGTAAAAACACGAATAATCTTATTAGAATGTTAAAACTGTGTTCATCAAAACAAATTAGCAGAGTATATCCGTCCCGTAGTTTTAAAAATCTCATTTAATAAAATAACTACAAATCATAAATATGCGATGCACCGCCGTCACGTCGAGCTCACCCCTTTATCAAACGTAGTACCTGAAAATGTTTTAAAATCAACGGGTAACCACAAAGCTTAGTGAGTTCCACAAATTACCTTACATACCCGCACATTCAACAACCAGCCATCGAAAACGACCTGACCCTACCCGTGATACAACACCTACGGGCGCCCATGATACAACACCTATGGGACACAGACGGTTCTACCCATGATACAACACCTATGGGTTCTCGGTTTTGGCCCTGCCCATGATACAACACCGATGAGACAAGGCGATAGTCCAGCCCCGTGATACAACACCAACGGGACAAGACGTTAGTCCAACCCGTGATACAACACTGACGGGTGAACACGCATCAGTACTGAGCCCAACAACAGATAATAACCACAATTATAGAACAAATCATATAACTGTAAATAACACGCAAGTTTCCTAAAGAAAGTTAGCGCCGCTAATATCCTAGGTTAGCGCCGCTAACCTTGGTCCTCCGGAAGACTAGGCTTGGTCAGCCCCAAAACCTCGCAACAGCCCGAATTTTCCTCACCTGACCATTAGCGCTGCTAGTGAAGATGTTAGCTCTGCTAACATCGGATTTTCCGCAATTTGTCATATTTTTCCCCCTTTTCCAACTTTTGCCATTCTTCATCCTTTTGCCCAAAAGTTAAAGGTGCTAGGGTCTGATGAGGCTCTCAATAAGACCTAGAAAGAACTCCCTGCTCATTTTCTTCTCTCTTTTTGGGAACGGGTCTTACAATTCTCCCTACTTGTCTGGATTCGTCCCCGAAATCCGCGTCGGCAACCCGATCAGGGTAATGCCTTTGCATTACTTCTTCCAAATTTCATGTTCCTTCCAACTCTATCGCGTCGCCCAAGACCCTATCCTATGTCAATCACCTTCTTCCCCTAAACCTTTGTCTTGTATTCTAGCATCATCAATGTTTGATCATAATATCACCGTTGTTCGCCTCGCAATATCTCTCCCAATCGCACGCTAGAGGATGCCTCGCGTTGCACAATCTCAGCTAAAAATCTAGAAGTTGCTACGAGTCTGACTAAACCCTAGATTCCCTATTCTACACTAACAATGACCCGGTATACCCGAGGTCCATCTTGCCCTTAAAACGATATCTTAACGACAAAACTCCGACCTGTACACTCAGGTCCTAACGCTGCCTATCTTCATGATTCTTCTTCCGACTCAATACAATCTGCAATCTCGTCTGAGCACAATAAGAGTCTTGACACCTTCCCCTACACGACTTCTTGCACAAAAACACCATCGTCAAGTGCTAACCATTGCCATAAAACAACTCTGCTAACGATGCATAGAAAGTCGCAGTTCCCACCAAGCTCAGTTCATAATTCCAAAGAAACTCCTTCAAGCGTCTACATTGATCTCTCGATTCGGCCATCCGTCTAAGGGTGATATACAATACTGAAACAAAGTTGACTGTCGAAAGTTTACGAAACCTTCTCCTAAGCTCCTAGGTGGATCGAACCTCCCCATCTGATATCACTCGTCCGGAGTACCATATCAGGGTACCTCCTCCCGAGCCTTAACATCGTCCACTCTTCATAGGAAAGGTCACTATAATAAACCTAAAGTGAGCACTCTTGCTCCAACAGTCTGCAAAATCCCTGATGGTAGCAACATGCTGAGGGGTTCCCTAGTACTTACATGATAAATCCACATGACATGCTTCCAAATTCCACCTCAAAAATCTTCGGAGACCAAATTTGCTATAAGCCTGTTTGTGATTGGCATTGGCCTTCCCATCGATCGAACATCTCTCCACATAACCATCCACATTTCATTACCTGCCAGATCACCAATAATCCTCTCAAATATCATACACATCCATGTCACCCCCGGGAAAATGGAAAACTGGACACAAACGCTTCGTTCATTACTGCTCAAAGAGCCTCGCCCGTCTTCGATACCCAAAATCGACCAAAATGGATTACCAACCTCTGCTAACCCCATATCATCACTTGCTTGGACGATCTCACTTTAAGTCGTTCCCTTTCACAGCTTCCTATCTAACCCCTTGAATTAAATACGATCCGCCAGACCTTCAGGTCGCCCCGATCCGCCCTTGGATTTCATTCCTACCAGCTAAGCAGCCATCAGCGAAACCAATATAGTCTTAACCTCAAATCAATATTACACATGAGATCGTGGAGAAGTCCACAATCATCTCCCGTCCCACTGACAATCTAAGGGTACTAATATTCAACACCCGAATAACCATTATCTCCTCCAATACGGAAATCATCCGCCCGAAAAACCAGTCTGACCAATCAGCCCGCTATAACTGTATCTCGTACCCGTGGGAACACGACGTAGTATCGCTACAATGAAGGACCCGACACTCCCGACCAGC
This sequence comes from Cichorium intybus, assembly GCA_023525715.1. Taxonomy (NCBI): domain Eukaryota; kingdom Viridiplantae; phylum Streptophyta; class Magnoliopsida; order Asterales; family Asteraceae; genus Cichorium; species Cichorium intybus. The sequence continues at coordinate 62,077,004 of CM042015.1, read as the reverse complement.
ACGAAGTACTCACCGGAACACAACATAGTACCACCTCAACAGAGCATAATACACTCCATCCAGTCAACACCCTTATCTCTCATTGAAGCACGATGCAGTACAACCACGAACAAGGCACAGTACCACGGTACTCATGCGAGATACCAATCCTTCAAGTCGTAGAAACCTCCCTCGGTCACTATAGCACTAAGTCCTATTCGCTCCTAACCAACGCTTTTCTTCGACCCTACAATCCCATATATTTCCGACTAACATAACCTTTGTCATGTCTTGATGTTGTCGCCGCTTAATATGTTGCTTTCCTGCTGAGCCTTCCGCATGATACGAAATCTCACCAAATGTTTCCCTAATACCTCTTTTCGACCCCTTCCTAACTTCCGCCCAGCCTTTCCTGCCTTGGAAGGATTCTCGCCTCGCGATCCTTTCCTTCCTTCGAAACTATTTACTAATGCTCTTGAGACATGCTGGCATATATGATAGACTCCTTATTTCGAAGACTCCTGACCCACATGTATCACTCTTGTTGAAGCCTAAAGCAGATTCCCGGTCTCTGATTAATTCCTCTGTGCCAATCTTTCTGAATGTCAGTCATTGTAAGCAGAACCTTTTATCCCGAGTCACTATAGCTTTCGCATTCTTGCGGTCGAACCAAAAGGTTGCGTCATCTCTTCAGTCTAGCATCTCATCTTCCTTGTTTTGCCCGATTTATACCAAAACCGGAATCTCTCGCCCCCACTGCTGTCAAGGTCTTGAATCGAAACGGAAAGACAGTCGTCCAACGTTCTCCACGCCTTAACGGGAATAGTCAGAACTCCTGAGAAGGTGACCATGCTTCCCTAAGGTAGCCAAGATCCTTCCTCTTCGTAGTGTATACAACTTCCAACCGCATCCTCGAGGTCGTAGAATTTCCTTCACTCCAAGCCATTCTAAACACCATTACCCCCGATGTGAAAGCTACTTGATGCACCAATAACCACTTACCAGCTCCAGTACGAGATGTCACTCCCATCTTCCTCCTTAAAGTTACAACTTTCGCTCTCCCCAAAGCCTTCGTCCATGCCGAGTGAACTTCCTGCTTCGCCAGGTCGCGAATATCCATCCCCATGCCGGCTCCTTCAATGTCACGAGACTTCCATTCCCAATGATCGATATTGTCACACTAGGAACCCTTCTTCCCTTTCCGCTTCAATCCCTCCACTTGTTGTATGCAGTCTCACCCATTCATTGTACGCAGTCTCTAATTACTTTATTTCCTGCTGGGTTGCAGGAACTCCATAGTCTAACAGCGGGATGGACACTTCCCGCCCCTCGAGTGATACAAGGAGACATAACGCCTTGACTAACAGGCCCACACTTAAGTCAATCCGGATCCTCGTCCATCTCCCAAAAGGAAAACCCGGTAATCCTTTGGAACCTATCTACAGATTCCCAAGCCACGGTTTCTAACCAGCTGCCAATTCCTTCCCCCTCTAACATCATAACCAAAGCTAACCCAAGTCGTATACAGTTATTGCGGTCAAAACTATAATCGCGGTAACCGGTCACTATTTAATTTTGCGGTTCTCGCGGTGGTATAGCGGTGATATAGCGGCTTTTAGTAATATGTATAATTTATGTAGAATTTATATATTAGACTATTAGTAGTAGAATTAATATGTAATCGCGGTGGTATAACAGTGGTATAACGGTGGTATAACAGTGATTTTGCGGTTCTCGTGGTGGTATTGCGGTTCTCGCAGTGGTATTGTGGTTTCTCGTGGTGGTATTATAAAAACCAATGCGAACCGCAATACCGGCATGATACCAGTGTGATACCGGCGCGATTAACTGCCCAGCCCAAGTTAAATGCTTGATAATTCGTAATGTAGGTACTTGCATACTCCAGCAGTTAAGCTATACTTACATTACGCTTCATTTCTTCTCTTAGAGCAGCAATTGTCCCCCACTTAGAGTCTGTGACGTGCACGTAGAGGTCGTCATGCGGTCAAAAATAAGAGATAACCTAACATTCACTAGTATAGTGGAGTCAGGGTCGATCCACAGGAGCTTCGTGGTTAGACTAGATGAGAGATTACCAACTAATAGTGTCACAGCTATAGTCGGAGGAACTAATTTTTCTCTTACTACTCAATATCAAACAAGCAATGCTCAAATACTCAAGCCAAGATTAGCTAAGCTCAAATGTCCTAGTTACTTTATTAAATCAGAAGTACATCTCTGAATCAGAAGCAATTGAAGGCATCCAAGCTAGCATAACCAAGCAAAGCATAAACTAGCTAATAACTAATAGTTCTATGGAACAGTTAATAGCCAAGGTTTAATGCCTAACCTAACCGAGTTAGCTACTGTTTTCAGCAAAGGGAAACAGTCCCAACCAAGTCACAAACAAAATCCACACACAAACCAACAATCAAAACGCCAACAAGCATCCAAAATACCGAAAAACCAATGTTAACATTAACCGAATGATTTTTACTTATCAAAACCAATATCCAAACATCAATTCAGTAACCAAATACTACTAAAACAGAACCCTAAGCTTGAGATCAATGGTTGTCACACCCAAAGATTCAACTCAAAGCTTACAAATGTTTAACTAAAATGAAATAAAATCTAAAACATGAAAATACCAAATGATAGCTTCTGAAATGAAATCCTCGAGTCAAAGAGCTTCTAGGTCGATGTTTACACCCGGTCTTTGCTCCCGTTTTCGGCTGGAAATGCCTCTATTTATAGTTGCAAATTTCCCGTGACCGCGCCGCGCAGAAGTGAAATCCGCGACGCGCGTACTTATCCGTTCCCCGTTTTTTCGTCATTCAAATGCGTTCCACCGCCTTAAACCCGCGTCGCGCAGAAGAGAAATCCGCGGCGCGCGTACGAGTTTCTTTGATTTTGCATTCTTTCCAAACTTCTTTTCTTTTGTACACTTTTAGTCCCTGTTTCCATTCTTTTTCTCCAGACAAGTCCTGACACGAAAAGTGAGAATACCCAGGCATATTTGATATAATTTTATCAAGAACAGGGCTAACAACGCCTAAAATACTTGATATCACTAGGCGTTGTCAGTCTGCACCTATACCTAGTGCTGATTGCGATCGATAAGCTCCTCAAACCTTTGCAACCAACCCAATCCTCACACCATGCTGATTTAGTCCATTGGAAAGGAACAAGATCTATCGGGATTCACACCATAGGCCTTCGAAACATCGCCATGCAAAACGTAGACGCATCGTCAAGCAAACCCAGATGCATCGCTTAACCCATTGATGTCAATCATAGCCCTCGATGATACCTCAGCGACGATTAATTTTGGCACCTTACGTTCCATCCCGATCCATCTTGATCGGTCACATCCAAACCGACTCCTGATCCTTCTTGATCGAACATCACCATGATGAAGACGTGTACTGTCTTTTCGCCACTAATCCATAATGCGAATCAAACCTGATTCTCTACTCTACCCGGTTCCTTAGAATTTTAGGTAACTCTTCCTGACTCAGGTCTGAATTCTATGCTTTCGGTAGTATGGGCCCTGTACTACCTTCCACACCTATTCATACTTGTTCCAGAATTTTCCCCCAATCCTCTAAGTCGCCACTCACTCGTCTATTAAACATTTGTATTCATACGGTCCCGCACCAAAGTGCCTAACACTCATCCTAGGCTACATAGGATCTCATACCCCACCCATGCCTAAAAGAACTTCTGCTAACACCGTCGGGTCGCCTCACGGACACACAGTCATACACAATCGAGAATAAGATAGACGTTTGAATAAATGATCTTACCCTAAAGTCACAACCAAACAAGGAACAGCGAGTAAGGCCAGACCAAGAATTCTTAGGCTATCTTATCCTAATTGTATATAACCTAATAGCATTCACTGAGCAACCTAACAGTGTTAGCATAGATTCTAAAGCAGCACATAATAACATATAACACGCAGTAAAGCATCCTAATCCAAGCAATTCTAGCATGCATTTTCTTATTAGGTTCTATGCCTACTTTCTAGCATAACACATATCATCACATAGCACAAACTTGGCATGGGTAATTGGGAATCACAAAAACTTACTTGAGCTCGGTTGACGGTTCGCATCGCATCTCCTTTTATCAAATTAACTTTTCAAAAATCATTTTCTTAACGAAAAACTCTCACTCATAAGTTTGAGTTTAGATTCGCAATACAGTTCATCCAAATCCCTCGAACCAAGGCTCTGACACCAACTTGTAACGCCCTAATTTCCAACCAAAATTTTTCTTAAAAAATATAAGTAAAAACACAAATAATCTTATTAGAATGTTAAAATGGTGTTCATCAAAACATATTATCAGAGTATATCTGTCTCGTAATTTTAAAAATCTCATTTAGTAAACTAACTACAAATCATAAATATGTGATGCACCGCTGTCACGCCGAGCTCACCCCTTTATCAACCGTAGTACCTGAAAATGTATTAAAATCAACGGGTAAGCACAAAGCTTAGTGAGTTCCAAAAATTACCATACATGCCCGCACATTCAACAACCAGCCATCGAGAACGACCCGACCCTACCCGTGATACAACACCTACGGGCGCCCATGATACAACACCTATGGGATACAGGACGGTTTTACCCATGATACAAGACCTATGGGACACAGGACGGTTCTACCCATGATACAACACCTATGGGTTCTCGGTTTTGGCCCTGCCCATGATACAACACTGATGAGACAAGGCGATAGTCCAGCTTGTGATACAACACCGACGGGACAAGACGTTAGTCCAACCCATGATACAACACCGACGGGTGAACGCGCATCGGTACTGAGCCCAACAACAGATAATAACCATAATTATAGAAGAAATCATATAACTGTAAATAACACGCAAGTTGCCTAACATGCAACATCATATAGTAAGGTTTGGATACTCACCTGTCCCACAGTCAAATCGAAACCCGCTATAAACGATACTTAGAACTTCGATATACGATCAAAGGCATGCAACCCGGATCTTGAAAAACGTGACTCAGCCCTCAAAACCCTCAAGAAAACGCCTTAAACACACTCCGGGTCGTAGGAACTGATTAGGGTTTCTAAATCTATTTACAGGCTGAACTAAGCCACTATTTGTATGCCTGAAGAAAGTTAGCGTCGCTAATATCCAAGGTTAGCGCCACTAACCTTAGTCCTCCGGAAGGCTAGGCTTGGTCAGCCCCAAAACCTCGCAACAGCCCGGATTTTCCTCACCTGACCATTAGTGCCGCTAATGAAGATGTTAGCACCGCTATCATCAGATTTTCCGCAACTTGTCATATTTTTCCTCCTTTTTTCAACTTTTGCCATTTTTCATCAATTTGCCCAAAAGTTAAAGGTGTTATGGTCTGATGAGGCTCTGAATCAGACCTAGAAAGAACTCCTTGCTCATTTTCTTCTCTCTTTTTTGGAACGGGTCTTACAATTCTCCCCACTTGTCTTGCAATTTCTTGCTGAGTTGGACACACTAGACAAGTAATCCTAACATCTCATCCATAAAAAGTCACTTCTTTTACCTCTGAGATCCATGCATAAGTTACATTTTTTTCAAGGTTACACAAGAGATAGAAGTAGGGTGTTATAAATTTTAAAGAAGTGAAAGTATATTGCTATTTCTTGCATTTAGTGTTTTTATGTAAATGCAAGAATTAACATTATACTTTTATTGGCTTTTGGAATGTACTATGTTTTAGTTAAGAGACACACCTTTGTCTTTTCTTGTGAAGTCATGTTTATTGGGATTTGATTGGTCTTATTTCTTCTTCTCTTTTATCACTTTCTCCTTTACAAATCTATAACAAGTCAGAAGAATGACAGTTGTAGTTTTTTACTGGACCATAAAGGGCAACGAAAGACATACATTGGCTCGGCCATAACTGTTACTCAACAATGTCTTGTCCATGTTGGTCCCGACCCAAATAGACCAGAAATCTCGATCCCTTTATACACCTCTAATAATCCTAAGTGTGTTAAATGCACAATGTGCTTGAACACATAGAAAATGAATTTAGGCAGTCATGAATCATCTTTATTAGCCTTAAAATTGGTATAATTTAGGATAAAAGTTTTTTTTCCTGTTATGTACCCTCTAAATCCAAAGTTACATTGTATAATTTAAGGTTTTTTTTAACAAGGGTTGAATTAATTATAGTGTATGTGAGAGAAGAAGAAATGGATATAAAGCCTACAATTGATTCTCACGGACAAGAAACATTACGTGTCTGTGTGTGTATGAAACTATGAATGATATGGGTTATATTGTTGCTAAAGGGTAAAACAGGTAAAATTAATAAGCGTTCAAAGTAACCATAGTTCCACCAATTATTTATAAAAATTACGAAAAATAAAAAAATATGTTTTTGGGTCAACTTGAACTGTTTTACCTGGCCGTAAAAGTTTAAATTGAGTTTATTTCTATCTAAAAAGAACATGCTGCAATGGTGTCCCCTATTCTTTTTTTAATTAATTAATGGCCCCTATAACTGTTGCAATAAATTTAAATAAGGGTAAATTGTAAAAAAATCATTAAGTTTACAAAAAATCTCTATTTTAACATTGTATTTATTTTTTTTGGCAATTAAGTCACTAAGTTTTCTAAATTGTTGCAAATTTGACCATTCGACCGGTCAACTTGCTTGCCAACTGATGTGACATGGTGACTTGCCAATATTTGATGATATGTTACTAACGCAACATGATCATCTTTTCTATTCTATCTAAATATTTTTTTTTATTTTACTTATTTGACTATGAAGATAAATAATAACCTAATTTACAAATTCATCCATACATAAGCCATAATTACCACTTTTATTAAATATATATTTTATACTTTTAACATAATTATTAGTATATACTCCCTCCGTCCCTTTTTTATTTTCCACTTTTGACTTTTAAAAGTCTTTTTTTTTTCAACTTTGACTTTAAATATTTTTGTTTGTGTTATATGATACTTGATGAAAATTATACCAATGGAAAAACGTTTAAAACACAATCCATCCATATATTATGCATAAAGTATTATATAACAAAACAAAAAAAATATTTACGGTCAAAGTTGAAAAAGAAAAACTTTTAAAAGTCAAAAGTGGACAATAAAAAAGGGACGGAGGGAGTATATAGTAACCGTATATCGTCTTACTTTCAAATTAACTTTTAAAAGCATGATTTGAATTATTTTTTATAATTATCGATATAGGGTATATACAATCACCGTATATGATATTACTTTCAAATCATTGTATTTATAATTTTTGTTTTAAATTATATTTTTCAAAAAAGTTATGGTCATGACAGCGTCATGTCAGCACCACATCATTATGGACTGATAGGTCGTTATTTCACATCAATTGTGACCCAGATTGACCAATCAAATGGTCAAAATTGCAACAAATTAGAAAATTTAGTGACTTAATTGCCAAAAAAATAAACACAGTGTCAAAATAGAGATTTTCTGTAAACTTAGTGATTCTTTTTACAATTTACCCTTTAAATAAACATTTCCAACTATTCAAATCTACATATAATACATAATTTATACATAATTTTTATGCGATATTAGGGTACTAATAGCTGCACTTTGGTCTAAAAGTGAGATAAATGGTACTTTTTCTTATTAAGAGGAAACTCGATTTTTCCTAGTAGTGCTATAACTCTAATGGATACATTATTAGAATACAAAATGTGTGCTTTATAAGATATTTAGCTAAAATCTCTAATCATCCGTTGATATGTTTTGCAATGAATTTAGAACATCAATAAGGTCAAAAGTATATCATGAAATCTTGGTCATCTTCAATCGGTTCTATTTTTAAATAAGGCTTATTTTGTCCCATGAAAAAACATGGATTTCTAAACCCTTTTTGGTGGTGGTGAGAAAGCGTCAATCACGATCAAGGCTGGCCACGAGATTTCGGAAACCATGTACAATTCAGTAAAAATAGGCCATATAATTTGAAAATTCTAAAAACATTAGCAATACAATTCTAATTTTCCATTCGTCTCCTAATATACTTATAGCACAAAATTTAATTTAAAGTAAAAATATGATATAATTATAACTCAAAAATTCCCTATATCACAAAAATTTCTTGAAGCAAGCACCTCTATAAAATTCCTGAAGCAACCACCTCTATAAATCTGTAAATATCAGAAATGATATTACCATTTACATCTAAATGAAATTAGAATTCAGAAATAAACAGAACGACTGAAATGTATAATACCTCTAATTTTTGAACTATATAACATCTCTAGAATCAGACACACTGAAGCATATCACCTCAGCTCTAAAAATCTTAAAAAAAAAAAAAACCGAACTTGATATAAGACACTTTCTCTAAAAGACTAAAACTGAAATTTTGTAAAAATCAGACGGAAGGTATGATACCTCGAGAACTCGTCTGAAAAATTCATACTGAAGGAATGATTTTCTGCCTCACACACGCTTATGGGCTATGGCAGCTTCCCTCATTTTTTAAGTAAGCTAAATATTTTCTGGGCTAGGCTAATAGAAAAGCTATAAAAAGTTTGGGCCCCAACATGAGGATGGCCCTGTTCCTTAGAGGTGCACAAAACCTTAACCGTTTTTCTATAAAAACCCGAACCGGTTTTCATATTAACCGGTTTTGCCTCAACCGGTTTTCGACTCACAATACCGACCTTTTAGTACCCGACTCACAATACCGACCTTTTAGTACCGGTTCTCCCCTCAAACGAAACCCAGTTTTTTATCGGTTACCGAAAACCGGTATTTTGGACTGTTTTAAACTGGTTCTCCCTTCAAGCGTAAAACTCACACACATATACAACAGGAGGGTGAATGTTTGTAGTGGTGAAATGGAAAGAATTTCCTTCAGGCATTTCATGGAAACAGTTGGTATGCATGTTTTTGCTGCTAATTATATCCTGTTCCCCACTTGTTCAATTGCAAGACGCGTATATGGAGATGAAATGGAAAGAAGTTCACTGATACATAAGATCAATGAGAAATCATTAATTTTATGTGCATGCTCTGATTTTGTTACCTGTCGGTAGCCATTGTTGCTTGGTTTCTGTTGTTTTGAAGCGGTTTTTTACACAGTTGCTATCTTGCCTTGAATTCCTATATATTCTACTACAACAGGTTCACATAACAATAGATTCCTGTTCTACCTTTTCTAAAGTAACAGACAAGAAATTATAGGGAACATCACCACCCACTCGTAGGATGCAAGAATAAAAACTAATGGATTATTCCACTGACGTGTCCATTCAAAGCAAGAATCTTCAAGAAAAAAAAAATTTATAGGTTAACCGAAAACCGTTTTCTTTTAACCGAAATATTTACCTCTAAAAAACCACAAAAACCGATTTAGAGACAACCAAAACCGAACCTGACCGATTTTTTCAAAAACCGGGTTTTGTGCACCTCTGGTTCCTATGCACACTTCGAGCCTCTAAAAGACCGGCCAATGTTTTTTTTTTTTTTTTTTCTGCAGCCAATGAAGTTCGCCGGATGATGAGACAAAGTGGAGTTACAGCTATAGCGACTAGAAATGAACATACATATAGCTAGGGTTTTCTCTCATCTTGTAGCTTGGTTTGAGTGTTGTTCAAGCTTTAGTATTGTTTCGAACTTGGGTTCTGTTCTTGTCAAATTGTAAGTCTGAGAGAGTTTGGTGATTTATATTAATATGGCAGAAGACGAGGATTCGGAAAATGGTTTTTCTAATTTGAACCGTAATTCGAGCTCAAGAGCGTGCATCGGCTGTATGTCTAGTAGAAGGAGCAGGGGAAAGAAAGTGATTGCTGTCCGTGGGACGGTGTCAAATATGTTGGGGAAGGACTACGCGTCTTCTTCCAACAACCGAACAAGGGTTCAGGAATTGCTGTCCGCTGCTTTCGAGAAGGTTCAGGTTAGTGAACGTCCATGATGATAACTTTTAAATGGTTGATTCCATCTGGTGTGTGTTTTGTGGTCATCTATCTTCATCACTTAATTAATTTTCATATTGTCTTTAGGCATGGAATGCAACGCCAGATGTATCTGATGTTAGGATCGAGACACACACACGACACTAATCACACGCACTCAGCTCTCACACTTAAGAACACAAAGATGAACACGAGGGATTTAACGTGGTTCGGTCTAATCTGACCTACGTCCACCAGGTAACTAGGAGTATATATTTAACTACATTGTTGAGGTTGTGAAGTACATAAATCTCTTCAACTGAAGCTCTATTTATACATATGAGAAGGTAGTGTGAATTGTGAAATGTGAAATCAAACTTCACCAATATTGGACTCACCAACCTTGGACTCACCAACCATTGACTTCACCAACTTCACATTCACCAACTTTGACAAACCACAAGAGTGGCTTCACACTCAACAATCTCCCACTTGAAGCCACGGAACAATCTTCACCTGTGCTTCAACTGTGCATCTGTATTTCCTTAAACTCCTTCTTAGTTACCCCAGCCTTCTCATCAGTTAACCTAAAAGGCCCGTTAAAACTCCCATGAGTTTCAACATGTTCGTCATGACTTAAACTGCCCTTGACCCGTTCTATGTCCCTATCGGCTCCCACTGAAAACGAACTACTGAATCCTGGAACAACCTGAGAACAAACAACAACACTCTTCATATTTAGCAAGTTATCAAAACCGGAGAGACTTTTACAGCTGAAAACTGGTTCTAAATCCACTGTCATCCTGGACCTATGATCGAAACACGACCTATGCTCCCACTGTTGCAAAACCCTGCAACTGAAACAATACTCTATGCTCTCATTGCCACAATATCCTTCGACTGATTTTTCTGAACCTTTCCATGATCGTTCAACCTGAATCTTCCCTTGTAGCTCTAGGCTTCCTACTTGCAAAAGGTCACCCTCTTCTGCCCATGAGATTCTGTGAACCGGACTTTGTTTCTCTTCTGAACTGGGACGGTCACTCCCTCAGACGGTAATTCGACCATATACAGCGAACATTCATCGTTCACAAGTCTTACATTTCCAAAGTCTCCAACTTTCAGATTCTGCAGTGCTTCACTGCTGTGGGTAGCATGAAATGAAGCACCAGAATTCTTGACCCAAGAGTCTTCACTGCCTTCCACTGAGTCCCAATGCATCAAACCCAGACACATTCTCAGAAGCAGAATTTCCTCTATTTGGACATCGACTCTAAAGAATGTCCACACCTCAACGTCATGAATAACACCGAACTTTCTGATCCCATGATTACACCTAAGTCTGCTGACTTTCTAATCACTGCTGGATCTACCGAAAATGGATTTTCTCTTAATTATTTGATCTGTTCATCCCATGATCTGTTCTTGAACCCCTAAAACTCTGATCATCGCTAGATTTGTCTGAACGTCTGATCTTCTGTAATTCTCTAATTTTCTCCCTTTACAGCGAACATTCATCGTTCATAAGTCTTACATTTCCAAAGTCTCCAACTTTCAGATTCTGCAGTGCTTCACTGCTGTGGGTAGCATGAAATGAAGCACCAGAATTCTTGACCCAAGAGTCTTCACTGCCTTCCACTGAGTCCCAATGCATCAAACCCAGACACATTCTCAGAAGCAGAATTTCCTCTATTTGGACATCGACTCTAAAGAATGTCCACACCTCAACGTCATGAATAACACCGAACTTTCTGATCCCATGATTACACCTAAGTCTGCTGACTTTCTAATCACTGCTGGATCTAACGAAAACGGATTTTCTCTTAATTATTTGATCTGTTCATCCCATGATCTGTTCTTGAACCCCTAAAACTCTGATCATCGCTAGATTTGTCTGAACGTCTGATCTTCTGTAATTCTCTAATTTTCTCCTTTTACCAATACCACATCTTGAACTTTCTGACACATAATGCCTCAATCTGCATCTTCCACCAACTTTTCAGTCTTCACTAAACGAAGCCTTGTCTGAACTTAACGATTGTTCTTCTGAATTCTGTTAAATAATCAACCTATTTAAACTACAGTGGAATACCGAACTGAGAATCAGAAACTGAAATTTTAAACCGAATCGATAAAACCCGACAAACGCTGTTGGCACTGGTTTTCGATTTCTTTAAATTTCTTCTGAGTTCAACTGTTCTTCACCGATTAAATAGAATTTTGATTCAACAGTTCTTGGCTCATTATTTGCAAAATATAATCCCCACCCAAATTATTTTCGGGCTAAACTGCCCAAAAACAAATGTTGGAGTGACTGTTTTGCGACTTTGACAAAGTTAAGGGACCAAACTGCAATTTTTCTGAAGTTCAGGGACCAAACTGCAATTTTCCTGAAGTTCGGGGACCAAACTACAATTTTCTGAAAGTTTAGGGACTAAATTGCACTTTTCCTAAAGTTTAGGGACTTGTTTGAAACTTTTTGAAGTATAGGGGCTATTTTGAAGTTTTTCTGAAAAATAGGGACCAACCTGAAATTTTTTGGAAATACAGGGACCAAAAGGTAACTTTTCGAAACTTTAGGGACCAAATTGTAGTTTTCTGAAACCTGCTACAGTGTTGCTACAGTGAACTGCTACAGTGTCGTCTTTTCCGGCGAATTGGTTTTTCCGGCAACTATTCCGGTGAACCTTTGACCGGACTTTTGGAGGTCTTCCAGTGGTCGAAAAATTCCGAAAAATATATATTCGGAATCGTCAGAACGAGACCTTTCCAATGGTGATCTCGAAAAACGATTTTGTGACAAAATATTTTTGACCAAAAAAACCGAGGGTGTTTAGAAAGTTGCCCCGGGAGCTTAACAAAGCTCTGATACCACTTGTTAGGATCGAGACACACAAACGACACTAATCACACGCACTCAGCTCTCACACTTAAGAACACAAAGATGAACACGAGGGATTTAACGTGGTACGGTCTAATCTGACCTACGTCCACCAGGTAACTAGGAGTATATATTTAACTACATTGTTGAGGTTGTGAGATACATAAATCTCTTCAACTGAAGCTCTATTTATACATATGAGAAGGTAGTGTGAATTGTGAAATGTGAAATCAAACTTCACCAATCTTGGACTCACCAACCATTGACTTCACCAACTTCACATTCACCAACTTTGACAAACCACAAGAGTGGCTTCACACTCAACATCTGAGCCAAGAAGTGAAGATGTTATGGCTATGGTAACATTAACTTGTTCTTTGTGTATCTTATGGCTTTTTATTCTATAGGTTTTAATTATGGATCACCATGAATATTCGAATATTGGTAGTGGTGAGTTTTTTGTCATCTAACATATTCTTGTGGGTATGAATCCTTTGTGACAGATTGATAATGATCTACAGGAGGGTGATACCTCAATTATGGGTGGTAATAGGTAAGAGGCTGTAATTAATTCGTAGTATATTAGAATTTATTTTTCCCACTCTAAAATCATGTTTTATCAATGTCGTGAAAAGTTGTTTGTGATTTTCTTTTAGGAGCTATGCTAGTGTTGTTGCTAATTGTGAAACTCATCCTCCATCCGGCCCCGAAACTTCCTCTGAACTGACGACTCAAGAAGATGAGGAAGACAACTGGGAGAAAGCAGTTAAAATTGAGTCACGTAAGCAAAAACTTGACCAGCCTTCAGAATCCACAGCAAAAAACCAATATCTTCCTGGTAAGTATATATGGATCAGTGTAGCTAGCTTTGGGACACATTAAGTGGGTAGGTTTAGGTTCTGTACTGGGCTAACTAAACCAAACCAGTTGCGCGTAATTTTTTATATAATTTTTTCCCTGTTTGTGTGTTGGTAAAGGGGATGATTATCAGAACCAAAGGAGTACTATAAACCAGCACTTCGTTTCAATGACAATGAGTGCCTTGCACTGGAAGGTAATTATTTTTTCCGTATAGATTTAGGGTTTTGTTATGTTCTTTCATTAATATGAGCTTTCATTAGTGATTCTGTATTAAACAATAAGTTTATGTATTTTTATGCAGGGAAGTATGTTCGCCGGAAAGGCTAAAGAAGATAGAATGACTAGCCTTTTTATGTTTGATAAAATGTTTGTCACTGTTTAATAGAGGTGGCAACACAGCCAACCTGTTTATATATATATATATATATATATATATATATATATATATATATATATATATATATATATATATATATATATATATATATATATATATATATATATATATATATATATATATATATATATATATATATATATATATATATATATATATATATATATATATATATATATATATATATGGGTGGGTTCAACATAGAACCATTTTTATGCATAGAACCATAGAACCATCTTCTTGACCGTTAGATCAAATTAGGATGATAAGGGTATGATGATAAATTGCACTTATATGTTCATTGATAAACATATACGTATGTTCATTGATGAACATACCTATATGTTCATTGATGAACATATACGTATGTTCATTGATGAACGTACGTATATGTTCATTGATGAACATATACGCATGTTCATTGATGAACATATATGTATGTTCACCAATGAACGTTGTGTTCAAAATCTCAGAAAATAGTATTGTTTAGAAATTAGTCATGTTCATAAGTGAACATTGCAAAATATTGTTCATGTTCACACATGTTCAGTACTGAACATGTATGAATCTTCATATATCTAACACAAAAACTCAAGTGTTCCTTACTAAACATGGATTAACATTTATAAACATTTATAAAAACTAAGAAATTACAGTCATGTTCATACATGTCTCGATCGCTCTCTTTCTCAAACACAAAAACTCTGTCTCGATCTCTCTCTTTCTCTCTTTTGTACTCGATATCAACTGTTCAGTAGTGAACATGAATGAACATTTATAAAACTAAGAAATTACAGTCATATTCATACATGTTCATAATGGAACCTGAAATGTTCATTACTGAACATAGATAAACATCGATTGTTCTCTGTCTCTCTGTCCTTCTGCATCGATCTCTCTTTCTCTTTCGTTCTCAACTGCTTCCATCTTCTCTTTTTCTGTCCCTCTCTCAGCTCTTCCTTGATCCTCTGCCTCGATCTCTCTTGCTTTCTCTCTTCCGTTCTCGATCTCTCTCTCTTTTTCTCTCTTAGCAGAACTCCGATAAATCAGATCTCCACTATTGCCGGCGAATCTGATAAGATCGATTGTAGTAAGGTGGTTGTGACAGCCATTGGCGATGGTGGTGAGCTCGTGAGCTCGTGATTCTACCCTGGTTCATGGCGGCAGTGGAGAGATTCGATCAGAGGATTGCATGAGTTTTTCGATTCTGAGAGCTTGAAATGGTTTGGTCGAATAGATTTTCAGCAGATTCCGTCACAGAGAGATTTACGTAAAGGGTGAAGATGAGAACAAGATCCAAGGCGTGAAGAAAATATCTAGGGCTGATTTTTCCTATGCCCTTATGAGTTGTGATTCCATGTATAATGTCTAGGATTGTATTGGTGCACCCTTTTAATCTAAGCCACTCATATAATGATCGTAGGGTTAAAAGAGTGGTTCTATGGTTCTATGCATAAAAAGGGGTTCTATGTTGATCCTCTCCCTATATATATATATATATATATATATATATATATATATATATATATATATATATATATATATATATATATATATATATATATATATATATATCTATATATATATATATATATATATTGATATTGATATTGATATTGAATGCAGGAATAGAGAAACTAAAAATAATATGAAAATCGATTTACGTGAACAGTGTTCGACGAAGGGAATGAGGATATTAAAGCTTCACCTTATATTTGGTGTATATCAACGCTGTAAGTATCTATTTCATCATATAATATAGTATATACGAACTTTCTGTTAAGTTTTGTGGAGCCATGTGACAAGAAGATTAAAGTTCAAGGGTAAATATTGTAAATTAGTTTACAATTCAATTTGCAATTGAATTGTTATGTCTTGTGCAGTGTGTTTGGTGAAAAAGCAAATGGCCTACCACATGTGAACAAAAGAAGAAAAAGGAACGTTATACGGCTCTAAAATCCTATAAATAGGATTGTTTTCTTCCTTTGTTGATCGCACCAACAATTGTAATTGTAATTTTCATAGAGTGAATATAAGAAAACTCAGTTACAGCCAGTGGATGTAGGATTGACACCAAATCCGAACCACGTAAAATCTTTGTGTTATCTTTTGCTTTATTTTCTGCTTTCGTGTGTGTGTGTGATAGTGTTTCTGCTGCGTGTACCCGATCTGATTCCTAACAACTGGTATCAGAGCTTCGGGTTTTGGAGGAGGTCTCGGTTTTAGAAATTAGAGTATGCTCTGTGGTTGCAGTTTTGTCTAATCTTCCACATCAGAAACTAATTTCTATTAATCGTATTAAAGGTGTCTTGGTACTTTGAAGGGTACTGTTCTGTCACACAAAAGTACTATAAAAGATTTGTCTCTTGTTTCTCGTAATGGCTGAAGACAAGGTTGTAATCGAGAAGTTCAACGGTTCTGACTTTAGCTGGTGGAAAATGTAATTAGAAGTATTGCTATGTCAGAAAGATTTGGACGTGGTACTTGGAGACAAACCGGAGAGAATGGAAAAAGCTGCTGAAGATGCATGGAACTCAAAGGACAAGAAAGCTAAGGCGGTTATTACGTTGTCGTTGGAAAGAAGCGTTGCTTTCAACATCATGAAGGAAACCACAGCGCGTTATATGATGGATGCTCTGACGAACATGTATGAGAAACTGTCGGCGGTAACAAGGTGTTCTTGATGAGGGAGCTGTTCACTACAAGGATGAATGAGGAAGGCTCAGTTACGGTTCACATTAACAATCTAAATTCAATTCTGTCCAGATTGTCATATGTGGGAATTAAATTTGATAACGAGACTCAAGCTTCACTGCTACTAGCTTCACTACCTGATAGCTGGTCTGGAACAGTAACCGCTGTTACAAGTTCAGTGGGGACCAGTGGTATGACTTTTGAAGGGGTTAGAGATTTGGTTCTTGGCGAGGATGTCAGACACAAGAATCAAGGTGGATCTTCTTCTTCTGAGTTATTAAATATCGGAAAAGGTAGAGGGAATAGCATAAACGATGGGAGCAGGGGAGTCGGGGAAGAAGTTCCTCTAAAACTTGGAAGAATGTGAAGTGCTGGAACTGCCAAGAGGTGGGACATGTTAAGAGTCAATTTCCAAAGAAAGAATTAAATAGTGTTGGTGCTGAGAATGTTTATCAGGAAGATGCATTGATACTCAGTATGGAAAACTGTGTAGACTCTTGGGTCATGGATTAAGGGGCTTTGTTTCACGCCATGGACAACGGAGAAACGATGGTGAATCTAAAAGAAGGAGATTTTGGGAAGGTACGGTTAGCAAATGACGAGATGCTTCAAGTAACGGGCATGGGAGATATTGATCTGGTTACTTTATTGGGAACTACATGGAACCTGAAGAATGTCAGGGTGATTCCGGAGCTGAAGAAGAAATTGATTTCTGTTGGTCAGCTGGATAAACAAGGACTGGAAGTAAGGTTTGGTGGTGGTAAATGGAGGGTGGTCAATGGTAATTCGGTGATTGCTCAAGGTAAGAAGCGTGGGTCATTGTATATGGTTGAGGTACCTGCTGAGGGAAGTATGACCGTCCCCGTTAAGCATGACAAAATTTGGTTCGCTAAATCTAGTGCTAAGAGAGTTCATTTTGCAAACATGAATTCTGGAGCCAAGGGGATGTTAGCTGAACGAGTCGGAAAGTCTAAACCATTCAGGGGATTTTGTGACAGTGGGAGCACGAGGTGTGTTCCGGCTATAGTTACAAAAAGCCGTTGGGTTTTGAAGACTAAGACTGAAAAATTCTCTCCTGTTGGAAGTTTGCAAAGTTTGGAGAGTGTTAGTGGTCCTCGGTGTATCTCTAGAGCTGGTGGAGTGTCCAAACCGGTTGAGACAGAGGATGAGTCGGTGGTGGGATTAGCCACGGCTGAGTTGGAGCTAGTGGGAGCTTCAACTAGCCCTTCTAGTACTTGAAGATGAGGGGCGGCCGCAACTAAGGAAATTTGATTGAGTCTAGCTTGTTCTTAGGAACTGGAAGCTCGGAAGACTGATTTGGTTGAAGATTACTAGAGTTACTGTATTGTTCATGTCTCCAAGTGGGAGATTGTTAAGTTTTGTGGAGCCATGTGACAAGAAGATTAAAGTTCAAGGGTAAATATTGTAAATTAGTTTACAATTCAATTTGCAATTGAATTGTTATGTCTTGTGCAGTGTGTTTGGTGAAAAAGCAAATGGCCTACCACATGTGAACGAAAGAAGAAAAAGGAACGTTATACGGCTCTAAAATCCTATAAATAGGATTGTTTTCTTCCTTTGTTGATCGCACCAACAATTGTAATTGTAATCTTCATAGAGTAAATATAAGAAAACTCAGTTGCAGCCCGTGGATGTAGGATTGACACCAAATCCGAACCACGTAAAATCCTTGTGTTATCTTTTGCTTTATTTTCTGCTTTCGTGTGTGTGTGATAGTGTTTCCGCTGCGTGTACCCGATCCGATTCCTAACACTTTTGGTGTCTGATTGTCTTTTATACGCTGTAATCTACAGCTCTATGGAAGCTCCGTGTCATCACCGGATATGGGGGTCATGGAACTGAGGCGTCAAAGCTGAAACAGTCGGTATGAAATTATCCCTTTTTATTGTAGATAACTGTTTCAAGGATCAATCATCTTAGGGGTGGGTTGGGTATATGTATGTTTCTATGTAGCTTAAGACGTTGGATGCTGGATGTTTGTTTTAGGTTGTTGATCTCTTAGTAAAGGAAAAAATTGACTGGAAGGAAGAAAACAGAGGTTGTCTCCTAATCACATTCGATGGCTGGAGGACCAAGTTGGACTTTGTGGAATATGGTATATATTATATATCAATTAATCCTTTTTCGTGGGTTGCTTTTTTGGACCATTTGACATCTGAATGTGGTCTAAGAATGAAACAAATATGAGGATTTACAGTCCTTGATATCATTGGTTAATGTTAGATTAACCAATAATCAACGGGGTGTCTGAGATTTTCCTTTTTGAAAGAACATGAGATTATAGTTTATACAAGTGTTTGTTAGTTTATGTGGTATTAATACTTAGTTTAACAAAAAGTATTTTACTAAGATATAGAACCTTAAATAGCGATAACATTAAGAAAAAGAGATAATCAAGAAAATGATGAATCTCTTAAGTATATTAAACATTTTGCACATTTTTAGACTAAAAGCCAAAATGATCATCACAATGAACTTCAAAATTTTAAATTTATCTCACAAATTTGAAATTGTTCTTATAAGTTGCATGATTGTACTTACAATTTCAAAATAGCATTAAAGTGGGTTTTGATGTGTTAGCAAAGTTATAACATATTGTATATTTTTTAGACGAATCTCTTTATGTTTTTTTATGGCGGAATATGATTTTGCAGCTTATAAGTTTTTTGCTCTCAAAAAATATTTCAAAATTGATTATGTTTCGAATAAGGTGGTTATTTCAGCTCTTTTTCTATGATTAATGGTCAAAATTTTAATGTAATTAAGAAATATGGTCACTTTCCACAATGCATTGTTAGAATGGTTGAATGATGTGCATTGCTTAGTTGACATTCAATCTATTAAACTTCGCCATAGTGGATGCCACATTGGCATTGAATTGCCATTGAACTACTCAATGAAAAAACAAAACATTTTAATTTTAAAAATATGTTCATAACATTGAAAGTTAATGGTGTCACACCCCCAAAAATCAGATATGGGGACGGTTAATAATTCCTTACAAACTATGCCATCTTACACTTACATTGGATGTTTTGACTAACTACTAAACCAAATTTATTACATAAACACATAAACCAAAATCTTCTGAAGGCCTTTCCACATTGTTGTTTCCTTAATGCATTTCCTTAGGTAAATCCTAGGTTAAAGCTGGTTAGCTCAATGTTGAATACTGTAATCATCATATTCCATTCATAAATTCTGCAAGTCTAAGAGAGTATATGATTTGTATTAATATGACAGAAGAGGACTGTGAAGGTAGTTTTTCTAATTCCCCATATGCTTCAAGGTCAAATGCGAGTTCTGCTTCGAGCTCAAATGGGAGCAGTGGCAACAAGTCTAGTCAAAGGAGCAGGAGAAAGAAAGTGATTTATGTGAGTGGGTCGGTGTCAAATATAAAAGGGAAGGAAGACCACTCTTCTTCCAACAACAAAATAGAGGTTCAGGAATTCAATAATGCTATTAAGAAGGTTGAGGTTAGTGATGTGAACCTCCACTTTTGACATTCATATGATACAACTTTGTTTGAAAGCTGGCAAGCAAAGTAGACACCTAGTATATTAAATGATTAATTTTCATATTGTCGTCAGGCATGGAAAGTAATGTCTGACTTAATTGAGCCCTCAAACACAAGTGACTTAACAGAGCCCTCAAACTCAAGTAAAGGTGATATGGCTATGGTAAGTAACTTGTGTTGGAACTCAAATGTTCTTTTATTCAATACTCAAACTGAAATACAAGAAAAGAACAACTCTCGCTAACTATCTAAACACTCTCTTCTATGTTTTTGTGGTGCATTACAATGGATGTTAGAACATCTATTTATAGTGATGGTAGTGTGCCTAATTTCTACAATAGCTGCAACCTAAAAATGAGTTCATATGAGAAATTCAACAAAGTTAGGTGTGGTTGGTGGTGTAGGTGTGGTTGGTGGTGGCTGCAAGTTTGTGTTTACATTATGTGTTTACATTCACATTCTCCCCCTTAAACCAAACTTGGCTCGAGATTCGTTACACCGATCATGTTGAGCATTTCATGCCATCCCCGACTACAGAATAATCGGCAAGTGCTTTGTCTTTATCTTTCTCGAGTTTCAATTTTGCATCCTTGGAACAAGTTGTTGGAATGCAATCTCTCACACTGAACTCCCCCGAAATCCTTTTAGCATAAGCCGTTTTCTTTAGAGACACGTCTTCCATTTTCTGCATCACCTTACGAAAATCGATACCTCGATTTTTGGGACTACGTTGGAGAAAACTGGCAGCTGATTTTTCGGTCCAAGTCCATCTTTTTCGCTTACCAAAGAACCCTTCTCGTCTTATCCGTGGCTTCCTTTTCCGTGCGTCGAAAAACTGGTGTCCTTTTTCACATTTTTCAACTTCAACATAAAATTCTTCCTCACTCGGATCATCTAATTTCTTTAGATGTGAACCTAGAATTTTATCATGCTCCAAATAACCATTAACTTTCATGGTATAATAATTGGCATACGGACGTCGTTGATGCCACAACCAACCTGGATCATCTTGGGATGATAAAAGACACATTTTTTGTCTCGTCTTTAAAAGTGTCTTATAGAGTCGGTTACGGGTTCTTTTTACTTTAAAAAGTAAAGTATTACTATTGTCAAATACCCGTAAAATATCACCATCCATGTCGACTCGATTCCCGTCTTCGGTTAGTTGTCCAAGACTTATAATATTCTTTTTAAGTCTAGGAATGTAATCTACCTCGTTAAGTAGTCTTTGATCTCCGTTTCCGTAATCAAACAAGATCGTACCTTTTCCTTTGATGTCGATCTTTGACCCGTCTCCGAACCGTGTATAACCCGTCACGTTCTCGTCTAACTCATGGAACTTTGAACGATCTCCGGTCATATGATTGCTCTCACCGTTGTCAAGGTACCATTCCTCGGAATCAACTTGACTTTCTTCGGATGCAGGGATATCAACGTCGTTCTTCTCTTTTAGCGGCACCATACCTTGTGTATTTTCTTGCGAGATCGCCATCATTAAAATGGGCTGTTCATCTTCATTGGTTTGGGTGAGGTTCACCTCCTCACCTCGTTTCTTGTTTGGACACTCTGATGCATAATGACCATATTCCTCGCAAGTAAAACATTTTATTTTACTTTTGTCCTTTCGAGGACGATTGTAGTCATTCCGGTTTGCATCATACTTATGACCATCTCCTCGGCCATGCCCACGACCTCGACCGCGTCCTTGGCCATGGTTTCCACTTTCCCTTGAAGTGTTTGACGAGTCTCCCTCATCGGTTTGCTTAGATTGAGAAGCCCACTTGGCATGTGTAAGCAATAGAGAAGGTCCTTCTTCCCGTTCTTCATACCCTCGAAGTCGCTCTTCGTGGGTCTTGAGACGGCCTACAACTTCTTCAACCGTCATGTTTTTCATGTCTCCAAATTGCTCGATAGATGTTACGATTTGTATAAATCGCATTGGGACGGCTCGAAGAAACTTCTTCACCACCGTATTCTCCTCGATCTTTTCACCGAGAGATCGAATACCGGTCACAATAGTGTTCAATCTCATGGCGAAATCATCTATCGACTCACCATTGTTCATTCGGATCACCTCGAATTTACTTCTCAACGTTGGTACTTTAGCCTCCTTTAACCGATCAGCTCCCATATGCATCATCTTAAGCGTTTCCCATGCTTCTTTAGCCGTGTCCTTCTCGGCCAACATAAGAAGTACGTCCTCTGGAATCGCTTGGTAAATGGCCGCAAGCGCCATCCTATGTGTTCGTTCATCTACTCTTGCATTTTGAATTGCATCCCACACTCCTTGTGCTTGCAAATTCACTCGCATTTTTATAGCCCAAACTGCGTAGTTTGTTTTCGTAAGCAACAGATAGTGTAACGTAACACTACTATCCCTCTCGGTCCTTTGAACACTTTCAATTTCGGGTTGAGAAAACGACGAGCTTGGTGTGGACATTCTTGGCGTGTACGAAAATTACGTGTAATTTATAAAAATTACGTGTAATTTATGAAAATTACAAGGATTAAAATGTAATTTTCAGAAGTTCAGGGGCTTGTTTGAAACTTTTTAAAGTATAGGGGCTATTCTGAAGTTTTTCTGAAAAATAGGGACCAACCTGAAATTTTTCGGAAATACAGGGACCAAAATGTAACTTTTCGAAACTTCAGGGACCAAATTGCAGATTTCTGAAACTTGCTACAGTGTTGATACAGTGAACCGCTACAGCTACAGTGTCGTCTTCTCCGGTCGTCTTCTCCGGCGAGATCTCCGGCGAACTGGTTTTTCCGGCAACTATTCCGGCGAACCTTTGACCGGACTTTTGGAGGTCTTCCGGTGGTCGAAAAATTCTGAAAAATATATATTCGGAATCTTGAGAACGAGACCTTTCCAATGGTGCTCTCGAAAATCGATTTTGAGACAGAAACGTTTTGACCAAAAAACCCGAGGGTGTTTAGAAAGTTGCCCGGGGAGCTTAACCAAGCTCTGATACCACTTGTTGGAAGTCAAATGTTGTTTTATTCAATACTCAAACTGAAATACAAGAAAAGAACAACACTCGGTAACTATCTAAACACTCTCTTCTATGATTTTGTGGTGCATTACAATGGATGTTAGAACATCTATTTATAGTGATGGTAGTGTGCCTAATTTCTACAATAGCTGCAACCTAAAAATGAGTTCATATGAGAAATTCAACAAAGTTAGGTGTAGTTGGTGGTGTAGGTGTGGTTGGTGGTGGCTGCAAGTTTGTGTTTACACTATGTGTTTACATTCACAACTTGTTCCTTGTGTATCTTATGGCTTTTTTATTCTATAGGTTTTAAATATGGATCATGATGAATTTTTTGTTGGAAGCTCTGTCACTCTCTACTATCGTTTCTGTACACAAAAGAGAAAAAAAAGAGAGAAAATAAAGAACCCACTGTTGGGTTTGTATCCCACGAAGAGAAGAACAAAACAATAGTATTTTCTGGGTGAATTTTTCTCTTAATTCAACAGCAACAAAGTAAGCAATAAATAGTCAAATACACCCTAAAAAGTTGGAACTTCTACCCACTAACAGACTATGCCAAACGTGGCTTTTTACTAGTTCAAATACTTAAAAAAAAGACTAAACTACCCCTAAAACAAAACATGGTTCTAAACAAACCGATTAACCCAACATTTTTTGGATATTGGTAGTGGTAAGTTTTTAGTCATCTAACATATGCTTGTTCCTTTGAGCTACAGCTAGAGCAAAAACTTGACTATCCTTCGCCAACAAAGCAACATATTCCTGGTTAGTAAATGTGGATCCGGATACTTAGTGATCCACATGAAGTGGTTAGGTTTAGGTTCAGTGGCTAACCGTACCAAACTTTTTATATGTGTGTGTTGGTAAAGGGAACGATTGTCAGACCCAAAGGATTACTGCAAGCCAGTACATACCGGGATTCAGCCAAAGCCTTAAGGGAGAATCAATTAATCTTTTCTGTATCGATTTAGGATTTTGTTATTGTTCTTCCATTTAAGATGAGCTTTCATCGCTATTCTATAGTGCAGGTTGGAGTCGCATGTAAAAATGGAAGACAGGACGAGGCAAAAGATTACGAGAATAAGGTAGGTACATGAGAGAAAGAGACGTTAAATGATATTGCATAAATTTTTAATGAGCCAACTAGAAACTTTTGTTGATAATTTTTTATGCAGGCAAGGATGTTCGATAAAATGGCTCAGCATGCAGATGAAAAGGCTGGCCAGGATATATTTGATACAAGGTTTGTCACTGTGTAATGGAATATATACATACATACGTACGTACACACACACATTGATAATGATATTAAATGCAGGAACAAAGGATTTAAAAATCGGGTGAAAATCGATTTACATGGACAGCGTCCGGATCTGGGATTGATAATACTAAAACAGCACCTTATATTTGGTGTATATTGTGGTTGTAAGTATCTCTTTCAGCATTTATACAAGCTTTCGGTTTCTGATTGTCCTTTTTATGCTGTAATCTACAGCTCTATGGCGGCTCCAAGTCATCACCGGATATGGGAGTCACAGAACTGGGCCGTCGGTGGAGAAAGAGCAGGTATGAAATTATCCCTTCTTATTGTAGAAATGTTCATGGACTTAGTAACTGTTTCAAGGATCAATCATCTAATTTATGATTTTGCGTACCTTAAGATGTCGGATGCTTGTTGTAGGTGGTTTGTCTCTTAAAAGAGGAAAAATTGAACTGGCAGGAAGAAGAAGAAAACAGAGGTTCTCTCCTAGTCACATTCGATGGGCAGAAGAGAGAGTTGGGCTTTGTGGAAAGTTGAGCTTCATCTGAATGCTGTATAACAATCTGAAGCAAATGTGGGGCCTTACTGTTCGATTTCCCAACATCCATTGATCCTTGGTTAATATCTGAAATGATGATTAACGAGGAGTTTGAGATTTGCCTTAGAGAGAACTTATGCTTACCTTTTATACATGAATTTGTTAGCTTGTGTGGTACTAAAACATAGTAAAAAGTGTTTGGATTAGATTATGCATTACCAAAACATAGTAAGTTGATAGATTAATAATATATTTTTTTGTTTTCTCTAAAGAATATTATATATATTATTGACTTATATGTTTTTAATATATACAACTTTCTTTAATCACGTACAATAGTATTTTTTACAAAAAAATATATATTTCAATAAATGTTAAAAAATATAAATTTCATAACTCCAATATATATGATAAGATATAGAATATTAAATAGCAATAACATTAAGAAAAAGAGATAATCACAAAAAATGCCAATCTCTTAAATATATTAAATATTTTCAACATTTTCTAGAGTACGATTGTAAGAGCCAAAAATGAAATCGAATTTTACATACGAGATATCAAGAAGTTTTGAAATTATTTTTCATAAAGAAAAATTTATTTTTCTAGGGTTTTTGTCTATGCTTTTTTTTTTTTTTTTTTTTTTAATGTAGGGTGAGGGAGGTAGGGATCTTCTTTACGTTTAGTTTCCAGAGTTTTTGTAAAAGAAAGAAGAGAAATGGAAGGAAAATAAGAAGATAAAAGAAAAGGGAGGGAAAGGAGATCAAATGGAAAATTTGAGTTCCTGAGTTTTAAAAAAGGAAAGGGAAGCAAATAAAGGGAAGCATATTGTAGCATTATAAAATTGCATATTTTTTCCGTTTTTCTCCAAATCTCTCCAATTTGGGAGGAAGATCAGGAGAGACGATCATCCCTTGTCTTCTCTTCCTTTCTCCCCGGTTCCTTCCAAAAAAATTCTCGGAACATGATAAAATCGTATCTTCCTTCCACTTCTCCCAACTTCCTTTCCCTTCCTTCGTTAAATGAAACTCAGGAACTCAGCCTTAAGGTTTTTTTTAGCAGAATATGATTCTGCATCTTATAAAGTACTTTGCAACTAAAAAACAATTTAGCAACTTACCAAGTTTAAGATAAAGTGGCCATTTTGGTGTTTGTCTAATAAATGTTAAAATTTAAATATATTAAGAAATTAGGCACTTTCCATTATGTTCAATGATGTTGATGTTTAAGTAGATATTCAATAGATAAAACTCAGTGGATATTTCATGTTGGAGTTCATTGGATATTTAGTTCAATGACCATTAAAGTATTCAATGGAAAAAATTAAACTTCTTTAAATTTAAAAATGCCTCATTAAATGTAATACCCGGCTATTTAAAAACAAATACACCCCAAAAATTTTTAGTTTTAAACATAGTTTTTAACATACAAAACCATACAGAAAGGTGTATAAGTTATTCTAAACGGGTACAAGTGTATCAAGGAGTATATAACAAAAGTAAACTCCCTCTAAGCCGGGCTGCTACTGACATCATCTACAAGTCCAATGTCCTTAGTCTTGGACCTTATCCTTACCCTTAGCAGGGTCACGTTCACCTGCAGGGACATTTCACACAACACTGTGAGCTATAAAGCTCAATGAGTAATCATATAAACAATTTAACATGTATAAGAAAGATAAGTCAAATACAAATGGCAATACAAGTTAAATCTACATCTGCCCTTCACTTGGATACTAAATCCCATCTCCTAGCCACGAAGGTCGTAAATATTTGGATATCAAATCCAATCTCCTAGCCACATAAGTCGTTAACATTTGAATATCAAATCCAATCTCCTAGCCACATAGGCCGTTAGTATTTGGATATCAAATCCAATCTCCTAGCCACATAGGCCGTTAGTATTTGGATATCAAATCCAATCTCCTAGCCACATAGGCCGTTAATATTTGGATATCAAATCCAATCTCCTAGCTACATACGCCGTTACCCAACTTCCAAGCTACCAAACTCAACTCCAAAAACTGCTTCAAGTTGCAAGAGTTCAACCAATACATATCATATTTGATATAGTAAAGATTAATCACCTAATTTGAAGTTCTATGTAGTGCTAGCTTACACCAACGGTGATTACAAACACTTCCTGCACACTTTCTATCACCTACACAACCATATACATACCAAATAGAGGTGAACACTTTGTATTTCCACCATCAAAGCTTAAAGCTTGACCACAACAGTTAAGGTTAGTGATTCTAAGCTTTTCAACCACCCAAACAAGTGCTACATGCATAAACTTCGACTAATCACAGGTGGTTCACCATAACCACTCGAAATCAACTCAAATCAACCAAATCAACCGTTCAATTGAGCTATAACGTTAAATCTTACCTTCAATAAGCGAGATACCGAAGATTACTTCAATACATCGAGTTCTAGCCTTCAGATTTGGTTCTAAGATGATTGATAAATATTTTCTAGGGTTTTTCACGTTTTTGGTTCGAGAGAAAATACCCAAAATTGCTGAAATTCGCATTTTTAAAGTGGGGTCTGTGCGCAACACGAGCCGTGTCCGAGTAACACTGCCCGTGTTATGCTGCAGCACGACCCGTGTACAGCTAACACGACCCGTGTAAGTTTCTGTTGACTTTTACACGACTCGTGTAATATTACACGACCCGCGTAACTCATTTTTAGCGTTTTTCGTGCGAAAACTCTAGCAGAAAGGTGTTCTAACTATCCAAACACTTATAACATCGTATTAAATCATAATTACACTATGATTAACATAGAAATACTTACCGAAAGTAACATGGTGTTACAAATTCTTCCCCCCTTCAAAAGATTTCGTCCTCGGAATCATACAAAGAGTTAAGGGTATTCCTTCCTCATTTCATCTTCGACTTCCCATGTCATATTGGAACCACTATGGTGTCGCCAAAGCACTTTGACCATACTAATCTTCTTGTTCCACAACTGTCTCACTTTCTGGTCTAACACTTTCTCGGGTTGTTCCGGGTATCTTAATTATTCGTCTAGTTCAATTTCAGCAAGAGGTATTCGTTGGGAGTCATCAAACAATGTTTTCTGCAAGTGGGACACATGTAAAACATTGTGGATACCTTGAAGCTCGTCAGGTAACTCTAATCGATACGCTACAGCTCCTACGCTTTGGGATATCCGGAAAGGTCCAATAAAACGAGGACTCAACTTCCCTTTCTTCCCGAAGCGAATTAAGCCTTTCCAATGGGATACTTTGAGCATTACCATTTCCCCCACTAGGAATTCCAATGGTTTCACCCGCTTATCAGCATATTGTTTTTATTGGTTCTGGGCAACTTTCAAATGTTCCCGGATTTGTTTAATCTCCTCTTCGGTTTGAGCTACAATCTCGGGTCCAGCCAACGACTTTTCCCCTACTTCAGTCCAGCAAGTCGGAGTACGACACGGTGCTCCATACAATGCTTCATACGGGGCCATCTGAATGCTGGAATGAAAACTGTTATTATATGCAAATTCTACCAAAGGTAGATGATCTTCCCAACTCCTACCAAAGTCTATCACGTAAGTTCGAAGCATATCTTCCAAAGTCTGAATAGTTCTCTCCCTTTGCCCATCAGTCTGTGGATGATACGCAGTACTCATTATTACTTTCGAACCCAATTGCTCTTGGAGACTCTGCCAAAATCGGGAAGTAAATCTGCTATCTCGATCCGACACAATCGACATCGGTAACCCATGCCGATGAATCACCTCATCAATGTAAATTTTTGCTAACTTTTCAATCTTGAAGTTTTCACTAATCGGTATAAATAACGCCGATTTCGTCAACCGATCAACCACTACCCATACGGTATCATGTCCACGCGGTGTTCGAGGAAGTTTTGTTACAAAGTCCATTGTGATATCGTCCCATTTCTTCACTTGAATCGGCAATGGTTGGATCTCTCAGTATGGATTCTGATGGTTCGACTTCACTTGTAAAAAAGTCAAACACTTTTCTACGTATCTTCCAATGTCTATCTGCATTCCCGGCCACCAATAGAAAGGTTTTAGCGTCCGATACATTTTGGTACTTCCAGGGTGTACTGCATACCGAGTATAGTGTGCATCTTCTAAGAGCAAACTCCGCGCCTCACCTTGCTTGGGCACCCACACACGACCTCTAAAGGTTTTTAATCGTTGAGAGTTTTCAACTAGATGCTTCAAATATCCTACCATTCGCTCACTTTTCACATTTTCAGGCTTGCACGTTCTTCTTGTGCCACACGTATCAGTTCAGTTCAGGTAGTCGGCTCGCCACACCCATACACGCAGATGTAATCTTCAAAGGATACACTTTTCGACTTAAGGCATCTGCAACCACATTCGCCTTTCCAGGATGATACAAGATTTCACAATCGAAATCTTTGAGTAAATCCATCCATCTTTGCTGTCTCATGTTTAGTTCTTTTTGATTAAATAAGTACTTCAAGCTTTTATGATCCGTATACATAACAAATTTCACACCATATAAGTAGTGTCTCCAAAGCTTCAATTCCAAGATCATAGCAGCCAATTCAAGATCATGTACCGGGTATTTCTTCTCAGCCTCTTTTAGTTGACGGGATGCATTAGCAATTACTCGACCTTTCTGCATCAATACACACCCAAGGCCGACTCTGGAAGCATCACTATAAACCACATAGTCTTCTCCGCCTTGTGGTAAAGCTAACAATGGGGCTTCACATAAGGCTTGTTTCAGTCTTTGAAAGGCTACTTGTTGTCTTTCTGCCCATTCAAACTTTTCACCCTTCTTGGTCAATTTGGTCAACGGGGCAGCAATCGAGGAGAAATTTTCTACAAATCTTCTATAGTAACCCGCCAATCCGAGAAAATTACGTATTTCAGTCGGACTGCGAGGCGGTTTCCACTTCATCACGACTTCAATCTTCGTTGGATCAACTTTAATGCCATCACCATTGATAACATGTCCAAGGAATTTTACTTCTCTTAGCCAGAATTCACACTTGGAAAACTTCGCGTACAACTTTTCTTGACGAAGTAACTCCAAAATTTGGCGCAAATGAACACAGTGCTCAACTTGGCTTTGAGAATACACCAAGATATCGTCTATGAACACAATTACAGAAGTATCAAGGAACGGACGACATACTCTGTTCATAAGATCCATAAATGCGGCCGGAGCATTGGTTAACCCAAAAGGCATAACCAAAAACTCATAATGGCCATAACGAGTACGAAGTGCGGTCTTCAGAATATCGGATTCTCGAATCTTCAACTGATGATACCCCGATCTTAAATCGATTTTTGAAAAATATGACGCCCCCTGAAGTTGATTGAACAAATCATCAATTCTCGGTAACGGGTATTTATTCTTCACCGTGATCTTATTGAATTCTTGGTAGTCAATACACATACGCATCGACCCGTCTTTCTTCTTAACAAAAAATAGGCACTCCCTATGGTGACGAACTCGGTTTAATGAAACCCCAATCCAGAAGTTCCTCCAATTGTTTTCTCAATTCCTCCATTTCTGAAGGTGCTAATCTATAAGGAGACCGAGAAACAGGAGCGGCTCCCGGAACCAATTCAATCGTAAACTCTATTTGTCGATCTGGCGGTAATCCGGGAAGTTGTTCGGGAAAAACATCCGAGAATTCATTTACAGTTTTTACACTTTCCATTCCCATTTTATTCGGTTTAGCCAAAGCTACGTATGCCAAATAAGACACCCCTCATTTACTAACACTACTCCGAGCTTGAGCAAAGGAAATAACCGACATTCTCAATCACGGTCGTTCACCCTGAATTTTAATCTATCTTCCATCCGGTGTTAGAACCGTAATGTTCTTGTTTCTACAATCGATGTTGGCATAATTTGTTGCTAACCAATCGATACCCACTATTACTCCAAACTCATTGGTAGTCATCGGCTTCAGATCTAAAGGGAAAGTGGTCCTGTAGATTTTAAGCTGACAACCTTCCAGATGTTCGGAAACCCAAACATATCTGTCATCGGCTATAGCTACTTTCAAGCTTTCATCCATAGGAGTTAGGGGAATATTCAACCGAGGCATCAAAGACGTCGATACAAAACAACATGTAGCTCCAGGATCAAATATAACATATAAGGGAATTGAATTTTAAGTGAATATACCTGAAACCACGTTAGTATTTTCACGAGCTTCTTCCACAGTCATCGGGAATGCTCGTGATGCCACTGGTCCTCCCCGAACTTTCACCTCTTCCTTCTTTCCTCCCCGCTCCTCTCTAGGGTTATCACCAAATGCTCCATATTTAACTTGGGGACAGTTCGGACGAATGTAATCTGTAGCCCCGTACTGAAAACACCTTCGTTCCGCCCGACAGTCTTGAGCGATGTGCCCCTGTTTTCCAAAATTCTGACAATCCAATGATAGAGTATCAACTCGACAATATCCTGAGTGCTTTTTCCTGCACTTCTCACACCACTTTGTTTCTTCTTTTTGGCCTTTACCCTTAAAGTTAGACCCCGATTGTTGTAACTTCTTCTGAGGCGTCCAAGATTGTTCTTCCGCCTTTCTTTTTGTTTCATTTACTTTCTTTTCATCTTCTTGTCTTTGAAGTTCTGTCTCTCTTTCTATGGCTCTATCCACCACCTGTCGGAAAGAAGACAATTGAAGTGGTTGT
This sequence comes from Cichorium intybus, assembly GCA_023525715.1. Classification (NCBI taxonomy): domain Eukaryota; kingdom Viridiplantae; phylum Streptophyta; class Magnoliopsida; order Asterales; family Asteraceae; genus Cichorium; species Cichorium intybus. The sequence goes on along the minus strand of CM042015.1, from coordinate 62,045,248 downwards.
ACTATTTCTCGAATTCAGGTCTTTAATCCCTATACATATTTGTCAATCTTCCTCTTCTCAGTGTTTATTTGATGTTCTCCAAATCTGGCCTTCTCTAGAAAACTCATAGTATACTCTTGTACCGAGTGAGACCCTTGTTCCAAATGAAGAAATTCCTCTTCTAATATTTTTTACAACCACCTCTGAGCTATATTCTTCATTAAACTTTGTTTTAAATTTCTCCCATAATAACGATTGTGTCAAGTCAGGACCCAACGCCTTGCTAAAAATTTGCCACCAATGTAATGCATTAGCCGTTAATTGATTTGTGGCAAACTCTACTTTATCTCCTTAAGCACATTTACTAACTTGGAACACTTTCTCGGTGTGTATTAGCCATTCCATTGCTTGAACCGAATTATCTGTCCCTGAAAACTAATTGGGTTTACATCCAACGAAAGTCTTGTAAGTGCATTCGATCTTCTTTTCAGAAGTTTCTCCACCTTGAACCTCTTTTTCTATCCGAACCCAACTTTCACCTTGACTTTCATTTTCGGGGTGCTTATCGTGAACTTGTTTGGCAACCCCTTCACCATGAGTATTAATCAGTGTAAGTAGTAATTCTCTTACCACATCAGCAAGTATAGTTCGTAAATCCGGTGGATTTTCCTCTGCTTGTCGCCTTTCCCTTCTTCCAATTGAGCCTTGAGAACGGGCTCGACCACCTCTCGAGGCTACACTCCCCGAATTTCCCTGTGTAGGATTAGTTCTCATACTTGTCATACTTCAAAATTCAACAAACAATTAGGTTATATATAATAACAAACTTATATACACCCAAATGTACATCATGTCTACTATCTCTCAATGTTTAAGTCCAGGAATCTATTCTACAAACACCTAGTGCACTTAAACCACGGCTCTGATACCAACTTGTAACACCCGACTAATTAAAAACAAATACACCCCAAAAATTTTCAATTTTAAACATAGTTTTTAGTATACAAAACCATACAGAAAGGTGTATAAGTTATTACAAACGGGTACAAGTGTATCAAGGAGTATATAACAAAAGTAAACTCCCTTTAAGTCGGGCTGCTACTGACATCATCTACAAGTACAATGTCCTTAGTCGTGGACCTTATCCTTACCCTTAGCAGGGTCACGTTCACCTACTGGGACATTTCACACAACACTGTGAGCTATAAAGCTCAATGAGTAATCATATAAACAATTTAACATGTATAATAAAGATAAGTAAAATATAAATATCAATACAAGTTAAATCTACATCTGCCCTTCACTTGGATACTAAATCCCATCTCCTAGCCACGAAGTTCGTAAATATTTGGATATCAAATCCAATCTCCTAGCCATATAGGCCGTTAACATTTGGATATCAAATCCAATCTCCTAGCCACATAGGCCGTTAGTATTTGGATATCAAATCCAATCTCCTAGCCACATAGGTCGTTAATATTTGGATATCAAATCCAATCTCCTAGCCACATAGGCCGTTATAGCCACATAGGTTTCTACTGAGAAATTCGGGTACTCAACCCAACTTCCAAGCTACCAAACTCAACTCCAAAAACTGCTTGAAGTTGCAAGAGTTCAACCAATACATATCATATTTGATATAGTATAGATTACTCACCTGGTTTGAAATTCTATGTAGTCCTAGCTTACACCAACGGTAATTACAAACACTTCCTCCACACTTTCCAGCACTTATACAACCATATACATACCAAATAGAGGTGAATACTTTGTATTTCCACCATCAAAGCTTAAAGCTTGACCACAACATTTAAGGTTCGGGATTATAAGCTTTTCAACCACCCAAACAAGTGCTACATGCACAAACTTCGACTAATCATAGGTGGTTCACCATAACCACTCGAAATTAACTCAAATCAACCGTTCAATTGAGCTATAACGGTAAATCCTACCTTCAATAAGCGAGATACCGAAGATTACTTCAATCCATCAAGTTCTAGCCTTCCGATTTGGTTCTAAGATGATTGGGGAATATTTTCTAGGGTTTTTCACGTTTTTGGTTTGAGAGAAAATACCCAAAATGGCTGAAATTCACGTTTTAAAAGTGGGGTCTGTGCTCAACATGACCCGTGTCCGAATAACACGGCCCGTGTGATGCTGCAGCACGACCCGTGTAAGTTTCTGTCAGCTTCGGTCGACTTTTACACGACCCGTGTAATATTAAAAACACGACCCGTGTAACCCATTTTTTGTGTTTCTCGTTCGAAAACTCAACCCGAAAGGTGTTCTAACTATCCAAACACTTATAACATCGTATTAAATCATAATTACAATATGATTAACATAGATATACTTACCGAAAGTAACATGGTGTTACATTAAACTTTTATAATAGTTTAATGCATTGTAGAAAAAAATGGTAAAATTATATGAAAAGTGGAATGATGATATGGCAATCTATTAGACTCAACACAATTCAATGCATTGTAGATGCCTTCTGAAAACTATATGTCTTGCAAAAAATTATATCAGTAACCAAAAAATATATTTTACAAAGTTTTATATTGATACAAAAGTACTCGAGGGGATGGTGAGTGAGAGAGTATGTACTAAGAATATGAGATCTTCTTGATGATAGCTTGAATTTCTTGGACCTGTTAATAACAAACGGAAACTAAGATCAGTACCTAGTTGTAACGGGTATGACCCGGGATGGTGAGTGAGAGAGTATGTACTAAGAATGTGAGATCTTCTTGATGATAACTTGAATTTCTTAGACTGTTAATAACAAATGGAAACTAAGGTCAGTACGTAGTTGTAACGGGTATGACCCGGGAATTATGCCCTGGTGCCTAAGTTAGAGGTGTTTAACTCAAGAGAGTGTTTGAGAGTTGACATGTCGTAGTCGATGCGGTCAAAAATACAAGATATAACCTTACAGCTTACTAGCTAGTGGTAAGCAAGGGTCGAACCGTGGAGTCCGTGGTTGATATTTTGTGTTAACAAACTCGACCGATCTATAGTGTCACTCTAAAGATGGTTTTTGCCCATACACTTGGAAATAACCGACAATACCGAAAATACGAAATTATAACTATCAACGAAATTGCATCCAAATTCCGACCAATCAAAACCAAAGTAATCTGATCCCGAGATATACTTAGAAATCAGAAACTAATTGAACTTCAAATGACCAAACAAAATAATATGATAATTGAACCGAAATCGAAATCGAACATAAGATGTAACTAAAAAATGAAAATTACATTAAAACTAAACCCACATCGAAATCCGAATGTTTCTGACTTCGAGTTGCAATCCAGATCCGTGCGGTCAACGGGATTCTACAAATCAGAACCCTTGAACACACAACGGAATAAATATCGAAAACAACAAATAAATACTAAAACTATCAAACTACCAACTACCAATCAACAAACTAAGAAAATCTGAGTCGAAGAAGCCTGAGTTCCACTCAAAGGTCGGGTCTTCTGTAACGCCCCGATTTTTTTTTGTTTTTTTTTCGAAAGCATAAAAACGCTAAAAGCACAATAACGCCAAAATCGCACTAGCGCCAAAAGCACAATAACGCTAAAAGCACAATAACGTTATTCCATGTCGAATAATTTTCATATTTGATACACTTTGAGAAGTGTAATATTTTATAAAAACATTATGTTGAAAAAAATGTCGACTTTTAAAAACTTTTCTCATGACCTTGTGTCATGTCTTAAAAATTCGGTCCCAACAAAACAATTAAGTTGTACAAATGTTTGAACAACTACGGGGTTACAACTTCATATCAAACTAAACCATAGAAAGCAAGTTAGGATTACAAACCAGTAGATCAGCCAAAGTTCACACCATCTAAGATCCCAATTTCTTCAGGTCATCTACTTGCTTCTTTCTCTCATGTCTAGAACCTGGGATACATGGCATAAAATAAAATACGTAAGACGAAAACGTCTCGTGATCTACATGGGTTTGTACACAAAACATTTATAAACATAACATATATCATTTTCAAAACCTTTGTAATCAAATCATATCATAACACTTGTTGTTAAAATCATTATAACTGAAACGTATCATTGTTTTGCTTTTAAAGCCTTTCATAAGAAGTTTGTCATTGTAAAACTTTCATTACTTAAACTTGACTGGTATTCAAACACATTTGCATTTTTATACTTAGGGCCTTAATCACTCTCGTAGATACCCCAAGTCTATACTGAGATGGTGAGAACATAATCAAACCACCTCAGCATCTTATCACATGTTTTGACTCGTATCTTAACATGCTTGCTTTTTATAGTTAGCGCATTAATCACTCTTTTTTGATACCCCAAGTCTAGACTAGGATGAAAAGAACAAAATCAGTCCACCCTAGCATCTTATGCTTTTAGGACATCTACTTCGCGACAGGGTTGGTACCACCCAGTAGATTCCTCTAGGTTCCGTTATGGGAACATTATGGCCCGGGAACAAAGAACTAAATATCAGTCATTCGTAAACATAATACTGCTAGCTGTCAAATCATTTATTCATAATCATCATAAGGCTAAATGTCAAGACATTCTTTCATACTTGTCGTGGGCTTGTAGCCAAAACATTCTTTCATAAACTTTATAGGCTAAACACCAAAACATTTTTCATAATTATCTTAGGCTAAACGCCAAAACATTCTTTCATAATCATCTTGGGCTGAACGCCAAAACATTCTTTCATAATTATATTGGGCTAAACGTCAAAACATTCTTTCATAATTATCTTGGGCTAAACGCCAAAACACTTTCTTAGCTTATTAGGCTTGATGCCAAAACATACTTTCATACATATTCTAGGCTGGAAGGCAAAACGTACTTTTGAAACATATTCAACTTAATGTCAAATCTTACTTTCAAGACATATTTCGGCTTATTGCCAAATCATAATTTCAAAACATACTCTTAACTTTCATAAGCATAACATAGGTAGTAAAGCTTTCATATAATTACATACATAAATTTCCATGTACCCCATAGTGGGAAAAAGCCACATGTACTCACCTTAGTAGCTAGGTACGTCTAGATACACTAATCCACTTTCTCTAGCCCTTCATTGCTTCCAAACGTCCTTCAATCTCTATTGATTTTAATAGAAGATTAGAACTTAATAGACATCTAAACATACATCATGTGTCTAATCATTCTTGAACTACTACTAGCCATTATCTATTTCTATTCCGGTGGTTAAGTATGACTCTTAAAGTGTAATAACCATTTTTGGACAATTTTACCCTTTTTGTCCCATTTTGGCAACTTAGTTCAAAATTCGTGTAAACTCTTATTTAAGTCATTGTTATATAACCCAAAAATGTACCAATAGTGTTTGGAACATGTATAAAGCTTCATGGAACCTTTTAATCCATTTTTCGTTTCAGCACTTTTTGACCGTTTTCTCATTTAGGCATCCTACTTTGCCTAAATGTGTTTTTCTCGAGTTTTAGTATGAAATTTTAGTAACTTTATGATCTTAATATGTTTTTAAAACAATATCAATGTCTAGGTGTCAAAACATCTTTCGTTTCGCTCTTTTATTCCATTTTTAACAAATTTGCCGTTAAAGTTATAAAACTAAGAATAATTTTTAAACATCACACGTTTTACATATTTTGTTGCCAAAACCACCCAACAACACATAAATGTTGATATAAATTCATTCCATGCCCTCATGAGCTCGTATTTGCTTAAACAGTAACTTTTTAGTTCAATCGTTTCCAATTAAGTCATTTTTTTTAGGCTTAAGCAAAACTTGAATTTTTTTACCCAAACCTCCAACTTCCTTTTAATATAGTATAATAACATGACAATGAATCATATTGTTCAAGTCTTGTGGTTGATTCTCAAGCTTTTAGTTCTTAGTCCTAAAACGGCCATTTTACTAAAAATAATATAATTATAGTCTTTTTATGACTAAATGGTATATTATATGACGTTTAACCAATTGTTTGGATTTCCAATTCAATGTTACCACAATGTGGTGTAAGCTTGTTCCCTAAATCATATATTACTAGCTTCTTGATCACAAACATAAACATCAATTCTTGTCCCATTTAGACTTTTATCAAAAGTCAATTTTGTCCCTCTTTTGCCAATTGGTTATAACTAAGCTAAGTAATCCCAATTTATTGATTCTTTGGTGTTTCTAACTCACTACCAACGACATTCCACAAGTACGAGATCAATTTCAACATATATTAAAGATATCCCAAGTAATTCCATTTTTACACTAGAAGTTTGACTTTGACAGAAAGTCAAAGGTGTCAAAATTTTCCGTTATCAAGTATTAAGCCTTTGATTCTCTCATTTTTACAAAGGATGTTCCATTATTGATAACAAGTTTCCAACATTTATCTACATACTTCTATATTTCAAATTCATCACAATCAATTTTTCAAAAATTCAAACTTAATTTCAATCATCAATTGTATATAATCCAACAAACTTCATGTTTCTCGATAGAAGTTTGCTGCTTCTATCGGAAACCTTAGGGCTGCATTTAGCTTGAAATTAGACCACGGTTGCTGCTTCTAACCTCTAACACTGCCGTCGACCTAACCCGCCACCCATTACCACCACTACCAGTGGTGATTTCGCCGGAAATGCACAGCAGCGGTGGCTACTGCTTCCCGTCCTCCTGCATCGACCATCGTCTCCTTCTTTGTCAATTTATGTCTCTCTAACCCTCGTGATATCTCTCTCTCATCCGCTAATTTGAATCACGCATAAAAGGGGGTGCGATTTTGATGATTCTGATTTGGACGAACATGTCTCTTCTCCGCTTCCGTTTTCTGGTTTTTACGCATACAAGAAATAAAAGAAGCAAACCGTGTTCTTAGTTCCTAATTTTGACTGGTCAAATTAGAAAAAGACCAAACTGCCCTTACTTTCATGCCTTAGAAAAATTTCAGCTTTTGGAATATATTTTTCCTGAACTTTACGTGGTCATAACTCTCACATGCGATATCCAAATTTCGCACACTTTATACCTTTAGAAAGGTGGGAAAGAGATTAACAACTTGCTCCTACTGACGTAAGTCTGAATCGTTCTGTAATTTTCGTTATAGGCCCTTGAACATGGCTGTTTGATCGTTTTTGTCACTTTTGGGCCATTTTAATTCCATCATAACTCATTCGTTACAACTCCAAATGACCCGCATCTTTTTCCTATATTTTGTTTATCTCAAATACTACAAAAGTCATATTGATGACTTTTGCCCAAATCTTTCTAGATTTTGAGATAAAAATTTCCAAAGTTTGCATTGCACACTTGATAATCGTGAATATCAATTCTTCTCACCATCAAATATACTTATACTAACTTTCCATTTATACAAAAATTTTAGTTGTCACATCTTTGCTCCTGAATCACGAACCGGAGGCCTCTATTTATAGTTGAGAAAAATGTCTGGACGCGTCGCGTAAAGGGCTTATCCGCGGCGCGTTTTATCCATAAGCCCCGATTCTTCGCACTTTGAAATTCAAATCCCATTCGGTGATACAGCTCACCACGGCGCATGACTCTTCTGAGCTCGCGATGCGCGTGTTCCTTCGACTGGAAGTAGACTTCTTTCAAACTTTTGCCATTTTATACGCTTTTTACCCTGTATTTCACATAATTTGCACAACACACACTAGACACAAAATGTGAGCAATATCGCAATTTAAGATATATATTTTACTCAAAAAAATGTTTCAACAACGACTAAAATACTTGATATTACTAGGCGTTGTCAAACACCCCACACTTGTGTCTTGCTTGTCCCAAAGCAATTGAGTTTTTAACAAATTCTAACGAAAAGCCAAACATTTTTAATGCCTTCAGTTTCAAAGTTTATTTTATCCAAAAGTTAGATAAAAATACTTTTTAAAAAAAATGACCAGAATACCCTTTGGGAATCACGAATTTCTAAAGAACCATTGATTACAAATTTTTAGTCCACAAAGGTGTACTTTCTCATTCAGATTCTAAAGGCAGTGTAATGAGCTTTTGAAAATACTATCCCAAACCAGACGATCTTAGGTAGTAAGGTGCATAAATGCCCTTTCAGGGCCACTATTTTCGGACCTACCGACTAGAACAACAAAGGCCAATGATTGATATTTCCCTCCTGAATCTCAATCCTAAAATATTCTAAATCCGGAATTTTCTAATTTCTAAACACTCAACTTATTTTAACTCAACAATAGCGTGATAACAATAAAACAGTATCTCTTGAAAAATACCATAATGCTATAACATTCAAAAGCTACTCGTTTCCAAGTTACAATTTCTTAAAAATTTTTAAATTTGCTAACATTTTGAAAAATAGGACCATTTTTGCAAAAATTCAAAAATCTCTTTTTGACCGTCCCCACCCACTACAAGAAAAATGGGCATCTGTGACTAAAATATCAGAGACTGATTAATCAGTCCTTGATACCATGCATTTAGGATTGATGAATCAGTCTCTGATACTATCTAAGACTAATTTTGGTATGTGAATAATTAGAGACCGACTAAACCTAATTGAGACTGAACTTTAGTCCCTAACACGTTTGTACCAATTTAGTTTTTCAGGGAGACACATTAGGGACTGAATTTCAGACTCAAATAGACTAGCGTCAATTTTGACATTGGATGGAAATTTATTAGGGGCTCAATTTTAGTCCTTGATACAGTTATAAAAATTTTGATCTTTTAAGAAACTTATTAGGGACTGAATTTCAATCTTTGATAGCATTGCACCAATTTGGCGTTTGGAGGGGAAAGTTTCAAAAGACTGAATTTCAATATCTAATAGATATGCATTAATTTACATTTGAATGGACACTTATAATGGACTAAAAATTAGTATCAGAGACTAATTATTCAATCATAGAAATTATTCATGAATACTATTTGCAAGGAAATTTATTAGAGACTGAAGTTCAGTCTCGATAGGGTAGCCCAATTTTGACTTTTGATGAAAAATCATTTACCTATTATTAGTTCTTTTGCATATTAATAAAAATGCATTGTATATAGTGTTGCAAATGTCGCTAGGCGGAAGTAGGTTGGTTAACTAGCGAGTAGTGAGTACTCCGCCTAGGCGGAGAGTACTTGGATAGGGTATTTTATATATATATATATATATATATATATATATATATATATATATATATATATATATATATATATATACATATATATATATATATATATATATATATATATATATATATATATATATATATATATATATATATATATATATATATATATATATATATATATATATATATATATATATATGTGTGTGTGTGTGTGTATGTTGGGGGGGGGGGGGGGAGGGAATGGTCCATTGATAATGAAAAAATGTTGCGATCACAAGAATAAATCTGGACCACCAGATTTGCCAACTCTTCCGCGCCGCTATACAGACGACGGTAAGGGATATTATTATTCATATATGATTGGGGTATATGCTTATTCATATATGGTTTATTGATATATATGATTATTCATATAATCACTTATGAATAGACATATATGTTTGTGGTGGTCAGAACGGTAGTAGCGGGGTAACGATGATGATGGTGATGGTGGAAGTGCTGGAGGTGGAAGTGGCAGTGGCGGATGTAGAGGTAGTGGTGGTGTTAGTAGAAGTGGTGACGGTGATGGATGTGGTGGTGGTAGATATGGAGGAGGGGGCGATAACGATTATGTGGTGGTGGTGGAGGTGCCTATAGTCGTAGTGGTGGGCGATGAAGAAGGTGGTGGTGGCGGCGGCGACGACAGGTTGTGGTAGCGGTGGTAGGGGTGGTGGTAAAGGGAGCACCGGTGGTGATGGTCGAGGTGGTGGAGGTGGCATTAGCGGTGGTAGTAATGGCGAGGTAGCGGTGGTGGCGGGGGAGGTGGCGAAAGTGGTGGCAGAGGCGGTGGCGGTGGTGGTAGAGATAGCATTGACGGCGGCAGTGGTGGTAGTTGTGATGAAGGTGGTGCAGGTGACAGAGGAGGTGAAATCATATATGAATATATCTATTTCGTCATTAGAACGTCAATGCGCCGATGGCGCGTGAGCACTAGAACGCCAATAAAATATATGTGGTCCAGGTTTATTCTCGCGATATCAATCATTTTTTCATTTTCAACGGAACCTACTTTTCTCTCTCTCTCTCTCTCTCTTTATATATATATATATATATATATATATATATATATATATATATATATATATATATATATATATATATATATATATATATATATATATATATATATATATATATATATATATATATATATATATATATATATATATTCTCTTAGTTCTTTAACGTATTGTATAAATTAATGAAGTAAAATAGATGTTTAGTCTCGTATGGAAGTTGTGTGCGTTTCATATATGTACAAATGAGCTATATATGTTCTAAAGTCTTCAATGTATTATATCAATATAATGAAGAAAAATAAATGTTTACTGTAGAATTTGTGTGTGTTTCATAGATGTACAAATAAGCTACATTGTTTTTTTGTTTTTTTTTTTTGTTCGTCTTTTTGTTGAACGAAACAATTGACGACAAATTTAGTGAACCAGATTTTCAAGAAACATTTAATGTTTTCATAATATGGATATTCTAATATGGGATATTAAAAAAGTTCATATTGGTTTAGGTGTCAAGCAATATTCGCATAGGAGTTGATCCCTCCCATATCGACAACATCATGAAAAATAAGGGAGGGCTTCTTGTTATAAATACCGATCACCCTGCGCTTAACTCTTTAACATGGTTCGGCTAAACCCCATGGGCCCTGTTACCTAGTTTATACCAATTTCCGGTTTAGTAAATAATTTACTTAATTGGAATGGAACGAGTTTCAGTTGGTTTGGCTTGTTTTTATGAATGACATGGCCGAGTTTTACAGCGGCTATTATGTTCACTCAACATGCTATTTGAAAACTAAAAGTTAGTTTTAAATTGTATCATTTACAATTGTTGATTACTATTAAAAATTTGTATTAGGGCTAAATATTAGTCCTATTAGGAACTGAATAATATTATATTTGTGACTAGTATTTAGTCATTGAAAAACCAAGTTACTGGCTGAATCGCAATATATCAGACTGAATCGCAATATATCAGAGACTGATATTTAGTCACAGAAAACTCAAGTTAAAGACTGAATGACATTGTATCAGAGACTGATATTCTGTCGCTAAAAAATAATATTAGAGACTAAATTATAAAATATAAAAATTGATATTTAGTCCTAGAATGATATTTTCAAATGATATTTTCAAGGACTAATATGTTATTAGTGGGGACTTGAAGGATATGTATTGGAGACTGAACATGATTGTATCAAAGACTGATATTTAGTCCCTAAAAGATAGTATCAGAGACTGATACAACTTAAAATCGGGGATCAAAGAAAACAAATTAGAGACTAAATGACATAGTATGAAAGACTAATTTTCTGTCTTTAATATTTTAATGCATTGGGGATTGATTTTCAGTCCCAAATAGGTAAAAATTTAACTATCTAGGACTATGTTTCTGGGACTAGCTGGGGACTAGCTAAATCAGTCTTTGATTCTCATTGGAGACTGATTATTGATCATCAGAGACTGATTATGTCAGTCTCCGATAGCCGTTTTTCTTGTAGTGACCCCACACTTTAAACCGTACAATGTCCCCGTTGTACAAAAGAAAATTTTAGAACAATGGAGAAAAGAGTTACCCCTTTTAGAACGGTGAATTGCTTAGATGTCGGGACTGTTTATAACAGGTTATTAGTTGCACATCTTGGTTTGTTTGTCTGGAGTTGTGGCGTAACAGTAAATACGCTGGCATATTACAAGTGTAGGAGTACGGTGACCCCACACTTGTGTTATGCAAATCCTCAGTATATCTCATTGGTAAATTGCACACAAACACTATAAAAAACATTAAAAGCAAACAGAACAACTAAAAGTAGTAATTTTATGTACAATGTTTTCAAAAATAAGAAAAAAAGAAAATATAGTCACTCATCATCATCGTGCTGCATCCCAGACGGACCAGCCTCATCGTGGTCTCTGGTAGGGAAGGGTCGTGGCTCTAATCCAGCTTGGATAAGGAGGTCTCGCTGTGACTCCGCAATCCACCTCATCTGCTCTCTAAGATCCGCTACTGCAGCTGTCAAGTCACGCAACGTAGCTTGGACATCTAAAGGCTGCTGCACTGGCTGTGGCTGTGGTGGCTGTTGGACATCTGGCGTGACTTTCCTCCTCCTGATAGGTCTCACCAACGGGATCTCTTCCTCCTCCTCGGCCTCTGGCTCTGGCTGTACCTGCTGGGCTGCTGGACGGCGAGTTGGTGGAATCTTAGGTAATATCAAGTACTCACCCGGCCACATCAGCTGAACTACCTTCATCGTCTCCAAATATTTTCCCTGCGCAATACAGGGTGACATGAGCCTCAAATGGCTAATAACCTCACCAGTAAGGATGCTGTAAGATCGGGCCAGTCTCGTGATGAAATGCCCACCAGTCATCGGGCTCATCGCGGTATTCCCCAAGGCTTTGGATGTCAAAAAGACAGCCAAAGTATGGGCAGGTTGAGAAACCTGCTCGGGTCGGAGAAGACCCACATATAAAACATATCCTCCTAGGGTACCTTCTCACTCCCCTTACGATGTGCAATGAAAGTGAATATGATACGGTGCATGAGGTGGTGTAGTGGGGAGCAAAATTGGCTCTCCTTGGCCCCCCCGGCCTCGAATCGGTCATTGGACATCCATGCCCAAATGACCTCGTCCGTCTCTCTCCGTGGTTGTGCAGTCAGGAAAGGTCAAAGAATGGCTGAAAGTGGATGCTCTCTGTCTCCTCACGGGTATAAATCTCCGCACGCCTGGAAAAATCTCGTATAGTGCACTCCCGGCTCTTCCCCTAGTCTGAATCTAATGAGGTGGGCTGTGGGCTCGTCGGAGGCCGGCTTGTATTGGTATATAGCAAAGAGTTCCAACATGAGCTCTCTATAGGCGATATCATCCTCTCGGGCCATAAATCTCTCCCAGTCCCGACATGTGAATGGAAATACACCCTCTGAGTGGGTCCAGGTACGGTGGAGGAAGGGTAGAAGCTGATCCCAAAGCCCCACGGTTGTAAAAAACTCTCGGTCAAAGCATATCGTCGGTTGTATCACACGTGTACCGACACGCCTAGGTCGTCGTGCGGTCAAAAATAGGAGAAAACCTAACACACACACTAGTACAGTGGTAGTCAGGGTCGATCCACAGGAGCTACGTGGTCAGATCAGATGACAGATTACCAACTATAGTGTCACGCTATAGTCAGAGGACTTAGTTTCTAAACCCTTGCTACTAAAACCCAGAAAATCTAAACTAAACAATCTCAAAACAAGCATAGACTAAGCTAAGGTTCAAACCAAACGTAGTTACTTTCTAAAATCAGAAGTACATCTCTAATTCAGAAGTAAACAAAGGCATCCAAACAATCAAACACGAACCAAAACAAGGCATAAACTAAACCAATAACTAAGGTCCAAAAGAACAGTCACTGGTTAAAGCTCAACCTAGAAAGCTAACCTAGTTGGTCACTGAAACCAGCAAGGGAAAACAGTCCAACAAGGTCAAAACAAACATCCAAACTCAATCTAGACACACACAATCCAACATAAAGCATCAAACACCGAAAAAACCAAGATTACTTGTAACCAAATGATTTTCATTAACCAAAAACGAATTTTAATGATCCAATACAGTAACCAATGTTGAAAAACAGTAAACTAAAATGCTCAAGGTCAGTGGTTATCACTCCCAAAGACCCTAGCCACTAATGCTAACTATTACTAAGAAAAAATTAAATTCTAAAACATAAAATACCAATTGTGAGGTTGCTGATGCTTAATCACGGAGTCAAAGAGCCTTCAGATCGTTTTTCCACCGGGTCTTTGCTAGGGTTTTCAGCTGGAAATGCCTCTATTTATAGTTGAAAATTTCCCGCGGCCGCGCCGCGCAATTAAGGTTTCCGCGTCGCGCATACTAATCTTCTCCCGTTTTATCGTCATTTGAATTTGTTCCACCGCCTCAAAGCCGCGTCGCGCCTTTATGATTTCCGCGGCGCGCGTACATATTTTCCTGATTTTATCTTCTTCTTCAACTTTCTCCAATTTGCACGCTTTTGGTCCCTGTTTTCATTATTTTCTTCCAAACAAGTACCGGCACGAAAAGTGAGAATACCACGATATATATGATATAATTTCACTAGGAATATGGCTCAACAACGACTAAAATATGCAATATCACTAGGCGTTGTCATGTACTCACGGCCTGTAACCGTGCGTGGTATCTCTTCATCTCTTTTAAAGCCTCCAGAAATCTCAAGAAAGGGTGCTCAGGTTTGTATTGTACTCGCTGCTGTGGTGGTTGAGCCATTTGCACAAAACATATCACAAAACAAAAAAATTTGCAAAATCAGTCCTACACGTGTCGCGGTTCAATGACCACGCGTTGATTCAAACGTCGCATCGCGGCGTATGACTACTTCGAAAACCCATCTATTTGGTATATGTTTGCTTCCATTAACACATACAAAGGGCATTCTAACACTAGAATAGCCTCCTTAGGGTGAGAATTTTGCGAAAACACCACCCAAAAGGTCGGTAGTTAAGATTTTCTATGTTTTCTATCAAAACCCTATTTGATCCAATTTCTACCCCAAAACACATGTATTAACTGGAATGGATAAGCTCAAATGACTAACCTCAGTAGGAAATCACCAGAATGCAAGAAAAAACACGAAAATCAGAAGTTTTGATCGGAGCTCTATTCGTCCGCGGTGTAGTTAATGTGTGAGTTGTGTGAAAAAGTAAAAAATGTAGCTGGTAAAAACTTTCTAACCGATCAAAATCTGCGGCGTGGTGGGTACCAATCTTCACTTAATGTAGATGGTAAAAACTTTCTAACCAATCAAAATCTGCGGCGTGGTGAGTACCAATCCGCGACGCGCGCCTTCGTGAGAAACCCTACGCATCAGGTTCACCCAATTGCCCGCGACGTGTCTTATGACTTCCCGTGACGCACATCCAATCTTCACTTAATCTTTTTAATTTGACCCCACACGTGCTTCTTTCCTGACAACGCCTAGTAATTTCACATATTTTAGTCATTGTTGAGCCCTATTCTTAGTGAAATTATATCATATACATCGTGGTATTCTCACTTTTCGTGCCAGCACTTGTTTGGAAAGAAATAATGAAAACAGGGACTAAAAGCGTGTAATTTGGAAGAAGTTTGAAGATCAAGGCAAAATCAGGAAAAGACGTACGTGCGCTGCGGAAATCATCAAGGCGCGACACGGATTCAAGGCGGTGGAAAGTAATTCAAATTCCGAGAAAACGGGGATAAACCCCTACGCACGACGCGGGATCCTTAAACGCGCGGCGCGGTCTCGAGATTTTTGCAACTATAAATAGAGGCTTTTAGGTCGAAAAAATTAGCGAAGACCTGGTGTAAAATCGACCTCCAAGGCTCTTTGACTCCGAGATTCAGCTTCAAGAACCATTAATTGGTATTTCTATGTTTTTAGCTTTAATTTTCATTTAGTTTAATAGTTAGAAATCATAGGCTAGTATCTTTGGGAGTGACAACCATTGATATTTAGTTCTAGTTTCTGTTTTGGATGTTTGGTTACTGTTTTTGAACACTTGGAATCTGTTTTGGTTAATAATAATCATTCAGTTTATGTTAAGTGTTGGTTTTTCGGTATTTATGCTTGTTATTGGATTGTGAATGTTTGTTTTGTGTTTGGATGCTTGATTGAACTTGATTGGACTGATTTCCCTTGCTGATTTCAGTGACCAACTAGGGTTAGCTCTTGGTTTGAACTTAGCCAGTGACTGTTTATTTGGACTTTAGTTATTGGTTTAGTTTATGCTTTGTTTGTGTTTGATGTTTGAATTGCCTTTGTTTGCTTCTGAATTAGAGATGTACTTCTGATTTTAGTAAGTGACTAGGTTTAGTTGATAGTTTTAGCTTAGTTTATGTTCTTTGGGATTGATAGTCAAAAGTTAGGAACTAGGTCCTCTGACTGTAGCCGTGACACTACAGTTGGTAATCTGTCACCTGTCTCGACCACGTAACTCCTGTGGATCGACCCTGACTTCCACTGTGCTAAGTGATAGTGAGGTTTTATTATTTTTGACCGCATGACGACCGCTGCGTATGTCATTGCATCGTCTTCCAAGATGATGATGATGGAAATGCTCCTAATTGTTACTGAAAACAAATCCTAACCTATCTACGAATAGGTTTCCTCCCACCAAGCACTAAGTTTAATGTCTTCAGCCAGACCGTGATATTCTAACTTTTCCTTCGACACAATCTTTTCCATCTCAGGAGCGATGTCATGAACTAACATCGCCAGTAACGTTGTTAAGCGCGTCATGCGATCACTTACTTGATTTATCCATTGTTGTGTAACTTTCTAAGGCATTCATGTGTATGAGTTTGGTTAACTTCTGTATTGCTAGGGAGTTTACCATCATCCCTTCTCATTGAGTCTTCAGCCAACTGAGCAATCTGTTGTTGATGGCTCCCTTATTGTTCTTACTATTATTGTTGTTAACCAGCTGATACTGTCGCGGCTGATTCGGTGGTGGCCCGTGATGATTATTCTTACGGTTGTTGTTATTGTTGAATTGTTGATTGTTACCACCAAAATTTTGACCTCCTTGATTGTATGGCCTGTATGGTTGTCCAATGTTGTTATTGTACTGTCCTTGACCATACACCTGATTAACTTCTTGAGTCCTGTGTCCTTGCTGACCATTTTGTTGCAAGATTGATGGTCCTTGCTGAAGTGTAGCGATCAATCGACCAACTTCCTATTTAGATCTCCCATTTCCTTTTTTACCTCCTTTTTCCACTCATTGTCTATTCCCACTACTGCTGTTGAAGAGATGTTGACAGGCTTCCTTGATGAATAATTGGTCTTAGAACCGTCGCTTAATTGTTCTAAGAATCTCCATGCAACTTCAGGATCTTGCATCATAATTGTACCTCCTGATGATGCATTAATCATAGCTTGGTTCGTGGTGTCAACGCCATCATAGAAGAATTTGACTAGCTGCCATCTCGGAAATTCATGATTTGGAAACGAACGCAACAATTCCTTCAGTCTCTTGAAAGCATCATGAAATGCTTCTCCGAGCTTCTGTTCAAAGTCCTGAATCGCCCTCCTAATTTCTGACGTTTTGCTGGCGGGGTAAAATTCTTGTAAAAACTTCATTTTAAGCTGCTCCCACGTCGTAATGTTGTTTGCTTGTAACGATGTAAACTAGTATTTTGCCTTATCCTTAAGTGTAAACGGGAATAACCTAAGTTTAAAGAAATTCCTATTTGCATTTCTAGGTATGTTCGCGTTCGCAATTGCTAAAAATTCATACAAATGATTGTACGGATCGTCCTGTCTATATCCTTTGAATTCGGGCAAAACTCCTAACACTTGTGGCCTAATTTTAACCTAACAATCTACATTCTCAGGAAAATAAATAGGTGATACCTCATCATACTCTCGAGGTTGGAAGTGTGATGCAACCGATTGCCCGATCGACTATGCAAAATATAAAGGGAGAACGAAGTTACGATCGTTGTATAAATCGTTATTGTAATATTGTTGCCCCTGCCATTGGTTGTTGTATTGCTGCTGCTGGCGTGGAGGTCCGCGAACTTGATTCCACTGCTGATTGTTGTTATTACGGTTGTTTTGCATCCAACCCTTGTTATTGTCCTCGTATCCCAAGTCTCCAACTTGAGCCTAGTATTGCTGTTGTTGTTGCGGCTGTAGAATTGGTTGATGAGGTTTTTGAAATTAGGGTGGTTGTTGTGGTTGAGGAATCTGTACTAGCTGGCGTTGTTGTGGAGCACCATCACGGTTTTGTACTCCCTACATTGGCACAGTAGTTGCAGAATTCCCACCAGGGTTGGGAATGGGTTGACTAGAAGATGGAACTACAGACTGAATACATGGTAGAAGGGATATAGGGGCTGTAACTGTACCGCCACCGGTACTCGTGGAAGCTCCATTAATATTCATTGGAACCGGGGGCACAAACGGTTGTCCCCCTGTTACCTCGCTTGGTGGCACATTGGTAACATCCTCGACTAACACATCATTTAAACTCATATTGAGTAATCGCTTACGCACACGATTCTGTAGCGTGGTCCATTCAATTTCCGAATCGAAAATCAAAGGTGACGTTTGTTCACCTCGATGCGTACGCATGCACAAAGTGCAAACGACTATCTAAAACAATCAAATACCATAAATAATCACAAACGTGTCCAACTAATCACAGTATATCAAGCGCACAGCTCCCCGGCAATGGCGCCAAAATTTGACACCTCGCAGTCGTCGATGCAGTCAAAAATACAAGATATAACCTTACAGCTCACTAGCTAGTTGTAAGTAAGGGTCGAACCGTGGAGTCCGTGGTTGATATTCTGTGTTAACAAACTCGACCGATCTATGGTGTCACTCTATAGATGGTTTTTGCTCATACACATGGAAATAACCGACAATACCGAAAATACGAAATTATAACTATCAAACAAACTTGCATCCAAATTCCGACCAATCAAAACCAAATTAATCTGATCCCAAGATATAATCAGATATCATAAACTAATTGAACTTCAAACGATCAAACAAAATGATACGATAATTGAACCGAAATCGTAATCGAACATAAGATGTAACTAAAAATTGAAACTTGCATTAAAAACTAAACCCACACCGAAAGCCGAATGTTTCTGACTTTGTGTTGCAATCCAGATCCGTGAGGTCAACGGGATTCTACAAATCAGAATCCTTGAACACACAACGGAATAAATATTGAAAATAACAAATAAATACTAAAACTATCAAACTACCGACTACCGATCAATAAACTACGAAAATTTGAGTCGAAGAAGCATTAGTTCCACTTAAAGGTCGGGTCTTCGCTCCCGAATCACGAACCAGAGGCCTCTATTTATAGTTGAGAAAAATACCTAGACACGTCGCGTAAAGGGCTTATCCGTGGCGCGTCTTATCCATTAGCCCCGATTCTTGGCACTTTGAAATTCAAATCACATCCGGTGATACAGCTCACCACGGCACGTGACTCTTCTGAGCTTGCGATGCGTGTGTTCCTTCAATTGGAAGTAAACTTCTTCCAAACCTTTGTCATTTTGTATGCTTCTTACCCTGTATTTCACATAATTTGCACAACACACACTAGACACAAAACGTGAGTAATATCGCAATTTAAGATATATATTTTGCTCAAAACAATGCTAAACAACGATTAAAATACTTGATATTACTAGGCATTGTCAAAAGTAAAAGTGATAATTTTGGGGAATTTGGAATTGCTTACTAATACCTCTTAGGAAGGAGTTATTTATAGTGTTTTTTTGCGGGATACCATGTTTGCTTCTTATATTGTTGTACTATCTGTTTTTACAGGTAATCATGGATAGGGCACGATCCTTTGTTGGATGCATGCTCTCTGTTGCCATTATGTCTGTTAGATTATGACAAGATCTTTTGGTGCATCTGTAGCATCCTAGCTTTGATTATGTTGCAGCTCGACTTAATCATTGGTTATGTTATGTGGGATTTGGTATTGCTACTTGGTTTGGCTATCAGTATTGCTACTTGGTCAGGCTATTGGGTTGGAACAACAAAGCCTACAATCTTGACTTAAAGCTTGTTGGGGTGGGGTGGCACACCACTAAATCGCCCTAGTCTGAGGTACAGAATCATAACAATTGTTAAAGTATGTGTAGGACTTGAACGCGATCTCATGATTTCTTAATTCCTTTACTTTTTGGAAAGTAAATCTTCCACTGTGTGTATTTTGATTTGTTAGCTGTGTGAGCAAGTTAGTTGGCCTATCACAACATTGTCTCATTTGCGAGATTCTAGTATCATAGGGTGACGTTTTGGGTTTGTCCCAACACTTATAAAATAGGGTTATACATCCCAATCACCATTTATTATCCTTTACCACCATATTTTGTTGTTGTGTTGGTTTTCTTCTTCTTCATCCTCGTGGTATCGTATAACCTTCTTCCTATTGAACTTATCATGGCAGAAGAGTAGGGTATTGGCGTTGTCGTATGAATTACTAGGATTGAGCAAGTCAAAAAATCAGTGTGGATTTTCACTTTGACAACAATTACGACATCCTACTTCCTATACCAAATGCTTCAATTAGAGAGGCACCTAAAGGGAATATCCATATAAAATCTTTGGATGTTTGGCTCTGCCTTCCGACTGGCTACTTTTTCCAGATGTATTGGCGTTCTACCGTATAGGTTATTCTATTGAATCTAAATACTATTGGAAAAATCATGGCATTTGAAATGGTATGTCGAAGTCGAAAGGTGGTGCCGACCATATATATATATTTTTAGGATTTATTTCTATTTGCAAACAAGTCGGGATTGGTACAGGTTTTTTATGGGTTTTGTGGCATAAAATAGAGGGTTTTTCTCAAAACTGGCAAAGGAAGCAGTTAAAAATAACTAGTTTATTTTTTCACCATTTTAAAACAAAACCATCAAGGATCCATTTACATAGGTTAGAATGATATTAAAAACAACCATATGTTGTTTTAGAATGACAACCTTTGAAGTCTTTGATCCCACTTGGAATTGGGGAGTTGAAGAATACGACAAAGAAGAAGCTTTATCTTCTCTACAAGTATCCACCACCAAGAGTAAGGCACTTGGAATGCTAGTTCCTTTCTTGTATAAAGAGTTCTTATGCCTTTAAGTGGTTAACACAATTAAGCTCTAAAAAGAAGAAATTCTAGTCACTCAAACTTGCAACTAGCTTCAAAAGAAAAAGCAAGAGAGGGAGAGGGGATTGAGGCCGACGATTTGTAAGGGTGAGAGGAAAACTAGTTCACAACTATGCTAAACACTCCCTTATATACTTACATGTGTGATCCAAGACCCAAACCTTCATTAAATGCAAATATATGATCTTTTAGAGGTATAAGTTGTGTAAGATGAAAGTGGACAAGCATGGAGAAAAGGACAAGTGACATGTCTCCAACACACTACCTTAATACCTTACATATCTAGTATAAATTAATGGAATCCAATGTGTCCAAAAACTTGTACATGACTTAATATATCATATCATATGATATAATAACTAGTTTGTTTCCTTTAAATTATAATTTTCATAATACAATAGTTATTCTCTAATTAAATACAAGAGTTGAATTTATTTATTAATAATCAAATACTTAATAAATATTCAATACATACCAACTTGATAAAGGCGTCACCCTATAGGATCATATGTTATTAGAAATATCATTCAATAATGATTATTGAGCATATAGATCCACTAGTTTTGTCATCGTGACATTGTAAAAGTTGTTAAAGGTTGCTCGATTGATCGAGAAGTAGAAAGAATGCTCTTTTTTTCTTTGATGTCTGATTATTTTCATTCCTCACATGACTGACACCGGTCATAGTGCTTCCAAGGTTAAGGATAAAAAACCAAAGCTTAGTGCTGACTAAACGACCACATGGTTGATGGAAGGGCAAACAACGATATCAGGTTGGCTGTAGTCAAAATGAGCCCTAGGTGGCGTCAGGTTACTAAGTGATACTTGTTTTTATTACTTATTTTCTTAATTTATTTAGCATATTTTATTCATTTTTAGTCTCATCTTCATGCATGTTTTACATTTTTGTTATTTTATCACCGATCATGGTACTTTCTAGTTTTTTTGCTTATTGCAAATATTTAGAAGACTAGCGCATACTGGAATTTCCAGGAGCAAAGCGGGCCATCTTTCGAGGTTTAGTGATGTGAAGTTGGGCCATGAAGAATTTTATTTTAGGCTTGAATGAAGAGTTGGGTTTGGATGATTAATATGGGCAGAAATGGACATATTAGGCTTAGGAAAGGCAACACAAAGAGTTAATAACCGGCTTTGGCAAAAGAGTAGTGAAGACAACAACCTTTTAGCTGAAAAGGGCTTGTGCATGTCGAAAATGGTGAATATGTGAGATCCACGCAGCCCGCATAGACTTTTGCTCTTGGTTTGCACTGCCCGTGCAAACCCAGATGGGGGCATTTTTGTTTTTACAATTGTGGTTGCCATTTTGAGGGGTGATGGAGTCTCATTTCAGCATTACAAACCAAAGTGGGAGGAGGGAGTTCTTGAAGCTTTCTAGGGTTTTATTTGGATTTAAGACGCTTGATTCATCGCATTTGATCTATTGAATGTTGATACAATCTTTTGTTTTTTATGTTTGCTAATCTAGTCATGCTTAGTTAGTCTCATTTAGTTGACACCGGGTGAAAAGCAAGAACATTTGGTTATTTTCAATGGTTTACTAGTTCTAGTTGTTCTTCCATGAATGCAATTTAGTTTGAATTTCTCAAAACCTTCTTGGATTCTTGGTCATGTTTATGAATATGAATGTTTAAATGTTAGATGTTATTTTTTATAAATTCCTTAACTGTTATCTAACACAAACTAGTGACAATCGACTTCAGTGGATGTTTATGAATCTATTTTGAGTTTTAAAATTGTATCCTCTTAAGGAGAATTTAATACTTTTGGGTTCCTTTAGCCGTGGTGATTTTTAAAACTTAATGCTAATAGAGATTACATGAATTAAATGTTTATTTGATTTGTGATTTTCTATTAAGAGGGTTTATTAAGAGCTTTTCTTATTTCCATACACTGTAAGAAAAATCAAGAAGATTCAAGCTTTTGAATCACTATAAACAAGTTGGAAAATATCTAGAATTATTACACATTAAACGATGATGATAAACTAACCAATGGATCTTGTGATTGAAATCCCAATATTAATTATTTCACCGTCCTTGAATTTAATTCATCAAATATCACTCACCTTTTGTTTTTGTCTACTTCATTTGAAAGTATTGTTATTTTAAGAGTTCTAAAACAAATACAAGTCCCCCTTTTTATTTTACTCGTCTCAAAACCAATTTTTACGAAGAATTTACTTAGAAATTATAAACTAAGTCAGTCTCCGTGGATACGATTCCTTCATCATTATACACCATTTTATGTTAGAGAATTACGATTATTTATTTTTTAGGCCTCGACAACCACTAAACTTTGGCGTCGTTGCCAGGGACCGGTCGGTTTGCTTTTCTATGCCCAAATTCTTCATACAAATTACTAGGAGTACAATCCAGAGATTAAAAAGGAAGCAAAGTGTTTGAGGAAAGAAGCAAGATTATGTTGTTGTCAAGCTTCTACATCGAGCGTGGCGTACGAAATTTCATTCGATACTTTATGTGGTACCGAAATCGAAGCCGAACCAAGTCCCATTTATATTGAAATAGGTCTCGAAACACCTCCCACCGATCTAAAAACTGAAACACTTCCCATAAATCCTGTAGCACCAAACCTTGAAAACCGTTGCCGTAATCCAATGGCGGAATAAAACTCACCTCCCGAAAGAACATTAAGAGAAATGATGGAGATGGATGTGACTCAAACACCTATTACAATTGTATTTCTTGCCCTTGAAGCGGGATAGGAATTAAAATCTGCTTTAGTCCACCATCTCCCCACTTTTCAAGGATTGGAAAACAAGGATCCACGTAAGCATTTCAAGATGTTCCATATTATTTGTTGAAGAATGAAACCACAAGGAGTCATCCATGACCAAGTCAAGCTAAGGGCATTCCCCTTTTCTTTGATTGATAAAGCAAGGGATTGGTTGTTTTATCTACCACCAGGATCGATAAACACATGGACCGACATGACAAAAGCATTCTTAGACAAGTTACACCCCGCCACTAGAGCATACAACCTTCAAAGTCAAATTTATGGGATCCACCGAGGACGAAACGAAACTCTTCATGATTATTTGGAATGCTTCAATAGTATTTTTTTCAAGTTGTCCACAACACCAAATTCTTGACCTCATCCAATGCTACAATAAAGGGTTGTTGCCAATGGAAGGAAGATTGGTTGATGCATCAAGCAATGGTGGCATCTTTAGCAAAACGCCATAAAAAACTTAATAGCTTTTTAATACGATGGCTACAAACTCCCAACACTTTGGAACCCGTCAAGACACTAGAATAGATTCACCCCACAAGGTGAATGAAGTTGACAACACAAGCCTTGAATCAAATCTTACAGAATTGACTGCCGTTGTCTTTAGCAAAATGCCACAAAAAACCTAACAGCTTCTCAATATGATGGCTACAAACTCCCAACACTTTGGAACCCGTCAAGACACTTGAAGAGATTCACCCCATAGGTGAATGAAGTTGACAACACAAGCCTTGAATCAAAGCTTACAGAATTGATTGTCGTTGTCAAACAATTGGAAATGGGTAGTAGTCTACAAGCAATGGTATGTAGTATTTGTGCTACAATAGGTCATCACACGGATGTGTCTCCCATTCTTGTTTATGATGTCGAGAAAGTGAATGCTATGGGAGGATACCAAGGCCAATATAAAAAGCCATCCGCTTATCAAGCCACTTATAATTCAAGTTGGAAACTAAATCCTAATTTGAGTTATCGCCAGAAACCACTTCCACAAAATGCCTTAACAAGATCTCAATCTCATCACCATAGAACCACTAGCACCTCGCTACCTCCTGCCATCGGCCAACTTCAATCCATAACAACACACCTCCTCCACGGCACTAGAACCATCACTCCATACCATCGGTTTCTTGTAGCCTTTAACCCAACCGCCAAACCACCACCGGACCACCACCTTGCATACCCCTTCTCCAATCTGCAACGCGAACCCACTGAGTTAACCGACTCAGTCAACTCAGTGACTCGAATCGATGAGTTCAACCGGTTCAGTGAGTCAACAACAAGTCAAGTCGGGTCAGTCAGGTTGCGTCACTGGGCAGCAACTAATTGGAGGTCCAACTCAGTCGTTGAAAGATCAGAAAATGGCCCGGGACAGCCTCGAGTATGCGATCGACGCCCAACAATAACAGAAAATTTATGCGGTCCATACAGGTACATCTTCAGCATAAAGGGCACACTTCAAGGGTATATTATTTCCTTTGTTGTTGTTTAAATTCATTGAAATTGGCATTTCTGTGACTTTGTGTGCATACTTGTTGAAATTTGTTCCGACCCGATAAAATATCATCCCGAGGCACTAAGTTGGGTGTCGATTCCATCACATTCTAAGGCTCAAAGAACGGCCAAAAGAGGTTAGATTTGGTCATAAGTTTACTGTTTAATGTTTCAAATCCTTAAAGGCCGACCTATTAAGGCAACCAAGTTTGTTTGTCGAGACTCACTTGTTACCCTAGGTGTCTTCGACGGAGTTTAGGCCCTTTTTTGAAATATTGGTTCGGGAGATTTCCACAACCATTATACTAACACCTTCGAGACCCCGACCCATGTCCCTCACCTGTGATGAGAATAATAGTGTGGTAATGTTCCAAATTTGTAGGACAACTCACTCTATTTCTTATGATCAGATAAACGACCATATGGGGACTCCAAAACACGGTACCTATATGTAGTTCCATTGTAGTTTCATGCCCAACTATGATGACCTTGGTTTTTAGAAGCAAATAATTGGGATTGTCTCTTACGCCGCAAAATCGACCAATAATATCCACCCATGTCTTCAATTGCCCCACTAAATCCTTTGTAGTACCATTTTTGCAAGGTCTGAAGGTGGGAAAATAACCAAGAATGAGCTTTTCTTCTTGTCATGTATGACCCAAGAAGATAGGTCCTGTCCTAACTTCACGTCCTATTTCTTCCAAAAAGACATCAACACTTGCAATTTCGTGGATATAGACATCTATTTTGGAGCCATATTTACTATCATATTCTCCCTTCCCAAACATTCACTTAGCATAACGTATCCCCGCGGCCCCCCTTGGACCATTGTACACTATGTGACGATTGTGCATTTTATGGAGCGATTACTTCCGTCTTTAATTGGATATCAATTTGATAAGTAATCAAATCACCGTATGTTGAAACTTTTCCAAGGTCGGACCACACTCCATGATTGTTATCATGGAGTGTGCTTAGACGTGCCAAGCACATGATAGATGAGAATGCCCATCTTTTAGATGAGCTCATTGATTGTCGAAAGAAATGAACTAATCTACACCACATATCACTTTATAAGGTTCGATCCAAAGGTTGTGAGGTTTGATCGTCTACAACGCGTTCACATTGGTTAACTCCCTTATAATATACAACCCTACGATGAATTACGTCAAGGGTCGAGATTGGTTCTCACGGTTCTCAAATTTTTATGTGTGTGTGTGTGTGTGTTTATATATATATATATATATATATATATATATATATATATATATATATATATATATATATATATATATATATATATATATATATATATATATATATATAGAGAGAGAGAGGTAGGATCTTTTGTAAACTCAGAGATATTTCAAAAAAAAACCAAAAACATGCTCTAATTCATGCGTCTAGAGCATTTGTTCACATGTCCACACAAAAATGTATATTTTTATTATGTGTATATGGTCATGTTTTTATTCAGCATAGATATGAACATATCAAGGCTATCAAGATTAATCATCTAAAGGCGACCTAGAAAGTGTAAGAATTTGTTTTCATCAACAGGCTTTGTAAATATATCGGCAACCTGTTTGTTGGTGGAACAAAGTGAAGTTCATCGTGACCCTTTTGTATATTTTCTTTAAGAAAATGATATAGGATATCCATATGTTTATTCATTGAATGATTCACAAGATTGAGAGACATCACTATCACATTCTTAGAATTAAAATAATTAGGTCCTTGTTGTATCTTAAACTCATAATCCTTTAGTTATGTATCCATCTAAAGAACTTGTGAACAATAGGTAGCAGTAGCCATGCATTCATCTTCCATTCTAGATGTTGATTCACAAATTTATTTATTCGAGGTCCAACTAACTAGCTTGCTACCAATGAGATGAAAGCTCCCACAAGGTAGCTTTCTAATCCATCTTTAATCCACTATAGTCTTAATCCCTAAAATCTTGAGAAGAAAAGTGTCGTTAGCATAATACTAGATACCTAGAGAAGTAGTTATTAGATCTATATGCTTAAGAATCATTATATAATGATATTGCTAATAACATATGATCCTATAGGGTCACACATTTATCAAGTCGGTACTTGTTGAATATTTATTAAGTATTTGATAATTAATAAATAAATCCAACTCTTGTAGTTAATTACATAATACTTATTGTTCTATGAAAATAATAATTAAAAGGGAACAAACTAATTATTATATCATATGGTATGATATATTAAGTCATGTACAAGTTTGTGGACACTTTGGATTCCATTAATTTATACTAGACATATTAGTTTATTAAAGTAGCGTGTAGAACACACCTTTTGTCCTTTTCTCCCTTGATTGGCCGAATACTAGATGATGGGATAGAGGTTGCTTGTCAACTTTCATCGTACACATCTCATACCTCTAAAAGATCAAATATTTTCATTTAATGAAGGTATGGGTCTTGGATCACACATGTAGGTATATAAGAGAGTGTTAAGAAAAGTTTTCATCTAGTTTTCCTCTCATCCTTGAAAACCATCGGCCTCAGTCCTTTCTCTCCTTCTATAGCTTTTCTTTTGAAGCTAGTTGCAAGTTTGAGTGATTAGAAGTGCTTCTCCTTTAGTGATTAATTGTGTTAAGCACATAAAGGCTTAATAAGTTCTGTATACAAAAAAAGGAACTAGCATTCCAAGTGCCTTAATCTTGGTGGTAGATACTTGTAGAGGAGATAAAGCTTCTTATCTTTGCCATCTTCATCAACTCCCCAATTCTAAGTAGGATCAAAGGCTTCAAGGGTTGTCACTCTTAAACACCCTATGGTTGGTTTAAATATCATTCTAACCTACGTAAATAGATCTTTGATGGTTTTGTTTAAAATGGTGAAAAATAAACTAGTTATTTTAAAATGCTTCCGTTACCGTTTTTTTGAAAACGCTCTTACGCCGCAATACCTATCAGTGGCATCGGAGACGTCTTTTATATGTTAGAATGATTTGTTGTGTTTGATAATATTTGGCTTTTGGAAAACAACGATGGATTTCTTTTAGCTAATAAATTTCCATATTTGTTTTCTTTGACAACTCATAGTTTTAAAATTGTTTATTTTCATATAACCATTTTTTATGCATTTTGATTATATAAAAGTTTCCTTAGAAAAAACAAAGTGTTGGTTATTTCATATGATTATGTTGTGTATAAACAAGCTATTAAGACCCTTGTAGTTGTTATTTATTCATTCATATGATGATGTAATAGATAAATAGGTATTATTTCATTTTATTAATTTTGTGTGTAATATATTAGTTTTGACTAGTTTGTTTATTTTTTACAAAATGTAACAAGATTGAGCTTATGAAGATTTCTTCAAGACGTGACATTTTGAAGACCCTTGAAGCGTCCTTATTAAGCCCTTTAGGAAATGACTTAGTAATTGTTGTGATGGCTCACAATAATTATTACTAGAAATGGCTTTGCTTATACATTTTGTGATGTATGCTTGTGATGTTTATTTTGTTATTATATAATGTTTTGTGTATGAAAATATGTTTTTCATGCAAAATAATATTTTAACAAAAATAACATCAAGTTGGAGTTTGGAATTTTAAATAAATAAAGTTTCTACATAAGATGTATAAAATCGAGTTTTTATTAAAAAGAGTTTTAATTTTTTGAAACTCTTCAAATAGCCAAACTTTTAAATATTTAAAAAGGTTTACCATGATTTTAAATGAAATCTAAACTCCATAACTTTATAACAAAAGGAAGTTTTATTAAAAAGTAAAAAACCGTTCATATGCTATAACGACAAACTTAATATTGGATATTAATTTTAACAAATAAAAACGAATATAAGATATTGATTTAATTTTATACATTTGCAACATTAAATTATGTACAATGGAATATTTTATTCATGAAATATTCATGATATAAAACGTTTTAAAATGTTAGAATAATAAAACGTTTACAAAACCCTTATTCCGAAATTTCAAATCTATGCAATCCACTTAAAAAATCACTTGTGCATCATTTGTCCAATGCTTGTATGAAGTGGACACCGGTGTCTTTATCACTTAAGAATTTCAAATCTATGCAATCCAATTCAAGATCATAATCACGTTCATATAAAGTGGACACCGGTGTCTTTAGCACTGAAGCGTTTTCTATACAGGAAACAACTTTTGATGTACTTTTCTTGACAAAGGAAGATACCGAAAGGGTTCTGATGAACCTGTAAACCAAGAAAAATTTTAATTAGCCCATCAATCACATCTTGAATTTGATCTTCATGAGGCTGGCAAATGATTTACTAAGGTGTTCACAAGTTGATATGAAGATAATCCCATCTAAATAGATTTCTACAATAACAAGAAACTTGTCGTAGACCTTCTGAAATAGATTTGGGTCAGTTATTCCTCAAATAAACTTTGAGTCTTCTAGAAACTTGTAAAAGGTTTCCTCTGCACTCTAGGAGCTCTTTCAGACCATGTACTGCTTTTTAGAGTTTGAAACTGTAGGAAACTTAGGATCTTCATAGGCTGGAGGTTATTGCTCATAAACTTCTCTTTCTATTTCTCCATTCAAGAAAGCACATTATACGTCTATCTAGTAGACTTTAAAGTTTTTGTATGCAACATATGCTAGAAATATTTTGGTGGCTTTTATTCTAGTGACATGAGCGAAAGTTCCATTGTAGTCTACACCTTCTTATTGCAAATAAATCTTATCATAAAGTATTGCCTTGTTTCTTATGATGACTCCTTGATCACCATTTTTGTGCATAAATGCCCATTTGAATCCAACTACCGAGACACCCTCTAGAGTTTGTAATAGAGCCACGCGTTGTTCCTCTCAAATTTAGCTAATTCTTTTTATAAGCCTTTACATAGTCTATACCCTCTATTGCTTCTTTAATTCCTTTTGGCTCAGTCATGGATAGAATACTAGTATAAAGACATTCGTTCTGACTAGCAATACGAGTTTGAAATCTAGATGAAGGATTACTAATGGTGGGGTTTCTAAATTTTGCAGTTCAACACCAGCCGAGAATGAAGGTTCCACCTCGATTAGTGCATTAGTTGTTGTTGAATAAGTCAATCAGAGGAGAATCATAATAGACAGAACCATGAGATGTTCCCCCCTCAACTTGAGCATGAGACATGTCCAAGTTTATGATTCTTGTCGATACGGAAACGGTTGGTGAATATTGTAGAGTTGAAGTTTGTTGATATGTGGAAGTTGAAGCATCAACAAATCATTCAGAATCTAGAACAGTTATTGGAAGAGGAAAAAGGAGTTCAAAATCAACCTCATAGTTATTCATTAAAGAGGTAGCAGCCGAAGGATGATCGAATGGTTTAACCATTTGGGAGTCAAAATGCACAAGATCAAATTTCCTTTCAACGAATTTGTCAAATTGGACATCACAGGTCTCCTCAATAACTCTAGTTTGCTTGTTTAACACCCGATAGACAACAAGTGGAAGGAGTATCCAAGGAATATCCCTTTGTCCGATCGAGGTCCGGACTTGCTCAAACGATCCTTGTTATTTTTATGTATCAACAACACCCAAAAGTGTGAAAGAACTTAACATTGAGTTTGCGATTGTTCATTGCATCATAAGGAGTAACATTTGAACTAGAATTTATTAAAGAACGATTTTGGGTAAACAAGCGGTGGCTATGGCTTCAGCTTTAAAATATTAAGGTAGATTGGCAAAAAAATAAGCATAAACATCACGACTTTGAATAATTTCTTTTGTTCCTTTCAACCATGCCACTTTAAAGAGATGTATGGGGTGCATAAATTTGTGATCGATTCCCTTGGAGACAAGAAAATCATCGAATTGTAAAAAGCAGATTGAGGAAAGTATACATAGTCAAAAGGCGATCTGTTATTGGTTTTTGCCTTATTTTTAGTAGATTCCTTAATTTCATGGAAATGCATAAAGTAGTTTCTTGTTTACTTGTGAAATTTTGTGGGTTAATCTATTAGTTGATTTGGGGCTAAATGACTCGAAGCCTGTAAATATTTATTGCTATAACAGGCCTACAATTTGGTTAGCTTGCAATCATGTGTTTAATGAAAGAACGAAACACATTGAAGTAGATGTTTATTTTATTCGTGAAACTGTAGTTAATGGTGTAATCAAAGTGATTAAAATTGATACTAGACTTCAACAAACCCGTATAATTTTTAACCGATAAGTTGAACTTGATTAATCATTTTTATAGTCAAGTTTAGGGAGGGTGTTAGAAATATTAAAATGCACATCAAAACCCGAACTTATATAAAAGGTTGTCTAGTTTATATTTCGACTTAGTATGTTTTTATGTGCGAAAAATGTTATTGTGTAAGAACTGACAAATGCTATTGGCCGAAGGGACTTGAAGGTAAGGGCGTTGTTCAGTCATATTTTTCGGGTTTGAGATAGATCGGGTCAAGTTAATTGAGTATTCTTTTTTCTAAAAGTATAAGTAATACCCAAACCTAATTACATTTCCGTATTCAGGTTTCAAGTTCGGTTGAGTATGTTTAGATATACCCAAATTTCTATAGCAATATATCTTAAATAAATTACTTGTAACAACAAGATGATTAATATATTCTCATTTAAAATGATTTCCACCTAAAAGTTTAATGGATACATTATTAGAATACAAAATGCGTGATTTATAAGATATTTAGCTAAAAATCTCTAATCATCAATTGATATGTTTTGGAATGAATTTAAAACATCAATAAGGTCCAGAGTATATCATGAAATCTTGGTCATTTTCAATCGGTTCTACTTTTAAATAAGGCTTTGTCCCATGAAAAAACATGGATTTCTAACGGTCTAACCCCTTTTTGGTGGTGGTAAGAAAGCTTCAATCACGATCAAGGTACGAGATTTAGGAGACCATGTACAATTTAGTAAAAATAGGCCATATGATTTGAAAATTCTAAAAACATAAGCAATACAATTCTAATTTTCCATTTCGTCTCCTAATATTATAATTATAGCACAAAATTTCATTTAAAATAAAAAATGATAGATACTTATAACACAAAAAGTCCGTATAACACAAAATTTCGTGAAGCAACCCAGAACCACCTCTATAAAATTCCTGAAGCAACTACCTCTATAAATCTGTAAAAAACGGAAATGATATTACCATTTACCTCTAAATAAAATTTGAATTCAGAAATAAGAAATAAACAGAAAGATTGAAATGTATAATACCTCCAATTTTTTAAGTATAACACCTTTAGAATCAGAAACACTAAAGCATAACACCTCAGCTCTAAAAATCTAAAAAAAAAAAAAAAAAAAGCAGAACTTGTTATAAGACATTTTCTCTAAAAGACTAAAACTGAAATTGTGTAAAAATCATTAAATCAGACAGAAGGTATGATACCTCGAGAACTCAGGCGGGTTTCTAAAACTGAAAATCTGTAAAAATCATACTGAAGGAATGATTTTCTGTCCCACACACGCTTATGGTTGCTTCCCTCATTTTTTAAGTAAACCAAGTATTTTCCGGACTATGCTAATAGAAAAGCTACAAAAATTTTGGGCCCCTAAATGAGAATGGCCCTATTCCTAAATTTAGAGGTGGTGCACAGAACCTTAACCGCTTTTTATTAAAACCGGAAATACAACCGAATCGTTTTCATATTGACCGTTTTCGCATCAACTGGTTTTCGACTCACAATAACCGACCCGTTAGTACCAATTTTCCCCACAAACGTTACCCGGTTTTTTTACCGGTTTACCGGAAACCGGTTTTTTGGACCGGTTTTGCCTTTAAGCATAACACTCACACACACATACACCAGGAGGAGGGGGATGTTTGTAGCGTTGAAATGGAAAGAATTTCCTTCCGGCATTTCATCGAACATGCGTATGTTTTTGCTATCTTCTTCCCCATTTTTCAAATTCAAAATTAAATAACCTCGTGTTCCCCACTTGTTCAATCGCAAGACTCGTATATGGAGATGAAATGGAAAGAAGTTCACTGAAACATAAGATCAATGAGAAATCATTAATTTTATGTGCATGCTCTGATTTTTGTTACCTGTTGTAGCCTGTTGGTAGCCATTGTTTCTTGGCTTCTGTAGTTTTGAACCGATTTTCTGCTCAGCTGCTATCTCGCCTTGAATTCCTATTATATATATATACAATTGTTGCCTCCAATGAACAGTACCACTTTAGTTTTATTACAATTTTTACCCCTGTAGTTTTAATTTGTATAATTATAGTTTTAGTCCCTATAGTTTTAATTTTTATTAATTACAATTTTGATCCCTATAGTTTTGTTTGCCAGTATTACATTATTACAGTTTTGATCCCTGTAGTTTTAATTTGTTGACTTCCTTAACCGCAGCAACGCGCGAATCTCTTCCGCTCGTTATAATACAAAAGGTTCACATAACAATAGATTCCTGTTCAACCTTTTCTAAAGTAGCAGATAATAAATTTTAGGGAACATCACTACCCACTCATACTAGCTAATAGATTATTCCACTAACGTGTCCATTCCCAGCATGCACTCCATTCTTCAAAAAAGAAAAATAAGTTTTTTATAGTTTAACCAAAAACCGTTTTTCTTAACCGACTAGACAGGTTTTGATATTTACGTCTAAAAAAATGATAAAAACCGATTAGGTATTAACCGAGACCAATTTAGAAAAAAACCGAAACCGAACCGGACCGGTTATTACAAAAACCAGGTTTTAACCAATGAAGTTCAATTCGTTAGATGATGAGGCAAAGTGGAGTTACAGCTTTAGCGACTATAAACGAACATACATATAGCTAGGGTTTCCTCTCATCTTGTTTTAGCTTGGTTTGAGTGTTGTTCAAGCTTTAATTTGTTTCAAACCTGGATTCTGTTCTTGTTAAATTGTAAGTCTGAGAGGGTTACAATTCCTATTAAGATGACAGAAGATGATTCTGTAGATGGTTTTTCCAATTTCACCCGTAATTTAAGTTCAACTGCGAGCATCGGCGGCAGGCCTAGTAGAAAGACCAGTAGAAGGAGCAGGGGAAAGAAAGTGATTGCTGTCAGTGGGACGGTGTCAAATATGTTGTCGAAGGACTACATCTCTTCTTCCAACAACAGAATAGGGGTTCCGGAAGTGAACATGTCCGATGCCTTTGAGAAAGTTCAGGTTAGCATTTAGTATATTAATTGGTCGATTCCATCAGGTGTGTTTTTTGTGGTCAACTATCTTCATCACTCAATTAACTTTAATATTGTGTTCAGGCATGGGCAGCAATGCCTGATGTACCCTCATACACAAGTGAAGATGTTAGGTCTATGGTATGTAACTTTTTCTTTGTGTATCTATTGTCTTTTTATTCTATAGGTTTTACATATGGATCATTTGCCAGAAAATGATGCATGAATTTTTGGGATATTGGTAGTGGTAAGTTTTTGGTCATCTAACGTATTCTTGTGGCTATGAATCTTTTGTGACAGTTTGGGACATCTAATAATGATCACCAGGAGAGTGATATCTCATTAATGGATGGCATTAGGTAAGAGGCTGTAATTAATTCGTCATCTAGTTTGCAGAAATTATGTAGATTAGTTCTGTAAGATGATTTTGTTGCTAATAAATTTCAATGTGTGGTTTTTAATTTGAATGGTTATGGAGTGAAAATTGTGACTTAGTTTATTGAAATTTATTTTTCTTATTGTAAAATGATGTTTATCAATGTGGTGAAAAGTTGTTTGTGATTTTCTTTTAGGAGTTATGCTAGTGTTGTTGGTAATTATGGAACTCGTCCTCCATCCGGCCCCGAAACTTGCTCTGAACAGATGATTGAGGAAAAGAGTCCAGAAGATGAGTGGGAGAACGTGGGTGAAAAGCCACGTATGCCAAAACTTGACAACCCTTCGGAAGCCACAGCAAATGGTAAGTGAATATGGATCGGTGTACCTTTGGGACACATTAAGTGGTTAAGTTTAGGTTCAGTACTCTGAACCAAACCATTTGTCTGTGAAATCTTTGATATAATTGTTTTTTCTTGTTTTTGCGTTGGTAAAGGGGATGATTATCAGAACTGCAGGAGAACTGCAAGCCAGTACTGGGATTCGATGAGAGCCATGTGGAGGGAGGCAATTATTTTTTCTATATCCTTTTAGGCTTTTGTTATTGTTCTTTCATTAAAGATGACTTTTCATCACCAATCTATAGTGCAGGCTGAATTCGCACGTGCAAATAAAAGATGGGATGATGCAATAGATTACGAAAATCAGGTAGGTACATGAGAGAAAGAGAGGGAGGCCTAATTAGGTATAAGGGACATTGTGATTTACCTTCCCATAGCAAATGATCAAGGGTCCGAGCCGCATTGTGTGGGCAGTGTGGCCACTTAGGCCGTTTAGCAGATATAATTTTGTATTAAACAATAAGTTAATTTATATATTTTTATGCAGGCAAGGATGTTCGAGGAAAAGGCTCAGCAAGCAGATGAAAGGGCTAGCCAGGATATATTTGATTCAATGTTTGTTACTATGTAACAGAAATGGCAACAAAGCCAGCCTGTTTTTGTGTGTGTGTGTGTGTGTGTGTGTGTGTGTGTGTGTGTGTATATATATATATATATATATATATATATATATATATATATATATATATATATATATATATTGATGTTGATGTTGATGTTGAATGCAGGAACAGAGAAATTAAAAATAGGATGAAAATTGATTTACGTAAACAGAATATGGTAGAGGGAATGAGGATATTAAAACTTCACCTTATGTTTGCTGTATATCAACGCTGTAAGTATCTGTTTCATCATAAATACATACTTTGGGTTTCCAATTATCTCTTACGAACACTGTAATCTACAGCTCTATGGCAGCTCAAAGTCATCACTGGATATGGGAGTACTTATGGAACTGAGAGGTCGAAGCTGAAAGGGTTGGTATGAAATTATCCCTTTTTATTGTAGAAACAGGCATCACCTATTAACTGTTTCAAGGATCAATCATCTTAGGGGTGGGTTGGGTTTATGTATGTTTCTGTGTAACTTAAGATGTCGTATGCTTGTTTCAGATTGTTGATCTCTTAAAAAAGGAAAATATTAAGTGGCAGGAAGACAACACAGATTCTCTCTTAATTACATTCGATGGCCAGAAGAGAGTGTTGGACTTCGTGGAATATGGTAGATATTCCAATTAATCGTTTTCCGTGCTTTATTATTATTTTTTTTTTGGAGCAGTTGACATCTGAATGTGGTATAAGAATGAAACAGATTTGGGGCTTCGATTTCCCAAACACCCCCTTGATCATTGGTTAATGTTACAAATGATGATCAATGGGGTATTTGAGATTATATTTTATAATTATTTGTTAGCTTATGTGGTATTGAAACTTAGTTTAAGAAAAAGTATTTGTTAGCTTATGTGGTATTGAAACTTAGTTTAAGAAAAAGTATTTGGATTACATTATGCAGTACCAAAACATAGTAAGTTGATAAATTACTAATATTTTTGTTTTCTCTAAGGTATACAATTTTACGAAACCCTATTTCAATAACTTTAAAAGTTATAACTTTTATAACTCAAATAAATATTTGTGTGACATATCTTATTCTAAGATAAGACATAGAACCTTAAATAGCAATAACATTAAGGAAAAGAGATAATCACGAAAATGACGAATCTCTTTTGTACATTAAACATTTTTGTCATTTTTCAGACTAAGAGCCAAAACGGCCACCTGTTTCACATGCGAGATTTCAAAAAATTTTGGATTTGTTTTCTCCGCCACAATGAACATTAAAACAAAATTTATTACATAAACATATAAACTAAGATCTTCTGAAGGCCTTTACACTTTCTCTTTTCCTTAGGTAAATGCTAGGTTAAAGCTGGTTAGCTCAATGTTAAATTCTGTAATTATGACATTCCATTCATAAATTCTGTAAGTCTAAGAGATTTTATGATTTGTATTAATATGACAGAAGAAGATGATTGTGAAACTAGTTTTTCTAATTCCACATATGCATCAAGCTCAAACATGAGCTCTGCTTCGAGCTCAAACGGGAGCACCGGCAGCAAGTCTAGTCAAAGGAGCAGGAGAAAGAAAGTGATTTCTGTGAGTGGGTCGGTGTCAAATATAAAAGGGAAGGAATACCTCTCTTCTTCTTGTTAGGATCGAGACACTTAGCATACGAACACTAAACTCACACACTCGGCTCACAAATTAAGAACACAAGAATTTAACGTGGTTCGGTCCAAAATGACCTACGTCCACGGCGGATAACTAGGAATGTATATTGCTTCTGTGTTTATTTGTGTTGTGGTACATTTTTCTGATGAGTAGCACATCTCTATTTATAGAGATGAAATTCAATGTGAACAAATAAGATTTCTCTTCAACAATATAGGCTATTCTCACCTACCTTTGAAAAAAAATCTTCACCAACCTCACCAACCAAGTTAAAAGTCTTCACTTTCACATAACAATCTCCCACTTGAAGATTTTTAACATCGTAGTCTTTATCTACCGTCCATTTCTTGCAACAATTCTTCAATCTCTCACTTGAAGCCACGGAACAATCTTCACCTGTGCTTCAACTGTGAATTCCAAATAAAACACTTTTGATCTTAGCTCATTCCTAGTTACCCTGGCCTTCTCTTCAATGATCCTGAAGGCCAGTTGAAGCTATGCAAAGCTTCAACTTCTCTAAGGTAACAACCTTAGTCAACATATCAGCTGGATTTTCAGTTCCTTTGATCTTCTTCAACTTCAGAGTACCATCATTAATTCTTTCTCTGATGAAGTGATATCTCAGCTGTATGTGCTTTGTCTTCGAATGGAAGACAGGATTCTTTGCAAGGTGTATTGCACTTTGATTATCACAAAACAGTGCACAATCAACTTGTTCCTTGCCAAGTTCTTCGAGAAAGTTCTTCAACCATATAAGCTCTTTGCTTGCTTCAGCAACTGCCATATACTCTGCTTCTGTGGTTGAAAGGGCAACACTTTTCTGGAGTTTAGACATCCAACTTACTGCAGTGCCTCCTACTGTAAAGACATACCCGGTAGTGCTTTTGTATGAGTCTTTGCAACCACCAAGGTCTGCATCTGCAAAACCCTTCAGAATGACATCTTTCCTTTTAAAATGCAATGCCACTTTTGAAGTCCCCTTCAAATATCTTAGCAGCCATTTAACTGCTTCCCAATGTTCTCTCCCCGGATTGGACATAAATCGACTAACAACTCCCACTGCATGTGCAATATCTGGTCTCGTGCATACCATTGCATACATGAGACTACCAACTGCAGATGCATAAGGTACTTTAGCCATTTCTTTCTTGTCTTCATCTGATTTGGGTGACTGAACTTTAGAAAGCTTAAAGTGACTTCCCAAAGGTGTGCTTCTGATCTTGGCATCTTTAAGGCTGAATTTCTCTAACACTTTCTCAATGTACTTCTCTTGAGAGAGTGTCAAAGAGCCATCTTCTTTGTTTCTGAAAATACTCATCCCGAGTATTTGGTTTGCAGCTCCCAAGTCTTTCATCTCGAATTCTTCAGACATTTGCTTCTTTAACTTCTTGATCTCTATCATGTCTGAGCCTGCAATCAACATATCATCTACATAGAGTAGTAGAATGATATAAGAACCCTTAAACTTCTTGATGTAACAACAATGATCATTGTCACATCTCTTGTAACCAGCTCTTCTCATGAAGTTATCAAACTTCAAATACCATTGTCTGGGTGCTTGTTTCAGACCATACAAGCTCTTCTTCAATTTACACACCAAGTTTTCTTTGCCTTTAATCTGAAAACCCTCTGGTTGTGTCATGTAAATTTCTTCATCTAGGTCACCATGTAGAAAAGCTGTCTTGACATCTAGCTGCTCTAGATGCAAACCTTCTGCTGCTACAATACTGAGAACAAGTCTGATAGTGGTCATCTTCACTACTGGAGAGAATATTTCATTGAAATCGATTCCCTCTTTCTGTTGAAAGCCCTTGACTACTAATCTTGCTTTGTACCGTTTGGTACCATCATGTTCGTCCTTGACCCTGAAAACCCATTTGTTTTGAAGAGCCTTCTTCCCGGATGGAAGCTTCGTTAAAAGCCAAGTCTTGTTCTTCTCAAGCGACTTCATTTCATCTTTCATTGCTAGCTCCCACTGCAATGAATTTTTTAACCTCTTAGCTTCAGAGTAACACTGGGGTTCACCATTTTCTGTCAAAAGAATGTAGTTGACAGATGGTGAGTATCTTTGTGGTGGTCTGATGACTCTGGAAGATCTTCTTGGTTGAACTTGAGGTGTGGCTGGGGACTCTGGAGCTGGAGGGCTGGTTTCTTCATCTTCAGAATCATTTCTGGAATCATCCTCTGAGCTTCTTTCTTCTTTTCACCACCTTCATATTCAACGTACTCCTTCTGGACTTCTGGACTTTTGGTGTTTCTGTCTTTATATAAATCAGCTTCGTTAAAGGTGACATTCTTGCTTCGGATTATCTTTCTGCTTTCATTATCCCAAAGCCTGTAACCCATTTCGTCTGACCCATAACCAATGAATGTGCACTTCTTGGTCTTTGAATCAAGTTTATCCCTGTCACCATCTTTTAACAAACTGTAAGCAGTACAACCAAATACTTTCAGGTGTTTGAGACTTACTTCCTTTTCTTGCCACATTTCTTCCGGCAATTTAAAATCCAAGGGAACACACGGTGAACGGTTGATCAAGTAGGCTGCAGTGTTAACTGCATCAGCCCAGAATGTCTTAGGTAAACCGGCATTTAACCTCATGCTTCTAGCCCTTTCATTCAGAGTTCTATTCATTCTCTCAGCTACACCATTCTGCTGAGGGGTTCCTGGGACTGTCTTGATCATCTTTATCCCTTGCTTGGCACAATAGTCAACAAACTCCTTGCTTATGTATTCACCACCATTATCCGACTTCAGGCATTTTACCTTCAAATCAGTTTCATTTTCAACAGCAGATTTCCATATCTTAAAAGTATCAAATACATCAGATTTATTTTTAAGAAAATAGACCCATACCTTGCGTGTTGAATCATCAATAAAGGTTACATAGTAGTTTTTGCCTCCTAGGGATGAAACTGGTGTTGGTCCAAATACATCCGAGTGAACAAGCTCCAACTTCTGAGCTTTCGGTGTCTTCCCCGTCTTTACAAAAGTAACCCGCTTTTGTTTCCCGAGAACACAAGATTCACAAAATTCAGTTTCAACTTTCTTCAAGTCTGGAAACTTCCCTTTCTGAGCCAACATCTTCAATCCCTTATTGCTCATGTGTCCGAGTCGTTGGTGCCATAAATTAGATGGACTCGGATTTGTGGTTACGGCATGAACACCATCACTAGGTATCTCTACCATGTATAGAGTGCCTTTCTTCTTTCCTTTGGCAATCACCAAGTTGCCTTTGATCACTTTCCATTGTCCACCCCCAAAGTGAACATCAAACCCTTCATCATCCAGCTTACCAACTGAGATCAACTTTCTCCTTAAGTTTGGAATAACCCTGACATCTTTTAATGTCCACGTGGTTCCTAAGGAGGTCTTCAAATCTATGTCTCCAATGCCCGTAATATCAAGCACTTGATCATCGGCCAAACGAACTTTGCCAAGAGCACCTGTTTGTAGGTTCTTGACCATATCTGGGCATGAAACGGCATGGAAAGAAGCACCTGAATCCATAATCCAGGATTCTTCTGAATTCTCAACACAACATATGAGAAAATCTCCCGATCCTTCAGCGGATACATTGTTTACTTCTTTCTTTTCAGCTTGTGGTTTTGGGCATTGGCTTCTAAAGTGACCTTTTTCTTTGCAATTCCAGCATTCAATGTCTTTTCTGGTTTTTGACTGTCCCCTTTTTCTGGACTTTGATCTGCCTCGACCACGTCCTCTTTCGATTTTTCTTCCTCTACTTTCTGTATGCAATATAGAACTAGAACTAGAAGTCTCACCATTGCTTCTCCGTCTGATATCTTCATTTACAATCAAGTCACGAATACTCTCGAAAGTGAGTTTGATAGTGCCGGATGCACTACTAACAGCTGTGACTGTGCCTGACCAACTATCGGGCAAAGACGATAAAAGGAGGAGCGCTTGTACTTCATCTTCAAACTT
Source organism: Cichorium intybus (assembly GCA_023525715.1). Lineage (NCBI taxonomy): Eukaryota > Viridiplantae > Streptophyta > Magnoliopsida > Asterales > Asteraceae > Cichorium > Cichorium intybus. The sequence goes on along the minus strand of CM042015.1, from coordinate 62,004,041 downwards.
TATTGCAACCGAGGCTAAACGAGAAATAATCGAGTTAAACTCGTTTATGTGAGCGGTAACCGACATGCCTTCCTTCATCTTGGTGTTAACCAATTGTTTGATGAGGAACACTTTGTTTGAAGCGGACGGCTTCTCGTACATGTTGGACAAAGCCTTAAATACTCCATAAGTAGTTGTTTCATTGACAATGTTATACGCAACACTCTTCGCCAATGAAAGCCTAACTACGCCCAAGGCTTGTCGATCCAATAACTTCCAATCTTCATCATACATGTCATCTGGTTGTACGCCCAACATAGGCAAATGCAAACTTTTCTGATACAGCATATCTTCAATTTGCATTTTCCAAAAGCCATAATCGGTACCATCAAACTTCTCAATTTTAATTTTACCGTCTTCTGCCATTTTAACGGATAAAATACACTTTTCTTTCAGAAATTAAGGGTGAAAAAATGAAATTTTTCTGAAATTCAGGAGCTAAACTGCAATTTTCTGAAAGTTTGGGGGCTAAACTGCAATTTTCAGAAACTTTAGGGGCTAAAATGCAATTTTCTGAAAGTTCGGGGGCTAAACTGCAATTTTCAGAAAGTTCAGGGACCTGACTACAATTTTCTGAAAGTTCAGGGACCTATTTTGCAAATTCTGGAACTTCAGGGACCTGTTTTGCAAATTCTGGAACTTCAGGGACCTATTTTGCAAATTCTGGAACTTCAGGGACCTATTTTGCAAATTCTGGTACTTCAGGGACCTGTTTTGCAAATTCCTGAAAGTTCAGGGACCTGTTTTGCAATTTTCGGAACTCCAGGGACCTGTTTTGCAAAATGCTACAGTACCGCTACAGTGTCGTCTTCTCCGGCGAAACTCCGGTGCTACAGTGTCGTCTTCTCCGGCGAACTGGTTTTTCCGGCCAATTTTCCGGCGAGTTTTGACCAACTTTGACCGGCGATTTGGAGGTCTTCCGGTGCTCAAAAAATTCGAAAAAATATATTTTCGGAATCTGCGGAACGAGACCTTTCCAACGGCGTAAACCAAAATCGTTTTTGAGACAAAAAATTTTCGACCCAAAAATAGAAAATCACTCTCTGGAGCTATACCAAGGCTCTGATACCACTTGTTAGGATCGAGACACTTAGCATACGAACACTAAACTCACACACTCGGCTCACAAATTAAGAACACAAGAATTTAACGTGGTTCGGTCCAAAATGACCTACGTCCACGGCGGATAACTAGGAATGTATATTGCTTCTGTGTTTATTTGTGTTGTGGTACATTTTTCTGATGAGTAGCACATCTCTATTTATAGAGATGAAATTCAATGTGAACAAATAAGATTTCTCTTCAACAATATAGGCTATTCTCACCTACCTTTGAAAAAAAATCTTCACCAACCTCACCAACCAAGTTAAAAGTCTTCACTTTCACATAACACTTCTTCCAACAACAAAATAGGAGTTCAGGTTAGTGAACTTCCATTCATACAACTTTGTTTGAAAGCTGGCACGCAAACCTATGTCCCATTTCAGACTGGTTCTAGTATACATTTTAATATATTAAATCTGGTGTGTGTTTTGTTGTCATCTCGATTAATTTTCATATCATCTTCAGGATGCAGTGCCTAGGCCCTCAAACACAAGTGAAGATATTATGGCTATGGTAAGTAACTTGTTCTTTATGTATTTTATGGCTTCTCATTATACAGGTTTTAAATATAAATCATGTACCTGAAAATACCATGAAATTTTCGATAGTGGTAAGGTTTTAGTCTAATAACATATTGTTGTGGCTATGAATCCTTTCCTTTGTGACAGTTTTGGACATCTTACGAGGATTCAGCAAAAGCCTTAATGAAGAAGGCAAATACTTTTTCTGTATTGATTTAGGCTTTTGTTATTGTTCTTCCATTTAACATGAGCTTTCATCCCCATTCTGTAGTGCAGGCTGAAATCGCACGTGAAAATGGAGAATTGCATGCTGCAAAAGATTACGACAATCAGGTAGGTACATGAGAGAAAGAGAGGGCATAAAATGTTAATGACCCAACTAGAAACTTGGTTAAATAAATTTCCGTATGATTGTGTGAGCATAAGTGAATGTGTTGTTGTTTACACATTTATACATCACCATGGTGATGGATTAAGCCATAAAATAAGTGGCTTGGCAGCAAGGAGGTGAGTATCCATAAGAGAAATTGTTATTTAAGCCTATGGGAAATTGTGATTTACCTTCTGATTTTTGTTGTGGGGGATGCTTGGGTGTATCTGTTTGCAGAAATAGGGTATGTGACCTAGGAGCCAAATCATTAAACAATGAGTTTGATAAATTTTTATGCAGGCAAGGGTGTTGGAGAAAAAGGCTCGGGAAGCAAGGACTAGCCAGAATATATTTGATTGGAGGTTTGTCAATGTGGTGTGTGTCTGTGTCTGTGTCTGTGTCTGTGTCTGTGTCTGTGTCTGTGTCTGTGTCTGTGTCTGTGTCTGTGTCTGTGTCTGTGTCTGTGTCTGTGTCTGTGTCTGTGTATATATATATATATATATATATATATATATATATATATATATATATATATATATATATATATATATATATATATAGAGAGTCAGGATCAAACGAGAACCATTTTTTTCGTAAGAACCTAGGAACCTTTTGACTGAAATTTTTTTTTCAAAAAAATGACATAATACACCTAGTCGCTTATATTTAAGACCTTTTGTCAAAAAAAATTTGAAAAATAATATGTATACACGAAATGTGCACATATGCATTTTTTTCGCAAATGTGTATATGTACACGTTTTGTGCATATGTGCACATTTCGTGTGTGTGTGTGTGTATATATATATATATATATATATATATATATATATATATATATATATATATATATATATATATATATATATATATATATATATATATATATATATATATATATATATATATATATATATATATATATATTTCAAATTTTTTTGACAAAAGATCTTAAATATAAGCGACTAGGTGTATTATTTCATTTTTTTTTGAAAAAAAAAAATTTCAGTCAAAAGGTTCCTAGGTTCTCATGAAAAAAATGGTTCTCGTTTGATCGTGACCCTATATATATATATATATATATATATATATATATATATATATATATATATATATATATATATATATATATATATATATATATATATATATATATATATATATATATATATATATATATATATAACATATTTATATTGATATCGGTATTGAATGCAGACACAAACGAATTAAAAATCGGATGAAAATCGACTTACATGGACAGCATTTGAAACAGGGAAAGAATATGCTAAAACATCACCTTATATTTGGTGTATATTGTCTATGTGAGTATCTATTTCATCATATATACAAACTTTCGGTTTCTGATTGTCTTTTATATGATGTAATCTACAGCTCTATGGCAGCTCCAAGTCATCACTGGATGTGGGAATCATGGAAAGGGGCAGTCGGAGCTGAAACAGTCGGTATGAGTTTATCCCTTTTTGTTGTGCGTCACCTTTTTGACTGTTTCAAGGATCAATCATCTTAAGGGTGGGTTGGGTATATGTATGTTTCTGCGTAGATTAAGATGTCATATGCTTGTGCTTGTTTCAGGTTGTTGATCTCTTGAAAGAGGAAAACATTAAGTGTGAGGAAGAAGAAACAAACAGAGGTTCTCTCTTAATCACATTCGATGGGGAGAAGAGAGAGTTGAGCTTCAGGGAATGTGATAAATAATCAGATTAATTGTTTTTCTTCAATTGCTTTTTTTGGACCATTTAACATTTTAATGTTGTATAGTAATGAAGCAAATATGGTGCCTTACGGTTTGATTCCCCTAACGCCCCTTGATCATTGGTTAATATCTCAAATGTTGATTATCAGGGTTTTTGACATAGCTTATGCTTATATTTTATACAGGGACTAAGTTAAAAACCCGTGTAATACACAGGTTGACTCAAAATAGGAAAAATAATACATAGTAAGTGACTTGTTATACAAAAATAAACAACAAAATTCAAATCTATTTGGACTGAAACTAATCTACGATTTTCGATCCCCGTTTTTTCCTGCAACAGATCAAACAAATCAATCGGCACACACTGAATTCAAATTGAACATCAATAACAATATAACTTATGATTCTCAATGATAGTGAGTTAACACAATCCTTACAGAATATTAACATCTACACCCAATTATTCAAGACAAATCTTATATAATTATCATCTCGTAGCGTAGGAAAATCATGTGTTTTAAAGAACAGTTATTCAACACGTTAATTCATAATTTATAAGGCACTATAGTGGCATAGCATATCGATGGTGTCACAAAGGACTTAAAAACATTTGTTCTTTCTGATACAATTGCTATCAGGTCAGATATGCATTTTAGATAAATATTGAGAAAGAATATGAGAGGAAAGGGTTTCAATGTATGGGTTACATTTATACATAGGCTATAAATCAAATAAAAAATGTTGTAATCATGCTCCTAACAGAATTTTGGATTAGAATATGGCTATCTACATAACATACCATTGGTCGCCAAAGGCAACACAAATATCAATTTTTAAAATTTCGTTGAAAGATAGGAGAGAGCTTTGATCCATTCGCAAATGGCATATTATTGTAATCATCCTACTCTTTCACCCATCATCCTACACATCCTTAAATTTTTTCCAGAAACACATTTAGCAATGATATATGCAAGAAACACATTCGCAAACTAAATAAAATTAAAAAAAAAAAAAAGATTTCTTCACATCTTCAAGTATACATTTTAAGCAAAATTAAACACTTATACATGGTCCACATGCAACAACATATTGACAACAAAGTCCTTTGACCTTAACTATCTATCACCAAAATAATTAAATAATACTACTACAAAACACGTAATAGGACCCGGTTAAATCAATTAAGTAACCCGGTTTTCAACCGGGTTTTATGTCCATCGAGTCTTATGCGAAAAAGAACCGGGTTGTTTAAGCATAACATAAAGCCTGGTTTTTTTGGTTAAGCCGGGTCACATAATATTCCCTGTTCTAGAACCCGGTTTTCACTTGATATAACTTGGTTTTTTCAGAAACTGGGTCTTATATAGCGCGTCCTATGTGCCTTTTTGTACTAGTGATAAGTCAGCCGCTTTGGAGGTTTGAATTTTGATTATGAGGGCACCATGTAAGTAAGTAAAAATTTATTACATTTAATACATAAATTCATAGAATAAGATAATGGATCATTGATGGGGCTGTGTTAAACCCTTACGATAATTACGGAGAATGGTCCTATACAATTTCTTCATAAAAAGCGAGATTAATTAATCACAAAGTGATGAAACAATATGAAAATACCTTTCAAATCCTCTCCATTTTTCTCATCTCCCAATGCTAGTTTTGCTTCTTTGTGAGGCTTCGTCACCTCCTATGACTTCTATACCTCCTTCTGTAGCACAACAATGAAATAACACTCACATGAGAATGTACAATGTATGGGGAATGATTATGAATTGTCATCTTGTCGACCATAATCAATCGATAACAATAGGAATAACATTAGGCGTCCATCTTATTGCTTCTGTTAGAATTAAGCCAGCCATTAGTAATCAATTAGAAGTATTAGATGTATAAGTCAGTTACGTGGGTTAATAGCAGTTATGGCAGAACCATTACAATGGTTGGGAAACATTCTGACAGTTTCCGTAGTAGTTTCCGTTTGTATATATAGGTCTGTCACGTGTCTGTATTGTTGTTGTTGGTATCTAATAAAATCGTAGTTTAACTCATTCTTTTCTCTCAAAATCATTTTGTTCATATCAAAGTTCTAAAAGTGGTAACAGAGACTTAAATAGCGGCAAACAGTGGGAGCGAATTACAACCCCAATTGCCCAAACTAGTTGGAAGAAATTATCACTTCTGGAGTATTCAAATGAAAGTAATTTATGAATCACAAGACTTATGGAGTGTGGTTGAAAATGGGGTTTACAGAACCAGGAGATCAAAGTGCCCTCACACCCCAACAAATCGCTGAACTAAAAGAAAATAAGAAGAAAAATAACAAAGCCATGTTCTTTATCTTCCAATCAGTTGATGAAGGCATATTTGAAAGAATTTCAAAAGCCTCAACATCAAAGGAAGCATGGGACGGGTTGTATAAATCATACCGGTGGGGAAGAGAAAGTCAAGATAGTCAGATTACAAACACTTAGATGTGAGTTCGACAACTTGAGAATGAAAGATACAGATTCTGTAGAAGACTATTACAATCAAATTATTCAGTTGGTAAACCAAATGAGAATTAACGGACAAGAAATACAATGAACATGCTTTTCAATTACAGTCAATTGAACATGCTTTTCAATTACAGTCATCTTGTCAAGGAAATACAATGGATAGACAAACTACTGATGACTCCAAGGATGACAATATTTCAAACAAAGAAAAGGGTCGTGGAAAAATTCTCAATTACAATGTTATTATTGATCAAAATCCGGACACATTAAGAAATTTTGTAAAAAACGCATGGCATATGAAAGACAAAACACCAGTTTCATGCACACGCACAGAGAAGAAGAGAAGGAGGGGGATACCATGTGTTGATTATCAAAGATCAAGTTTCAAAGAGAATTGAGAGAAGAGAGGCTAGGGTTTGAGAGAGATTTCATTAACTGTGAAATGAAGTTCTTAACAAACAATACAAAGAAAATAAACATATATACAATGGGCTAAAAGGGCTAAGAGAAGCTAGTGGACTAAAGAGGCCCAAACCTAAGACAATCTTATTAGGCTAACATCCCCTCTCAAACTCACAATGCGACAGTTATAAGCATTGAGAGTTTGTCACACAAAAAACGAAATCGAGAACCAGACAATGCCTTCGTAAACATATCAGCAATCTGTAGGGTTGATGGAACATGCGGCAAGGTGATGGTCCCAAGTTGAAGATGATGACGAGTGAAATGACAATCAATTTCTATATGTTTTGTCCGTTCATGAAAAACCGAATTCTTGGCAATCTGTATTGCACTGTTGTTGTCACAGTGCAATGGAGTAGGATGAGAAGTGTCAACTCCCATATCAGCAAGAAGCCATCGTAGCCAAACAATCTCACAAGTGGTGACAGCCATAGCTCGATACTCAGCTTCAGTAGAGGACCGAGAGACAACATCTTGTTTCTTACTCTTCCATGAAATCAATGAGTCTCCAAGAAAGATGCAAAAACCAGTGGTGGATTTTCGATCATGAGGATCGCTATCCCAATCAGCATCGCTATAGGCACACAAGTTGAGAGAGGACGTGGAAGGAAAGACAAGGGTTTGGAATTGAGTGCCTCGAAGATATCTCAAGATACGAAGAACAGCTCCCCAATGAACAGTAGTAGGAGCGGTAACAAACTGGCTAACCACATGAACTGTATGAGATATGTCTGGTCGAGTAACAGTAAGATAAACCAGACTTCCCACAATAGTTCGATATAGGCTTGGATCTGACAAGGGAACACCGTCTGTTAGAGAGTACCTGGCATTAGTCTCCAGGGGAGTATCAACTGTCCTGTTGTCTGAGAGACGAGCACGTTCAAATAGATCAGAAATATACTTTGTTTGAGATAAAAGATAACCTTTTGAAGATTGTGCAACTTCAATCCCTAAGAAATAACGTAGCAATCCCAAGTCTTTCATAGCAAAGCGGTAAGCCAAATCACGCTTCAAAGATTCTATACCATCATGATCATCACCAGTAATAATCATGTCATCAACATACAAGGATAGGAGAATCCGACCTGCATTCGTGCATCTAACGAATAACGCTGAATCATGATTACTAGGAGTAAAACCGAGAGAAGTAATCACAGTAGAGAATTTCTCAAACCAAGCACGAGGGGCTTGTTTGAGACCATACAAGGCTTTCCGAAGCCGACAAAGGTGAGCAATACCTGGAGGAGGAGACATGTAAACATCCTCATGAATTTCACAGTTCAAGAATGCATTCTTGACATCCATTTGGAATATCTTCCATTGACGAATAGAGGAAACTGCAATCAGAGTGCAGACAGTAGTCATTTTTGCCACTGGGGCAAAAGTCTCCTCATAATCCATACCATATTGCTGCGAGTATCCTTTTGCAACCAGCCTTGCCTCATATCTTTCAATTGAGCCATCAGACTTGGTTTTGATCTTATATACCCAACGACAACCAATTGTACGTTTTCCATGAGGAAGATGTACAAGATCCCACGTATGAGTCTGATAAAGAGCTGTAAGTTCTTCCGCCATAGCATTCTGCCAACGAGGATCAGAAACAACTTCTTTGTAAGACGCTGGTTCAGAAAGCCGATGTATATTTGCAATAAAAGATGCAAATGTTGGCGAATAAGAAGAATATACAAAATCTGGCAGTTTAGTAGTCTTATAAGTACGTACAGGTCTCGATGGTGGAGGATGATTTTCTTGAGCGACAACAGGAGTGGGAGCAGTTGCAGACTGAGCAGGAGGGTTGTCTGGAGCTATGGAAGCATCATCAACTGGGGCACTAGATGTAGTGCCATCACTATCAATGGTAAAAGGATCAATATTTAGAAGTTCTGACCGAGTCATGTTGTGAGACTGTACAGGAATAGCATAGTAAGGAATGTGCTCCATAAAAGTAACATGTCGAGAGACATACAGTTTCTGACTCGCCGGATCATAACACCGATATCCTTTCTAACCAATACCATATCCCAAGAATACACAAAGAGCCGACTTTGGAGACAACTTGCTTCGTTCTACATGAGGCCGTAAGACAAAGCAGGTGCACCCAAATACCCGTAAAGATGAATAATCAGGTAATTGACCATACAACTTTTCATAAGGAGACATTCCAGAGTTGTGGCGAGTCGGGATGCGATTAATCACATAGGCAGTGGTATGAATAGCTTCTCCCCAAAAGACACTAGGAACATCAGAAGATAATAACAAAGACCGTGCCGTTTCTACAAGGTGTCGATGTTTCCGTTCTGCTATACCATTCTGTTGAGGAGTATGGTGAACAGTCCCATCAGATGCTAGTAACTGAGTAAAATCATTAGAGGTATATTCCCCTCCTAAATCACACCGGAAGCATTTTATGACAGGAGAGTGTTGGGTCTTCACAAGAGCTCTGAAATTGCTATAAATGACAAAGAAATCTGACCTGCGCTTCATAAGATAAACCCATGTATAACGAGTATAATCATCTATGAATGAAACATAATAAGGCGATCCTCCTTTGGAGGTTATTGGGGAAGGACCCCACACATCAGAATGAACAAGATCAAAAGGAGCAAACGAACGAGTGACACTATTATTAAAAGGTAAGGCAGAGAACTTTGCCGGTTTACAACCACAACAATCAGAAATGTCAACATTGTTCAAACGACCTAACACACCAGTAGAGGATAAAAACTGTAAACGTGAAGCTGAAACATGACCCAAACGAGAGTGCCAAAGATAAAAATTTGAAGACGAATGACTTAAACGAAAAGACGACAAATCAACACTAGAGGCCGCAATATCAGAAACTTGGAGCTGCTCCAAAACATAAAGTTCCCCAAGTTTACGGCCGATCCCAGTCACCCTCCGAGACTGTGGGTCCTGTACACAACAAAGAGAATCAGAAAAGAAGACCCAAAAACGAGATTTACACAACTGACTGACCGAAACAAGATTCAAAGCAAGTGTGGGAATATAATAGACATTAGTGAGAGAGATATGGGGGTAACAACAGGACCAATACCCTCAACTGGCATAGGTGTAGCACTAGCTGACATAACAGAAACATGAGGACTAGCTGATAACGAAGAAAAGGATGACAAATGTGGTGACATATGATGAGATGCACCAGAATCCAATATCCATAAGGATGAAGGAATACCTGAAGGACTAGATGCTGATAGACCTGTGTGAGGTATAGATGTTGTGTGAGGCATAGATGTTGACATGGCAGTAGGATTGGAAGCAATGAACTGGCGAAATTGCTCAAAAACCTGTGGATCCAAAGCTGATGGTGGTGTCATATTCAAATCGTTCTCTGTAGAAGGTACAGTAGCAGCAACAGTGAACTATGGAGGACGAAATGGTGGAAATGATGGACGTTGTTGAAACTGTCCAGGAGGCCTGTTGAACTGTGGAGGCTGAAACTGTCCAGATGGTCTTGTTTGGTTTTGATAACTTCCCTTCCCCAACAGCAATGGACATTGAGACTTCCAATGATTTTTCTTTTTACAAAATGCACACTCATCAAATGCAACTTTCGCCTTAAACTGTCCAGATGGTCTTGTTTGGTTTTGAAAAGCAAAGACAGTAGGTGTGGCTACTGCCTTAGACCCTTTGTGGCTACTGCCTTAGACCCTTTGTCAGATTGGGACTTGATACGGGTTTCCTCGGCAATCAACTCATGAACAACTGAATCCACTGTGGGAAGAGGAGTACGATGAAGGATTGTCCCACGTAAGCCTTCAAAATCAGACCTTAATGCCATCAAGAACTGGACCAATCTCTGCTCTTCCCTTCTGGCAATGTAAGGCTTGAAAGCCTTTAGTTCTGCAGATTCAGTGAGAGCTAATTGATCCCACAAATCAGACATAGAAGCATAAAAATCCTGAATACTTAGACTGTTTTGTTGGAGGGCTCGGATATCAAATTCTAGCTGATACTGTTTTGCAAAATTAGATTGAGTATACAGCCTTTCCAAATGGTCCCAAACTTCTTTTGCTGTGTCATACTTTGCTAACTGGGTGCCAATTGACTGAATGACAGAATTATTAATCCATGTAATAATTTTGGAATTATCAGTCTCCCAAGATTCCAATAAAATAGCAAAATTGGCAGCCTTGTCATCTGTTGGTTTTCCCTTTATACCTGTAACAATCCCCCACATAGCCTTGCCCCATAAAAATTCTTCATTACATAACTCCAATATGCATAGTTTTTACCATCCAGTTGTGTACTAATGGACTGAAGAGAGTCATCTCTTGGAGCCATAATATCAATAGACAGTCAAGCAAATATTCCAAAATTTCCCTTATGCAGATGAACAAACAACCCAATAATAGCAGCAACAATTAACTCTCAAAATCAAACATTCAACCCAGAACCGAAGCAGAAAATCAACCAAATCGAGCCGAAAATATCAATCGATCCGCGCATCGTCGTGCCTGCTACAAAACCCCTTAACAATCTAGCTCTGATACCATGTTGATTATCAAAGATCAAGTTTCAAAGAGAATTGAGAGAAGAGTGGCTAGGGTTTGAGAGAGATTTCATTAACTGTGAAATGAAGTTCCTAGCAAACAATACAAAGAAAATAAACATATATACAATGGGCTAAAAGGGCTAAGAGAAGATAGTGGACTAAAGAGGCCCAAACCTAAGACAATCTTATTAGGCTAACACCATGTTCATGTTGTTCAATTTACAAGAATCCAATGCCAATGAAACTTGGTATTTGGACGGTGGGTGTAGCAACCATATGACAGGATGTAAAGACCTTTTTCTGAATCTGGAAGAATCTTCAAAGAAGGAAGTACGTACAGGTGATGACAAAAAGCTAACTGTACAAGGTATTGGAGACGTGTTGGTGAGAGCTAGGAATGGCAAAAAGAAGATACCTAGTGTGTATTATGTGCCAGGTTTAAAGCATAACTTATTGTGTCTGGGACAATTGTTAGTCAAAGGATATAACATACATTTCAAAAATAAATCATGTGAAATAAGCGATTCGAATAATGCTTTTCTAGGAAGGGTTTCTATGATATTGAACAAGATGTCTCCGCATAAATTTCTCGATGACACACAATTTAGTCTCACTATGACGAATCTGAGCACATCAGAATTATGGCACAAAAGGTTTGGTCACGTAAACTATGCATCTTTATCACTTATGGGAAGGCAAAAGATAGTACACGTATTACCAAACATTACCGACACTAATGATGTCTGTGAAGGGTACATGTTGGGAAAACATGCACGTGAGGCTTTCCCACAATAAAAGACGTGGAGGGTAGGGAGGACTCTGGAATTGATTCACACAGATATATGTAGACCAATGAACACACCGTCGACTGGTGGGAGCAAGTATGTATTAACATTCATCGATGACTTTAGTAGAAAGGTATGGGTAAATTTTCTGAAAGAAAAATCTGAGACTTTAAATTGTTTTAATACTTTAAAGTGTACATTGAAAAGCAAAGTGGAAATACCATCAAAGGTGTAAGATCGAATTGTGGGGGAGAGTATACAAGTCTTGAGTTTCAAAAATATTTACGAGATCACGGAATACATGACCAACATACTACAAGGTACACACTCCAACAAAATGGGGTGGCAGAAAGAAAGATCGTACCCTTCTCGAGATGGCTAGAAGCATGATTAAGAGCAAAAATCTATTCGACATATTCTGGAAAGAGGCCGGCGCTTATGCTGCTTATATCTTGAATCATACAATTACAAAAAGTCTTGAAAACATTACACCTTAGGAAGCATGGAGTAAACATAATCCTAGTTTTAAACATCTAAGGATCTTTGGGAGTCTGGCATATTCCCACATTCCAGACTAAAGAAGGACCAAGCTAAATAACAACTCCGAAAAGGTTATATTTGTTGGGTATACTGAGACCACAAAAGCATATAAACACTAGAACGCAACCGGTTGACTTTCCGAAACACTTCCCGAAGCTTTATGTCTTAACTCTTGGGAATGCAAGTTTGACGTCACCTCTTCCAATGTGACGGTGTCACGTCTAACCATAAAGAAATTCACAAAATTCTCGTATGATGGTGGCAAGGAGACTAATAAGATAAGTTTCGTGTCCTCGTCTTCTATCTTTACCTCGACATTCTTTAGATCCATAAGGATGGAATTGAGTTCATCCAAATGATCTTTAAGAATGGATCCTTCCCTCATTCGTAATGAAAACAAACGTTGTTTGAGCAACAACTTGTTTGTGAGAGACTTTGTCATGTACAACGATTCAAGCTTTAACCACAAACCCATCACCATCTCTTCATCAGCAACTTCATATAGGACCTCATCCGATACATATAGGACCTCATCCGATACGGATAGCAAAAGTTGCATATACTTCGTATCATCCATCAATGCAGGTTTGGCACCAGCATTTTGATCCGCCACAAACTAAAATTGTTCTTTCCCGTGAACTTTTCAATCACCATTTAGGGAGCCATGACTTCTAGAAGCGTGTTTACACCCAAAAACCGTCTATTTTGAAAAACAATTTCTTAGAGGACTTTTATCGAACACCTTGTGTGCATACTCGAACCTCCACCTCAAAACAATAATCCAAACAATGGAGGGATCCAATAATCTTCCAAAACCAAAAACTAAGAGCAAAACAATAATCTGCACATAAATTGAACTTGCCTTGAAGATTTTGATGACCTAGGAAACTTTACATAGACTTTGTTACTTGATTTTTTTTGCCATTGTTCTTGATCAAAGAGAATCACTGAAATCATACTTGAATTATTCACCCACACTTGATTCAACCACTCTATCAAAATAAAAAAACCAATTAACCATGAAATTGAAGATCTCTTGGAAAAAAAAACGCAAACCACTATTCAATATCCACCCCCGGTGCTCTGATACCACTTGTTATGCAGATCCAAATCAAAAGTATGATACAAACGAGATTAAATCTAGAAATCAACAAGAATATACCCAAAGAATTGAACTTGTTTTATTCCTCCACACATGAAGTAGCTTAACAGAAAGAAAGTAAGAAAAGAAAAACAATAGTTTGTTAAAAAAATATGATACTTTCAGCAAAAGTAAAGAGACTTTTAACAACTTTTTAACACATGCACAAATGGTCCCTCTAATTTGTAGACAAAATCACAATTTACCCACAGCATACAAGAAGAGACTATACCTTGCATGTAGTAACACAACTGATGTTTTAAATAGTGAATGTATAGAATTACCTCCCTAAAATCTACCAACGGAACTCCAGGTTAGAACCTTTAATCCCAATGTTTCCTTCTAAGTAGTACATAAGACTACATCAACATATAACACAAAATTAATCTTAATGGAAAAGCGAAATAAATTAGATTGCATGCATGAGCGATGCTTCAATCTGTTAATGATGTAATTGCTTGCCTTTTGGGGCAATGCGAAAAATATATGAATATTTCTACTCTTGATGACTAAGGATGACCACTGGAGTGTACATGGAGTGATGAAGACTGTAACGAAACCTCTATACAACTTCATTTTCGTCATTTGTTTTATTATTCACTAATGCAATGGAATTTTAGGTGAGAGTGTTCTTAATAAAATATACATTTCCATTTTTGTAGATTTTATTTGTTTCCTTGAGAAGCCTTTATCAATTCATTGCTTTGGGGAGAAGTTGTGAGATGGGAAAAGAAAAGGGGTCGGTAAGGAACTCGAAAACTTAATCTCGTAAGCCAATTAACACCATCAATTCGTTGTACCTATCCATAGTTTGGCTTTTTAAATAAATATTAGTAAGTTTTTGCATGGAAAGCTTGTACTTAGAGGTATAATATGTCTTTTACTTAAAAAGTACGAACATTTAGCTAAATGCTTTATGGTATTTTATATATATATATATATATATATATATATATATATATATATATATATATATATATATATATATATATATATATATATATATATATATATATATATATATATATTGATATTGAATGCAGGAACAAGAGATTTGTTAATTCGATGACAATCGATTTACATGGACAACATGTGAAAGAAGGAGTGAAGATGTTAAAACATCACCTGTATTTGGTCTATATCGCCGTTGTAAGTACCTATTTCATCATATATACATTCTTTCGATTTCTAAACCTTTAATCATTTTAATCTATAGCTCTACAACAACTAAGAGTCATCACTGGATATGGGAGTCATGGAGTTAGGCCGTCTATGCTGAAACAATCGGTATGAAATCATCCCTTTATCGTAGAAATAAGCATCACTTTATAAACTCTTTGAAGGATCAATAATCTTAGGGGTGGTTATATATGTTTTATGTCACTTAAGATGGAATGCTTGTTGTAGGTTGCTGATCTCTTACAAAAGGAGAACATTGAGTGGAAGGAAGAGAATACCGGTACCCTCCTAATCAAATTCGATGGCAAGAAGAGAGAGTTGTGCTTTGTGAATCGTGGTAGTTATCCCAATTAATCCTTTTTTCTTATTATTTTGGACAACTTTAGCATCTGAATGTTGTATGAGGATGAAATAAATATGTGGCTTTATAGTTCGGTTTCCCAAACACCCCTTGATCATCGATTCATTTACAATTTGCAAATGACTTATTGGGTGAAGAAATCGTTTCTAGCATATTATAATTTAATCAATAACTAAGGTGTAACACCCGGATTTTTAACACAAAGTACACCCGAAAATTTTCATACAAAAGTAGGGGTACGTTTATATTAAACAAACGGACTACAAGTAGTTATCAATAGATCTTATTCAATACAGAATTTTCCCAAGATCAAGCCGGGTATTACATTTTATTACCAAACTATAATACATATTCTTCAATTCTTAATCCTCACGCATCTCCTTACCGTTTCCTGAACCACTAGGACCTGAAACTCAATTCAACATACTACGGGCAAGCTATTTAAGCTTAGTGAGTAACATCAACAAAAGAGTTTCATATAACAACATTTCATCATAGAGATACTTAGTAACTAGGACCCATACAGTCCACGTGGTAGAGATCCATACAATCTCCTAATATGACCCATACAGTCCATGTGGTAGAGATCCATTACAATCTCATGATAAGACCCATATAGTCCATGTGGTATAGATCCATACAATCTCATGATAGGACCCATACAGTCCATGTGGTAGAGATCCATACAATCTCATGATAGGACCCATAGAGTCCAGAGTTTACCTAACATTTATACATAACACATCAATAAGCAGACAATGTATAGCAACATGATTATGTTACTCACATGAGTATAGTTCTTTTCGGATATTCTACAGCTTAAGACTTCTTCTTCCAACTATTAATATAATTAAGTCTTATTACTATAGCACCAACATATGTCATACTACTGAACAACTTAAATCCTTTATTAATTCCAATATGATACTCCATGATTTATCAAGTAAAGAACGGTCAGGTAGAAGATTAGATAGGGTGGCAGGATCCTTTCAGCATTTTAGCCATTCGGAAAATCCAAAAACCAGATCCCAAGTAATTGGCCTAGTCACCGTCCTCGTAAGTAAATCAATAGGTATTATTTTCGGAAATTACGGATTGTTATAATAACGAAGTTTTTAAGGTTTTTGTTTACTATTGTTGGAAATGAGTATAATATAACATATGTTATACTTATTAAATATTCTCTTCTTAACACACAAATTATTTTACAATACCTAATTAAGCTATAGAAAGGTTTGTAGTTACCTTATGACCATTCGTCGGGATCTATAACTCTTTCGTTAGGCTTTCGAACTTCCTCCGCTCACTTGCTTACACTCTAGTGCTTAGAAACCTCCATATATTGGTTTGAGATTTATTTGTATGGTTTATGAGATGTTTTGGGGGGGTATTTATACTTGACTTCTTGAATTAATAATTTCTTGCCACTTTTGACAAAAGAGTTTATTAATATATATTGTTGAAATTTAAGACATTCTAGAAGCAACATGTTCAAAACTGGTTTAGCCGATCTTAAATCCATTAAATTCGGGTTTTTATCTAATATTCTGAAAATTCATCTCAATACCTTTTCAGGGACGCATTGTATGAATTTATACGATTTTTCTATGATTTATTATGAATTTTTGAAAACAGACTATCTAATTTGTCAATTTCGAACTAATAAGTGAATATTGCATTTTTTTCACCATATATAATGCCATTTTCAAGCTTATTATTATTTTTAAGAATTGTACTAGACTCAATTTATAAACTTTATGCACTAGTTTGAGGTCCAAACGATTTTCCTAGAATTAATTATGTTTTTTCTAGAAACAGCATAAAATGCTGATTTTTATATGAAATTGTAACTAAAGTTTTTCTTAGCTTTATAACTACCAAAAATCATAGAATTCACAATAACTATAAATAAATGAAATAACTAGAATACAGGTCTTACAAGTCTCCCCCACTTATAAGAATTTCGTCCCCGAAATTCCGCTCTAACACCACAAGATCAATACGCCACAAAACCCTCACACGACACTTAGAATTGAAACGGTTCTCTCTTTATCCCAAACGATAGAGTTCACACGCTTTCTCGTATATCACGGCAATCAATAAACTACCCTACAATATAAATTTTTATTTCAATAAAGTCTTTTCAATACCCTGTTCTCACCGTAGTCAAGCAGCAAATTTTGAAAATGAAACGGCACTCAGGGTAGTGAAGAGTCGCACTTACTGTAGTTGGTTTGAATTTCGGTACTAAAACGTGGGTTGTCCTTTCAGTCCCAGCTGCAAGATACTATATAAACAGGTATGTAGTATCATCCATATCTGCAATCTTTTCAGTCTCATCCTCTCTTACCACGAACTCATATTTAAAGTTGTGTTATGGAAAACAGATCTTCAATGAACAATCTGTCGAACCCTGGACCTGGTTTCCCGTGTGGAGAGGGTACTTCAAATCAAGCGTCTTTAATGGAGTTCGGTGACTCTAACATTCTAGACCTGTATTATCTATTTTTCGTTTATCTTTCTAATGTTTTGATTGGTTCTGAGTTATGGTACAGACTTCCAGATATGCCAACAATGGAGCAACTCCACGATGAGCTGGAAGTTTTTCCCCAGCTGAGCATTAATTCAGAAGATCCAGTGCATGCATCTTTAGATTTTGCACTTGAACAGACTTCATACCTTCTTTCAGGTTAAATTCTTTTGAATGATTGCTTTTATAAGTATTCGATTTTTTTTGTTTTACCGGCTAACATGTGTTATTTTATAGATCCATTTATGGATGGTTGAACTGATTACAATCTATTCATGGACATGCACCCAACAAACAATGATATTATCCCCATGAATCAAGGATTCATGACCAACATACAGAATGATGATCAATATCAGACAATTCATCACGACAATGTTGAAATGAATGCGAGTTTGGGGGTGGTTTTCAATACCAAGATCACCTTCAGTTGATTCAAAGAAATCCAGAAGGATTTCAGAATTTTGGGTTCTTGGTTGAAAACCAACAATTACTACCGATAGAAGCCATTGATTTTAATGAATCAATATTCATCTTTGGGTCAGAAAATCAGGATCATGTTCAAATGATCCATAATGATAATGATACAACTGGATTCGAACCTTCGAGTTCAAAAAACATAGCAGTTGACAGTGGAAGTAGTTCTAGACATGTACTAAGTAGATAAATTATAGCTGAACATTTCAACAAGCCAATAAAGCAAGCTGCAATGGAACTCAACATTGGAACAACACAGTTGAAAAAACGCTGTAGGGATTTAGGTATCGAACGTTGGCCCCAACGAAAAATTAAGAGTCTGCAAACTCTTATTGATCGTACTGAGGTAAAGAATTACATTTTTGTTTTTAATTCAAGGTAGGAATTACTAAAGTTATTTGTGCCACAGGAATTTGGTAACGAGTTTAGTGAGGCAACATAATTGTCGAGAGATTTAATACCCAACCTAAAAAGGGAGAAAGAAGCGATAATTGAAGGGTCACAATGGGATTTAACAGACACCACCAAGAAACTGAGACAGGCTGCTCATAAGATTGCACATAAGAAAAGGAGAATTCAGGAAATGGAGAAAGCTCCATCAGAAACTCATACACAGCCGCAATCTCTGCCAACTAATTCTAGTATGAGTAGTATTAACCCTGATTTACTCGTGTATACGAGTGAAGAGAATTTTGGAGGCTTTGTAGCTGACCTAGCCTGGTTTCCTCCTTAGTCTGCAAACTCTTATTGATCGTACTGAGGTAAAGAATTACATTTTTGTTTTTAATTCAAGGTAGCAATTACTAAAGTTATTTGTGCCACAGGAATTTGGTAACGAGTTTAGTGAGGCAACATAATTGTCGAGAGATGTAATACCCAACCTAAAAAGGGAGAAAGAAGCGATAATTGAAGGGTCACAATCGGATTTAACAGACACCACCAAGAAACTGAGACAGGCTGCTCATAAGATTGCACATAAGAAAAGGAGAATTCAGGAAATGGAGAAAGCTCCATCAGAAACTCATACACAGCCGCAATCTCTGCCAACTAATTCTAGTATGAGTAGTATTAACCCTGATTTACTCGTGTATACGAGTGAAGAGAATTTTGGAGGCTTTGTAGCTGACCTAGCCTGGTTTCCTCCTTATAGCTACCCGCAACATGTTCCGAATTGGAATCCTTCCTCATCACTGCCTTACTTACACACGCCCCAAATGGGTCAATATTTAGCTCTAATCATGGAGTCACGGGTTCCAACCCTATGGAGACTTCATACCTTGGAACTCCTCCTCCAATGTCAGAAAACATACCCCTTCTAAATCCTCAAGAAGGTACAAGTCAACCGAACAATAACGAAGAATTAAGTGCAGGAGATCTTTTCTCGCTTCTTTTTTATTCTCCGATTTAGGATTAGTAGTTCTGTAAACGTTTCTTAATGTATTAATATAAAGTTGTAGTAATGTTTTAATAATTTCATCGATTCTATACAATAGAGTAGGGTCTCAAGCGGATGAGTAACAGTTTATATATACACAATCAAACCCACTACAGCCACACACTATAACATATGGTCAATACCTTAAGTGGGTTTGATTGTGTATATATAAACTATTTTACAAATTTAACTTCTATAAATGATGGTCGGATCTATTAGTAAATTCAAGTATGATGTTTAGAGATATACATGTTAAAGCATAGCTCCCCAACAATAATGATGCTAAAAAGGTATAATGTAATAATACAAAGAAGTTAAAACTCGAATGTTATAATATAAAAATTAATGAACTTGTGTTGCAATTTCTTGCTTTTAGTACAACTTTCAACAATGCATTTATTAATCTAAATTGGCACATTTTGTTGGTACCTCCCATTTGCAACCCTTTGATGAAACAATCCCTGAGTTGGACACACTAGACAAATAATCCTAACATCTCATCCATAAAAAGTCACTTCTTTTACCTCTTAGATCCATGCATAAGTTATTTTTTTTCAAGGTTACAGAAGAGATAGAAGTACGGTGCTACAATTTTTAAAGAAGTGAAAGTATATTGCTATTTCTTGCATTTAGGGTTTTCATGTAAATGCAAGAATTAACATTATACTTTTATTGGCTTTTGGAATGTACTATGTTTTAGTTAAGAGACACACATTTGTCCTCTCTTGTGAAGTCGTGTTTATTTGGATTTGATTGTTCTTATTTCTTATTCTCTTTTATCACTTTCTCCTTTACAATCCTATAACAAGTCAGAAGAATGACAGTTGTAGTGTTTTACTGGACCATAAAGGGCAACAAAAGACATACATTGGCTCGGCCATAACTGTTACTCGACAATGTCTTGTCCATGTTGGTCCCGACCCAAAAAGACCAGAAATCTCGATCCCTTTATACACCTCTAATAATCCTAACTGTGTTAAATGCACTACATGAAAAAGGGGTATCAGAGACTGACATAATCAGTCTCTGTTGGTGGATAATCAGTCTCCAATGAGAATCAGAGACTGATTTCTCTAGTCCCCAGCTAGTCCCAGAAACCTAGTCCTAGATAGTGAATTTTTTCAATATTCAGGACTGAAAATCAGTCCCTAATACGTTAAAGTATCAAAGACAAAAAAATCAGTCTTTGATACTATCTCATTCGGTCTCTAATTTGTTTTCTTTGATTCCCCGATTTTAAGTCGTATCAGTCCCCGATACCATCTTTTAGGGACTAAATATCAGTCTTTGATAAAATCATGTTCAGTCTCAAATGTATATCCTTCAAGGCCCCACTAATATCATATTAGTCCCTAATAATATCATTCTAAGACTAAATATCAGTTTTTATATTTTCTGATTTAGTCTCTGATATTATTTTTCAGCGACTGAATATCAGTCTCTGATACAATGACATTCAGTCTTTAACGTGGGTTTTCATTGACTGAATATCAGTATCTAATACAACGAAATTCGGTCTTTAACTTGTTTTTCAATGACTGGATATCAGTCACATATACAATGTTATTCGGTCCCTAACCTGTTTTTTAGGTGATTGATTATCACTCTCAAATATAATGTAATTCAATCCTAATTATGTTTTTAATAGGACTAATATACAATGCATTTTTATAAATATACAAAATGAACTAATAATAGATAAATGAATCGTAATCTTGACATCAATCCAAAACTAAAACAATAAACAAAAAAATTCTAAACAAGTCAAAAACTAAACGATATGTGAAGAAAGTTCTAAGCAACATCTCAAAAACTAAAACTAAACCATACGTGAAAAAAATCCAAAGTTTAATAAAAGGTAATAATTATTACTCTTGCAATGATTGATTTGTCATGTCATCGTTTGTAGCAACTCCATCTTTATCAGGTGGGCAGAATATGTTTTGTAGCAACTCCATCTTTATCAGGTGGGCAAAATATGTTTTGAGAATCTCGGAACTTAGAGATCATAAATTGTAACATTTTTTCATATCTTTCCTCACCTTCTTTGAGTTTCTCTTCGTTTTCTCGAAGTTTCTCCTTAAGTGCACCAACTTGACTTTTCATGTAAAACATAATTCAAACTGGAGTAAACTGGAAGTTAATTTAAACCGGAACAATGATTAAAGTGGAAAAATCCAGAAAATTTATTAAAATGAAACAAATTGAAAATTGATTAAAAGAACAATCTATAAAATATTAGTTATAAAAACTATAAACATATAAATTTCTTAAAACTTCAAAATGATTAATTCTTGAACACAGAAAATGGTTAAAATAGAAATTTTATACAATAATCTAGATAAAAAAATTAGAAAATTTGTAAACAGAAAAATTATCAAAACTGTAAAATGTGGTATTAAGTTCCTACATGTTTTTACAGATTACAGATTACCAAATTAGGTTGCTATTATGAAAACTGTAAAAATTGACTTTGGCATGATTGACGACTTTTTACAAACACCTGGTGGGCAAAGTTTAAGAAATTTTAATCAAACCTAAATCTCATTCATTAGACATGAAGTTGTTCCTATTCTTCTGCAAATCCTTTACGAACACTCTGATTCTTAAGCTTCTCTGCTTCTTGAAACCCTAGATGTCCTGTTGCAACCAAACAAATTCAAGAATACTTCATAATAATATACATTCTACTTTACCTGTGGCTGGTTCTTTCTTTTGCTAGGGGGTAATCTTGGAACTCCTCGATGACCATTTTCTCTTGATTTCCTTAAATGAAATGCTTTAGAACCAAAGAAACCAGCCAAATAATTAGTAGTTTAGTAATTCATGATTAAAAGTTACATTTCAATTTCATACACACGATGTAGATTAATATTTAATAAAAAGCTATTATAAACAGAAAACTAAGTTAGATTATCTTTCATTACAGTAAGTAGATTACTATTCAATAAAAACTCTTATGAACAAAAAAATAAGTTAGATTATCAGTAACATGAAAAACTTAATGGAAATAGAGTACATTAAAATTAGGGTGTGATAAGCTTACCGCTCCTACCTCAGTAGCAATACAAAACATCATCAAGATCTCAAAGCAGTGATAAAATAGACATCGAGTCATGCGTAGGTACCTGCTAATCAAGCGTACATTCCTTTTGACAATGGTTGGAAACAAAAATGTAACTAAAATCATATATGAAACTTAAATCATACCTGCATCAAAACATCACTTATAAATGGAAATCGGAATCATACCTACATTAAAACATCACCAAAACCAAATACACACTATTTGTAATCTATAGAAACATCACAAAAAACACAAATCAGTCAAATAAACCACAAAAAGGACATATAATGCGAACCAGATCAAATGTTCCTAACAAATACATACCTTTTAGCCACGAACATACATCAAAAAGAGAGAGAGATCGTACTCAGATCTCCATTTGTGTTTAAGAGAGAGAGAGAGAGGGAGAGTGAATATAATCAGAGAAGGAAGAGATTGTTAGAAGCATCGGCTCGTAGATTTAGGGTTTTTTTTTCAGATGCATTGGTAGCACGAGAGTACGTGTTTCCAGATCTGGTAGGTGGGTATGCGTGTTAACAGGGCCATTCGGAGAGCAACATGCCTTCGGTCTTCAGGAGCATCGACAAGAAGACCTAAATCAAACGAATTTGAAGAGTGAGTGCTGTTAGTGGTACGGAGATGGAGGCAGTGATCGATGGTGAAGGTTTTGGTGGCGGTGGATATCATTTGTGAATGCATCGATTTTGAGAGAGCAGTTGTTGGAGATGCTAGGGTTTCAAGCATTTCAAATTTAATGGTGGATAAAATAGATGGTGATGAAGGGGATTACGAACCCTAGCAGCCTAATAACGTCGGGGAAGGCAGCAAACGATGGTGATGGCGGTAATGGTTGTAAGCAATTTCTGTCTTTGGGGAGTAGCGTGATAAAGGGAGAGAGATTGGAGTGACAGAATTCAAAAAAATTCGAATTATGCAAAATGAGGAATAGACACGCTTTTCACGGTATTCAAGATTAAAATTGCCTTCTATGTGTTCTTATAAAAATATTTATACATGCGGATTTCATTCTTTGAGGAGTTTGCTTCCATATAGACATATAGTATATGTTCGATATCCATTATTCTATATATACGATACACATAAGTTTGCTTCCATATAATATCTGTTACTGATTCATTATTCTATATATATGATACACATGACAAAATAATTAATCTTGGATAATAAAATTCGGTCTTTAATAGGTTTTCCTTTAAATGCAAAATTGATGCAATTCTACCGAAGACTGAAATTTGGTCCCTGATAAGTTCCTTAAAAAATTAAAATTTGTAGAAATCTATCAGGACTGAAATTCAGTCACTAATAATTTTCCCTCTAAAATCAAAACCGATACTAGTTTATCCTAGACTGAAATTCAGTCCCTAATTTTTTTTCCTTCTAAATAGTATTCGTGACTGATTCATCAGTTTCTATTATATAGTATAAATGACAAAATAATCGGTCTCAAATACTAAAATTTAGTCCTTAACAAGTTTCCCTCAAAATCAAAATTGGTGCATTCCATTAGAGACTGAAATTCAGTCCTTAATAAGTTCTTTACAATATAAAAACAGACACAAATCTATCTGTAACTAAAATTCAGTCTCTAATAAGTTTCCCTCCAAAGTCAGACTTGGCGATAATCTATCAGACACTGAAATTCAGTCCCTAATATGTTTCCCTCCAAACGTGAATTGGCGCAAATGTCTCAGGGGCTAAATATCAGTCTCGGATACGTTTGGTCAGTCCCTGATGATTCACATATTAATATCAGTCTGAGATATTATCTAAGACTGATTTATCAGTTCTAGATAAATGTTATTTAATACTGATTATTCAGTCTCTAATATGTTAGTCACAGAAGGCCATTTTTCTTGTAGTGATGCACAATGTGCTTGAACACATAGAAAATGCATTTAAGCAGTCATGAACCATCTTTATTAGCCTTAAAATTGGTACTGTTGTGTACCTTCTAAAGCCCACGATTGATTCTCACGGACAAGAAACATTAAGTGTATGTGTGTGTATGAATAATATGGGTTATATTGTTGCTAAAGGGTAAAACGGGTAAAATTAATAAGCGTTCAAAGTAACCATAGTTCCACCGATTATTTATAAAATTATGAAAAATAAAAAAAGATGTTTGTGGGTCAACTTGAACTATTTTACCTGGCGTAAAATTTTAAATTGAGTTTATTTCTATCTTAAAAGAACATGCTGCAATGGTGTTCCCTATTCTTTTTTTTTTTAATTAATTAATGGCCCCTATAACTATTACAATAAATTTAAATATGGGTAAATTGTAAAAAAATCACTAATTTTATAAAAACAATCTCTATTTTGACGCTGTATTTATTTTTTTGACAATTAAGTCACTAAGTTTTCAAAATTGTTGCAAATTTCACCATTTGAGCGGTCAACTTGTTTGCCAACTGTTTGACATGGTGACTTGCCAATCTTTGATGATATGATACTAATGCTACATGATCATCTTTTCTATTTTATCTAAATATTTCTTTTATTTTTACTTATTGGCTATAAGATAAATAATAACCCAATTTACAAATTCATCCATACATAAGCCATAATTATCACTTCTATGAAATATATATTTTATACTTTTAACATAATTCTCAGTATATAAACAGTCACCGTATATCATCTTACTTTCAAATTAACTTTTAAAAGCATGCTTTGAATTTTTTTTTTCTATAATTATCGACATATAGTATATACAATCACCGTATATCATATTACTTTCAAATCATTGTATTTATGTCATTAAAAACCTAAATAACAGACTCTATCATTTATAATTGTTGTTTTAAATCTTATTTTTCAAAAAAATTATGGACATGACAGCGTCATGTCAACGCCACATCATTAAGGACCGATAGGTCGTTATGTCACGTCAACCGGCAACCAGATTGACCAACAAATGGTCAAAATTGCAACAAATTGAAAAACTTAGTGATTTAATTGCCAAAAAAATAAATGCAGTGCCAAAATGGAGATTTTCTATAAACTTTGTGATTTTTTTACAATTTACCCTTTAAATAAACATTTCCAACTATTCAAATCTACATATAATACATAATTTATACATAATTTGTATGCGATATTAGGGTGCTAATAGCTGCATTTTGGTCTAAAAGTGAGATAAACGATACTTTTTCTTATTAAGAGGAAACTCGATTTTTCCTAGGAAAAATCCGTAGGAACGGGGTCTTTCTCTAGTAGTGCTATAACTTTAATGGATACATTATTAGAATACAAAATGCATGGTTTATAAGATATTTAGCTAAAATCTCTAATCATCAGTTGATAAGTTTTGGAATGAATTTAAAAGATCAATAAGGTCGAAAGTATATCATGAAATCTTGGTCATCTTCGGTTCTATTTTTAAATAAGGCTTATAATTTTGTCCCATGAAAAAATATGGATTTCTAAACCCTTTTTGGTCGTGGTAAGAAAGCGTCAATCACGATCAAAGGTTGGCCACGTGATTTCGGAAACCATGCATGTACAATTCAGTAAAAATAGGCCATATAATTTGAAAATTCTAAAAACATTAGCACAAAAATTTCTTGAATAATATAATATACTTATAGCACAAGGCCGTCCACAAGATTCCATTTCATCTCCTAATATACTTATAGCACAAAATTTCATTTAAAGTAAAAATGTGATATAATTATAACTCAAAAATTCCCTATAACACAAAAATTTCTTGAAGCAAGCACATCTATAAAATTCCTGAAGCAAGCACCTCTATAAATTTGTAAAAATCGGAAATGATATTACCATTTACATCTAAATGAAATTAGAATTCAGAAATAAACAGAAAGACTAAAATGTATAATACCTCTAATTTTTGAAGTATTACATCTCTAGAATCAGACACGCTGAAGCATATCACCTCAGCTCTAAAAATCTTAAAATTCATACTGAAGGAATGATTTTCTGTCTCACACACGCTTATGGCAGCTTCCCTCATTTTTTAAGTAATTTAAATATTTTCTGGGCTAGGCTAATAGAAAAGATACAAAAAGTTTGGGCCCCAACATGAGGATGGCCCTGTTCCTTAGAGGTGCACAAAACCTTAACCGTTTTTTTATAAAAACCAAAAATACAATCGAACCGGTTTTCATTTTAACCGGTTTCGCCTCAACCGGTTTTCGACTCAATAACCGACCCATTAGTACCGTTCTCCCCTCAAACGTAACCCGGTTTTTTTATGGGTAACCCGGTTTTTTTATGGGTTACCGAATACCGGTATTTTGGACCGTTTTGAACTGGTTCTCACTTCAAGCGTAACACTCACACACATATACAACAGGAGGAGGGGAATGTTTGCAGTGGTGTATGTTGGGAAGAAGGAGGAGTGTTTATTGATTAACTGATGAGTGATATAATGTTTCAAGTTCTTGCATGGCTATTTATAGCCAAGTTTATTACCTACCAACTAATTTAAAAAACATTTATTTGACTTTGAATGCTTCAAACTTCCAGAAATCTAACAAGGATGTGGTAAGCACTTATGTAAGCATCTAGAAAACCAAATATTCTGAATTATTATTTATCATTTTCCCCCTTAATTCAGAATCTTCAAACCTTCTTGACTCCAATCAAGATTCTCATCTTTTC
Source organism: Cichorium intybus (assembly GCA_023525715.1). Classification (NCBI taxonomy): domain Eukaryota; kingdom Viridiplantae; phylum Streptophyta; class Magnoliopsida; order Asterales; family Asteraceae; genus Cichorium; species Cichorium intybus. Next base: position 61,976,653 of record CM042015.1, on the reverse strand, counting down.
GTGTTTTGTCTTTGCTAATGCTTTGGTAAGGATATCTGCTTTTTGCTCCTTACTACAAACATGATGTACTGTAATCTCTCCATTTTCAACACATTCTCTAATGAAGTGATAACGTATATCTATATGTTTGCTACGCCCATGGAACACTGGATTCTTCATCAGATCTAATGCTGATTAGTTGTCAACAAATAAGGTAACAGGTGGTACCTTTTGTTTTGTTATCTCAGTCAGGAGTCGGCTCAACCAGATACCTTCACAAGCTGCCTGAGTTGCAGCCATAAACTCTACTTCACACGAGGATAATGCCACAACTCTCTGTTTCTGAGATGCCCATGCGACCAAATTACCATTCACATAGAATGTCATTCCTCCAGTGCTTTTTCTGTCATTCACATCGTTTGCTAGATCACTATCTGAGTAACCTGTGACGTTTACTCTGCTTTCTCCTTTCGTGTAAGTCAAACCATGATCGAGAGTGCCTTTCACATATCTTAGTATTCCCTTTACTGCTTGTAGATGCTGTTCAGTTGGCTTCTCCATGAACCGACTAACTACTCCGACTGCAAATGAGATATCAGGGCGTGTATGAGTCAAGTATCTTAAACCTCCGACTATACTTCTATACTCGGTGGGGTTCACTAATTCTCCTTCTTCTTCTTTGGTGAGCTTCAGTTTGTGCTCCATTGGACTCTTTGTGGGGTTGCAGTTCATCATTCGAGTCTTCTTTAAGATGCTTTTGGCATAAGCTTCTTGTTTCAGTGTTATACCTGTTTCCTTTTGGCTTACTTCAATTCCCAAATAATAGGTTAGAAGTCCAAGATCACTCATCTCAAACTTGGCTTTCATATCTGTTTTGAAAGCTTGAATACTTTTGTGACAACTTCCAGTTACTAATAAATCATCAACATAAACTCCGATGATTAAGACATTTTCACCTTCCTTCTTCGTGTAAACAGAGTATTCTTGAGCACATCTGGCAAACCCCAAGCTTTTCAAATACTTATCTAAGCAAGCGTTCCATGCCCTTGGTGCTTGTTTTAGACTGTACAATGCTTTTGATAGTTTGTACACTTTGTTGATTTCATCCTTCTTCGTGTACCCTTCAGGTTGAGACACATACACCTCTTCTTCCAGAGTGCCATTCAGAAAAGCTGATTTCACGTCAAGATGATGTACACGCCATCCATTTGAGCCTGCGAGAGCTAGGATGACGCGTACGGTTTCGATCCTGGCCACTGGTGCATAGACTTCGTCATAATCAACTCCTCGTTTTTGGACATACCCTTTTGCCACAAGCCTCGCTTTGTACTTCACAATCTTTCCGCTTGGATCTCGTTTCACTTTGTACACCCATTTTAACCCTATAGCTTTGCGATCCTTAGGGAGATCGATCAAACTCCAAGTCTTGTTCTTCTCAATTGATGCTAATTCAGCATTCATAGCTTCAATCCACACTTTTGTCTTGCTTGCTTCCGTGTACGAGACTGGCTCGTCATCATTGCGAATCATCATCAATTCTTCAATTTCTTCAGTTTGGTCGTATAAGTCTGTGAATAAGCAGAATTGTTTGGGAGCACCACCGTCTGTGGAGCTTGAGGCGGAGCTTGGAGACGGAATTGGGGAATTTTGGGTGATCGGTGAATTGGGTGTATCCGATAAGTTGATTGGTATATTTTGTGAGTTTATCGGGGAGTCTTGTGGAGAGTTTATGGGCTGGAAACTTTCTTCGGTCTGATCACTGTCATTTTGTGGAGACCCAATATTTTGTTCCGGTGTTCGTGGTTCCGACTCAGAATCTTCATTGTACAAGTCGTCTAGGTTAAAACCTTCGACGGTGAAGCTCATACCTGGTGTGGCTTTAATTTTTGAACTCTTCTCCCACACCCAACCTTCTTGTTCTTCGAAAACCACATCTCTACTCACATATATCTTTCCGGTGTCCAGATCAACCAATCTATATGCCTTTGATCCCTTGTCAACTCCCAGATGAACCAATCGCTTACTTCTTTCATCTAGTTTTGTCAGGTGGCCTTTGGAGACTTTCATATGTGCAACACAACCAAACACCCTAAGATGTTCAACATGTGGCTTTCTCCCTGTCCACATTTCGTATGGAGTTGTGGCTTTCAATGCTTTCGTGTGAGCTCTGTTTAGAACATAAACAGAGTGATTCACAGCTTCACCCCATAACGTGTCTGGCATTTTCATGGTTTTCAAATTACACCTAACCATCTCCAATACCGTTAGATTTCTTCTCTCCACCACCCCATTTTGCTGTGGAGAATATGGGGATGTGTAATGTCTTTCCAACCCTGTTTCCTTGCAGTATGTGGTGAATTCTTTCGACAGAAATTCACCACCACGATCAGTTCTGAAAACTTTCATCTTCTCCCCGGTTTCAACTTCTACTAAGCTCCTGAAGTTCTTAAAGACTTGAAGAGCTTCATCTTTTGTCTTTAGCAGGTAAACCCACATAACTCTGCTATAGTCATCAACTAACAACATAAAGTACCTATTGCCAGATGGTGTAGGGGGTGATACTGGGCCGCACAAATCGCCATGAATTAGTTCAAGCTTCTTCTTTGCTCTATAATTCGTGTGTGTAGGGAATGGACTCCTTGTCTGTTTTCCCACGAGGCACCCTTTACAAGGTTGTTGAGGAATGTTTAGTTTTGGCATTCCTTCAACCAGCTTCTTCTCCGCCATGTATTTCATTGAATTAAAATTTATATGACCCATTCTCATATGCCACAACCATGTTGGATCACCTATTCGAGCGGTTAGACACATCGAATTGACTTCTTCCAACTCTATATTGTACAGTCGATTTGGAGATCTTCTAACCTTCATCAACAACTTCCCTGTTGCTTCACGGACCCATAAGAATGGATCTTTGATCGTGATTTCATCACCACCCTCTGCTAACTGTCCCAAACTTATGATGTTGCTACATAAGTCTGGAATGTAATAGACTTCATTAAGCTTTCGATGTTCACCATTCTTACATTGAAATACGACTGAACCTTTGCCTTCAATCTTTACCTTTGATTCGTTTCCAAACTTCACGTAACCTTGAACAGTCTGATTCATGTCACGAAACTTATCTTTATCACCGGTCATGTGATTACTGGCTCTGTGTCGAGATACCAGATACATGATCGCTTCACCTCATCATACTGTGTTCTCAACTCTGGGAATACATTTTCTTCATTTAAGAAAACTTTACCATTGTTAAACGAAGCTAACAATAATGTTGGCTCATTGACATCTTGTTCGCGAATCAAGTTGCTTTCTTGTCTTCTTTCACGTCTTGGGTTTGTACATTCTGCTGCATAGTGGCCGAATTCTTGACAATTGTAGCACTGGACCCTACTTTTATCTTGATTATTTAAAGTGCTACGGCCTCCATCTTTCTGGTAGTGTGATCCACCTCTGCCACGACCACTACGACCACCACGACTACTACTGTTTCCTCCTCTTCCTCTTCCTCTGCCTCGTGAACCTCCAAATCCGCCACGATTTGATTTTGATCTGGAGTCACCTTCTCCCTTCTTCTTATTTCTCTCTGACCACTCTTGGTGTGTCAAGAGAAGTTTTCGATCATCACTATCACCATGGCCTCTCATTCGTTCTTCATGTGCTTTGAGCCTTCCGATCACTTCTTCCACAGTCATCTTTTCTATATCTCCAAATTGCTCAAGTGTTGAGGCGATTTGGAGAAATTTGCTTGGTACTGCCCTTAACAACTTCTTTACCACATATGACTCCTCCACCGTGTCTCCCAATGCTCGCATGGTACTCACGATATTGTTCACCTTCACAGCGAACTCATCCACTCCTTCTGATTCCTTCATGTTCAGTGCTTCAAACTCAGCCTTTAGAGTTTGAATTCTAGCGGTCCTCACTCTTTCTTCTCCCATAAACTGTGTCTTCAAGGCTTCCTATGCTTCCTTGGATGTTTTCTTTTCTGCTAATCCAAGTAGCAAATCTTCTGGAATGCTCTGATAGATGGCCGCCAGAGCCATCTTCTCTTTCTTCACATCTACTGTCGTGTTTGTAGTTCGTGGCTCAACAGCATCCCACACACCTTGGGCTTGCATGAATACTTTCATCTTGATCGCCCATGCAGCATAATTCGTTCTTGACAACATCGGATAGTGAAGGGTGACCTGTCCATCCTTTTCACCATTGTTTCCTGCCATCTCTTCTCGAGATTGGTACTTGGGCATAAACAAGAATATAGCCTTTTTTTAAAATATGGGGGCCAAAAGACAATTTTCTGAAGTTTTAGGAGGTAAAATGAACTTTTTCAAAAGTTCGGGGTTGAAACTGAACTTTTTCTGAAGTTCTGGGGCTAAAATAAACTTTTTCAGAAGTTCGGGGTTAAAACTGAACTTTTCGGAAGTTCTGGGGCTAAAACAAACTTTTTTAGAAGTTCAGGGTTAAAATTAACTTTTTCGGTTTGCTACAGTGACCGCTACAGTGACCGTCTTCTCCGGCGAACTGCTACAGTCTCCGGTGGATACAGTATCGTCTTCTCCGGCGGATTTGGTCACTATTCCGGTCAAATTTTCCGGTGATCGAAAAATCACAATAAAAATATATTCCGAATCCTGGAAACGAGACCTTTCCAAAGGTGTGCTCGGAAATTAATTTAGAGACAAAAAAAATTTGACCGAAAAAACAAGTGGCTGCCCAGATTTGCTCTGATACCAAATGTTGGGAAGAAGGAGGAGTGTTTATTGATTAACTGAGGAGTGGTACAATGTTTCAAGTTCTTGCATGGCTATTTATAGCCAAGTTTATTACCTACCAACTAATTTAAAAAACATTTATTTGACTTTGAATGCTTCAAACTTCCAGAAATCTAACAAGGATGTGGTAAGCACTTATGTAAGCATCTAGAAAACCAAATATTCTGAATTATTATTTATCAGTGTAATGGAAACAATTTCCTTCAGGCATTTCATCGAAACAGTTGGTATGCGTATGTTTTTGCTGCTAATTACATCATGTTCCCCATTGTTCAAACTCTAAAATAACCTCTTGTTCCCACTTGTTCTATCGCAAGACTCGTATATGGAGATGAAGTGGAAAGAAGTTCACTGATATCTGTTTGTAGCCATTGTTGCTTGGTTTCTGTGGTTTTGAACGGGTTTTTTGCATAGCTGCTATCTTGTCTTGAATTCCTATATATTCTACTACAAAAGGTGCACATAACAATAGATTCCTGTTCTACCTTTTCTAAAGTAGCAGACAAGAAATTATAGGGAACATCACTACCCACTCCTAGCATGCAGAATAAAAACTAATGGATTATTCCACTAACGTGTCCATTCCCAACAAGCATCTTCAAAATAAAAAAAAAAATTTATAGGTTGACCGAAAAACCGTTTTTTTATCCGAAATATATTTTTTTTGAACGGCAGTAAATTTATTAAAATAGCAAGCGGGAGACTTGCAAGAAATACAAAATAAGGTCCCATCATAACTAGCCCAATCCTACAGCCAAGAAAAAAGAAAACAGACCAGGGGCATTATGGTCCAAACGATGGAATACCCCAAAAGACAGCAGAAAATACATCTAAATTACAGCAAACCGGCAGCACCATAACAATGAAATCAATAACCAGCAGCTGCACCAAAACATGACATCTATATACACGACACCAAGCAATTAAATCCTCAGCAGCACCAAAAACAATCGCCTCAACCACGTGAACATTGAACTAGCATTTTGAATCTGATTAGTTGCTCAAACCACATCAGCAATCATGATTTCTTTTACAGCAAAACGAAGGCAGCCCCCACTTTACTCCGATAATTGGAGCAAAATTAAGACCGTTAATCTTTAATGACCATCCGGACAATAGAAACTAAAGATAATCAAACACCTTGAACTCGCCCGCACCATTATAATACTTGTATGAAGCTCAATCACCTTTTTTCTTTCCTTTGTGCACCTTGATGTAACTTTCAATTAACTATGTATCACCGTCTCTTTTCCAATAACCAACATTAAACTCTTGTCTAGGATTCTGAGAACCACATACACCTTTGGATTGAATACCGAAACTAGCTCCACACTTCATAGAACCAAAAGAATTTTCCTACAGCTTAAAAGAACATATACCAACATTTCATGGTTTTACCAAGAAGATTTTCCTCTAACTTATAAATATACACCCACACATACTTCATCGGACACACACACCCCAACACGAAAAGCCCCCCCCCCCTCCCTAGACCACCCCTTTGAGTACACGAAACGAAAAAAACGCGAAATAAGTACTACCCCACAACAGGAGACCTAGAAATCTACCCTCAAGGAACACACAACCGGAAAATCCTGTTGCAGGAGTACGCCACCAAGACACCAAATCACCCACCCATACCCCCCATCGAATTATAAGATCTGAAAAGAGAAAAACGCAAGAACGAATGGGGACAAAATAATCTGTCCACCGTGAACCAAATTATCATAATTCGCCACTCCCACTTACACACCTCTCCGATTACAGTGAAGCAGACCACAGAAATATTTCACAGAAAATTCTAAAAAAAATTCTAATTCTAATCCTCACCACTCTCAATCTCACCCTCACCGTTTTCAAGAGAAGAGTCCGGAGCTAAGTGGATTACTACACCAAGAATACCATTCCAATGCAAGCAGCATTGCCCTAAACTTCACCAATTGAATAAATTCGATTGAATCAAATCTACAATCATCATTGGATTTTGCTTCTTCCTTCTGAAAATTGCTTCATTCAACATGATGCATTAATTAATGCAGTGTAAAACTTTCTTTCCTTTACCGATTTCGAGATTGATAGAATTTGTGTGGTAAGATTATGAATATTCATATGCACTCCCACTTTCTGTTCACACCCGTTACCAATGCTTTCCCAGATTCTACGAGAGAATTCACATGTCACGAGCACATGATCTACCTTTTCAGCCTCCATTCCACATAGCGCACAATTGACCTCTGTAAAAGATATCCATCTACGGGAAAGATTCACCTTTAATGGGATTCTGTCTAGTGCCAATCTCCAAGTAAAACAATTAACCTTACTTGGCACCCATGAACACCATTTAATCATCTTAGGAATATGCTCTTTCTTTGACAAGTCTAATGCGTGCCTAAGGGATTTGACCGTGAATATGCCATTGTCTTCCAAAAGCCATTCCCAATAGTCATCTTTCGGACTAAAGGAAAAGTTGCTTAGTAACATGGAGAGATCAAGTAATTCCTTCTTTTCTGGGTTCGACAGATTTTGTTTTTTCCATCTCCAATCAAATCCAATATCAGCCGAAGAACTAATTTTCACCCTATCCATTAACTAATTTTCACGCTATCCATTATCAGAACATCCTTTTCACTTTCAATTTTGTAAATTCTTGGGAACTTGTTTTTCAAAGGAATATCCGTTAACCATAAATCCTTCCAGAATCTGGTTTTATCTCCTTTACCCACTATCTTATCCTCCTGAATAAGTCTCTAAGACTGATTCCTGACTCCAAAAAGTCAGATTCAATCTCAGTAACATCTTTCCACCCCCCCCCCTTTGTAGAATTTTTTCGCTAGTTTTCCATCGTCAAACTCTTTGATTTTGTGAATGCTCCTGATAACTTGCGACCATAAGGATGTGACATTATGCCTTGGCTTCACCACCACTTCGCAAGCAAACACATATTGAATTCTTTTAGATCTTTTACACCCAAACCACCCATGTTTTTAGGTGTTGTCACCTTCTCCCAAGCTACCCAGTTGATGCATCTCTTTTCATCTGTCCCTTTCCATAAGAATCTTCTTCTTGTACTCTCTACGCATTCAATTACCTTTCGTGGGGATTTAAAGATTGAAAGGTAATATAGCGGAAGACTTCCCAATACTAAATTTACCAATGTGAGTCTACCTCCAAACGAAAGAGTTTTCTTTTTCCAGCTATTCAATTTCTTTTTAAATCTTTCAACCACAGGATTCCAATTTTTTGATAACTTCATATTAGCTCCAATAGGCAACCCGAGGTAAGAAAAAGGAAATTCTAAAGCCTCACAGCCTAGAAAGTTCGCTAATCTGCCCATTTCTTCCTTCTCAACCCCTATATCGTATACCTTGCTTTTGCAATAATTGACCCTCAGCCACGATGCCAATGAGAAGCATCTTAACAACTGTTTCAAATTGAGAAAATTTGCCGGAGACCACTCCCTCGTGAACATCACATCATCTGTGTACATCAAATGTGATAATCTAGGTCCGTCATCAGGAAGCCGAATACTATGGAAAATATGTTTTTCAACCGCATTCTCCATGACAACATGCAGCCCTTCCATTGTTATGATGAACAGGAAAGGTGAGAGTGGGTCCCCTTGCCTCAACCCCTTCTCAATTGCAAACCCTTTTGTGGGAGCCCCGTTTACTAAAACCGACCCTCTACCAAATTTTAGAAGCCCTAAGATCCATCCCTCCATCTTGACCCAAACTTCATTTGATTTAAAACCGAATCCAGATAATCCCAATCAACCGAGTCGAAGGCTTTTTCCAGATCTACTTTGAAGAACATAGATTTGTTCCTTGACTTCTTGGCCCAGTTATAAGTCTCATTTATAATAAACGGACCATCATGAATATTCCTTCCCCACACGTATGCTGTTTGTTCGCTGCTCACCACTTTGTGAATAATATCCTTTAGTCTTCTTGCCAACATCATGGAAATGATCTTGACAAAGCACCCGATCAAACTAATCGGTCTATAATCTTTCAGTCCCCATGGGATCTCTAATTTTAGCGATTAGAGATATAAAAGATGCATTGCAACCTGTGCTTACTTAACCCGATCTCTCAAAGCATTTGACTGCCTTCACTACATCTGTACGAATAATGCTCCAAAATTCTTTTAAAAATTTAAAGGTAAAACCGTATGGGCCAGGGGCCTTTTCAAAAGAGCAAGCCCAAACAGCCTCTTTAATTTCTTCACTCATGAAATCAGCTTCAAGTCTTCTATTGTCTTCTTCTGAAAGCATTTTGAATTTTTCTGAGAACCCCCGCCTTAATCTCTTCCGGATCATGAATCCATTCACCATTATCCATAATCCCGTTGATTCTAGTTTTCTTTCTATTCCCGTTAATGATTCCATGAAAGAATCTTGAATTTTCATCTCCCTCAACGTCCCATTTAATGCTTGATTTTTTGTTTCAAGTCGTATCTTTTCCTAGTTTCAATCTCTTTCAGTTTAGATTGCTTGGATTTCCATTCTTGGTGCTTTCCGGGGGTGAGTTGTCCCAATTCGGCTTGCAATTCTAACTCTTCGATTGGATTTTTTATTTCTATTTCTTCGTCCTTCTTGGTTGCAACACACACGCTTCTCCACCTCCTTAGTTCTTCTTTAACTTTTTTCAGTTTCCATAAGAAAATGCTGTCTTCTAAACCCCTACCCACATTTTCTGACCACGCCTTTTCAACTATTTCCTTGCGCCCGGGGATCATGATCCGACATATTTGCCTCTAAAAAACCATAAAAACCGATTTGTAAACAACCAAAACCGAACCGGACCTGTTTTTTAAAAAACCGGGTTTTGTGCACCTCTGGTTCCTATGCACACTTTGAGCCTCTAAAAGACCGGGCAATGTTTTTTTTTTTTTTTTTTTTTTGTTTTTTGGGCAGCCAATGAAGTTCGCCAGATGATGAGGCAAAGTGGAGACTATAAACAAACATACAAACAGCTAGGGTTTTCTCTCATTTTGTAGCTTGGTTTGAGTGTTGTTCAAGCGTTAGTATCAGTGGCGGATTCAGGAATTATCATTAGGGGGTGCAAAAAAAATTTTCCCGAATGTAAATGGTGCACTTTTGTGGGTAATTGATCAAAATCCAAAGTTTAAGTTAATTAGTGGGTGTCATTTTTTTTCCGAGGGGGTGCAACGTACTAGAAAAAAAAATTTACCAAGGCCCGCAAAAGTTGAGCCGGTGCACAGCCCCCTCCTTGCTCTATACTGGAACCGCCACTGGTTAGTATTGTTTCGAACTTGGATTCTGTTCTTGTTAAATTGTAAGTCTGAGAGAGTTTTGTGATTTCCATTAATATAGCAGAAGACGAGGATTCTGAAAATGGTTTTCTAATTTCACCCGTAATTCGAGTTCAAGTGCGAGCATCGACGGCATGTCTAGTAGAAGGAGTAGTAGAAGGAACAGGGGAAAGAAATTGATTGCTGTCAGTGGGACGGTGTCAAATATGTTGGGGAAGGACTACGTGTCTTCTTCCAACAACCGAACAGGGGTTCGGGGATCGAACGTGTCCGCTGTTATTGAGATGGTTCAGGTAAGTGAACCTCCATGGTGTTTTTTGTGGTCATCTATCTTTATCACTCAAGTAATTTTCATTTTTTATTCTGGCATGGGAAGTAATGCCGCCTGATTTATCTGAGCCAAGAAGTGAAGATGTTATGGCTATGGTAAGTAGCTTTTTCTTTGTGTATCTTATGGCTTTTTATTCCATAGGTTTTAAATATGGATCATGATGAATTTTTCGTTAGATTAACGTATTCTTGTGGCTATGAATCCTTTGTGACAGTTTGGGACATCTTCATCATCTAATAATGATCTCCAACCGGGTGATATCTCATTTTTGGGTGGTAATAGGTAAGGGGCTGTAATTAGTTCGTCATTTAATATAACCGTTTTGCAGCAATTATGTAGATTACTGTTATAGGATGATTTTGGCGTTAATAAATTTTTATTTGGGTGGTTTGTAATTTGAATGGCTACCGGAGTGAAAATTGTGTTTTAGCTTATTAGAATTTATTTTTCTCACTGTAAAGGGATGTTTTATCAATGTCGTGAAAAGTTATTAGTGATTTTTCTTTCAGGAGTTATGCTAGTGTTGTTGCTAATTGTGGAACCCGTCCTCTATCCGTCTTCGAAATTTCCTCTGAAGACGAGCAAGACAACTGGGAGAATGTAGTTAAAAATGAGCCACGTACGCAAAGATTTGAATACCCTCCAGAAGTCACAGCAAATGGTAAGTAAATGTGGATCGATGTCCCTTTGGGACACATTAAGTGGTTAGTTTTAGGTTCAGTACTTTAAAAGATGTCGCTAATAGAACGAAAACATTTATGTGTGTAATTTTTTATATAAATTTATTTCCTCTTGTTGAGTGTGAAGCCACTTTTGTGGTTTGTCAAAAATAGCAGCAAGAAAACGGCAACGGCATCCATGCTTTGCAGCTTGTCAAAAGAAGTGGCGGAAGACAGCTGTAGTTGACGACCGTATGTTTGACCAGTTACCATCTGTATATCTATATATAGAGATCATATGTCTCTGTAATAAATAACCCCAACAATGTAGTTAAATATATACTCCTAGTTACCTGGTGGATGTAGGTCAGATTAGACCGAACCACGTTAAATCCCTCGTGTTCATCGTTGCATTCTTGAGTGTGAGAGCTGAGTGCGTGTGATTAGTGTCGTGTGTGTATCTCGATCCTAACAACTGGTATCAGAGCGAGGTGCTCGTGTTTTGGGGACACACAGATCAGAGGCAGAAAGCAGAAAAACGTGAAAACTTGATTCACCTTGCCGCCGCGGTTGTTGATTCCGGCAGAAAATGCCACCGAAATACAAGTCGCAGACGCAACCGTTATCGATCGAGCAGTGTTTCTGGTCGAAGCCAGAGAAGCTTGTTTACTGATTGTGTTTTGTCACCGGGCAGAGGAGAAGCAGAGATCGCCGCCGTCGGCTAATAGGTTAGCCGGAGCAATCACCGTCGAGTTTCCGTTCGGAGTTGTCCGGTGTTGCATATAGTAGCAACAATAGGAGCAGAAATCGTCGGAGTTGTTTTCCGGCAGGAGGAGGATCAAATCTTGTCGGTCTCCGGTAGTTGTCGCATCACACATCTACGAGAAGATTGCCGGCAAGAAGAGCAGCAGTAGAATTTTATTTTGTTTATGTGCATGCGTCGCCAGAAAAAGAAAAAGGAAAAGTGTAAAGCATACATAAGGAAAAGTGGATGCTTGAATTATGCAGATGGTGGAAAAGCAAAAGCACGTTCCAAAATAAACAAAAGATAAAGCAGAGGAGGAAAAGCGAAACACGTTTCGGTGGAAAAGGTGTTCCAAAAAGTAAATATTACAGTTTAACCCCTGAACTTTTCAGAAAAGTACAGTTTAGTCCTTGAACTTTTAGAAAAGTGCAGTTTGGTCCCTGAACTTCAGGAAAATTGCAGTTTGGTCCCTAAACTTCAGGAAAATTGCGGTTTAGTCCCTGAACTTCAGGAAAATTGCAGTTTGGTCCCTCAACTTTGTTAAAGTCGCAAAACAGTGACTCAAACATTTGTTTTGGGCAGTTTAGCTAGAAAATAATTTGGGTGGGGATTATATTTTGCAAATAACGAGCCAAGAACCGTTGAATCAAAATTCTATTTAATCGGTGAAGAACAGTTGAACTCAAAAGAAATTTAAAGAAATCGAAAACCAGTGCCAACAACGTTTGTTGGGTTTTATCGATTCAGTTTAAAATTTCAGTTTCTGATTCTCAGTTCGGTATTCTGCTGTAGTTTAAATTGGTTGATTATTTAACAGAGTTCAGAAGAACAGTCGTTAAGTTCATACAAGGCTTCGTTTAGTGAAGATTGAAAAGTTGGTGGAAGATGCAGATTGAGGCATTATGTGTCAGAAAGTTCAAGGTGTGGTATTGGTAAAGGGAGAAAATTAGAGAATTACAGAAGATCAGACGTTCAGACAAATCCAGCGATGATCAGAGTTTCAGGGGTTCAAGAACAGATCATGGGATGAACAGATCAAGTAATTAAGAGAAAATCCGTTTTCGGTAGATCCAGCAGTGATTAGAAAGTCAGCAGACTTAGGTGTAATCACGGGATCAGAAAGTTCGGTGTTATTCATGACGTTGAGGTGTGGACATTCTTTAGAGTCGATGTCCAAATAGAGGAAATTCTGCTTCTGAGAATGTGTCTGGGTTTGATGCATTGGGACTCAGTGGAAGGCAGTGAAGACTCTTTGGTCAAGAATTCTGGTGCTTCATTTCACGCTACCCACAGCAGTGAAGCACTGCAGAATCTGAAAGTTGGAGACTTTGGAAAGGTAAGACTTGTGAACAATGAATGTTCGCTGTATATGGTCGGATTACCGTCTGAGGGAGTGACCGTCCCAGTTCAGAAGAGAAACAAAGTCCGGTTCACAGAATCTCATGGGCAGAAGAGGGTGACCTTTTGCAAGTAGGAAGCCTAGAGCTACAGGGATAATTCAGGTTGAACGAGCATGGAAAGGTTCAGAAAAATCAGTCGAAGGATATTATGGCAATAAGAGCACAGAGTATTGTTTCAGTTGCAGGGTTTTGCAACAGTGGGAGCATAGGTCGTGTTTCAATCATAGGTCCAGGACGACAGTGGATTTAGAACCAGTTTTCAGCTGCAAAAGTCTCTCCGGTTTTGATAACTTGCTAAATATGGAGAGTGTTGTTGTTTGTTCTCAGGTTGTTCCAGGATTCGGTAGTTCGTTTTCAGTGGGAGCCGATAGGGACAGAGAACGGGTCAAGGGCAGTTTAAGTCATGACGAACATGTTGAAACTCATGGGAGTTTTAACGGGCCTTTCAGGTTAACTGATGAGAAGGCCGGGGTAACTAAGAAGGAGTTTACGGAAATACAGATGCACAGTTGAAGCACAGGTGAAGATTGTTCCGTGGCTTCAAGTGGGAGATTGTTGAGTGTGAAGCCACTTTTGTGGTTTGTCAAAAATAGCAGCAAGAAAACGGCAACGGCATCCATGCTTTGCAGCTTGTCAAAAGAAGTGGCGGAAGACAACTGTAGTTGACGGCCGTATGTTTGACCAGTTACCATCTTTATATCTATATATAGAGATCATATGTATATGTAATAAATAACCCCAACAATGTAGTTAAATATATACTCCTAGTTACCTGGTGGATGTAGGTCAGATTAGACCGAACCACGTTAAATCCCTCATGTTCATCGTTGCATTCTTGAGTGTGAGAGCTGAGTGCGTGTGATTAGTGTCGTGTGTGTGTCTCGATCCTAACACCTCTTTCTGTGTTGGTAAATGGGATGATTATCGGAACTACATGATAACTGCAAGTCAGTACTGGGATTCAATGAGATCCTTGTGGGGGCAGACATTTATTTTTTCTATATCAATTGTAGACTTTTGTTATTTTTCTTTTATTAAAGATGACTTTTCATCGCCAATCTATAGTGCAGGCTGAATTCGCAAGTGCAAATGGAAGATGGGATGAGGCAATAGATTACGAAAACCAGGTAGGTACAAGAAAGAAAGATATGGAGAAGCATGTTTAAATGATGTTGTGATTTACCTTCCCATAAGAAATGATCAAGTGATCCGAGTCCCAGGAGCCGCATTGTGTGGTAGTTCTGATTCTAATATGGATTAGGCTCCTTGTAGTATGGGGTTCTTTTGCCAGCCACCTATTGGGCCGCATTTGATGCCTCTCAGGGTGGGCAGTGTGGCCCACCTAGGAGTTGCTGGAAGAGTAAACCGTTTTGAAGAAATAATCGTGTATGAAACTATAAGTTTATATATTTTTATGCAGGAAAGGATGTTAAGGAACAAGGCTGAGCAAGCAGATGAAAGGACTAGCCAGGATATATTTTACTTAAGGTTTGTTGTGGCAACAAAGCCAACCTATTTATACACACACACACATACACACACACACACACACACATATATATATATATATATATATATATATATGTATATATATATATATATATATATATATATATATATATATATATATATATATATATATATATATATATATATGAGAAATCTTATATCCTCCTAATTTTTCAACCTACTCATCTTCCTAACCATTTGAAATGATGACAAGTGTCATGTCCAATAAAATTAATAATATTTTAATCCACTCACTAGTACGGAAGACCTTTGTTGATGCAGTTAAAACGGTATTTAGATGCGGTTTTTCAACCGCACCTAAATATTGCGCAGGTTTAAATAGCACATTATTAGTGCGGTTTACCAAACCGCACCAACAATGACTAAACCGCATCAAATGAGCTTTCCTGAAAGTATAGAACATCGCACTAAATACATATAACCCGCATCATTAAAACAACGCAGCATATAATATTAACCGCATCATATAATTTGGCTTAGACTTACCACATGGGCTTAGTCTGCCATTTGGACTTAGCCTGACACATGGGCTTAGTCTGCCTTTTGTACTTGGCCTACGACATGGGCTTAGTCAGCCGTTTGGGCTTAGCATAACACATGGGCTTAGTCTGTCATTTGGGCTTAACGTACCACATGGGCTTAGGCTACGACATGGGCTTAGTCTGCCATATGGGTTTAGTGTGACACATTGGCTTAGTCTGCCGTTTGGGCTTAGCCTGACACATGGGCTTTGCGTGCCATATGGGCTTAGTCCTACCAAGTAGCTGTGACCCATGATAAAAAAACAACCAAATTGCACCAAAATTTATTTCGGTCCATGCATATATGTTGGATTAGGTGTCTAAGCCATGACTAATAATTTGTATTTACCTAATTAATAGAAGCAATGTCCATTTCGGTTGCCCTCATAGCTGGAGGTTTGGTAGAAAGTTCGGTAGAGAGAAAGGTTGGTTTGTTATGGGATTAATAAATCAATAGATATAAAAGATATGGTTTGTTAATATATTAAAGTGATAATATATTAATTAGAAACTATATTGATTGATTAATAATTAACCAGGAATTAATTGGATTAATTTCTGTGGCATTAATTAGATTAATCAGGAAGTCAGGGATTGAAGTCGTACAAATTCAATAGTTGAATTGCGGGGCGCGGCGCGCCAATGGAAAGGCCGCGACGCGCGTACGTATAATCCGGAAAATGGCTGACGGCTAGGACCGCTTAATCATTAAATTCAATACTTAAACTGCCCTTGACCCGTTCTCGGTCTAATGGGTGTTCACTCTCACCCATCGCTCGCCTGATCAGTGGAGGGTCGTTAGCCGAGAAGTTTTGATAGGACCGCTTAATCATTAAAATTATAATGATCAAAGTACTAAAACCCGTACAAGAATTCCCAATCTAGTTACTTTAGAAAAAAAACTGAATTTGATGCTAACCCATGAAATTGCACATTGCACTTTATGAAACGTTGGTGGAGCATGTGTGGGTTACCGGCACACCAATGGAGGTTCATAAAGAGTGGCAATGGGTTTCTCGGGTGTTATCATTGTTGATGGAGCGTGTGTGGTTAACCGGCACATCAATTTGAGATGATAATGGACCCCGAGAGTACCAAGCTAATTTGCATGGTTATTCACACCCGGTTTGTGATCCTCGGCATCCCAGTCACAAACGGTGGGGCATATCCGAGATTAAACATGTCATTGAACAGTTCAATGAATCTCACAGATCTAGGAATTTCATAAGACTGAAATTGATAAATGTTATCTACCTTAATTACCACTGTGTTGTGATTATGCATCCCTCTTCACAACATAGTTGGGGTATTTTGGATCCTAGCCTTGTTAAATAATATATATTGGGTAATTATTTAAAAGGATTAATAAAACTAATAAATTCTGTTTCCTTTTATAGATGTCTGAATCGAGTGTCTATTCTCATCCTCCTCCTCATTCACCCATTTCTGAGGGCTTCAGAAACCGCCTGCTAAATATGGAAAGGCTGACTGGCCTTAACTACGTGGAATGGCTTCGCAATTGGAGAATGGTTCTTGTTATTGCTGGCAAGCTACACCTCATTGAGTATCCGATCCCAGTTCCACCAAAGCATGTCATCACCAAAGGTCTTTATGATGAGCATGACCTATTATTTGATGAATCCGAGGAAGTTCGTGACCTCATGCTATTGACCATTGACCCCGAGTTCCGCAGGGATTTTGGATCCCTAGGGCCGTATGAGTTAATACAATTGGTTGAGGAAAAGTTCCAAGAACCTGTTGAAGAGGAACGAGCTAGGATCTTCAAAAGACTTGCAGAATGCAAGCTAAAAGAAGGAAGTAGCATTGATTCGCATGTTCTCAAGATTGAGAGATACATAGGCGAATTGTACAAACTTGGTCATCCAATTAGTCAGGAAATGAGTGTTAAGATCCTACTTGATTCGTTAACTAATAGGTACGATCTGTTCATTCAGACGTATAGAAAGGAAGACCGGAAAAAGACTTTTATGGAAATGCGTTCTCTCTGTTTACCCTATACGAGTCACTCATGGACAGGCATTGCTCCTATGGTTTGGCTACTTCTGGATTGAAGAGACGCAGCAAGAAACGTTCCAGATCGTCTGGACATGTTCTGAGATGTCTTAAACTGGGAATCCATAGGATCGGATACAGTCACGGAAAGATTGGAAAATGCTCCAAGGTAAAATCTTTAGAAACTCAGGTTTATCTAAAAACTTCGAAACTCCTGATCCATAATTCCTTGATACATAATGTGATAGTCACGTTTGGTTTGTATGCAGGGAATCAGTAGGGTACGGGACTTTGACGCATAGGAGCACTTTTGGATTGGATCTCCAGCTCATGCAGTTTTGAAGTTTAGTTAGATATTACAATCTTGTTAGATTATTAGATGCAAACGACATTGTTTTCATATAGTACATTGTTCGAGGACTTTTGTGTTTTAATAAAATGTTGATTTTCTTTTGATTGTTTTAATTATCCTCGAAATGTTGTGTGAATGTGTTAATGGCATAAATGGTAATAACTTGAATGTTGATACATCCAATGGGATTGGACTTATATATTGTGTTCTTTATGATTGTTAAAGTGAATTTTATGAGAATCACTTCAACCAAAGGTCTAGTTGGACATGACTTTGGAATCATTTGACTTAGAGTCACATGATGAATTGAGTGCTTAATAAAATTAATTGTGGCAAGAAAGGAATCACCCAAAGATCCAATGGATAGGATTTTGGAATCAGTTGACTTGGAGTCAGGTGATGATTGCATATCTTGAACAATATTAACAAAGTCATAAATTTACATGGAACTGTAAAGGTATTAAGATTTTGAGCAACAGACACATAAGTTACTGTGTATTGCTCGAATCTTCGAACAAAACACGATTAGTTATGCTTCATGATATTTTCCAAATGGTTTGACAAACATGGCTTCGTTTATCGGAATAAGCGATTGATTGGAACCTTGAAGTGTTCAAGGATTTCAAAGGAAGTATAAGATCAACAGAACCTGAGTAACAACATAGACTGAGAAAATGTTTCACAGTTTATCCTCTTCCAAGAACACTAATGGTTATAATGTGTCTTAGGGAAGATGATGGAACATTGATCGAAATAGTTTTGATCCTCGATGTATAAGATACATTTCCGATTAGTATTTCAATGAATTAAATATTCAACCAGTCAGACCGCAGAAACCATATTCCGACCATATCTTAGACTAAGTAGGTTATGTTGACACTGTCTGAAATGTAAAGCTGGGATCGTCCCACTAGTACATAGAAAGTCCAAGGTCATGTAGCATTCGTCTGAATCTCATGACAAGCCTGAAACTGATCGGCAATGTCGTTTCATTGGCCACTCCAGTTATCCTTTGAAAGAAGAGTATTTTTAGAAAGAACTCAAGTTCTAAGGAAACAGTGGGAGTAAGAATAATTCTGAATGAGTTCAGGGATTAGGCAGGTGAAAGAACCTTTAGTCACCACTAGGACTTGACCAGGAATTAGATTCCTGTTAAACCTGACATACCCTCTCTTAGCTTGACCAGTACTTATTGTCACTGTCATAAGGAGTGATATACCGGGTAGTGGTAAAACACTAAAGATGGTACGGATAAGTAATCCGACTGCTGGATGCATTGGTGAGCCCAGTTGCTGCCAAATAAGAGAACCTTACCGCGAGACACAGTCTATGTGACAGTTTGATTGATCTTTACAACTGGTCTAGGAACCAGTGGGAGTAATTGAATCATCAAAATAAGGAAACATATAAATGTACTTACAGAACATCTGGTTGAATGAGTCATCACTTGGAGTCAAGCAATTGATTCTGAGAGAAGCACTCTCAATAGAAGATGTAATCCGAGAGGATTCTGCGTGGCATAGTGTGAGTCGTTAGTGGAGCGTGTGTGGTTTACCGGCACACTAATAGGGACTCACATAGAGCATGCCATTACAAAAGGTACATGGCCCCGGGATTCGTCCCATGGGCATCTCGCAAGAAAGGATATTCAGATTCTCAAAATAGGCCAAAAGGTTTGGATTTTGTGAATATCCTGAAAGATTTCCTTTATATGTCGGAAAGGTTTGATTTCGGTTTCGCAAAATGTGTCATAAGTTCTGGATTTTGTGAATAGTCTGAAAGAGTCATATAACGGTGTCAAAGCCAGTGGGAGTATCGTTGTTATCTGCTATCATTGTATGTGGGTTACATACTGGTTCTAGGAAACATCTCTTATCATTACAAAGTGTAATGACTTGGTGTTAAGAAACGGTTCGCTATGAAAGACTTTAAGAGATATAACATACTCAGGTGGTTGTGAACATCTATTAGATAGATCAGAATTCTGCCGATATGATCTTGATGAGATTCAAGATGCATAACCCCAGGAATGGAGTTTCCTGTCATTGCAAAGTGTAATGAATTGGCATGAAAGAAACAAAGAAGGTGCAGCATGCTCACGTAGTTCATAGACATCTATCAGATAGATGAGACTGACAGTATTGACTTAGCCGTTGAGAATATGATCTTGATGCGATTCAAGATGCATAAGAAAGAGTCCCTGAAAGGAAATCATGACACAAGGATTATTGGTAATCTTAGGATTCCGAAAGGGCTTGGAATGAGATTACATCAGGTTCCTCGAGCCTCTTGGACAAATCAGAAGTGTTATGAACATATCCTGATGACTTAATGCTTAGAGCATTGTAAGTTGGATTCAGGATATTGCCTGGCTGAGAATACTGAATGGATTTTTGAACAGACGTGATTACCTCGTGGAGACTTGGTAATGAGCAGGAGTAGCTGGCAGTCAGATTTTATGTTTCGCTTTTGCATGTTTTACTTCCTGAATAATTGGATTATTCAAACATCCACAGTCGTTCATACTCTTAGGGAGTAAGTATGAAGGAAGACTGTCATGAATTGGTTTGTAGATTGTCTAAGGAGTTAGACACGGCAATAAGATTGCTGCAACGTTCATGAGTACTTGGAAATGGAGATTTGAGTATTGGATAAACCCGCGCTCAATGGATTGCTTCATGGATTATATCACGAGCAATGTTGAGACGATAATATCTTATGGTCTTAAAGTGGAGAGATATGAGTTATAATTTGCAAGGCGGTTGTTCATTGATAGTACGAAAACGCATCGGTAACTCGGTGTTATAAAACGTGCTGTTGTGAGTGATTTGTCGGGTAAAAGATATAACATATTAGTCGAAGCTTATTCGTCCCTTGACCCAGATGGGAAACAGATATCTGTTGGCCACTCGATGATTTTGAAGTTGACTGAAGCGCTGGCCAGCCAGGACTGAATTGATGCGTTCAATTGGAAGTCTGACAGTCATAAGCAAAATCGGAAATCGGGAAACAGTGTCAGACAGAGATTGATCTCAATCCATGTCTCATGTCTGAAAATATTTTGTTGGACAGAGGATCATCTGATCATTTATCTATGGACAGAACTGACTAGGTCAGAGTTCGGCAGCAGTTTCTAAGAAGCTACAGTTTGCTGATTAATTAGAGGTTAAATTGGTTATTATAGTCATAGACTTATCCAAGTGGGAGACTGTTGGATTAGGTGTCTAAGCCATGACTAATAATTTGTATTTACCTAATTAATAGAAGCAAAGTCCATTTGGGTTGCCCTCATAGCTGGAGGTTTGGTAGAAAGTTCGGTAGAGAGAAAGGTTGGTTTATTATGGGATTATTAAATCAATAGAAATAAAAGATATGGTTTGTTAATATATTAAAGTGATAATATATTAATTAGAAACTATATTGATTGATTAATAATTAACCAGGAATTAATTGGATTAATTTCTGTGGAATTAATTAGATTAATCAGGAAGTCAGGGATTGAAGTCGTACAAATTCAATAGTTGAATTGCGGCACGCGGCGCGCCAATGTAAAGGCCGCGACGCGCGTAAGTATAATCCGGAAAATGGCTGACGGCTAGGGTTTCTTGTTTCCCTATAAATAGGGAACCCTAGACCTCATTATAGGTGCTCATTCTATTATTCTCTCTGGAATTTTCGTGACCTTCCTCTGGCTCCCTGGGTGTGATCTCATTTGAGGCAGGACACTTGTGCTGCTTAGCTTCAAGATTAAAACTAAAGGTTAGTTTTTCTGATTTATTCTTTTAGTTATTTTTTGTTTGGCCTTTAGGAATTAGTTACATGTTCAAAGTAAGAAAACATAGATCTTTTTCTAGGTTGCATGTGAACTTAGGTTATTTAGTTCATGGTTGCGGAAAACCTTTCAATATAATCATATAATACGCACTCTAAATTTATTTCGGGTCATTATACAAATATTTGTTCAAGTACCAACATTCACAAATATATACAAATTTGTATCTTATAGAGTACAATGCTATAATGCTATATATAAACATATGTCCCAGAACAATGCTACACAAATTTGTATCTTACCCTTGGTTCTATAGCCTGACAAGTTACCGTAAGCAGGAAAATCACTTATTGTACAAAAAATCAGGGCCCGCAGTCGAAAATGTTCATTTTTATACGCATCATATACTTCGACACCCATGCTCTAAAGAGTTAATAAGTCATCAATCAAAGGGGTCAAATACACATCAATATCGTTACCGGGATGAGTCGGACCCTGAATCAACAACGAAATCATGATGTATTTCCTTTTCATGCATAACCACGGTGGAAGATTGTAAATGCATAAAAGAACCTGCCACGTGCTATGACGACTGCTGATGTTTCCGAAAGGATTGATCCCGTCCGAACTAAGCCCAAACCATAAGTTTCGCATATCGTTTCCAAAACCGGGATACTTCTTATCGATGTTTCTCCACTGAGGCAAATCCGCAACATGCCTCAGTTTTCCGTCGGATACCCGTTCGTCTGAATGCCTACGGACTAACTTTGCTTCCTTCTCGTTTGAAAACAACCTTTTCAGTCTTGGTATGATAGGAAGATACCATAGCATTTTAGCCGGAGGTCCATTTTTTGTCACATCGTCATCAACTTCATCGTCCTTATTTTTCCTTTTATACCTTGATGCCTCACAGACAACACATTTATGAGCATTTTCATGCTCCTTTCTGAACAACATGCAATTATTTGGACATGCATGTATTCTTTCCACTTCCAATCCCATGGGACACATTAATTTTTTTGCTTGGTATGTGGAAAGTGGTAATCCATTGTCTTCCGGAAGCAAGTCATGCAAAAGCTCTATAGACTTGTAAAACTTTTGTCGCACCATCCATTTTTCAACTTTAAGTTCATCAACTTCAACACCGCATCAAGTTTCATATATTTAGAACCATTATATAAGGGTGTTTATGCTTCTTCAAACAGACGGTTTAATTTCCCTCATTTATCATCACCCATATTTGTCTCCATGTCATCAAACATTTCTTTGAAATTCTCGTTGGGCTCATTTGAGTTCTGATCATCATCGTTAGTTGGTACTCTATTATCATTACTTGGTAAATTGCTTGATGATGCGATACAATCAGCTTGTGATTCTCCATGTCTTGACCAACAAGTGTAATTAGGCATAAAACCATTTCCTATCAAATGAAACTCTATTGAACCCGCATTAGGAAAATATGTGAAGTTCTTACATCTGTTGCAAAGACAACAAATCAACCGTCTTCCATTCTTTTCAATATCTGCTTTAGCAACACTAATAAAATATTCAATTCCCTTGATGTAATCTCTGGACATATGTGAAGTTTCGTACATCCAAGAATAATGATCCATCTGAAAATTAAAATAAACAACAATTAAGGAATGTTTCTGTTCATAAATTTTTGAAATCTAGGTTTCAGTTGTCAGAAGTTATATAACGACTTCTATGTTAACGAAATTAATAAAGGTTTGATATAAACTCACCTTAACCGTAGAGAATTAAATGCAACCGGCTTTAATGAAGTGAAGTAAATGCAACCAGATGTCAGGTGATCTTGAAGACGAAGGAGAAGCTTGATCGAAGGAGGACTTAATAAAATCCCAAATTTATTGTATTTAAATAACAATCGATTTTTAATTCTATACAAACTTACCGTAGTAAAAAAAACATTTTAATAGTGCCACATGGGCTCAGGCTTACCACATGGGTTTAGTCTGCCATTTGGGCTTAGCCTGACACATGGGCTTAGTCTGCATTTGGACGATCATCAAGCCAAATCCAACAAATGTCGTTTTAAAGGTGTGATTTTAAACGTTCGCATTAAAAGAGCACGGTTTTAAAGGTGCGATTGTAAACTTTCGCAGTAAAAATAAGGTTTTAATAGTGCCATTGGACAAACTCGCATTAATAAAAGAAGTTTTAATGCGATTAAAAGTTACCGCATCAACAAATGACGTTTTAAAGGTGCGATTGTAAACTATCGCAGTAAAAAAGCACGGTTTTAAAGGTGCGATTGTAAACTTTCACAATAAAAATAAGGTTTTAATAGTGTCATTAGACGAACCCGCACTAATTAAACAATTTTTAATGCGATTAAAAGTTACCGCATCAACAAACATTATAAATGATGTGGTTTCTGCTTTTATCGATGCGATATAATTGTTTTTTCACTTTATAATGCGGTTTATCATGTTAAACCGCATCAATTAAAAAAAACCCCTCGCACCAACAAATCACTTCTGTAGTAGTGACTTGTCATTATTTCACATGGTTAAGAGGATAGTTATGAGGAAAATTTAGAAGGATATAAGATTTATATATATATATATATATATATATATATATATATATATATATATATATATATATATATATATATATATATATATATATATATATATATATATATATATATATATATATATATATATATATATATATATATTGATATTGAATACAGCAACAGAGGAATTAAAAGTCGGATGAAAATCGATTTACGTGGACAGAATTTGGCAGAGGGAATGATGATATTAACACTTCACCTTATATTTGGTGTATATCAACGTTGTAAGTATCTATTTCTACATATATACATACTTTGGGTGTTGGATTATATCTTATAAACGTTATAATCTACAGCTCTATGGCAGCTCCAAGTCATCACTGGATATGGGAGTTACGGAAGTAGGTCGTCAGTGCTGAAACAGCCGGTATGAAATTATCCCTTTTTATTGTAGAAACAGGCATCACCTTATTAACTGTTTCAAGGATCTATCATCTAAGGAGTGGGTTGGGTATATGTATGTTTCTGTGTAGCATAAGATGCCGGATGCTTGTTTCAGGTTGTTGATCTCTTGAAAGAGGAAAACATTAAGTGTGAGGATGAAAACACAGGTTCTCTCTTAATCACGTTTGATGGCAACAAGAGAGTGTTGGGCTTCGTGGAATGTGGTAGATATTCCAATTAATCATTTTCCGTGCATTGCCTTTTGTAGACCATTTTACCTCTGAATGAGGTATAAGAATGAAACAAATATGGGGCCTTACGGTTCAATTTCCCAACCACCCCTTGATGATTGGTTAATGTTAGAAATGATGATTAAGATGATCAATGGGGTGTTTGAGATTTTTGTATTTGAAAGAACATGTGATTATGTTTTATACAAGTGTTTGTTAGCTTATGTGATATTAAAACTTAGATTATGCACTACCAAAACATTATAAGCTGATAAATTACTAATCTTTTTTGTTTTCTCTAAAGAATATCTTTTATATCTCTATATATTATTGACTTATTTGTTTTCTATGTATAACAGTTTTTCTATCCCTTACAATTTTTACAAACACTATTTCGATAACTTTAAAAATTATTTTATAACTCCAATAAAAATTTTGTATGCCATATCTTATTCTAAGATAAGATATAGAACCTTAAATAGCAATAACATCCATAAAATGCGTAAGCCTGAGAGAGATTATGATTATTAATATGACAGAATACAATGATTGTGAAGATGGTTATTCTAATTCCACGTATACTTCAAGCTCAAATGCGAGCTCTGCTTCAAGCTCAACTTGGGAGCATCGACAGCATGTCTTGAAGGAGCAGGAGAAAGAAAGTGATTTCTGTCAGTGGGTCGGTGTCAAGTATAAAAGGGAAGGAATGCCTCTCTTCTTCTTCCAAGGAATGCCTCTCTTCTTCTTCCAACAAGAAAATAGGGGTTCAGGAACGCAATGCTGTTGAGAAGGT
Source organism: Cichorium intybus (assembly GCA_023525715.1). Lineage (NCBI taxonomy): Eukaryota > Viridiplantae > Streptophyta > Magnoliopsida > Asterales > Asteraceae > Cichorium > Cichorium intybus. The sequence continues at coordinate 61,951,290 of CM042015.1, read as the reverse complement.
TCAGGTTAGTGATGTGAACGTCCATGTTCATAACTTCAGATATTCATACAAATTTGTTTGAAAGCTGGCAAGCAAATATCTTTTAGACTCGTTCCAATAGACTCATTCCAGTAGACATTTTGGTGTTTTTCTCAAAAAGATCTTTTTGGCTTCTTTTGTCTGTGGGCCGGCGAGCAGATGTTTAGTCTACAGACTGTTTATTTTTTTTATGACCGCAAACCTAAAAAGGTCTATACGTCCTCTTCTTGTAAAAGACATGTGATAACCATTTTTCAAAGTCTACAGACACCTTCAAGCCAAAAAAAGAGTTAAATTTGTCCTCTTTCTTTTTACACCATTGTTTAAAAGTTTTTGTTTTTTTTTTTTAATTTAACAAAAACAAGTTAATGCCTAATGTATTTATTTGATTACCAAAACTTTTAAATACTTCATAGTTAAATGTGTCCTGTTAATATCATACGGATATTTTTCCTGATGCAAACGGTAAATCAAAGTTGAAGCTCCTGATATCAAAACTCAAATAATCATTCTTATGCATGATGGTTAATATCAGACGACTTTTAATTAGATTAACTATAATATTTTCACATTAAAAAAAACTAGTCTATTTAAATTTCAGTTTATTTTAGCAGCCTATAAAATGTCTTGGACACTTGTCGAGGTAAATAATCTTTCTAGTACTAGATACCCGAACCTCCTTTGTGCTTACAAGTTTCAAATAACAATTGATACTTGAACCTGTTTTGGTGTTTAAGAATATTAAATTAAACCTGAATCTGTCTGAAACATCATATCAAAATCCTAAGTTTAAAAAATCCATATAATCCTCTTATGTTTTGTATTTGTAGTGTAATCAACAACCGTCAGGTTGAGAGTGTGGTTTTACGTCATGAGATGGATGTATGAGTTTGTGCTGAATCGACAGAATGAATTCCCGAACAAAGTAAGTATCTTAAATCTTTGTGTATTTTGTCTAATATGTTAAACTCTCTTTCATTAAATTATAATTTATATTTTAATTTATATATAGAACATTTGGAACGATAACAAACCATTTCCGGATTGGGTGTTAAACGAAGTCATTGTTATATGGAGTTCAAGGCTTTAGAGTAAGTATTTGAGTCAAGTGCCTTTTTGAAAGGTTAGTTATTTTTACCTAATTGTTTATTAAAGCATTACACTTTAATGATACCATTGTAGCATTGTACTTTCAAATGTGTATATGTTTCCTTTTGTACATTAGTTGCAACTTCTAAGTCGCTGCAATTATGGAGTCAGTAGATGGAAGTATTTTTTTTATATTGTTTTTTTGTTGATTATGATAGAAAAATTAGATATTGCAAATTATGTTTGAATTGGATGTTCATTTTACAAATTAATGGTTAATTATGCTTTTGTTTTGATTTATATATGCATACTATGCTTGCGTATACGGATTAGTTATAGGTATGATTTTTATAAAAAACTATAATTGCTCTATAATAAGGGTACGGTTATTTTGAGAAAAAGGTACTCTGTGTTTTGTTAAAGAATACAGTTACTACAAAAAAGAAACCGTACTACATATATTTTTAAGGAATACGGTTGTCATTTAAGAAACCGTACCTTTATAATAAATATAAAGGACGGTTTAGGAACCGTACTATATTAGTTATTCGAATAGGAAACCCCTATTATAGAGCACGGTTGCAAAACCGTATTCTATGTTTCATTTTAACAGTATTCTATTTGTCATTTTGTATCAGATGATTTTGGTGCTAAATAAATTTTTATTTGGGTGCTTTTTAATTTGGATGGCCATAGGAGTAAAAATTGTAAATCAGTTTATTAGAATTTATTTTTCTCACCGTAAAAATGATATTTATCATTGTCGTTTGTGCTTTTCTTGTAGGAGTTATGCTGGTGTTGTTGCTAGTTATGGACCTCATCCTCCATCTAGCCCCGAAACTTCCTCTGAACAGACTACTCAGAACATGTCGGAAGCTATTTATGCTCAAGAAAAAAGACTAATAGATGAGGTACAACTAGGGAAAAATCTTGACGATCCTTCAGAAGACACCCCAAAAAAGCAACATATTCCTGGTAAGTAAATGTGGATCGGGAAACTTATTGATCCACATTAAGTGGTTAGGTTTAGGTTCAGTACTTCAAAGAAGTGGCTAACTAAACCAAACCAAACCTTTTATGTGTGTAATTTTTTATGTAATTTTTTCTTTTCCTGTTTGTGTGTTGGTAAAGAGGACAATTGTCAGAACCAAAGGATTACTGCAAGCCATTACGGAGATTCAGCGAACACTTCAAAGGAGAAGGCAATTAATTTTTTCTGAATCGATTTAGGATTTTGTTATTGTTCTTCGATTTAAGATGAGGTCTCATTGCCATTCTATAGTTAGTGCAGGTTAGATTAGCATCTGAAAATGCAAGATGGGACGATGCAAAAGATTACGACGATTGGGTAGGTACATGTTGCATAAAATTTTAATGACCCAACTAGAAACTTGGTTAAAAGACGCTTACTGTCTGCTGCTGATTCAACACACTTCCACTGTAATGTCCGAGTAGATACAGTTATTTTCTCTCGAACCATAATAATATTTTCGTCTTTACAAAACAAAAAAAATAGGAGGAAGTTGTGACACGTTCACTAAAAAAAATCCGTTTGTAGCGAATAATTTATTAAAAAATAAATAAATAAATTTCGGCGAACGATGGGTATTGAACCCGCGCATGGTGGATTCAATTTTATGAGCCAACTAGAAACTTGGTTAAATAAATTTCTGTAAGATTGTGTGACCATAAGTGAATGTGTGGTTGTTTACACATTTGTATATCACCATGGTGATGGATTAAACCCCAACATGAGTGGCTTGGTTGCAAGGAGGTGAGAATCCATAAGAGAGGTCTTAGGTTACTAATGTGAACCTCCATGTTCATAACTTTTGACATCCATACAACTTTGTTTGAAAGCTGGCAAGCAAACCTGTGTCACCCACGTCCCATTTCAGACTCATTGTAATAGATATTTTAATATATTAAATGGTCTGGTGTGTGTTGGTTTTGTGCTCATCACTCAATGAATTTTCATATTGTCTTCAGGCTTGGGAAGCAATGCCTAAGCCCTCAAACACAAGTGAAGATGTTATGGCTATGGTAACTATCTTGTTCTTTGTGTATCTTATGACTTTTTATTCTATAGGTTTTAAATGTGGATACCATGATTTTTTCGGATATTGGTAGTGGTAAGTTTTTGGTCATCCAACATATTCTTTTCGCTATGAATCCTTTGTGACAGTTTGGGACATCTTCGTCATCTAATAATGATCTCCAGGAGTACTTTGATCTCTCATTTATGGGTAGTAATAGGTAAGCTTCATCTAATATAACCCTTTTTCAAAAATTATTTAAATTACTTCTTTTTCTATTGCTATCAGATGATTTTGGTGCTAATAGATTTCTATGTGGGTGGTTTTTAATTTGGATGGCCATAGTAATCAGTTTATTAGAATTTACTTTTCTCACTGCAAAAATGATGTTTATCAATGTCGTGGAAAGTAGTCCAACAGCGATTTGTGATTTTCTTGTAGGAGGTACGCTAATTGTGGACCTTGTCCTCCATCTGGCCCTGAAACTTCCTCTGAACAGACGACTACAACTCAGGACATGTCGGAAGGTTATTATAAAGACTAAGGTGATGTTTGTTTTTGAAGAGGTAAAATATCTTTTGTCTTTTTCCATGTCTACGGAAGAAGATGTGGACCAAAAGTCTTTTTCCATATTTTTGCTCTTCATAAAAAAAGTTGTTTGTTTTTAATGTCTTTTCGGAATTATTCATTCTAACATCAAATTTTAGTTAAAATAAACCCGGGTGGGATGGGAGTGGGGTGGGTAGATAGTGGTGGGTGGGGTGGTAGGTGGGGGTTGGTGGTATGAGTAAGGGGTGGGGGTGGGGGTGGGGGTAGGGGTGGGTGGGCGGGCGTGGGGGTAGGGGTAGGGGTGTGTAGGGTGGGGTGGGGTGGGGTTAGGATGGAATGAGGTAAAGTGTAGTTGAAAAGTTTCGAAAAGAGGTTCAAAAAGCTAAAAAATATGTCTTTTTGAAAAAGAGATGAAAAAGTCTTTTTTAGATCTTTTGTCTTCTAAAAAACAAACGGTCTTTTTGAAAAACATCTACCCTCCGGCAGATGTTTTAGAGGAAAAAGACTTTTGGGGAAAAAATAAAGACCACCTAAGTGATAAGCTACAGGAAGAGCTAGAGAACCAAAAGAATTTGGTTAAAAATGAGTTACGTAGGAAAAAACTTGACTATCCTTCCCCAAAAACTCAACATATTCCTGGTAAGTAAACATGGATTGCTTTCGCTGAGTGGTTAGGTTTAGGTTCAGTACTTTAAAGAAGCGGCTAACCGAATGAAACCATTTGTGTGTGTGATTTTTGATATAATTTTTTTTCCTGTCTTCGTGTTGGTAAAGGGGAAGATTGTCAGAACCAAAGGATTACTGCAACCCAGTACCGGGATTCAGCCAAAGCCTTAAAGAAGAAGGCAATTAATTTTTTCTGCATTGATTTCGGATTTTTGTTATTGTTCATCCATTTAAGATGAGCTTTCTTCGCTATTCTATACTGCAGGTTGGATTCGCATGTAAAAATGGGAGACGGGACGAGGCAAAAGTTTATGACAATAAGGTAGGTACATGAGAGTAAGAGACGTTTAAATGATATTGCATAAGTTTTAAATGACCCAACTAGACACTTTTGTTGATAATCTTTTATGCAGGCAAGGATGTTCGAGAAAATGGCTCAACAAGCAGAAGAAAAGGCTAGCAGGATATATTTGATTCAAGGTTTGTCACTGTGTAATGGAATACATACATACATACATACATACATACATACATACACAAACATACATACATACAGACATACATACACACGTACGCATGTACACACATTGATATTGATATTGAATGCAGAAACAAAGGATTTAAAAATCGGATCCAAATCGATTTGCCTGGACAGCGTTTGAAAGAGGGATTGCTGATGCTAAAACAGCACCTTATATTTGGTGTATATCGTCGTTGTAAGTATTTAATTCATCATATATACAAACTTTCGGTTTCTGATTGTCTTTTTTATTCTGTAATTTACAGCCCTATGGCAGCTCAAAGTCATCACTGGATATGGGAGTCACGGAACTGGGCCGTCGGTGCTGAGAAAGGCGGTATGAAATTATTCCTTCTTATTGTAGAAATGGTCATGGACTTAGTAACTGTTTCAAGGGTCAATCATCTTATTATGTTTTCGGGTAGCTTAAGATGTCGGATGCCTGTTGTAGGTGGTTCGTCTCTTACAAGAGGAAAATGTGAAGTGGCAGGAAGAAGAAGAAAACAGAGGTTCTCTCCTAATCACATTTGATGGGCAGAAGAGAGAGTTGAGCTTCATCTGAATGTTGTATAAGAATGAAGCAAATATGGGGAATTACTGTTCGATTTCCCCATACACCCGTTGATCTTTGGTTAACATCTGAAATAATGATTAACCGGGTGTTTGAGATTTTCCTTAGAAAGAACTTATGCTTATATTTTATACAAGTATTTGTTAGCTTGTGTGTTATTAAAACTTAGTAAAAACAGCAATTCGAAAACATAGTAAGTTGATCGGTTACTAATAATTTTTGTTTTCTCTTAAACAATATTATTATATATTAATTGACTTACATGTTTTTATATATATACAACTTTCTTTAATCGCTTAGGTTGGGGGGAGTAGTACCCACCGAACCCACTGAACCCACTCGTCATGTCAGCTTTCTTTCTCTTCTCTCACTTCTATCTTTCTCTATCTTTCTCCATCTTTTACCATGGAAGCAGTACCCATTGAACCCACCGAATCCACAATGTCACATCAGATTTTTATTTTTAAATTAATTTATTAAGTTAATAAATGAATTTGAACATTTAATTTAAATTTATAAATAATATTAAAATGAAATTAATAAAATAAAAATCACAAAAAACATTAAATTAAAAACCCATACCATTACAAAAATTTAAAAAAAAAAACTAATTACTGAAAATGAAATCCTAAAAACGAAATAGTAAAACCTAAATAACGGAAATGAAATCCCAAATACGTTAAAAAACCTAGTGATCCAAGGTAGCTATGTAGCTATGCTCGATGTGGTCTACAAAATCCGAAAGAAGTTTTTGGTGAATTCCTTGATTGCGTATTTCGAGAATCATATCATCGCTAACTTCTACTTCGGTTGGGAGATCTGGATCATATACTTGACATATAGCCTTACCTTCATCTTGGAGGATCATGTTGTGTAATATGAGGCAAGCGTACATAATATCTTTACATCGAATGACTTTGATGGACCACGCAGGCTGTCTGATAATAGCCCATCTTGCTTTTAGTATGTCAAATGCTCGTTCAACGTCCTTTCTTGCCACTTATTGGGCCGCCTTGAAACGTTTCTTTTTGGGGGTAACTGGGTGTGAAAATGATTTCACAAACTAGGTGTGAAAATGATTTCACAAATGTTGCCCAGTTAGGGTATATCCCATCAGCAAGATAGTATCAATGCTTGTATTGTTCCCCCTCCACATCAAATGAACATGATGGTGTTGTACCAAGAATGGTATCTTTGAATAGTGGTGATTGGTACAAAACATTTAGATCGTCGTTGCCCCCGGCAACACCAAAATATAAATGCCATATCCACAAATCATATGACGCTATTGCTTCAAGTATAATTGTAGGATACGTGTGATCACCTCTCATCAACTGGCCTCGTAGTTGCATTGGACAACTCCGCCAATCCTAATGTGTAGAATCAATGCTACCCAGCATACCAGGAAATCCATGTTTGGCTTCATGTGCAGCATACAACAGTTGAATGTCGCTGGATGTTGGTATGTGTATGAATTCTGCACCATATAATTGAACAACATTATAGAAAAAATTGTAGAGGTTTTCACGAGATGTTCGTTCAGACATATTTAAGTGTTACCGCCCCCTAATTGGCGGATCATCGATGTGCATTTATGCAATGCAGTGAAACCTTTAACTCAATCGGCATTATAAGATGTCTAAAAATATGGAAAATTCCTTTCCAAGTTTTCAACAATTCGCATAAACAGTCTTCTACTCATCCGGAACATATTTCTGAAATTAACATCTCCAAACTTTGAATTAGGGACAAAGTAATCTTCAATGAGCTGCTTCTCAACAGCTTCTCGATCTCTGTGGAGACAATTTCTAGAACGAGGAGTGCTAGAACTTGCAGTGTTGTGGAACAAACAAAGTGCAGCTTCAGCAACAGTCGCGATCATATTGGCTTCGGTTGATGAATCAGACGATGACGATACGTACTGCGTCGGTTCATCCAATAGTTTGCTGTGAACATACTTATCTAAAGAACTGGAAGAATCGAAAGAATCGGAAGAATTCATTTCAACTTAAAACATAAATTGAAAATAGGATAACAAATGAGGGTTTTTATTTTTGGGAACGGGGTAAAAGAGAGTGAATATTGAGAGGAAGAAAGAAGGGTGAAGGTGTCATTTTATAAGGAATGAAAACGTGGTATTTATTGAGATGAGGGAGGGTAATTTTTAAAAGTATAAAAAGTGTTTTTTTATTTAGTTACCGGGTTCACCCGGTTTCACCATCTCCCATTCGAACCCGCTAGGCACCAATTTGTACAATACCGAACCCATAGAGCGGCGGTAGCTGAAGCTGCACTTTTTAGCAAAATACGTTTTTTGTTGTGATGTCAATGTTATAAAAAAACGAACATATAAATCGTAGCCAACATATAAGATGGAAAAAAAGCATTTTTATAGGGTAAACGAAGAACAAGAATAAGTTCATGGGTAAATCAATTTTAAAAATCTCATGAGTAAACCAAGAACAAGTATAAGTTCAGAGACCAAATGTGGACCAGAAAAACATAGATGTGTATACAAAACAAAGTCCATTACCCTTACGGACCATTATTCCTCTTTTTTAATGTAGGGTTGAGGGAGGTACGGATCTTCTTTAAGTTTTTTTAGCAGAATAAGATTAAAGAAATTTGGCAATTTGTCCAATAAATGATTAAATTTCAAATACATAAAGAAATCTGGTCTCTTTCCATTATGTTGAATGATGTTGATATTTAAGTAGATATTCAATAGATAAAACTTGACCATAGTAGATATGCCATGTTGGTGTTCAAAGAATATTTAGTTCAATGACCATTAATCTATTCAATGGAAAAAATTAAACTTTTTTAATTTTAAAAATGTCTCATTAAACTTTTATAAAAGTTTAGTGGATTGTGGGAAAAAAGGATAAAATTACATAAAGAGTGGAATGATGATATGACAATTCATTAGACTTAATACAATTCAACAAATTGTGGATGCCTTTTGAAAACTATGTGTCTTGCAAAATGTTATATCAATAACCGAAAAATATCTTTTACAAAATTCTATATTGAAGTAAAAGTCCTCGAGGGAATGGCGAGTGAAGGAGTATATACTGAGCATGTGAGATTTTCTTAAGGATAGCTTGAATCTCTTGGACTTGTTGATCACATATGTAAACTAAGGTTAGTACCTAGTTGTAATGGGTGTGACCTGGGATTATGCCCTAACCCTGAAGTTAGAGGTGTTTAACTCAATAGACTGTTTGAGAGAGAAAGAGAGAATTTTAGGGAATTTGGAATTGCTTACTACTCTCAGCAATGAGTTATTTATAGTGTTTTTACGGGTGAGACTGTTTGCCTCTTATATTACTATACTATGTGTTTCTTGCAGGTGATCATGGGCATGACACGATCCTTTGTTGGATACATGCTCTCTGGCACCATGATGCATATTAGATTATGGCAGGATCTTTTGGCGCTTCTACAACATCCATGTGGTGGCTCAAATTAGCCACTGATTATGCTATGTCAGGTTTTAGTTTTGTTACTTGATCATGGTATTGGGTTGGAACGACAAAGCCTCCAAACTTCTGTGAGAGCTTGTTGGGGTGGCACACCACTAAGTTCCCCTATTTTGAGGTACACAATCATAACAATTGTTAAAGTACGTGTAGGACTTGAACGCATTCTCATGATTTATTAATTCCCTTTACTTTTTGGAAAGAACATCTTCCACCGCATGTGTTTTGATTTGCCAGCTGTGTGAGCATATTAGTTGGCTCATCACAAAATCGTCTCCTTTACGAGATTCTAGGTCATCATAAGCTGACGTTTTGGGTTTGTTCCCAACACTTCTAAAAGAGGGTTAGACATCCCAATCTGTAAGACCCATTTTTAAATTGAGATACTTTATAAGGTAAGTAAAATTATTACCTTATAGTCGGTGTGATGCTAGCTATGAGTTTGTTTAGCGTAAAGGTGTGGCGATCCTTGTGACTTCCTTTGAGTTTTGAGTTGTTGATGAGTGAGAAGGGGTTGGAATCCCTCTTATGTACTAATCTTGGTATAATTAAGATTAGTTAAGTTGTTATATGTGTTAGTCTATACTGAGTATAAGAGTCGAGTATATGCTAGAGTGAGTGAGTTAAAGAGTCTTTGAGTTTGATTTCTACAACCATTAAGGGTGTTATAATAGAGTATAATTGATTGCATAATGAGTGTATGCGAGTGTGTGTGTGTGATCGAGTTTATGAGTAGTATCAGTTGTGATACTTATTCTTAAATTAATATTACTACAAATTAGCTGGTGTTTGTAAAGCTAATAAGTTTGTGGATTTCAGAGTAAGAGAAAGTGAATAATTGCTAATGAGACTAGCAAAGGAGAAGGATGAGAGAGTTTACTGAGAGAGATTGTAGAGTGTGATTGAGATTACTCACTAAGCTTTTTATAAGCTTACACTTGAGTTGTATGTTGTTTTGCAGGTATCTGTAGCTGTGATAAGGGAAGGCATGTGAGAAAGAAAGACGGACAAGTTTAGAGCCTGTCCTTTAGTTGAATTATATTGATTTGTAATTCTTGGTTGAAATTTGTAAGGACCATTTGTGTAAATATTCATGTTGATAACATCTTGATCCTTAGGTTGAGTACAAGTATACCCATTTTGATGTATAATTATTGAAAATTTTTGGGTGTACTTCGTATCAGAAATCGTGTGTTACAAGTTGGTATCAGAGCATGGTTTAAGTGAACTAGGTCTTTGAGTATAGAGTCCTAGACCTGAACCAAGGAGGACAGAGAGCCCCTATCACATGCTTGGAAAAGATAATGTTGCAGATGCTATAGTATGAGTTGAGTATAACTCTTCTGTTATATTTATTATTTATTATATTCTGTGTGTGAATACATGTATTGAGTCAGATGAAGAATGAGTTGCGAAATTAGTCACAGTCGGTTGGACCTATAGAGGATGATGAGACGAGATTTTGGTTGATATGAGATATCAGCTAACGAGGAGACAAGAACTTCAGTTGATAATGAGATGTCAACTGAATATGAGATGAGATACTAATTCAGGTGAGATTTCAGCTGATGACGATATGAGATTCCAGCTGATGGCGATATTCCAGCTGATGACGAGATGAGATTCTAGCTGGTGGAGAGATTCCAGCTGATGATGAAATGAGTTTCTAGCTGATGGTGAGATTCCAGTTGAAGATGAAATATGATCCCGGTTGATGCGAGAGAAAGAGTATGAGCATAAGCCGAGCATGAGCTAAGAGTTGAGATATATGAGTGTAGTACACTCAAGAGTTGAGAGCCGAAGTACGCAAGTTTTAGCTAACGAGGAGATGTGATTTTGTTGCTATGAGGTATGTAAGTAACTTTACTTAACATGTTCGTTGTAAAGTGTTGTGTGTATTAAATTGTAATAATACATGTAGTAGAATATGTGTAAAATATATGGACACATAAAAGATCAATTGAAATTACATGTGTTAGAGAATTGTTATTACAAAGTGTAATAACCAACATCGAGATGAGAATCTCGTGTCTACTTAAGGAAAGGTTTACATATCACATAACGAGTGTTTTGTGATTATGTATAATTGAGATTATAAGTGGTTGCTTGGCGAATATTAAGCAACCATGGAGAAATGTGTATATTGAGTATATATATGGTGGAAAATATATAAATTATGATATTGTATATATATTGTTTGTTGTTTCACAGATGTGACGAGATTTCTGTGTACGAGTACTTTGTGGTTGAGACCACATATTCTGTGGGGCCACATAACTAGTACTTATGATTGATCAAAACGAATGGCTGAGATAGCCAAAAGAGTATTAGTTGAGAAAGACGGTGAGTGTGTGGTTGAATGCATATTATACCTGATTGTGAATAGGTATGTTGAATATTGAGTTTTTGTGACTTGAAATCGTCACATAATGAGATAATTGTCATAGAGATGTTAAATGACATTTGAGTAACCACATAAGAGTACCTTGTGGTTATAATTGAGAGAACCTGGAATGGTTCATATAGGCCTTATTGGCCTAGAGATTGAGTTAATTGCCTAATATATGTGATTGAGATCACATATTTTGTGAGGCCACATATCGATCAAAGTGGTTGAGACTACATATTTTGTGGGGCCACATAACGAGTAAATGTGATTGAGACCACATATTCTGTAGGGTCACATATTGAGTAGTTGAGATGGAGACCATATATTTTTGTGGAACCATATAACGAGTATCTTGTGGTTAGGGTAGTGGGGAAATTTGTGACTCAAACAAAAGGAGGAGTGACGATGAGTCTATATGACTCGAGACTGTAGGGGAGACCCGCTAGAGTCAAAGAGGAGATGGATTGAAATCAGAAAAATGGTATGAGGTACCATGATTTGATCAGAGAATGGTATGAGATACCATAACACAGCGTTGAATGGTTAGAACAGAGAACGGTACGAGGTATTGTGAGAGAGTATTGAGCAATGAGGTCGACGAACGGTACGAGGTACCGTGAGATAATGTTGAGTAGTGAGTTTGGAGGACAGTATGGGGTATTGTAAGATAGTGTGAGTGACGAGATAGGAAGATGGTACGGGGTACCATAAGCAGAACCGGAGTGATGTTGCAGTGTCGTGCTTATGTGTAGACATGCGTGCATTGTATGATGATGATATGAAGTACTGAAACTGTACAATTCTGAGTATGTGTGAGTTGTGTTTAGACGATGTTGAGGATGATATTGAGTTATAACTATGTGTTAACATATTAATTTGAGAATGTGTGAAACTTACTTGATTGTTGAATGTAATAAAGTTGTATAACTATGTAATGAGTTAAACAGAGTATAAAAATAATTGTGATTGTGATTGATAGGATTCGTTCTTTAGCAATCAAATCGATTACCGCTGATAAGAGAAATGTGTGAATGTCGAGATGGCAAAACTACTTATTCGTATGAAACGATCGATAGTAGATTTTGTTATAATAATGTTGAGTTATTTTCTTGAGATTAATGAGTTAGTCGAGTGAGCCATAGATATGGGTGTATGTAAGTGATGATAGGGAGTGGAGTATCACTTGAGGAGTGAGGTGAGATTCCTTGGTATCGATAGAACTATAATAAAATGGAGTGCCCTAAAAGAGTGAGTGGTTGTCCATGTAGAAATGGTAATAACCAATATGGTTATAGAGATCATCTTACGAGAAATATGGCGGGCGTTAAGATTTTGCGGAAAGAGAAGTCAAGTGAGAAAGTTTCTAAATGTAATTTGAATCGAGGAAGCTTGAGTTCTATAATTATATTATGAGTAAACGGTATGTAATGATATATACATGTCATATGAGCTGACGAGAGGATAATATCACTATTCTGTGTGATGTGTGATTGTGGTGATGAGATAGTTGTATAGATCGTGTCTAATCCAAGATATTCCAAGGACGGAATCTTTTGAAGGAAGAGAGAACTTGTAAGACCCATTTTTAAATTGAGATACTTTATAAGGTAAGTAGTATTATTACCTTATAGTCGGTGTGATTCTAGCTATGAGTTTTTTTAGCATAAAGGTGTGGCGATCCTTGTGATTTCCTTTGAGTTTTGAGTTGTTGATGAGTGAGAAGGGGTTGGAATCCCTCTTATGTACTAATCTTGGTATAATTAAGATTAGTTAAGTTGTTATATGTGTTAGTGTGGTTAGAGGACATTTTGGGAGAAGTTTGAGTTTGAACAATGCCAAAAAGAACCAACCCGGGTCGTGTTCTTTAACCCGGGTCGTGTTGTACCTACTGAACGAACGAAAATAAAAGTCGTAAAAGGAACCCGAGTCGGGTTCTGTAACCCGGGTCGGGTTACCCCTGTAGACATATAAATACGCAGCAAAACCCTCATTCGAAGAAAACGGTTCTTTTTTGAAATTGAGAGCTCCAAATGGCGATTTTGAGTGAAATTAAGCCTGGAGGTTCATGGGGAAACATATAGAAGCATGGATATAACCCCGTAAACGTGTTCTTGCTTCCTAATTCGTCGAGGTGACTATCTCTCGGTTTTGGGGGTTTCAAGCCCTAGTCTTTACTTTTCGTCATTTAGCTATAAATTGATAGATATGTTCTTAGTAGATTGTTAGCGGATGTCTTATGAGCTATTGGTGTGATTATTTTCGAGTTCTTACGGTTGAATGAATAGAACCGCGGATTTGGGGGTTTCGGTAATATAGGGTTGATATTTACCGTTTATACTCATTTTTCCTCTGTGATTTATACATCTTTGAGATAGATGTTATTGAGATGATTATGGGTGTTTGAGAATTGATTTAGACTATGGTGATATAACCAAGTCTAGAGAACAGGAGCCCGGTACGTGAAAATTAGGGGTTCCCATGTACTAAGCCGATATCAGGTGAGTACTTCTGAATACTTGAGTAAGAGTTCTACCTTGTTGTATATATATGTTGAACATATATGTGTGTTATGTTGATATTGTGGTAGCTTAGAGTTAGAGTGGTTCTGTTATCTGTGGATAACAAGAGACGAGTTACAGTCTATACTAAGTATAAGAGTAGAGTATATGCTAGAGTGAGTGAGTTAAGGAGTCTTTGAGTTTGATTACTACAACCATGATGGGTGTCATAATAGAGTATACTTGATTGCATAATGAGTATATGCGAGTGTGTGTGTGATTGAGTTTATGAGTAGTATCAGTTGTGATACTTATTCTTGATTTAATATTACTACTAATTAGCTGGTGTTTGTAAAGCTAATAAGTTTGCAGATTTCAGAGTAAGAGAAAGTTAATAATTGCTAATGAGACTAGCAAAGGAGAATGATGAGAAAGTTTACTGAGAGAGATTGTGGAGTGTGATTGAGATTACTCACTAAGCTTTTTATAAGCTTACCCTTGAGTTGTATGTTGTTTTGCAGGTATCTCTAGCTGTGATAGGGGAAGGCATGTGAGAAAGAAAGACGGACAAGTTTAGAGCCTGTCCTTCAGTTGAATTAGATTTATTTGTAATTCCCAGTTGAAATTTGTAAGGACCTTTTTTGTAAATATTCATGTTGATAACATCTTGATCCTTGGTTTGAGTACAAGTCTACCCATTTTGATGTATAATTATTGAAAATTTTTGGGTGTACTTCGTATAAGAAACTGGGTGTTACACAATCTCCATCTATTATCCTTATCTCTGTATTTTCTTCTTCTTCATCCTGGTGATCTTGCACAGCCTTCTTTCTATTGAACTTATCATGGCGGAAGAGTAAGGTATTGGCATTGTTGTATGAGATATTCCGATACAACAAGTGGAAAAAGCAGCAATGGGTTTTCACTTTTTCTACAATTACGCATCCTACTTCATATACCAGACGCTCCGATTGGAGAGGCACGTAGATGGAATATCCATATAAAATCATTGGATGTTTGGCTCTGCCTTCCGACTAGCTACTTTTTCCAAATGTATTGGCGCTCAAGCGTATATGTTATTCTATTAAAGCTAAATGCTATTGGAAAAATGGTAGCATTTTAAATGCTATGTCGGAGTGAGAAGGTGGTTTCGGCCATACATATTTTTAGGCTTTATTTCTATTTCCAGACAAGTAGGGATTCCAGACAAGTAGGGATTGGTACATGTTTTGTCGTGGTGAAGCTGTAAAAGTTGTTAAAGGTTTACTGATCTAATCAAGAAGTAGAAAGAATAAATTTTGTATTTTTTCTTTCATGTCTGGTTATTTCCTCCCATGATTGACACTCATGATAGTGCTTGCAAGGTGACACGTCGCAGTTTTTGAAGCGGTCAAAAATCAAAAATAAAAACCTTACGTTCCACTAGTAGCTGTAAACAATGGTCGAACCATGGAGTTCGTGGTTGGCACTTTTGTCGATAATAAAACGGTACTATAGTGTCACTCTATAGTAGGTGGATATGACTACACTTTTTGATCCAAAACAACTCAAAGCAAAGATAACTCATAAAACAAACTTAGATCTAAACATAAGCACTTGATCCAACATCAAGAATACTAAAAATCACTTTTTCCATAAAAATCACCAATGTAACAATTGTTCATAAACCAAAACTGAAAAGAGAACCGAATGATTACTCTTAATCATAAACTAACACTCTGTGGTTGAACAAATTACTAAAAGCGGAATACTTAGAACACATGAGCGGTTACAAAACTAAAAACATTGCAAAGAAAGTAAATCTAACCAACTATGAGTATGGAAGTGAATAACTACGAAAATTGGGTAAAGAAGCCAGAGATTCACTCGACGGATTGTCTTTGTTCCCGAATTTTGACCTATAATCCTCTATTTATATTTGAGAAATCTGATGGCCTGTATCGCGGGTCTTGCCTTATCCCTGTTTTATCTCATTTTAAAATTCAAGCCTCTTCGGGTCACGATTTTATCCCGATTCCAGCGCCGTGTAGAGATCTTCTCCGCGTCGCGAGTTGCTCTTTTGTCCTTATCTTCGTTTTTCATCTCCACCTTCACCAATTTCACACTTAGAACCCAGCATTTTCACTAAAAGTACACACAAGACACTTGGCACTAAAAGTGAGCGATATTAGTCTTTTAATAAAGAGAAAACAACTAAAACCCGATCCAATAACGTGGTTAAATGTGTAACATTAAATACCATTACCATAAGGTTAGGGATAAAAAATTTGATCTTAGTGTTGACTAACCGACCACGTGGTTGATAGAAGGGAAATCGATGATATCACGCTGGCTCCGGTTGAAATGAGCCATACGTGGTGTCAGGTTAATAAGTGATACTTGGTTTTTATTACTTATTTTCTTCATTTATTTAGCACGTATTCATTTTTAGTCTTTTCTTCATGCATGCTTTATATTTTTGTTATTTTATCACAAATCGGGGTACTTTCTAGTGTTTTCTACTTATTATAGATATTTAGAATACTAGCGCGGAGCAGAATTGCCAGGAGCAATACGGGTCATCTTTGGAGCTTTAGTGATGTGAAGTTGGGTCATGAAGAATTACTAGGATGAAGAGTTGGGTTTAGATGATTAATGTGTGCTAAAACTGACATCTTGGCTTAGGAAAGTCAATGCAAAGAGTCAAGATCTGGTTTTGGCAAAAGACAAATAAAGACAAAAACCTTTTAGCTGAAAAGGGCTTATGCAGACCCAAAATGGTGAATATGCAAGTTCCACACGGCCCGTGTAGTCTTTTGCTCTTGGTTTGCGGGACCTATGCAAGCCGGTTGTGGGCATTTTTGTCTTTTCTCTTGTGGCTGCCATTTTGAGGGGTGATCTAATCTCATTTCAGACATTACGAACCAAAGTGGGATGAGGGAGTTCTTAAAGGTTTCTAGGGTTTTATTTGGATTTAACACACCTGATTCATCACATTTGATCTCTTGAATGATGGTACAATCTTTTCTTTATTATGTTTGCTAATCTAGTCATGCTTGGTTAGTCTCATTTAGTTGATATTGGGATAAATCCTAGAACATTTGGTTATTTTTAATGGTTTAGTAGTTCTAGTTATTCTTCCAAGAATGCAATTTAGTTTAAATTTCTCAAAACCTTTTTGGATTCTTAGTCATGTTTATGAATACGGATGTTTTAATGTTTGATGGTATTTGTTTTATAAATTCTTTAATTGACTTCTAAAACAAACTAGTGGCAACCAACTCAAGTGGATGTTTATGAATCTATTTTAAGTTGTAAAATTGTATCCTCTAAAGTAGAATTTGATTCTTTTGTGTTCCTTTAGCCTTGGTAATTTTTGAAGCTTAATGCTAAGAGAGATTACATGAAAGTAAGTGCTTATTTAATTTAATTTAGAAACTAGTGGCAACCAACTCAAGTGGATGTTTATGAATCTATTTTAAGTTGTAAAATTGTATCCTCTAAAGTAGAATTTGATTCTTTTGTGTTCCTTTAGCCTTGGTAATTTTTGAAGCTTAATGCTAACAGAGATTACATGAAAGTAAGTGCTTATTTAATTTATGATTTTCTATTAGGAGGGCCTATTAAGAGCTTTTTTTTTATTTCCATACACTTTAAGAAAAAGCAAGATGATTCAAGCTTTTGAATCATCATAACCAAGTTGAAAAACATCTAGAACTATTACACATTAAACCATGGTGATAAACTAACAAAAGGTTCTTGTGATTGAAATCCCAATATTAACTATTTCACCATCCTTGAATTTAATTCATCAAATTTACTCATCTTTTATTTTCCTACTTCGTCTGAAAGTATTTCTTATTTTAAGAGTTCTAAAACAAATACAAATCCCCCACCCTTTTTATTTTACTCCTCTTAAAACCAATTTTTACGAAGAAATTTGCATAGAAATTATAAACTAAGCTGGTCTCCGTGGCTACGATCCCTTCATCTCTATACATTATTTTGTGTTAGAGAATTAGAGTTATTTATTTTGTTAGCCTCGAAAACCACCAAATTTTGGGAGGGATTGGTCATTTTTAATTGATTTATTTTTTTATGCTCAGATTCTTTGTACATGTAATTACTTAGAGAACAATCCAGATATTGAAAAGGAAGCAAGGAGTTTGAGGAAAAGAAGCAAGATTACATTGTGGTCAAACTTCCACATCAAACGTGGTGTAACAAATTTAATATGATTCTTCAAGTGGTACTGACATCGAAGTCGAACCAAGTCCCAGTTCCATTGAAATAGTTCCTGAAAAAACCTCCCACTAATCCTCTCCTCTCTCGAATTTCTCTTTTTTTATTTTTAGTAAAATATAAAAATAGATTACGGGTGAAAGATAACACATATTGAAAGATGGAAGAGAGTGAGTGATGTTGCATTGACATGACAAAATATAAAATATAAAAAATGCATATAACACATAACCTAAGTTGGGCGTAATTTGTTTTTCCTTTTTACAAAGACTTTCTCATATATTTTTCTTTAATTTTTATTAATTAATATCCCATCATATCCTAGTGTTAATTAATTACATTCGACAGGTATTACTAAGTTAATCATTAATGTTTATAGCTTCAACTAATTAAATTGGTTGACAGGTATATTTTTATATAACCAAACAAAAATGTTAAAAAAGAAATTATTAATGTGTAGTGAAATTATTTTTTGAAACGGTGCCCATGTTACATTTATGTGGAGGTAACTGTAAATCCTAAAGTGAAATAGTTAAAATAACAAATGACATTGTAAAGCTCATGCCCCAAGTATTCATTTAAAGATTTAAAGAATTAAATTCCATGTATTTTGAATATTATGGTTCTTTGCAGCACAATCGCAATGGGGATAGAGACGTGAACAAGGGTTTAAGTCTGTATGTGGAGTAGACTAATAGTGACGCTATCAGCCATGCTTACCTGCGCGATGTGCTGAAATGCTTAATCCCTAATTCTCGGGCCATGAGCCCTATTTAAAGGCACTAAACCCTAGACCAGCCTATTTTATCGGCCATTATCTCCTAGAGAACCCTAGTTCGAGCCTTAGCCTTTCCATTATTGATTTTATCCTTATTGCTTACTTTTGAAGGTTACTTGAAGAAGAAGAAGAGAAAGGGTGGTGCAAGGAAACATTATCCTGCCAAGATCCATCATCTTCCTCATATTTTGGACCACTGTAAGTAAGAAACTTTTATGCTTGATGCTTCTTTGCATAGATCTAAGGGTTAGAGGAATATTGTGGCATGTTTGGTCCATTCTTGTTGTGTTATTGTTTGGGAAACTCCAAGTTACTGTAAGGAACAATAAGTGAGATCGTAATGCTCAACCTCTCAAGGACAAGATTAGGACAAACAACCTTCGACAGTAAGCACTCGACACATGAAAACTTGCAGCAAGAAATACAAGAAGAACAAGCAAGGAAATCAACATAGAGAATTAAGTGGTTCACTCGATCTTAAGATCAAGCTATGTCCACTGTCCACCTGTGGAACTAGGGAGATTTTATATATATTGACTGAATGCTATACAAGATATTACAAGCATAACTATACTCTACAATATTCACACACTTGTACATGATCTGAAGCAGGAAGATGAATGTATAAAAGGAGAGGGGGCAAAAATCGAGAAGATATGGCAGATGTTCACGAACCGACAATTTGTACATAGAGAAGGTGGCAGTACCAGGGAGTATGTTGCGGCAGACAAATAGTGCACGATCAGCGTATAATGGAGACCTACAAATTCTAACACCGGATGCCCTTTGTACTTCTGCTAGATGGATACTTCTCGCTGAAGCAACAAACCCTTCGGTCCATATGTGCCCTCCTAACTTTGGATGTAGAGTCACTTTGCTCCTGATTAGACTCCACCTATTCAACAGTTACCAAGTCTGTTTATAGACATTTTTAGAAGCTTTTGAGCTAGGGAAGAGAGCTTGCTCAAGCTCTCTTTTTTTCATGCATGAGTTTTGAGGTTTTGGACACTTTTTGACCTAGGTGTTGAGTTGAACATGTATTGGACATGTATGTCTATAAAGTTTATATGTTTATCCATTAACAACCCTAATAGATGGTTTCTATAGAACTAATGGATTAAGCACTTAACAACAAAGTTGAAATGTTCAGAGATAACGCTGCTAACATCAAGGGATAGTGACGCTACCTCTAGAGGAAGCTCGTTTCTGATTGCGTCCCTTAGTGATGCTATGGACCATATGACGTGGCGTGATGCGCGTGCATTCACTTTGACCATTGACCATTGACTTTTACCAAGGTGACTTTTAGTCAAACTTTGATGGATTTAAGATACAGATTAAGGAGTTGACCTTTGCGTAGTGTTGGATCACTAAGTGACATCTATGATGATTTAAGAGGTTTGAGTTTTTGAGCGCCCGAGGGCGCATGTTATACTTCAAAATTACGATTCATGTGAGTCTCCTCACTATACTATGTGTGATGTTGTATGCATAGGTAGCTTGAGATCCGTAGAGTGAGATTGCGTGCCTAAACTCGTATAGCCTTTCATATTGAATGTTTAGTCGTATGATTCATTCTTATTGATGGGAATGGACCTTGTTTCTAATGCTTATGAGAAAACCTTTTTCAAAAGCCAAAATCGAAACTTTGAGAAACAAGAAGCGGAAGCATGAAATTGTTTGTGAAAAACCATACAAAAATAAGTTTTATTCCCTTAAAACAATGGTGGTGTTACATTCATGGAAAGAAAAAAATATAGAATGTAAGAATAACAACCTTTGTAGCCATTGGACCAATTCCAAGAATTGGCTATTTTTGAAGATGCAAGGACCGAAGTAGGTCATCTCCATAGTTGTGTTGGAAAGAGAGATATAGAATGTTTGTGGAAAAAATAGCAATATATCATCTGCTTTTGCCACGCATACATACATAACCATACACACACAACAAAACTCAGATACACTGTCAGGACCCATGGTGGCTAACAAAATACGAAATAATAAACATCTCAAAGATAATTGGTAATAAAACTGAACAATAAAGATGAGTAATCTCGATTTCATTAGATAACAAATGGTAACTAAAAGCACATGAAGAACACATGTGCCAGGGAAGAGTTCACTAGCATAAACTCTCTAAAAACTAAAGAGACTACATAGTTAGTGCACACATACAAATGACAACTTCCCCTTCTATTTATAAGGAAAAGGGAATACTCCTAATTACATAAAGAATATCCTAGCCTATTTATCACTCAACATTGTAGAGCATTTCCATCTCCAACAATCTCCCATCAATGTTAGGAAATGATGAGGGATACAATGAGTGATAAAAACATGATACAAATACAATGCTAGAATACATAATATCTAGAAGCAGGAACGGTGCGGCCGTGAGAAACAAATGTCGAGATGTCTTGGATACTCTGAAGTGTGTGTGGTCTCTGATGTTGGGTAATAGAATCTCTATTCATCAAAGGTATTCGGCTTTGGAGGCTTAGGCTCTCCAAGGCAGAAAACTAAGATCTCAATCGACAACTGATCAAGTCCGGAGGACTGTGTCTACTCTGCAACTGAAGATCCCAATGCTCAAATCACATATTGTCATCAAAAGTCTAAATCATCTCTTGTTCCCCAAATAACTGAAGAACGCCATAGAGCACCAATAATAATGAGAATAACCTGATGAGAAATACTAAACCTTATTAGAAAAAATGCATTTAATGTCATGCATTGCGTGTCATTAAAGGGTACATATGACACACAAACGTATGTCATTGGAAGCCATATCATAAATGAAAGATGACATACATTTGTGTGTCGTAAATTTACGACATACATTTACGACTCACAATGTAAGTCGCAATTTATATATATATATATATATATATATATATATATATATATATATATATATATATATATATATATATATATATATATATATATATATATGTGTATATATATATATATATATATATATATATATATATATATATATATATATATATATATATATATATATACATATATTATTTACTGGTATTAAAATTAAATCAAACATTAAACTTAATGTATGTTAATATGAAATAAAATATCATTAATACAAAACACAGTGAACATTCATTACAAACTAGATATGAGTAGTTGAGTAGATTCATTAACCTATAAAACACAATGGACATTCATTACAATGAGATTTTGGGGTCAAAGGTTAGCCAATGGGTTGCGTGTATGGATTGAGCCGAGCCTCTGTGTGGGTGCAGTCCAATAGAGAGTGTCACATCAGCAGCTCTGGAAACAATTGGTTGGAATGTTTTATTACAAATTATTGGCATTTTTCCACTCTTGTTTCCATAATTCGTCCTTATCAGTGGCATGGCAATGGACTATAGTTGCACTGCTATTACCCTAATAGACACATGGAGCAAGTGAGTCACAAACATAACAATAGCACTGAAGTTCAAAGGAAAAGTAGAGATCAAAAGGGCATGATGGCAATTTTGGATGTTTTTTAGGTGAGTCTTGAAATTACCTAGTTACAGAGGCTTTGATTTTGAGTAGTGGCAAAGGGGAATTTTATGCAGAGGTACCCTGGATGAGGATAATCTCGGCATGAAACCTACAATAAGAGTAATAATAATCTTTTATGCCGAGGTACCAGGTCACAGTGGCTTTGTTTACCACTTACATGCCATCTTTCCACCAATGATAAAGCCAAAAACATTACACAAAGAACCAACTAGAGAACACATGTAACTAATAATCTTCAATAGAAGCCTAATGAATTATACAAGCTAGAAGCAGAAGTCACAACTAGAAGCCAAAAATCAATTACATTTAATAGATACCTAAGGAATGTTCTATGGTATGATATGTAAGAAATTCAATTACGTTTTATATAGTATGATCATGTCCCAAATCTTCTTGCTATAACTTACAAACTAGAAGCAGAAGTCAAAACAAGCAAATAAATAGGGATTAGGAAAAGCCAAAATCAATAACTAAAGAAGGTTATCATTGATGACGGAAAGAATAATTCGCTCACACCTACGAAGGACTAGGAACATCAAAAGCATTTTCACAAACAAAATTTTGTTCCTTCCATTCATTTGAAAAAACTGCCAAATTTCACATCAGTCGGAGTCGGAAACATCTAAAGTATTTGTAAATTAAAGGGTAAACGATGCTTACTTGCAGATCCAAGAGAAAGGGGCTTGGCCCGATTTCGATGTGTAAGCATCATTCCGACGCTATGTTGGTGGTGTGGGCTTAAACGGTGGTGGTGGCGGCCCACTTCATCCTTGATCTTGTTTTGTGTTTACCCACCTTTGCTCTTTCCTTCAAAATTTTGCTTCTTTTGGTCGGTTGAGCCCTTTCCACGTGAATTACTCCCTTCATACAAGAAAGAATATCCAACATTACTCATGAGTCTAAGACTAGTTTTGTTGGATTTGATGTCTAAGCCATGACTTATAATTGTATTTATCTTGTTAATTGAAGCAAAGTCCATTTGGATTGCCCTCATAGCTGGAGGATTAGTGTAGAGTTCGGTAGATAGAAAGGTTGATTTATTAATTGTTTAATAAATCAATCGAAATAAATAAATAGTTTATTAATATATTTAAGTGTTAATATATTAATTAGAAGCTATAATAGTTAATTAGAAATTAATCTGGAATTAATTGGATTTAATTTGGGGATTAAATTAATTAATTAAAGGTGTAGGGACTGGTTTGTATTTATTGAATAGTTGAATAACTGGCAAGCCAGTTGCCACGGGCCAAAAGTGGCGCCAACTATAGAGGCTCCAAGTTGGCGAAAACCCTAATTAGGGTTTAAGGGATCTGGTCCAAGTGGTCAACAGGCTTGCCCACTTTGGAGGCTCCTCTAGGGTTTAAGCTGTAACCCTTAGAGGCTATAAAAGAAACCCATGGCTCCTCCCTTCTTCACGCCTCCCTCTCCTTTCCAGAACTCGGCTGATTTCTCTCCTCCTTGCTTTGAGTGTGACTTCATTTAAGGCAGGATCTCTTTGCTGCTAGCTTCAAGAACAAGATCAAAAGGTTGGTAATTCTTGGTTTGATCTTTAGAAATAAATGTTGGCCTCTAGGAATTTGTTATATGTTCATAAGATAGAAAAACATTGATCCTTCATTCGGTTGCATGAGAACTTAGGGTTTCTAGTTCAAAGTTTGTGCAAAACCTTTCAGAGGTATCAGAGCTATGCTTGTTTTTCTATATGAATTGCTATAACTGTTTGTGTCTTAGGGTTAATCTGCGAAAATTAACCCTTGGGAAAGGCCTTGATCGATTTCAAGGCTAGGGTTTCCTAACCCTAGCCGCCAACCCCATATGGTCCCCCCATTTTTGCTTGTCTTGGTTAGTGTGTTGTTATTTTTGGTAATTAGATTTACAAAATAAGTAGAACCCTTAAACCGTTTCTTGCAATTTTCGATCCATTAGGGGTTTAATATAGGTAAAGTTAATTTGATTAATTTGTGATATCTATCTTAGATTTAATTAGTTTAATTAAATTGTTTAATTAAAAGACCAATTAAATCACTTAAAGATTTAATTTAAATTTTCAAAAAATTCTTAATAATTTGCGAAAATTAGAAATAAATTAAATCTAAAATATTTTAATAAGATTAAAATATATCTTATATATTTATGATTAAAAGTTAATATTTATATGTAAGATTAAAGTGGTTAGTCTTACCGTTAGTAGGCCCCATTCACAAATTGTCCTATAAAGAGGGTATAAGGCGACTGCCTATAAAATGATAGTCTAATGAGTATCTACTCTTACCCACTGCTCTCCTGGTCAGTCGAGTGTCGTTAGCCGAATGGGTTTGATAGAAGCGCTAAGCCTCTAAAAAGTATAATGCTACAATTGAAAGTACTAGAACCTTGAACAAAATCCTAATCTAGTTACTTTAGGTTAAAAATGTGAATTGGTGCTAATCCATGGAATTGCACATTGCACTTTGTGGAACATTGGTGGAGCGTGTGTGGTTTACCGGCACACCAACTGGGGTCCGCAAAGAGTCGAAATGGGTTTCTCGATTTTGCCATTATTGACGGTGCGTGTGTGGTTAACCGGCACGTCAATTAGAGATGGTAATTGATTTCGAGAGTACCAAGCTAATTCGCATGGTTATTCACACCCGGTTTGTGATCCTCGGTATCCCAGTCACAAACAGTAGGGCATTCCCGAGATTAAAACATGCTATTGAACAGTTCAATAAATCTCAAAAGAAACTAGGAATTCCATTATAATTAGATTATGTTTTCGCGATAGAATTGGCTGAATCGTCATTCGCCTACCTTATAAAATTTACAATAAAGATTACGGCATCCCTCTTCGATATTGTAAATTGTTATTGTAGGATCCTAGCCTTATACTTACTATTGGGCTAATATAATGATCATTTATATATATCTAATTAAAAACTACCTTCTTCTTATTCAGATGTCTTCTGACCAATCCGTTCCCCACTAGAACTTCGGTAATGTCACCTCGATCCATTCGTTGTGCTCAAAAGTGACGTTAGATGGCACTAATTACAATGACTGGATTCGTAACATCAAAATGGCTCTAAGGTTTGAACACAAAGAGTATGTTCTGGAAACCGAGCTGATTGAGGTTGACCCAGAAACCGCTACTCCCGAGGAACTCGCCTCGTACACCAAGCACTCAGATGATGCAACCAAAGTGGCTTGCATCATGATCGCTACCATGAACCCTGAACTGCAGCGTATTTATGAGGACTTGGCCTTACGAGATGCATAAAGAGCTCACGGAAAAGTTCCGCAAGCAAGAGCGCATCGAAAGGCGTGAGGTGGTTAAAGCATTCACTAACGGAAAGCCTAAGGATGGAGAGTCCATCTGCACTCATGTTCAAAGGATGCAGGGTTATGTGGAAAGGCTTAGAAAGCTGGAGATGCCTGTACATGAGGATTTGGCTGTTGACATAGTGCTGAATTCTCTACCTAGTTCTTATGACCAGTTCACACTGGCGTATCATTTGAACAACAGTCAGGCGACTTTGCCTGATATACACCGCATGCTTCATACTGCTCAAGACGGGATGAAAGGGAAAAGTGTGCTCCCATTCAACCTGCCCGTCCTGGCTATTGGATCTGGCAAGGGAAAGAAAAGGAAGGGCCCTCCGAAGCAAAACTGGAGGGAAAAGACTCATGTCGGGTCATCTAGTGGTGCCCCGAGAGCCAAGTCTTCCGACATTGCACACATCACGAACCCCAAGGAAGCTGACTGTTTTTACTGCAAGGAAAAGGGTCATTGGAAGAGAAGCTGCCCCAGGTACCTGCGAGACATCAAGGATGGCAAAGTGAAGCCATCACAAGCAGGTACATACTCTATATCTAATAACTCATCTTCTTCCTGTTCTTGGGTCCTTGATACCGGATGTGGTTTTCATATCTGTTCTGATTTGCAGGGACTAAGGGAAAGTAGGGAGCTGGAGCACTGTAGACTGAATCTGGTCATGGGCAATAGGCGAACGTCACCTGTTACCAAGATCGGTATCTATAAACTAGTGCTTAGTAGTGGATTTGTTTTAGATTTATATAATTGTTGCTATTCGCCTGATATGGCAAAAAACATAATTGCTTTTCATACATTGTTCAAACAAGGCTTTTATTATGAGTTTAATAAATTGAATGGTTCAATTTCAGTTTTCAAAAATGATGTTTTTATATTTAATGCTTTGCCTTGTGATGGAGTGTATTAATCTATTGTGTGTGTTGACAATTGTGGTAAAGATGTATTAACTATTGATTCTTCAAGTGGTGTAGAAAAAGGTGTGTCTGTGGCACTGTCGCCTTGGTCATATTAATAAGAAACCCATCGCCCAACTCTAAAAGGATGGAGTGTTGGAATCGTTCGACCTCAAATCGGACTATGTATGCGAGTCTTGTTTATTTGGCAGGATGACAAAATCACCATTCAAATAGTCCTGTGAAAAGGTGAGGGTTTGTTGGATATCATACACACAGATGTGTGTGGTCCCTTCAGAACAACCACAAAAGATGGCACACTGTTCTATGTGACCTTTACTGATGATTTTAGTAGATATGGGTATATCTACTTGATCAAGCACAAATCAGATACCTTTGAAAAGTTCAAAGAGTTTAAAAACGAAGTAGAAAATCAACTGGGCAGAAAGATAAAGATGCTTAGATCCGACAGAGGCGGTGAGTATCTTAGTATCGAGTTTCTCGGTCATCTTAAGGAATGTGGAATTGTTTCACAGTTGTCGCCTCCAAGAACACCACAGTTAAACGGTGTTGCTGAAAGGCGAAACCGAACCTTGTTGGACATGGTTCGTTCCTTGATGAGTCGAGCTTCGCTTCCAATCCATTTATGGGGGCATGCCTTAGAAACTGCCGCCCATATCCTCAACCTTGTCTCAACCAAGAAGGTTTCAAAAACACCGCACGAGATGTGGACTGGGAAAGTTCCCTCATTGGCACACATCAAAGTCTGGGGCTGTGAGGCTTTTGTTAGACGAGAGACTCAAGACAAGCTCGCGGAAAGAAGTGAGAGGTGTTTCTTCATCGGATACCCGAAGCAGTCATTTGGATACTTGTTCTACAGACCTAGCGAGGACGTGGTCTTTGTAGCAAGGCGAGGATTCTTTCGAGAGAGAGAACTCATTTCCAAAGAGGACAGTGGGAGTACAATCGATCTCGAAGAAATTCAGGAGACGCCCAATGAAACAACCCTCGGAGAAACTAGCCACCAACATGAGGAAGAGGTTCCTGTTGGACCAACCGACATCTCATTGCCCCTTATATGTTCGGGTAGAGTTAGCATGCCACCCGAGTTTTATGGTTTCCATATTACTTCGGATGGTGACACGTTAGTCAGTGATCGTACATTGACTAATTTGGATGAGCCAGCTAACTACCACGAAGCAGTGGCGGGCCCTGAGTCTACCAAGTGGAAAGAGGCCATGGACAATGAGATAAAGTCCATGTATGACAATCAAGTTTGGAACTTGGTGGACTATGTGCCGGGTCGTAAGACAGTCGGGTGCAAGTGGATCTTCAAGAAGAAGACCGACATTAATGGTAAAGTACACACTTATAAAGCTCGGCTAGTTGCGAAGGGATTCACTCAAACCCCGGGGGTTGACTATGATGAAACCTTCTCACCAGTAGCCAAGATTAAGTCAATTAGGATCATGTTTGTCATAGCTGCGTTTCATGATTATGAAATTTGGCAGATGGATGTCAAAACCGCTTTCCTTAATGGGAAACTGACTGAGGATGTTTACATGAATCAGCCAGAAGGTTTTGTAGACAATGAGCATCCTGATAAAGTGTGTAAGCTTGAGATATCAATCTACAGATTGAAACAAGCATCTCGCAGCTGGAATCTTTGCTTCCATGAGAAAGTCAAAGAGTTTGGTTTCTCTAGGAGTGAAGATGAGTCCTGTGTATATGTCAAGGCTAGTGGGAGTATAGTCGCTTTTCTGATGTTGTATGTTAATGACATACTGCTCATGGGAAACGACATTCCGACCTTGCAGGACGTCAAGTCTTGGCTCGGAAAGTGTTTCGCTATGAAAGACCTTGGGGAAGCTGCCAATATTCTCGGGATAAGAATACTGAGAGTTAGAAAGAGAAGATTAATAGGTTTGAGCCAGTGTACATATTTGGAAAAGGTGTTAAAAAGGTTTAACATGGAAAATTCCAAAAAGGGAGAGCTACCAATCCAGAGTAATGCCAAGTTGAGTAAGACTCAAAGTCCGAGTACCGATGAGGAAATAGCTGAGATGAGTCTGGTACCTTATGCTTCGGCAGTAGGGTTGATCATGTATGTTATGACATGTACTCGTCCCGACGTATCCTTTGCATTGAGCATGGTTAGTCGGTACCAGGGTAATCCCTGGAAAGGCACACTGAATAGCGGTTAAGAACATACTCAAGTATCTGTGAAGGACCAAGAATATGGTATTAGTCCTTGGTGGCAGTGATGACTTGAAAGTGAGTGCATATACAGACGCCAGCATCCAGATAGATAGAGACAGTGGTCGGTCTCAGTCGGGCTGGGTATTCCTTCTGAACGGGGGAGCGGTCACTAGGAAAAGTTCCAAGCAAGAAACGGTGGCTGATTCAACATGCGAATCAGAGTACATAGCAGCGAGTGAAGCGTCTAAGGAAGCGGCTTGGCTAAAGAACTTCATCGGTGACCTTGGAGTTGTCCCGAGCATTTAGGAGCCGATGGAATTGTTCTGCGATAATGAAGGAGCGGTCGCCTTAACAAAGGAACCGCGAGATCATGGAAAGTCCAAACATATCGACATAAAGTTCCATTACATTCGACATCGCGTAGAAGAAGGTCACTTACTAGTTAAGAGAGTATCATCAGAAGACAATCCTTCAGATCCTTTGACTAAGGCTCTGAGTATGATCAAACACAATCAGCATGCTCGGAGCATCGGACTGAAGGATGATATTAGTTTTAGTAATTAGATAGATTTTGAAACTTGTAACAGTATAAATGTAATTGACTTTGTGATTTTATAATGGACATTTATCAATGAGTATTGTTTACTACCTTCATCAATTAATTATCATTGTGCTTCATTTTTTGCATGTTTAAACTTCCTGAATAATTAGATTATTTTTAAAAAATTCCACGATCGATCATACTGTTAGGGATTGAGTATGAACGAAGACTGTCATGAATCGGTTGAAGATTGTCTAAAGAGTTAGACATTGCAGTAAGACTGCTATAATGCTCATGAGTACTTAGAAAATAGAGATTTAAGCATTGGATAAACCCGCGCGTAACAGATTGCTTCATGGATTACATCACGAGCAATGTTAATACGATAATATCCTTTGATCTTTGAGTGGAGAGATATGATCTGTAGATTGCAAGGCAGTTGCTCATTGATAATGTGAAAACGCGTTGTAACTCGGTGTTATAAAATGCATTATTGTGAGTACTCTGACTAGTAAAAGTTATAGACATATAAGTCGAAACTTATTCGTCCCCGACCCTATGGGAAACAGATTTCTGTGGGCCTCTCGATGATTTTGAAGTTGACTGAAAGTGTTGGCCAACCGGGACTGAATTGATGTGTTCAATTAGTAGTCTCAAAAGTCATATGCAAATCAGAAATCGAGAAACAGAGTATCGGAACGAGATTGATCTTAATCCATGTCTTGAGTCTGAGAATATCTTGTTGGAAAGAGGATCATCTGATCACTTATCTTTGGACAGAACTGACTGGGTCAGAGTTCAGGAACATTTTCTAGGAAACTGAAATTAATCGAAAGATAAACAGACAATTAAAGTCATAGACTTATCCAAGTGGGAGACTGTTGGATTTGGTGTCTAATCCATGACTTATAATTGTATTTATCTTGTTAATTGAAGCAAAGTCCATTTGGGTTGCCCTCATAGCTGGAGGATTAGTGTAGAGTTCAGTAGAGAGAAATGTTGATTTATTAATTGTTTAATAAATCAATAGAAATAAATAAATAGTTTATTAATATATTTAAGTGTTAATATATTAATTAGAAGCTATAATAATTAATTCGAAATTAATCTGGAATTAATTGGATTTAATTTGGGATTAAATTAATTAATTAAAAGTGCAGGGACTGGTTTGTATTTATTCAATAGTTGAATAACTGGCAAGCCAGTTGCCACGGGCCAAAAGTGGCGCCAACTATGGAGGCTCCAAGTTGGCGAAAAGCCTAATTAGGGTTTAAGGGATCTGGTCCAAGTGGTCAAGAGGCTTGCCCACTTTGGAGGCTCCTCTAGGGTTTAAGCTGTAATCCTTGGAGGCTATAAAAGAAACCCCTGGCTCCTCCCTTCTTCACGCCTCCCTCTCCTCTCCAGAACTCTGCTGATTTCTCTCCTCCTTGCTTTGGGTGTGACTTCATTTGAGGCAGGATCTCTTTGCTACTAGCTTCAAGAACAAGATCAAAAGGTTGGTAATTATTGGTTTGATCTTTAGAAATAAATGTTGGCCTCTAGGAATTTGTTATATGTTCATAAGATAGAAAAACATAGATCCTTCATTAGTTTGCATGAGAACTTAGGGTTTCTAGTTCAAAGTTTGTGCAAAACCTTTCAAGTTTTACTTCATGTAAAAAGGGTAAAATATTAGTTAAACATTGCCTGAAAGTGGGCTTGAACCTTGGAACCCAAATCCCAAACCAAAAAGCTCAAAACCCAAAACTGAAAATGCTGGCCAGACCTAGCTACACGGGGTCGTGTAGCCTGACACGGGGTCGTGTAAAATCAATGAGTAAGCACAGACCAGCTACATGGAGTCGTGTAAAATCAACGAGTAAGCACAGACCGTCTACACGGGGTCGTGTGCTAGTACACGGGGTTGTGTACGACCTGCTGTAGCTCCGTTTTTGGTCCTTTTCACCCCTTTTTGACCCAATTCAAGTTCTAACACTTTCCCCAACTCATAGACATCAAAAAGACTTGATTGAAACTCAATTTGCACATAATTATACTCAATTTAACCATCCAATAATATCCTAAATGAATCAGTTCAATGTTGTGATCATAACATTACTCCATAGCCTTTAGCCATGGAATACCCAATTCCATTCTTTTAATTGGTAAATAAAAAAGAAAAATACTTCTTCCAAAGGCTCGGAATCATTAGGAAATCCTTCAACTCATCATAGAAACACATTGGAGGATAAGATTTGACTCAAACACCCAAGGATTCACCCATATATGGGTTTTCCCAAAAGTTAGGGTTCATGCGAATTAACAAACATCCACAATGGTCCTCCAAGCATTCAATAATCATAATATGGGAGAATCAGTACTAAAATCCATCATATACAACATTGGGATCATAAATTTCATCTCCCCCATCCTTGAATTCGAGTTTCATACTCATTTACCCAAAAAGTTAGATTTTCAACAAGAACACAAGACTTCTTACCATAGATCTTCAAGGAATTGATGCAAATCATTTAGATCTTGATAGAATAGAGTTTCCCACTTAATTTCCCCTTGAAATCGCCTCCACCCTTCTTCTTTTTCTTCAAATCGTGACATCAGAGGATAATGGGGTTTTTCCTAACAAAACCTCAAGTTTCCCTTATTTGCAACATAGTCCCTCCAGCACCAGTAGCTTTTCCAAAATTTTTAAGGAGGTCCTTCCCCACCCCACAAGAGTTCTAGTTTTGCAAATAAGTCCGCCTTCTAGAACATCTTATGGCAATTCTCATTTTTACCCATAATATTTACTCTAAACCAATATTTCCTCTAAATGTAAATTCTCATTTTATTTATTTATTATTAGTTATTATGATTATTAAATTTTATTTTATATTTATTTATTAAAATTTTTTCCCTAGATTAAGGATGTTACAATTACCTCCCCCTTAAGAAGATTTCGTCCTTGGAATCTCGGCTTCCCCAAAAAGATGTGGATATCTTTTCCGCATCTCCTCTTCCGTTTCCCACGTAAGGTTTTCCCCCGAAGAATGCTTCCACTTGACAAGTACCAAATCAATCATCTTTTTCCTTAGCTTCTTAACCTTTCTATCCAAAATTTCCTCGGGTTCTTCCACAAGTCTCTTGTTTTCATCCACCCGGATTTCTTTAAGGTTAGAAAATCAACCTTATCACCAAGCCACTTTCTAAGATAGCACACATGAAATACATTGTAAATCCCATTCAATTATGGTGGCAACTCGAGTCGATAAGCTTGCTTCCCAATCTTCTCCAATACATTTAAAGGTCCAATATATCTCTATAAATAAGGATCGGTTCTCCTTCGGGTGTCTTCACTCTAACCTTTTTTTTTCTACATAAAATTTTAGCATCATACTTTACAAGCCAATCCATCCCAAGAACTACATCAAATCCCCCAACGTACAAAGGTATAAGATCAACCCAAAACTCCACCCCACTACACTCTACTTTCACTTGTGGTATCTCCTTACTTACAATCTTACTTGCACCACCCGCTACTTCAATTACCACTTCATATTCTAGCTTGTGCAAAGGTAAATCTAATCTCTTTGCAAATTTAGGTGACACATGAGAATAAGTAGCCCCGAATCAAATAACATAGAAGCGGGTAAAGCGTTCACAAGAAATATACTTGACACCATATCCACATTTTCTCTAGCTTCCTCCTCGTTCATTTGAAAACCCCTTCCATTAGTCCGGGTTGCTTCCTAACTTCCGCCCCCACTGCATCCTTTCTCTTTTGAAGTACACTCACTTGCTCTATGGCCAAAATCTCTGCAAGTGTAACACTTTAACCCCTTGGTACACGCATTAGCAAAGTGGCCCTTTTCGCCACATTTAAAGTACACCACTTCATCCTTGGTCTTGTTTTGCGTTTCCCCACCTTTGCTCTTTCGTTCAAATTTTTTCTA
Source organism: Cichorium intybus (assembly GCA_023525715.1). Classification (NCBI taxonomy): domain Eukaryota; kingdom Viridiplantae; phylum Streptophyta; class Magnoliopsida; order Asterales; family Asteraceae; genus Cichorium; species Cichorium intybus. Next base: position 61,918,064 of record CM042015.1, on the reverse strand, counting down.
CTTTTGGTCGGTTGAGCCCTTTCCACGCGAATCGTGACCCTCTTTCCTCTTGTTTGCAAATTGAGGCCTCTCTCGTTCTTCCAGTGTTTTCTCAATCTTCCTTGCCTTCCTCATGGCAACTTCAAGAGTAGTAGCCTTAATGTTGAGCTGGTAGTTCCAAGGTAAACCTCCCACATATTGATCCACTTTAGTGGCCTCATCCGGTGCCAATCTTCTAGCAAAACTCAAGAGTTTTCAGAATTTGGTGTTATACTCCATGATGGTCACCTTCTCTTTCTTCAAGTCAAGGAATTTCCTTTCAAGGTCACGGATTTCTTCTTTGGTACAAAACCTCTCCTTCATTTTCTCCAAGAACATATCCCACATTAGGCTCTCTAACACGTGAACTTCCATCATTTCTTTAGTCTCCAACCACCACTCATGAGTCGTTTCCTTGAGAGTATTGATTGCAAAGTTCACACGTTGATCATCTCCACATTGGCAAGCATAGAAAGCCATTTCAATTTCAATCACCCAATTATGAAGCACAACCGGGTCCAATGTCCCGTTGTAGGTCGGTGGCTTGCAAGAGTTGAAATCTTTGAGGTTAAATATCTTCTTTGGTGTTCCCATGTCTTGGGACCTAGTGTTAATGGGAGGCCCATGATGCATGCTATCACGCAAGCTACTTGTCTCTTGCCCACCCGAAGCAGTGGTATCTCCAACCATGCTCTTCGTTTCCTCCCTCAAACGTGCCTCTTGACCCTCAAGTAGTTCCTTCATCTTGCCCACCACCTTCTCTTCATGCGTAGCCATCAAGTCAAGCATCATCCTTTCAATTCTTGCAAGGGAAGTGGGTTGAGATTGAGCGTCATCACGGGACCCACCCCCTTAAACCTCAATTGAAAAAGCCATGCTACGAGTGTTCACCATTCTGAGAAAGATGAACATTAATATCATAATATACAAATACTTAACTAACACATAACTCTCCCTTTGTGAGCACCTTAAGTTTAAGTCTAAGTACTAATCCTAGTACCTAGTTCACTTAAACCGATGCTCTGATACAAAATTTTGACACCTCGCTAGAGAATTATAAATTAAACATCACTTTACTAAAATGATACAATTAGTTCAAAATTTAAGTTCACCATTGCGAAAAATAGGTCCCAAAACATCCAAATTTACTTAAATAACGTATAGCAAGGTAGTATCAAAATTCAAGTAACACAACATGGTTTAAATGGCCACACATCTCACGATCTTCTAAAAATCCTCGCCTCGCTCCAACTTCCTAGCTTTAACATGAGTACATAACAAAATGGTTAGGCAATTGAAAATGCCTAGTGAGTTACCCGAGGTTACCTCATTACGAGTGGGAAAGGATAGCCCTAACACTCGACACAACCTCCAAAAATAGTAATTTTCCACACACTTGACTCATTTGAAACATTATGAAGATTTACTCAAAATAGATAGATGTGATATGCAATATGATGCATGATGCAACTATCCCACCCCGTGTCAATCTTTTAGAAGTCCAACTCACCACAATAGCACCTACCTAAGTTCAAGAACAACACGTACAAAGCATGTCACCCGATTCCCGTATAGGCTAAACTAGGACTAGCGGCCACCACACTAGTCCCATGAGGGTTAGCAAGCCCCTAATGCGGTTCCCTATTGTCGGGAACGGTTTTTTCCCTAAATCCGGGACAAACATCTCATTTTGGGTATTAACCCGTGATTTCCCTAAATCCGGGACAATCATCTCATCTTTGTCACAAAGTTCACTCGGTCCACCCCTCCTATATGCAATGCATGGAGGAATAGCACATAATATGTTATGCATAAAAGTAGTTTTTGAACTCAAATATAGATTACAGATAAGTATGTGTACTGCCGATAACTCACCTTCTCACACCACTAGGTTGAATGCTACTTCTTCACTTCAAACTCAAATTACTCCTTTCCTCCAAGAAAGAATATCCAACATTACTCATGACTCTAAGACTATTTCAACTTCACTAAATAAGGGTAAAATCTTAGTTAAACATTGCCTAAAAGTAGGCTTGAACCTTGGAACCCAAAGCCCAAACCATAAAGCTGAAAACCCAAACGCTGAATTCTGGCTAGACAAAGCTACACAGGGTCGTGTAAAATTGACCAGCAAGCACAGACTAGCTACACGGGGTTGTGTACGACCTGCTGTAGCTCTGTTTTTGGTCATTTTCACCCCTTTTTGACCCAATTCAAGTTCTAACACTTTCCATAACTCATAGGCATCAAAAGGACATGATTCAAACTTAATTTGCACATAATTATACTCAATTTAACCATCCAATATCATCCCAAATGAATAAATAATGTTGTTGTAAGACCCGTTCCGCCGAGTAGCGGCCCGGAAGAATCCGCGGCGCGACTTTAGGCAGAATCTGGAATCGCGAAGGACTCGTACGCGCGGCGCAGATCGGAAGAAACCGCGGCGTGGTGCATAGATTATCGTGAGTTGAACAAGCTTACGGTGAAGAATCGATATCCATTACCTCGCATCGACGACTTATTCGATCAACTGCAGGGCGCTTCGTCGTTTTCAAAAATTGATTTGCGGTCAGGATTCCATCAAATGCGAGTACGGGAGGAAGACATCCCGAAAACGACTTTTAGGACTAGATACGGCCACTTCGAGTTTGTAGTGATGCCGTTTGGACTGACCAATGCCCCTGCAGCTTTTATTGACTTAATGAACCGGGTGTGTCGACCGATGTTGGATCGGTCGGTTATAGTTTTCATTGACGATATCTTAGTTTACTCTCGGAGCAGGGAGCAACACGAACAGCATTTAAGGGAAGTATTGGAGACCTTAAGGAAGGAGAAGCTTTATGCAAAATTATCCAAGTGTGACTTTTGGCTGCAGGAGGTCCAGTTTTTGGGTCACATTGTCAACAAGCAAGGAATCCTGGTAGACCCGGCTAAGGTGGAGGCTGTGATACGGTGGGAGGTTCCGAAGACTCCCTCGGAGATTGGAATTTTCTTGGGTTTGGCTGGTTATTATCGTCGTTTCATCCAAGACTTCTCAAAGGTTGCGGTGGATAAGGAAGGCTCAGGTGGATGCAAGCAAGAGCAAAAATCAAAAAGGCGAAAGAATTGTGGGTCAGTTGGCGGCTATGGTAAAAGATAGTAGAGATTTGTTAACTTGCCATGAGAGAATTTGGGTACCGAAGCTGGGCAGGGTTCGTCAAACCTTATTGGAAGAGGCACATAAATCCAAGTTCTCTATCCACCCTGGAGCGACAAAAATGTATAGGGATCTGCGCGAATATTATTGGTGGCCAGGCATGAAGAGGGAAGTAACTTGGTTTGTCGAAAGATGCATGACCTGTCGTAGGGTCAAGGCCGAGCACCAACGGCCTCATGGTAGATTGCAGCCTCTGGAGATCCCAGAATGGAAATAGGAGCATATTACAATGGATTTCATAACGAAGTTTCCAAGAACCCCTCGACATATGGACACCATTTGGGTTATCGTAGATAGGTTGACAAAAAGTGCTCATTTCCTCCCCATGCAAGAGACCTTCTCTGCAAAGGAATTGGCTAAGGTCTACGTCGATGAGATTATCTCTCGGCATGGTATACCGATCTCGGTGATATCCAACCGTGATGTCTGATTTACGTCTAGATTTTGGAAGAAGTTTCATGAGGAATTAGGCACTCGCCTTCATTTCAGCACGTTATATCACCCTCAGACGGATGGGCAGATTGAAAGGACGATTCAAACGCTGGAGGATATGCTTAAGGCATGCGTTATCGATTTTGGCGGGAGTTGGGATTCCCATCTCCCTCTAGCTGAGTTTTCCTATAATAACAGTTATCACGCGAGCATTGGCAGGGCTCCCTTTGAGATGTTGTATGGAAGGAAATGTCGGACTCCTATTTGCTGGGACGAGGTTGGCCAGCAGGTATTGGGTAGTACTGAGGTAGTGCTCAAGACAACTAAGCTAATTTAGAAGGTTCGGGAGAAATTGTTAACGGCTCAGAGTCGACAGAAAAGTTATGCAGACCGGCGACGGTCCGATCTCGAGTTTCAAGTTGGGGATTATGTTCTTCTTAAGGTTTCACCTTGGAAGGGAGTTATTCGTTTCAGGAAGTGGGGAAAGCTTGGCCCTAGGTACATTGGACCATATCGAATCATCGCTCGAGTAGGTAAGGTAGCTTACCGGTTGGAGCTGCCCGAGCAGCTTAGTCAGATTCACGACAAGTTCCACGTTTCGCAACTTAGGAAGTGCGTCACCGATGAATCTACAATAGTGCCTTTGGAGGATATTCAATTAGACGAACGCCTAAATTATGTGGAGCGACCAATTGCCATCATTGAAAGGAAGATAAAGATTTTACTAAATAAAACAATAGGATTAGTTAAGGTTCAGTGGCAACATCGTAAAGGGTCCGAGTGGACTTGGGAACAGGAGGAGGAAATGCGAAGGCATTACCCAGAATTGTTTACCGGCACGGATTTCGGGGACGAAATCCAATTAAGTGGGGGAGAATTGTAAGACCCGTTCCGCCGAGTCGCGGCCCGGAAGAATCCGCGGCGCGACTTTAGGCAGAATCTGGAATCGCGAAGAACTCGTACGCGCGGCGCAGATCGGAAGAAACCGCGGCGCACCGTGAGAAACCCTAATTCGGATTTAAACGCCTATATAAAGGGTCCCAGCCCTAGGGTTCGTGTTTTTGGGAAATTTCTAGAGTGGAGTTGACTGGTTTCAGCAGAGGCTCTTTGGTTCCAAGGCTTTGAAGGTTTAAAGGAAGAGATACAATGTGGGGAAAGGCTTATAGTCGATCGGGTACATTCCTCTGTTCTCCAGAAGCAAGGTAAGAGGATCTACCTTCTGATATTTCATTTTATCTCGTATTAAGGTGTTATCCCTTGGTTAGTAGTCTTAGATGACTTGGAACACTTAGGGTTTGGACCAAGGACATGCATGGACTTTCACGTCCATAAGGAAGTGACTTTAGGGTAGTTTCAGATCCCAGGAAGGGTAGAGAGTGAAACCCTAGCCGATGACGGAACTGATTAAGGGCTAATAAGACTTTGGATTGATATGAGTCCGCGGCGCGGACAGGCTATGTCGGCGACGCGGGTTCGAGTAAAACCCATAAGTGTAATGATAGTCCGCGACGCGTAAGAGAAAGGTCGCGCCGCGGCGAGCGGCTGTTTGGCCCAAAAGCTTATTTTCGACAATGTTGGTTACCAAACATTGGTCCGACTTTAGGCAAGTCTATAGAAGTTTGGTCAGTGCTTGACATGTTGTGTATGTGGGATATAGGTGTGTGGACGAGCTAAGTGAGGATATTAAAGTATATCTGTGCGGTTTCGAATGAGGTGTGTATCCTCACCTTACTATATGATGTTGCATGTTAGGCATCTTGTATGTTATTTACAGTTATATGATTTGCTCTATATCTGTGATTGTTTGTTGTTGGGCTCAGTACTGATGTGTGTCCCCTCGTAGCTGTTGTATGGCGAGTTGGACTATTGCATTGTCCCACAGCTGTTGTATGATGGGCTGGGCCATAACCGGGAACCCATAGCTGTTGTATGATGGGTAGAACCTTCCCGTGTCCATAGCTGTTGTATGATGGATGCCCGTAGCTGTTGTATGGCGGGTAGGGTCGGGTCGTTCTCGAGGACGGCTTGTTTAATGTGTGGGCATGTATGGTAATTTGTGGACTCATTAAGCTTTAAGCTTACCCGTTGATTTTATAACATTTCAGGTATTTCAAATGACAAAGGGAAGGGCAAAGCGTGACGGCGGCGCATCGCATGCAAGAGATTTATTCTAATGAACCATATTAGTATTTTCAAATGTTTCTGCTGTTGGTTTAAGTAATATGTTGAACAGTTTTACCTTTTGAAATAAATATTTTATTGGATCCTTGATAATAAATGAATTTTAGAAATTTTGAAATTTGGGGCGTTACAGTTATGATCATAACATTACTCCATAGCCTTTAACCATGGAATACCCAATTCCATTCTTTCAATTGGTAAATAATAAAGGAAATTTCTTCTTCCAGAGGCTTGGAATCATTAGGAAATCCTTCAACTCATCATAGAAACACATTGGAGGATAAGCTTTGACTCAAACACCCAAGGATTCACCCATAGATGGGTTTTCCGAAAAGTTAGGGTTCATATGAATTAACTAACATCCACAATAGTCCTCCAAGCATTCAATAATCATAATATGGGAGAATCGCTACTAAAATTCGTCATATACAATATTGGGATAAAAGATTTCATCTCCCCCCATCCTTGAATTCGAGTTTCATACTCATTTTACCCTAAAAGTTAGGTTTTCAACAAGAACACAAGACTTCTTACCTTAGATCTTCAAGGAATTGATGCAAATCATTTAGATCTTGATAGATTAGAGTTTCCCCACTTAATTTCCCCTTGAAATCGCCTCCACCCTTCTTCTCTTTCTTCAAATCGTGACATGAGAGGATAACGGGGTTTTTCCCCAACTAAAACCTCAAGTTTCCCTTATTTGCAACATAGTCCCTCTAGCACCACTAACTTTTCCAAAATTTCAAAGGAGGTCCTTCCCCACCCCACAAGAGTTCTAGTTTGGCAAATAAGTCCCCCTTCTAGAACATCTTATGGTAATTCTCCTTTTTACCCATAATATTTACTCTAAACCAATATTTCCTCTAAATGTAAATTCTCATTTTATTTATTATTATTAGTTATTATAATTATTAAATTTTATTTTATTTTTATTTATTAAACTTTTTGCCCTATATTAAGGATGCTACAGATTCCAACGATCTCGATTCCGATAAGGAAGAACGCGTGATGTGTGTGTCCGGTAAGAAAAAAGGGACTGAAGCGAAGATAACGAGATAGAGAGATAAATCGATGCGGAACCCTAGCATTCAAATTTCAGTTGTGAACTATGGGGAAAGTAGGAACACCCGTGAATCGAGAAAGAATATAGAAATAAAGGGAACAAGAGATGACACACGTTTTTATAACACGACATACTAGTGTTCCCTGTGTTTTTTTTATTATGATGTCAAAACATGACATACATTTTGTATGTTATAAATATTATATAAGATGACACGAATTTACGACATACAATTATGTATTTCGTAAATCTTTCAATTTCTTTTTTAAAAAGATGTCATGGTTTTATGACATACGTTGTTTATATGTCATAAAATTAGTGTGTCTCATAGTTCGTGTGTCATTAAAGACCTATTTTCTAGTAGTAAAACATCTTGTAATAAAGTGAACTATAATTAATCGTGATCCTGAGACAATCTAGCAACACCATGAATTTGATCTCGGAAGACCAAAAATAAGTGTCATGTCGCATCACTAAATAAGTCTTCGTCGTCGGATATCTTCAGAAATCAAAACTCTAACAATAATAAGAAGTGCTCTGAATCTGCATAATGAATGATCTGTGTCTGAAGAGAATCCAAGCGGTACTAGAAATTTGATCGGTGATAACCAAAATCCATGTCACGTCGCATTGTAGTGCTAAAAATCTCTTTGTTTGCGGATGACTCAATAAACAAAACACATATGGTTCGGATGCTCATCATGAATTCTTCCTATATTTTTAAATTCTTCATATTATTACCGATTATCTTTGATATTGTTATTATTATTCCGTACCTTCCTAGCCACTAGGTGTCCTGACATACACACAACATACACACACTGATACAATCACATGCAAACACACACAACCTTAAACACGTACATAGTTATAACATTGTATTTTAAAAACCTCAGTAACTATGCATAATTTAGAGTAGGATTACAAATAATAATATAAAATAAAAATAAATATTGGTTTGTAAAAATGAATATTTATAAGAAATTAATCTTTATATGTTTTAACAACCTACATACATAAAAAGGAATATGTAAGAAAATAGAAAACGAATTTGAAAAAAAAAACTTTTAAAAAGGAAATTTTTTTAATAAGAATGCATAAAACCGAATACGTAAAGTAGTAATGTTATAAAAAAATCAATTTTGTAAAAACAAATCCGTAAAAATACAACTGGAAAAAATGTAAAAGAAGTTGAAAAACTATTTATCACAACAAACCAACTTTTAGAAATCATATAAAAATAAAGTTGGTGAAGTTTTATAAACGAAGTCTTGACTAAATCTAGGAAAAAAATTAAAAGAGATGCCAAAAACTAAAAAGTTTGAAAGTTGGATAGGGCTACTAATGGTACAAATTCGAAAAAAAAAAAAAATACTCCGTAGAAAGGAATAAATCGATAACTGTTTTTCACAGAGGACCATTTCTCTTTGTTTGAAAACTATAATGACCAATGAGGAAAAAAAATTTTCTCATCATAGCTGATATGCTTCTAGGAACAATAACTACCATAAATGTTAATGTATACAACTAGAGTTTTAAGCTCACACATTGCAGCGGATAAATTAATATAAAATGTAAAGTTTATTAATATGTATGAAAAAGTTATTTTTGATTGAATAAATTAATAAAAAATGTATTTTCTATGAAACGTAAGGACATAAGAACCAATATTATAATTTTACTACTATGTAAAAACTATTTTCTGCTATCAGACACACAGCCCACTTCTTATGATTATGCCTTTTTGTTTATTGAGATCGACTAGAAGAGAATATATAGTTTATGCAAAATGTAAAAATATATAGACTATTTCTATAATTTTAAGAACTATTTTGTAATTCTACAAATGAATACCTTAAAATACTGTAGCTGAACATTTCAGCCTTTTGGTATGGAAACCATATGAAAACACTGTAGCAACGTTTTCGGTGGATGTCGTAGTATATTAATGGGTTGGAGACCGTGGCGGCTAGGTGCCTTGTTTATCTTCTCCATCACGTTTGCCTCTTTCTCTTATATCTCTCTTGCGCTTGTCTTCTCTCATTTCCCCCTCATTTCTGTCACCGTCGTTCCTCCTCCGACACGGCGACACCACCATTATATATTGCTTCTCTCTGTCTCCTTTCTCCCGCATCTCTATCCGAATAAGTCCCTCTCTCTGTGTGAACTAAGACGCCTCGCCACCACTCTCAACTACGGTCAAAACCCCAGAAGACACTCTTCTCTTCTTTATAGTCTCATCACTCCTGCTCATGTAATTATTGAATAAATTCCTGATTTTTAGCTTCCGATGGAATGGTTTGAACAGTCAAATCAAAGGTTTCAGGTGAATTTCTTTGTTTCAAATTGATTTGCTTATACCCTTTTGATTTCTGATTTCGATCACTTGACTATCGCTGTAATTTAAGCTCGCCACGGGCTTGTACAACTTGGTATTGTGTATATGTATAATGTATGATAAGTGTTAGTTTGGCTTTTTCATGAAGTTATTGTTGAATTTATTGTAGATTTAGAATAAAAAAGGCAAGGTAAAAAAGCGATTTTTTTTTTTTTTTTTTTTTTTTTTGTAAAAGCCCTTTTTTGTAAACTCGGGGATATGAAGCCGTTAACTCTACCTTTATATACAGTAAGAATCAACTGTCAACAAAGGACAATTTTAATATGGCACATATTTACAAAACTACTTGAATTGAATTCCATGCGATTTTTTTCAACCAAACACACGATATAATTTCAATTATCTTAAATTTCAGTTTCTTTGATGTATTACAATTCGTTTCAAAACAATATGTAAACCTAAAAAAGGAATTTGTTTGAATGGCAGGGGCTATTAGTATATACAAACTGCTTGTGCAGACAAGCATTTCTATAAATGAGTCATTGAAAGAAGAGGAGAGTCAAGAGACACAGCCAACCACTTTCGAAGCCCAAGCAACCAACTGGACCCCAAAACCCTACCCTCGGTCAGATTGACGAGCAATCTAAGGTTTTGACAGTTTGACCAAACAGATTGGGTTGTTCACCATAGCCAAAGAGGATGCTTCTGTAATAATCATGACAGATACAACCTCTCTTTTGAGCAATGATGATTGCTCCGATAGTTCTTGGATTTATGTAGATAAGGCTTCGATCTCAAACTCCGATATTTTGCTTTCTGATAGCATCTACAGCATATCTACGAGGTACAAACAGAGTGATGCTATATAGTGGCTTTTCTATATATTTCCATTTAGATTACTTTGTTTTGTAGTGATTTTGGTGCTAAAAAGTTTTATTTGGGTGATTTTTAATTTGGCGGCGGTGATAGTTGTGAATCAATTTATGTTTATCAATATCGTGAAACGTAGTTGAAGAGTTAACATTGACCATTTGTGATTTTCTTTTAGGGGTTATTTCGATGTTCTTGCTAATTGTGGAACTCGTTCTTCATCTGGCTCCGGAACATCCGTTGAACAGACTTCCGTACGGGACGTGTTGGAAGTTGTTGACATTAAAGGAGAGAGTCCATCACATGAGCAAGATGGCTGGCAGATGGTAGTTAAAAAGGAGTCACGTAGTCAAAAGCTTGACTATCCTTCAAAAAAACAGTTTCTTCGTGGTAAGTAAAATGTGGATTGGTTTCGGTTCGGGAAATTTCGTGATCAACATCAAGTGGTTTAGTTTAGGCTGAGTGATTAAAAGAACCGGTTAACCGGACCAAATTGTTTATGCGTGTGTAATTTTTTATATAAGTTTTTACTTGTTTGTGTTGTGGTAAAGAGGATGATTATCAGAAGTTCAGGGAAAATGCAAAACAATATTGGAAAACAGCGAATGACTACTCTGAGAAGGCAATCTTTTTTTTTGTATCGTTTAGGCTTTCGTTATTGTTCTTTCATTTAAGATGAGCTTTGATCGCCTATTCTATAGTGCAGGCTAAAATCTCACGTGCAAGTAGAAATTGGAAAGATGCAAAATATTTCGAAAATCAGGTAGGTACATGAGAGAAAGAGACAGAGAAGGTCCTGCCTTTAAATACTAATAAACCACCAATCACTTGCAAGAATTGAATTAGTGGTTGTTTACACATTTATATATCACCATGGTGATCGATTAAACCCTAACATGAATCGCTTGTAGCAAGAAGTGTGAGAATCCATAAGGCAGGTCTTAGGTTTTAAGCCTAGGCATCACCTACCTTTTCGGGGGACATTGTGATTTACCTATTCTGGGTGATATACTTGCAGAAATGGCCAGACTCTGAGTTCTGAGTCTTAGGAGCCGCATTTTGTGGATGCTATGATTCTAATATGGATTGGGCTCCTTGTAGGCATTGGGTTCTTGTGCCAGCCACTTACCGGGCTGCTATATACCTTGTTTGCATCTCATTTGATACTCCTTGGGGTGGGTGGTGTGGCCTGCCTTATGGATTGCTAGAAGAATAACCGTTTTGAAAAAATGATGGTGTTTTAAACGATCGTCTAGCAATTTGTGTTGGAAATGCTTAAGTACACACCGAGTTTATAATTTTTATGCAGGAAAAAATGTACAGGGAAAAGGCTCATCAAGCAAATGAAACGGCAAGTGAGGCTATATTTGATTCAAGGTTTGTCATGGTGCAATGGAGTTGGCAACAAAGCCAACCTATTATATATATATATATATATATATATATATATATATATATATATATATATATATATATATATATATATATACATAACACATACAGATGTATATATTTATGTACATATTTACATATTTATATTCATATGCAAACATTTTTTTAAGAAAAAGTTGTACAATAAATATGCACCTATGGATATTTTGATTTTTTTAATTAAGGCAATATAATTCAGAAATATGCACGGGCGCATATATAATGTACTCTTTTCATAAATATAATAGTATAGCTATAGTATATTTCAATGTACTTTTACCAAAAGTGTACGCACACACGATATTGGCATTGATGTTGACACACGCATGCACACGATATCGATATTGATATTGATATTCAATGCAGGAACAAAAAATTTGAAAATTCGATTGCAATCAAACTACATGGACAGGATGACAAAGAAGGAATGCAGATTCTAAAACGTCACCTTGTGTTTGCTGTATATATTCGCTGTAAGTATCTATTGCATCATATATATGTACTTTCGGTTTTCGATTATCTTTTACATCTGCAGCTCTGCGGCACCTCCAAGTCATCATTGAGCCATCAGAGCTGAAACTAAAACAATCGGTATGAAATTATCCTTTATTGTAGAAGTGGGCGGGCATCACCTTTATAACTGTTTCAAGGATCATTCATCTTAGGGGTGCGGTTGGGTATATGTATGTTTCTGTAGCTTAAGATGTCGGATGCTTGTTTCAGGTTGTTGATCTGTTGAAAGAGGAAAACATTAAGTGTGAGGAAGAAAACACAGGTTCTCTCCTAATCACATTCGATGGGAAGAAGAGAGAGTTGCTCTTCACGAAAAGTGGTAGATATTCCGATTAATCGTTTTTGGTGCATTGCCTTTTTAGACCACTTATGGGGCCTTACAATTCAATTTCCAAAATACCCCCTTATCATTGGTTAATGCTAGAAATGATGATTAACCGATGAACAATGGAGTGTTTGAGATTTGCTTATTTGAAAGAATATGTGATTATATTTTATACAAGTGTTTGTTAGCTTATGTGGTGTTAAAACTTAGTTTAAGAAAAAGTATTTGGATTAGATTATGCAATACCAAAACATAGTGAGTTGATAAATTACTAATATTTTTTTTCTCTAAAGAATATCTTTATATATTATTGACTTTTTTGTTTTCCATGTATAACACTTTTTCTATCACTTACAATTTTTACGAAACACTATTTCATTAACTTTAAATTTTACTAACTTTTATAGCTCCAATAAATATTTTTATGATATATCTTATTCTAAGACAAGATATAGAACCTTAAATAGCAATAACTTTAAGAAAAAAAAAAGATAATCACAAAAATGAGGAATCTCCTTAGTATAGTAAACATTTGGAACATTTTTTGACCAACAGCCAAAATGACCACCTGTTTGACATACCAGATTTCAAAAAATTTGTAAATTGTTTTCCACCACAATGTACTTCAAAAAAATTAGTTTTATCTCGAAATTGTTCTTTTAAGTTGCAAGATAACGAATCACATTTTCAAAATAGCAAAATTCGGTTTTTGGTATAGTAGCGAAGTTATAACACGAACACAAGTCATAAGCAACATATAAGATGGAAAACAATATTTTATAGGGTTTTTATCGATTCCTTCTTTCTTTATAAGTTAGATATAGGGGGTGAGGGAAAGGGATATTCTATGGGTTTTTGGCTGACTACGATTTGCAGCTTATAAGTATTTTGCAACTCAAAAAATATTTTGAAACTGACCATGTTTCGAGTAAGGTTGTCATTGCAGTTTTTTTCTAATGAATGATCAAATTTTAAATGATAATTAAGAAATATGTCACTTTCCACAATGCATAGTTAGAATGGTTGAATGAGATGGAATATTCAATCGATTAAACTCAACCATAGTGGATGCCACATTGGCATTCAGTGGCCATTGAACTTTTATGTATTTTAGGGAGAAAATGGTAAAGTTGTAATAAAAGTGGAATGATGATATGGCAATCCGTTAAACACTATTGAGTTCAATGCATTGTGGATGCCTTTTGAAAACTATATATCTTTCCAAGTTATTATATCAATAAATTAATAAAATTATCTTTTACAAAATTTTATATTAATAGCATAAAACTGCTTTTTTCCCGAAAGATAATTTTACATATTATTGACTTGTATGCTTTCCATATATAACAATTTAATTTTTAATTTATTATAATAATATATTATACAAAAAAATCAATAACATTAAAAATTAATTTGTATAACTCCAATAATTATTTATATGGTGTCACACCCCCAAAAATCGGAGGTGGTGACTGTTAAGAATTATTCTGATGCAAATGCATTTCCTTAGGTAAATGCTAGGTTAAAGCTGGTTAGCTCAATGTTGAATACTATAATTATGACATTCCATTTATAAAATCTGGAAGTCTGAGAGACATTATGATTTGTATCAATATGACAGAGCATGAAGATTGTGAAGGTGGTTTTTCTAATTCCACGTATACTTCAAGCTCAAATGTGAGCTCTGCTTCGAGCTCAATTGGAAGCATCAGCAGCATGTCTAGTCAAAGGAGCAGGAGAAAGAAAGTGATTTCTGTGAGTGGGTCGGTGTCAAATATAAAAGGGAAGGAATGCCTCTCTTCTTCTTCCAAGGAATGCCCCTCTTATTCTTCCAACAACAAAATAGGGATTCAGGAATGCAATGCTGTTGAGAAGGTTCAGGTTAGTGATGTGATAACTTTTGACAGTCATACAACTTTGTTTGAAAGTTGGCAAGCAAACCTGTTTCACCCAAGTCCCATTTCAGACTCGTTCCGGTAGACATTTAGTATATTATGTGACCGATTCCATCTGGTGTGTGTTTTGGGGTCAGCTATCTTTATCACACAATTAATTTTCATATTGTGTTCAGGCATGGGAAGCAATGCCTGATTTATCTGAGCCAAGAAGTGAAGATGTTATGACTATTGTAAGTAACCTGTTCTTTGTGTATCTTATGGCTTTTTATGCTATAGGTTTTAAATATGGATCATGATGAATTTTTCGTATATTGATAGGGCCACTTTGGGACATCTTACGTGGCTTCGTCATCTAATAATGATCCCCAGGAGGGTCATATGCCATTTATGGGTGGTAATAGGTACGAGGCTGTAATTAATTTGTCATTTAATATTAACCCTTTTGCAGAAATTATTTAGATTGCATTGTTTTGTATTGCTTTTAGATGATCTGATGTTAATAAATTTTTATCTGGGTGGTTTATAATTCGGATGGCTATAGGAATCGGTTCATTAGAATTTATTTTTCTCACCGTAAAAATGATGTTTATCAATGTGGTTTGTGATTTTCTTGTAGGAGTTATGCTAGTGTTGTTGCTAATCATGGATCTCATCCTCCAACTGGTCGCGAAACATCCTCTGAGCAGACGAATCGGGACACATCCGAAGCTTTTTATGCTCAAGAAAAAGGACCAAGAGATGAGCTACAGATGGAGCTAGACAACCCGAAGAATGTAGTAAAAAATGAGTTACATAGGCAAAAAATTGACCATCATTCCCCAAAAAAGCAACATGTTCCAGGTAAATAAATGTGGATCGGGAAACTTAGTGATCCACATTAAGCGGTTAGGTTTAGGTTCAGTACTTCAAAAGAAGTGGCTAACCGAACCAAACTGTTTATGTGTGTGTAATTTTTGATATAACTTTTTCTTTTCCTGTTTGTATGTTGGTAAAGGGGAAGATTGTCAGAACCAAAATATTACTGCAAGCCAGGATTCAGCGAAAATCTTAATGGAGAAGGCAATTAATTTTTTCTGTATCGATTTAGGCTTTTGTTATTGTTCTTCCATTTAAGAAATGACGTTGTATTAAACACTGAGTTAATAAATTTTAACACAGACAAAGATGTCGGAGAAAAAGGCTCAGCAAGCAGATGAAAGCACTAGTCAGGATATATTTGATTCAAGGTTTGTCACTGTGTAATGGAAGTAGCAATATATATATATATATATATATATATATATATATATATATATATATATATATATATATATATATATATATACATATACATATACATATACATATACATATACATATTGATATTGATATTGAATGCAGGAACCTTGAAATCAATAATTGGATGGAAATCGATTTACATGGACAGCATGTGGAAGAGGGAATGAAGATGCTACAACATCACCTTATATTAGGTGTATATCGTCGATGTAAGTATCTCTGTCATCATATAATATATTATATACAAACTTTCGGTTTCTGATTGTCCTCTTAAACGCTGTAATCTACAGCTCTATGGCAGCTGCGAGTCATCACTGGATATGGGAGTAGTGGAACTGGGCCGTCGGTGCTGAGAAAGGCGGTATGAAATTATCCCTTCTTATTGTAGAAATCGTCATCGACTTAGTAACTGTTTCAAGGGTTAATCATCTTTAGGGTGGATATATTTATGTTTTTGGGCAACTTAAGATGTCAGATTGTTGTAGGGTATTCGTCTCTTACGAAAGGAAAATATCAACTATCGGGAAGAAGGAAACAGAGGTTCTTTCCTAATCACGTTCGATGGGCAGAAGAAAGATTTGAGCTTCGGGGATTGTGATGGATAATCTGATTAATCGTTTTTCTTGCATTGCTTTTTTTTTTGGACCATTTGACATTTGAATGTTGTATAAGACTGAATAAAATATGGGGCCTTATACAGGGGTGACAACAAGTTGGGTTGGATCAATTTTGGGTTAACGATTTAATTAAATGGGTTGAAAATCTCTATTCAACCCAACCTGTTTGATTAAATGGGTTAAAAATCTCTATCCAACCGAACCTGTTTACTAAATGGGTTGACTTGTTTATTAATTTACCTGCCTAACCTCTTGATTAAATGTGTTGGACCCGACTTAACCAATTTAAATTGCCAAAAAACCTTAAAAATCAAATTATCCTTCAAATAAAATGACAAAACTTACAAATTTTAATAACACTTTAAGTTTGAAAACTATAAAACCATAAGTTCATAATAATATAAACGCAAGTTAAGTGTTTACAAAATATTATAAATGTTTAAATTCAAAATTCAACGCAGCTCGATCTCACTTTTACCAACTCGAATTCTACTTTCAGTATGATTTTGAACTCAGTCTAGGCTGGTCCTATTGCTAACCCTTTTTTTATAAATTAAAAACAATTTAAATAATATTACTATATAAATATAAATCAAGAAGTATTTAAAATTCTTAAACGGGTCGGCGGTTGAGAAATTTAATCTAACCTAACCTATTTAATTAAATGGTTTAGACGCGTTGACTTGTTTAATTAAACATATTGGAAATCTCAACCCAACATGTTAATTATTGGGTTGGGTTCCGGTTGGATTGATAGGTTCATCTGACTTCCCAACCACCCGTCGATCATTGGTTAATATTAGAAACTATGATTAACAGGGTCGCATTAGAAAGAATTTATGCTTATATTTTATACAAGTATTTGTTAGCTTATGTGGTATTAGAACTTAGTTCAAAAAATTTGGTTGGATTAGATTATGTAATACCACAACATAGTAAGTTGATAATTTGTTAATATTTTTTGGTTCTCTAAAGAATATTTTTTTATATTATTGACTTGTTTTTTATATACTATTTTCTTTTAATTATTTACGATAGTATTTTATTAAAAAGAAAATTTTCAACCACATTAAAAAATATAACTTTCATGACTCCAATATAAGATAAGAAATGGAAGCTTAATTAAATAGCAATAACATTAAGAAAAAGAAAGAATCGCGAAATAGCAATATAATTTCATTGTTTTTCAACATAGCAATTTAATTTCATTGCTAAACTTTTTAATTTTTTTATTTTATCATTTAGAAAACTACTTAATGAAAGTAAATTGCTATATTAGGAAAAAAGTTAAAATACATTGTTATTTCTTGTATTTAGCCTAATCAGGGGCTAAATGTAAGAAATAACAATATAATAGACATCTTAGAAGCATTAATGAATTCCAACATCATTTCTCAAGAAAAAAAAAAGATAAACATCAGAAAAAGAAAAGATTATCACCAACATCATATTTCAAGAAAGAAGTCAATATCATAAAAGAGATAATAATGTTTGATGTTATAGTTCAAGAAAGAAGTTAACATCACAAAACTACTAGGTAGTATGCTAAAAGTCTATTACAAAAAACTTTACTTTATAATTCCTACTTTAGACTAATCATATTTTAGATATGCAAAAAATCAACACAACAAATTAACCAGATTAGCTTTCAACCAAAGCCAGCAAAGCAAATTGTGCAATATTTTACAATGGCCTTAAAATGATGTGATTGTTAAAGATGCAACAAATAAGCATCTCCTTCACAAATTTATAGTCCTCATGGACACCAAAAGTTCAAAACTACTTCGGCTTTATATATAAGCTAATACTTATAAGTACGACTTTAATTTTGTTAAAACTTAAATGTTTTGGATTGATGACATCA
Source organism: Cichorium intybus (assembly GCA_023525715.1). NCBI lineage: Eukaryota > Viridiplantae > Streptophyta > Magnoliopsida > Asterales > Asteraceae > Cichorium > Cichorium intybus. The sequence goes on along the minus strand of CM042015.1, from coordinate 61,900,037 downwards.
ATCCTAATAGCTATTTTTTGACCACCTTCTTCTTCAATCCAGGGATGAGAATCTCATCCCTCTCTAGTAGCCCACATATCTACATATACAAAATCAAGAATTTGTGACCAAAAATTTTTTTACAAAAATTTAAATACAGACATATGAACAATGATTCTTACCAAACGTTTATGGGTATTGGTTTGGTATTATGGTTACTTGTCCCAACCTTAACTTTCAGGTAATGAATAGCTGCAAAAAACCACCCAAAGTGAGTTGACTTGCATCATTTAAAATTTAAAGAAATTCCAAAAACGATTGACAACGCCTAGTAATATCAAGTATTTTAGTTGTTGTTGAACAGTGTTTTGAGTAAAATATATATCTTAAACTGCGATATTACTCATGTTTTGTGCCGAGTGTGTGTTGTTTGTGAATTATGTGAAATACAGGGTAAAAAGCGTACAAAATGGCAAAAAGTGTGAATGAAGTCTACTTCTAGGCGAAGGAACACGCACGTCGCAGACCCAGAAGAGTAACGCGCCGCGGTGAGCTGTATCACCGGATGGGACTTCAGTTCAAAGTGCAAAGAATCGGGGCTTATGGATAAGACGCGCCGCGGATAAGCCCTTTATACGGCACGTCCAAGTATTTTTCTCAACTATAAATAGAGGTCTCCGGTTCGTGATTCGGGAGCAAAGACCCGGCCTTTGAGTAGAACTCAGGCTTCTTCGACTCAGATTTTCGTAGTTTAAAGATCGATAGTTCGTAGTTTGATATTTTTTAGTATTTATTTCTTTGTTTTCGGTATTTGTTCTTCGTGTGTTCAATGATTCTGATTTGTAGAATCTCATTGACCGCGAGAATCTGGATTGTTGCTCAAAGTTAGAAACATTCGGCTTTCGGTGTGGGGTTATCTTTTAATGCAAGTTCCATTTTAGTTATATTTTATGTTCGGTTTCGGTTTCGGTTTCGATTCGATAATCGTTATTGTTTGCTCGATTGTTTGTGTTTGATCATTTCTGATTTTTGAGTTATACCTCAAATCAGATTCGGTTGGTTTTGATTGGTTGGAATTCAGATGCAAGTTTGTTTGATAGTCATAATTACAAGTTTTCGGTATTTTCGGTAATTTCCAAGTGTATGGACAAAAACCATCTATAGAGTGACACTATAGATCGGTCGAGTTTGCTAACACAGAATATCAAACACAGAGTCCACGATTCGACCCTTACTTACTACTAGCTAGTGAGCTGTAAGGTTAGATCTTGTATTTTTGACCGTGTCGACGACTACGACGAGTCAAATTTTGGCGTAGTTTCCGGGGAGTTGTGCGCTTGATATACTGTGATTCGTTGAACACGTTTGTGATTATTTGTGTTATTTGATTGTTTTAGATGGTCCTTTGCACTTTGTGCATGCGTACGCGTCGAGGTGAACAAACGTCACCTCTACTTTTTGATTCAAAAATTGAACGGACCGCGCGACAGAATCGTGTGTGTAAGTGGTTATTCAATATGACTTTGAATGATGTTTCAGTTGATGATATTACCAAGCGAACAAGCGAGGTAATAGGGGGACAGCCGTTTGTGCCCCCGGTTCCAATGAACATTAATGGAGCTTCCACGAGTACTGGTGGCGGTGCAGTTTTAGCCCATGTATCTCTTCCACCATGTATTCAGTCTATAGTTCCACCTTCTAGTCAACCCATTCCTAACCCTGGTGGGAATTCTGCAACTACTGTGCCAATGTGGGGAGTACAAAACCGTGATGGTGCTCCACACCAACGCCTGCTAGTAGAGGTTCCTCAACCACAACAACCACCCCAATTTCAAAAACCTCAGCAACCAATTCTACAACTGCAGCAATAGCAGCAGTTCCAGGCTCAAGTTGGAGACCTGGGATATGAGAACGATGACGAGGGTTGGATGCCAAACAACCCTAATAACAACAATCACCAGTGGAATCAAAGGCAAGGACCTCCGCACCAGCAACAGCAATACAACAACCAATGGCAGGAGAAACGATATTACAATAAAGATTTATACAACGATGGTAACTTCGTTCCTCTTTTATATTTTGCTCAGCCGATTAAGCAATCGGTTGCATCACACTTCCAATCTCGGGGGTATGATGACGTGTCACCTATTTATTTTCCTGAGAATGTAGATTTTCAGGTTGAAATTAGGCCGCAACTAATAGGAGTTTTGACCGAATTCCAAGGATATAGATAGGATGATCTGTACAATCATTTGTATAAATTTTTAGCAATTGCCACCACGAACATACCTAGAATGCAAATAGGAATTTCTTTAGACTTAGGTTATTCCCGTTTACACTTAAGGATAAGGCAAAATACCGGTTTACATCGTTGCAAGCAAACAACATTACGACATGGGAGCAGCTTAAAACGAAGTTTTTGCAAGAATTTTATCCCGCCAGCAAGACGTCAGAGATTAGGAGGGCGATTCAGGACCTTCAATAGAAGCCCGGGGAAGCATTTCACGATGCTTTTGAGAGACTTAAAAAATTGTTGCATTCGTGTCCGCATCACGAGTTCCCGAGATGGCACTTAGTCAAGTTCTTCTATGATGGCGTTGACATTACGAACCAAGCTATGATTAATGCATCATCAGGAGGTACAATTATGATGCAAGATCCCGATGCCGCATGGAGATTCTTAGAACAATTAAGCAACGGTTCTAAGACCAATTATTCATCAAGGAAACTTGTCAACACATCTTCAGCAGCAGTAGTGGGAATAGACAATGAGTGGAAAAAGGAGGTAAAAAAGGAAATTGGAGATCTCAACAGGAAGTTTGATCGACTGATGGCTACACTCCAGCAAGGACCATCAAACTTGGAACAAAATGGTCAGCAAGGACAATACAACAACAACAATGGACGAACATACATGCCATACAATCAACGAGGTCAAAACTATAATGGCAACAGTCAATCGTAGAGCAACAACCGTCAGAATAATCATCAGGGACCAGCACTGAATCAGTCGCGACAGTTTCAGCCTGTCAACAATAATGGTCCAAGCAGCAATAACAACAACATGAGTTTAACTAACAACAATCATACTGTTGAGAATATTTGTGCTGAAGTGCATGCCTATCCGAAGACCTGTACATGATCAATCTGAAGACCTGAAGCATAGAAGACCCCGAAGTCTGAAGACTCCGAAGGGTATATCCTCGAGGATCCGAAGACTTAACAGAAGTAACAACTTTTGGTGCACGCGTGATGTAGACTACGTGTTGCATGAATCTGCAATCCTATTGGCTAGTACACTGATCGGATATTCCATGTTTATGTTTGTACTATTGTATATCTGATTTTGTATATATATCAGAGATACCTTATCGTGTCGTGTGTGACTTTTGCCCACCATCATTGTAAAACCCTAAATTGAAATATCAAAGAATTCGACACTCTTTATCCAATCCTTATTGTGTTCTTGATTGTTCATCATATTTGAGTGTGTTTTCATTGTTTGCTTAGAATCAATTCATCTTAATACTTGTTATTGTTCATTGTTTGATCAATTTCAACACCCAACAAGTGGTATCAGAGCAGGACAGCTCGAAAACCTGTTTTTAGAGTTTCATTTCATCGTTACAGTTCTAGATCTGAATCGTTTCTCAGATCTAGATTTCCGCAACTGTTAACTATCTCTATTACTTGTTTTTCTAAAAAGATCCTATTGAAATTCGTTCAAAATGACTGGTTCTACTGCTACTTATGCCAATATGCTCATTTATGCCAATCTGATTGGCTCGTCTACAAAAGCTCCTGTTCTGGTTCCTGCCTACTATGACTATTGGGCTGATCGTATGAGGGATTACCTTGAAGGTCTGTATGAAGAGAAGGATATCTGGAGATCTGTCACAAAAGGTCCTCACACTGATATAGAAAGAATATTCGTTGTCGTTGATGGTGAGGATGCTGAAGTTCTCACTACTGCTGATCTGAAGAAAGTTAGAAATGACGAAAGGGCCATGAGAGAGCTTTGAAGTGGTCTTGGTTCAGATGTGCGACACCATATCTCCGGTGCGACTTCAGCAAAGGAGATCTGGGACGGACTTGGTCAGATTTGCTGGAGACAACACTCTTCAATCAAGTGTTGTTCAAGAAGTGTTAGTTGACTTCAGTAACTTCAAGCAACAAGACAATGAAACCTTGGAACAATCCTATGAAAGATACAGCAAAATGGTGTACAAATTGGAAAAGTATGGTGAAACTCGTAGCCAGCAAGAGATTAACATCAAATTTCTCTACAGTTTGAGACCATAATGGAGACCAATCATGTTGATGATCAAGTCATATGAAAATATTAACACCTATTCATTGGCTGCTTTGTACAATCTCATCAAATCACATGAACCTGATATTTGTGGTAGAAGAAGTGAGAAGGCTAATTCTAGTTCATTAGCTCTAATGTCCAGTGTTGATGAAGAAGAAGATAAGGATCAACCTGATGGATACATGGAATGAGACAATGGAGAAACGATTGCTTTGTATGCAGCAAACAATCGAAGATTCAGAAAACCATTTGTGAACAAGTCTAACCCAACAAAACCATTCGTGAAAACTTTCAGTAAAAACTCTTTCACTTCGAAACCAAAACCTGAAATCTATACGCCTAAGGAGGATACGGTGAAGTCTCCCACTCCGAAGTCTACTAAGACAAAGACTTCGAAGATTCCAAAAGCCAGATCTGAAGACAAGAAGGGTGCTGGTGATTCAGGGTACGATTGCCACTATTGTCATGGCAAAAATCACTTCACAAAAGACTGCATGCTGCGTAAAAAGAATGACAAGCAGCCTCAAGTTAAGGACGAAGCGTACTATGCAAGGAAGATGGAAGAAGTTAGAGAGAAAACCAAGGATCTAGCCTTGATAGCTTCGAATGACAAAATGGGAACGTATCAAGTGTGGTCGTCTGACTCTGATGACGAAGAAGTAAGAAAGCCAAATCATAGTGCTTTCATGGCCTATGATGATGGTAAGTGCATTCCGAAGCCTACTTCTGAGGAGACTGAAAGTGAAGATGAATAAGGATATGAAGACTATGCAGGTCTGGGTTACACAAGTTCGGAGCAGAAGAAGATGACAGAGGTTGGGATTCCGAACAAACGGTCTGATGACACTTCGGAGGAAGATGAAGAAGTTTGCCTAATGGCCAAGGACACACGTTCGACCATCCCTGAACAGGTATCCAAACTTCTCCTATCTTTCAAAATTCATGCTTCTAAATTTTCTGTGGCTATAAATGAAATAACTCGTGATTGTTCTGTGATGCATAAACTGCTTGTTGATGCTAAAAATAGGGAAAAAGCAAATGAGCACGAGATTCTCAAATTGAGGGGGAGAGTAGAAAGTGTGAAGCTAGCCCTACAGAAAGCCAATTTAAGAATCTCAATTTTAGAAGAAATTAGGGAAAAATATTTGAACAATAATGATGTTATTTTGAAACAAAGAAATATATTCTGTGAAACTGCTAAGCGTTTGTATGCTTATATTACTCGCATTTACCATTCAGCAAATGTATGCAATGATCAACACAGGAAATTACTACCCTTCATAGAATTTAAGCTCAAAAATGTAGATAGTATTTCCTATGAATGTGAGTCAATCGTTTCGGGTTCCGAAGTTCCTAACACTTCGTATAAGCATGGCTTAATTTATGTGGAAAAATATCTAACTGCTGATAATCTGTTAAAACTGTTGCAAAATGAAGTTCCAATCTTGAAGAAAAACGTTCCTCATATTGAAAATAAATCTGAAATTGTTGTTGTTGAAGTTGATTCTGAGAATGAATCTGAAAATGGTTCGGATATGGAGGAAATTGATTTTTCTGCATTATCTACATTAAAGAACTCCTCCACATCCGCATCAACCTCCAAAGATATCTCACAAGTATCTTCGGTTGACAAAGGAAAAATGAAAATCAATTGTGAAAATGAATCAAATGAAATTCTTGCTGGGAAAAAGGAAATTGTGAAAACCAAAACTCAAATTTCTGATGACTGAGTTTGTTATGAAGATTACCTTAAGGACAACTTAAAAAGACTAGTGAATGTGGCATGCATCTATCCAAAAATTTCTTATTTCAAGAATTCAATTTTTGTAAAACCTGGTGGTGTGCTTTTAATTGAAAATGATCTGATCAAACTTCTTGAGGAGGATAATTCCACAGTAACTGATGAAGGATTCTTCTCATCATAAAAAATGATTGAAAACAATTTGAATGAAAACTTGGAAGTAAAAATAAATGTCTGAAAACAAGAACTGTATGGTCATAACATTTACAATCGTCTTTGTTATGATCAAGACAAAATTCCAGAAAACCTGACTCATCTTTTGAAAGTCAAAAATGATAATCACATTTACACTAACAGAAATTACAAACAAATTCAAGTTATGGATAAACATATAACTCCGAAGATGGATGTATTTCAGTTACTTGAGTCAAATGAAAGTGTACCACTAGCAAAATCCATTGAAAACGAAGTTTCAAAATCCAAGTCAATTACTTCCATGCCAACAGCACAAACACCACAAATTTTAAAAAGGCCACAAGCTCAAAACTTCGCATCAACCTCAAAAACAAAACCAGCAGTTGTCATTACTAAACCAATTCAAAAACCAGCTGTTGTGATTTTGAAAGCAAAACAAATACCGAATCTTGTAAAAAGAAAAACACCAATTGTACAATCCAAACCCACTAATACGAAGCCTTCCACTTCTGTAACAAAACCCTTGGTTACGAAGGATTCAAATCTCAAAACAAAACAATTTTCCAAACCTTCCTTCGTACCATCCAAACCAAATTTTCCTAACCCCAAGTACCAACAACCATCAAAGAAAACATTTTCAAAAGGTGAAAATCTGATAGATACATTTCACTCTTGGCTGGACAAAAAATTGAACCATTAAAGCACAATCTTGTGAGTATCTCTCAATTGGTGGTTGGAACTGGAAATGTTGTTACATTCAATAACCAGGGGAGTGTCATCACAAAAGAAGCAACAAACGAAGTCTTGTTGAAATCGGAAAGAAAGGGATCAATGTTTCCCTTGAATCTAAAGCCAGTGACTGGTGGGCAATCATTGTGTCTTCTGTCCAAAGCCAATTCCGATGTCAGCTGGCTATGGCACCGAAGACTTGCTCACCTAAACTTCAAAGACTTAAACAAATTAGTGGCTATGGATTTGGTTCATGGAATGCATGCTCTCAAGTTCGATAATGATTCACTTTGTTCTGCTTGTGAACATGGCAAGCAAACAAAACAAAGGCATCCAACTGTGATCAACCCAAAAATCACCGAACCTCTTTCACTTCTTTACATGGATCTGTGGACCATCCGTAGTGGAGTCAATTGGGAAGAAAAAGTACATTCTTGTGATTTTTGATGACTATTCAAGATTCACTTGGGTCTTATTCTTAAGAAACAAGTCTGATGCAGCTGAAGAAATCATTAATTTCATAAAGAAAATAGAAGTAATGCTTAACAAGAATGTCCGAACTGTACACAGTGACAACGGTTCGGAGTTCAAAATCAAACTCTTGATGGATTTCTGAAGACAAAGGCAATTAGTCACAACTTCTCAGCATCATATACTCCTCAATAAAACGGTGTTGTTGAAAGACGAAATCGCTCCTTGTGTGAAGCAGCTAGAACCATGCTTAACTTCGCTAATTTTCCTATGTACTTCTGGGCAGAAGCCATTTCCACAGCATGCTTTACTCAAAACAGATCATACATCCATAAGATATTTCATATTACACCTTATGAAGTTCTCAACCGAAGAAAACCAAATGTCAAATTTCTTCATATCTTCGGTTGTAGGTGTTTTATTTTGAACCTAAAAGATCATTTGACAAAATTCAATGACAAATCAGATGAAGGAATCTTTCTTGGTTATTCACAAGATTCAAAGGCTTTTAGAGTTATGAACAAGAGGACTCGTAAAATTGAAGAAACCTTCAACCTCTTGTTTGATGACTATTACATCAAGAAGTCTTTGCATCTTTTCCCAATGTCATCCATCTTTCCAAAGCTAACAGTTGATGCATTACCAATCACAACCTTTGATACTGACTTCAGTCTTCTCTTTGATCCACCTGTGGACTCCGAAGCTAAAGCACCAGACAACCATGTGTCCGAACTGTCCAAGCTCACAGATGGTCCCGAAGACTCTCCAGCTAGCAGTGTTCAAAAACCCTCTTCTTTTGAGGGGGAGCCATCAGAAAAATCCACAGAGAATTATAGTTTCGATGGGGAGCCAAACAATACAAGTCTCAACAACCCTTCACATGAAATCTCACATATCATGTCCGTGTATCCTTTTGTCCAAGGGGAGCCAGAAATCACAACTCCAAATGTTTCATCTCCAATCACTTCGGATAATGGCAGAAAAACTTCTACACCAACTACTGTTGAGGGGAAGCACAATCTTAACTCTTCTTCACAACTGCACACACCACAAACAAATTTCACAAATTCAAACAATCACTTAATAACTGATGATTTTCCATCCACTTCAGGATACCCTTCAGACATTGAGGAAATTGATTCTGAAGGACCACCTGAATTTGATCCAAATTATCCTCCTCTTGAAAAGTGGACGAAAAATCATCCCCCATCACTTGTCATCGGTAATGTTCAAGATAAAGTCTTGACTTGTGCACAACTACATCAAAAACATCTTGATTTAAACAAAACTTCGAAGTTGTGTATGTTCAATGTCTTTATCTCAAAGGTTGAACCTAAGAACGTTAAAGATGAATTTGATCACCCTGACTGGATTGAAGCTATGTAATTGGAATTAGAAGAGTTTGAAAGAAATAAAGTTTGGAGGCTAATTCCAAAACCTGCTAATGCTTCAATCGTTGGTCTCAAATGGGTATATAGAAATAAACTCGACACCGAAGGCAATGTAGTTCGGAACAAAGCAAGGCTAGTTGTCAAAGGTTATTGTCAACAGGAGGGGATTGCCTATGAAGAGACATTTGCTCCTGTTGCCAGACTCGAATCAGTTCGGATCTTTTTAGCTTATGTTGTACAAAAAAACTTTGACGTCTATCAGATAGATGTCAAATGTGCATTCTTGAATGGTGATCGCAAGGAAACAGTATTTGTTGAACAACCACCTGGCTTCGTAGACAAAGAAAATTCAAACCATTGCTATGTGTTAGATAAAGCTGTCTATGGTTTAAAACAAGCTCATAAGGCTTGGTATGAGACCTTGACAAAATTTTTAAAAGAGTCAAACTTCAAACAAGGTTCAGTGGATACAACACTTTTAGAAAGATCCATTTTGTGCTCGATCTCTTTTGTCATGCATCATGGCTGGGTGAGTTGGTTCCCATTTGATGTTAGTCCAAATCGATGTGGATGACATTATCTTCGGATCCACTGATCCAAATCTCACAAAAGACTTTGAAAAATTGATGAAAAGCAAATTTCAAATGAGTATGATGGGAAAGATTAACTTCTTTCTTGGATTACAAATAAAACAATCTAAGGGGGGGATTTTTATCAATCAACAAAAATATACGAAGAGTTTACTTGAACGCTTCGGAATGACTAACTGCTCCAAAGCGAAGGTTCCATTACCTGCAGGTACCAGGTTAAATCCATCATTGGATAAACCGAAGACTGATATCCAAACCTACAGGAGTATGATTGGATCATTGCTTTATCTCACAGCCAGTAGACCAAATATCATGTTCGCAGTTTGCAATTGTGCAAGATATTAAGCTGATCCTCGTGAACCTCATATGGCTGCGGTTAAAACAATCTTTCGTTATCTAAACAACACTCCTGCATATGGTTTATGGTATCCAGCAAACTCAGGCTTCTACATACAAGCTTACTCTGACTCAGACTTGGGTGGATGCTCTATTGATCGCAAAAGCACTTCAGGGGGGTTGTCAATTCCTTGACGGAAAGCTAATCAGCTGGCAATCCAAGAAGCAAACTTGTGTATCAATTTCCACAGCTGAAGCAGAGTATGTAGCAGTTGCAGCTTGCACCTTGCAGATAATATGGATTCAAAGCCAATTAAAATATTATGCCATCAACATGAGAAAGATACCCTTGTTCTGTGAGTCTCAAAGTGCAATTCAGATATGTCACAATCCTGTTGAACATTCCAAAATGAAGCATATAGCTCTTCGCTATCACTTCATCAAAAGTCATGTTGAGGAGGGGAATCTAGAAGTGCACTTTGTTCACAAAACCGAACTGTGACACCCCATTTCTACTGTTTGTAAATACTATGGTTTTTCATAAAATTTCATAAATACAAAAAAAATACGGTTTATCAAAAACCGACAATTTACATGTTTGAAAACAATGGGTGTACAAATCCATATCAAAACTAACCATAGTAAGCAAGAAAGGATTAAACCTTGAGTCCAAGACGGGAGCTAACTCGGGCTCCACTCCAGCTAAACTTTTGCCAAATAAACATTAGCTTTTAACCTGGAATACATGGCAAAAACATAAAATACGTAAGACAATAATGTCTCGTGAGTTACATGAGTTTTAGACTCAAACCTTTAACTTCTTTTCCAACTTTTATAAAACTTATAACATAAAACATCTTTCCAAGTTTTATAATAATATCATACCTTGTAAAAATATCTTCTTTCAAAACTTTATAATAGCAACATACTATAACTTTTTCCTTCTCAAAAATCATTTTATGACATACTTTAAAAATATCATACCTTGTAAAAATATCTTCTTTCAAAACTTTACATCTTTCTTACTTTCTTTGACTGGTTTTATAAGCTTGCTGGATTTTTATACTTAGGGCTTTAATCACTATAAGTGATACCCCAAGTCTCTATGGCTAGAAAGAACGGATCAATCCTCACCATAGAAGTGCTGAGGCGATCTACTTCGCGATGAGGCTTGCCCCCAGTAGACCCCTTACCTAACCCGGGTAGGTTGGAACATAGTTCCCTTACTAACGCTGCTTGCTACAATTACCAGTTATACAAAACTTGCTGCTTGCTTGAACATTTCTCATAAACATATAACTTGTGGCTAGGTGCCAAACTACAACATTTTATGTCTTTATGTCTAGATGCCAAATATAGCTTTCGTCACATAATTTTCATATGTTTAAAACATATTTTTCTAACATGCTAAGCTTTATGCCAAACATACTTTCCAACATCTTATGGCTATATGCCTCTTCATACTTGAAAACATATACAATTTGTAACCAAAACATACTTCTTAAACATATTGTGGCTATATGCCTATCCATACTTCCAAACATGTATAACTTGTATTCAAAATATACTTTCACATAATTGGTTCATAGACCAAAACATACTTTCAAATATAGTATTGTACTTTCACAAACAAGTTAGAAATATACTCTTGCATATAATTTCACATATAGAAATTCTATAAGAAATCTTGAAAATACTTACTTGCCATGTACCCCAGAATGGGTAAAAATACTGCATGTACTCACCTGATGTGTTGCTAGGAGACTGACTACACGTTCTTTGTATTTATACTCTTTTGATCCATTAGTCACTTGGCATGGACCTATATTTAACATGTTATACATTAACATTAATGCTAACTGATTCTATAACTCATTAGAGTCCTTATAATACTATCTTGGGTCATAACAAGTCTATAACTTTTAAATGACCAACTTTAGTTAAGTTGTATTTTATACGTATTTTGCTACAGTACCCTCGGGGGGTCGTATTTCGATTCCGACAAATTTTCATGAAGTTTCATAACATATTAGACCTATGTTTAAAATTTGAGGTCAAACGGACAAGTATTGAAGAAAATCTCAAAAACTAAAATCACTTAGCAGAGAACATTGAGACTAAACTGCATTTTTACTCTGCCGCTAGGCGCACCGCGCCCAGGAAAGGGGCGCACCGCGCCAGCTGGACAGCAGCCCAGAATTTCCCATTTTTATGCTACAAATTTCCATTTTCCCTTATTAAGCCCTTAATTTACGTCTTAATCGATAAGGTTTGTTCCAAAAGCAAAACCATTCATTTTTTTCAGTTTCTAAACCATTGAAATCATAGATTTAAATCATTTTTTTCCAAACATTCCCGTTTTTGCAATTTTGATTCAAAAACCGAAATTGTTCAAGATTGACCACTTCTACTGATTTATTTTAACAATTACCACATATGGGACTTATTAAAACCCCTTAGAATTAATTTGATCATGTGAAATTGATTTCTAAGGCTTTTGAACAAACTTCGAATTTTTCAACAATAGCAACATACTTTGATGATTTTAAGATATGTTCTTAATACTTGAATTAATACTTATAGAATCATTCCATGATGAAAACCTTCAGTTTACCTCAAGTTTTAACCCATGGAATCATTCAAATCCTTAACAAATCATAGAAATCCCGTTTTTGACATTTTTGGTCCAAAAATTGAAATTTCTTGAAATTATCTCTTACAATTGATTCATTACATCTTTTATAGTTTATTAAACTTCATAAAATCATTAAAACTATCTTTGATCACAAGGACCCGTGAGCTAGGGTTCTTGAGCCAAAAATTCATTTTCTTGATTCTTAACACTTTCAATGGTTATATTAAGTTGAGATAGTGATCAAGACACAAGTTGAGGCTAGGAATCATAGGATAATCCTCCTCTAGCCACTGAATTTTTGAAGCTACAGTAGCATACTCACAGAAAATGGGTTAAACAACCCTAAAAACAAGTTTACTAACCTTAAAAGGCTTGGAATTCTTCAATTCCAAGTGGGTTTCTTCCAATTCCTCATGACCTTCAAGAACCGATCACTGAAACTCTCTCTGGCTCTCTCACGATTTCTCTAGACTTCTGAACATTAAGGAGATATTTTCTCCTTTAATTACCTAGCTATTTTACACTTTGGTCCTTCAAGTTCCATTTTTCCCAAAATGTCACAAGAACTTCATTTGATAACATTATAAGTTTATTTTCTTTCATTTTTACCCCAAACACTAATATATTTCATACTCAAGTCCAAAACATGGCAAAAGACTAATTTGCCCTCTATTTTCAAGAAATGGCACTTTGGCCCTTCTTGTTCAATTCTTTTACAAAAACTGTCCCAAATCTCAAAATTCTTCTTTTTAAGTTTATATCATTACATATTATCCCCAAAATCATATTTTTATTACTTAAAAGTCATTTTGATGTCAAATGACCATTTTACCCTTTTTCACCAATTTTCTCCAAACTCTTGGAAATTTTCTATATTTCCCGTTACATGATTTTTTAAAACTTTCAAAGCATTATTTTGAATATAAATTCAAGATTTTTGGGTCGTTACAACTACCTCCCCCTTATTGGGATTCCGTCCTCGGAATCTTTTCGTATCTTAATAGTGTGATTTGTACTTATACTTTTTATCTTCGAGGAAATAACTTTTTTTTTCAACTTTTTACTTTCTTATTTCAACATATACATTATTTTTATTAAATGACCAAAATGCCCCTTTCGGTCATTTTATCTGTTTTCTCAACCTTTTAGTCATTCATTCATATTTCATACTTTCATATTCGTATCAAAATAGCAGCTTACTTTGTAATTCTTCTCATATGTTTACCAAAACTTCATGAGACTATATTAATACTATTCTTTGCTTATAAAATTTCCTCCCAAATACAATTTGGTAAAACTTTCTATTTATACAATTTTATAAATACACAATATCTTTCTTTGAAAAGAAAATTTTGTCCCTTTTACGGACATTTTACTCGAACATAACTTCTTCTTTCTTTTTAGAAGTTTTACAACTTCTTATCTTTACATAGTTGTTCTTTAGATCTTTTAAACTTCACTTTATTATTCTTTACATCTACTAACAATTCTCGTCTTATTACCACTCATAAGGAATGCATTTCTTTTTGTTTAGTTCACATCCTTACTTTTCTGTTTGGGACGGAAGCTGTCAAAACAATATATTTTCATAAAAATCTGCATATCTTACTCTAGAAGAATCGAAACAACATATCGCTTTTTCTTTTAACAATTAGACGTCATTAACTTTCTTTAAATACATATCTGGTATCATTCCATACTTATATTGCTGTCACATCATAACCATTGTTATTGACTCCATATTACTTCCATTTTAAATTCATAATTTATGGAGTCTCACTTTAACGTGCTTCTTTTTTTTCACGTCCTGTACATTAAATGTATTACTTTCATTAATACATGTATTATATCTCTTTTACTTATAACACTTTCACAATTTGACATATTAGCAATTTACTTGTTTCTTTCATCTTCACTTGTCATTTACGAGATATTGGTTTCACTTACTTATTATACTTACTAATATAATCATGTCTTTTTCGTTTTTAAGCTATCTTTCAGTACTCTTATAAGTACACTTCTTATCTTCTTAGGTACCCCGTGTACCCTTCCCATGTTATTACTTATGTTTTAGTACTTCTTTGCAAATTTTTATTTCTCACATTAGTGCTTAGTTTAGCACCTAATCTTCTGCTTTCTTTTTCCTCTCAATATTTAAATTGTTTACCACGATTAATGCAAAGATTTATTTTTCTTCAAATCACTTATGGGACTTCATACATGTTGCGTATGAAAATTCATATTTCCATGTTTACTACATTTTTCATAATATTACTATCTTGTGGTGTATTTATGTTTCACAACCGTATTCATTAATTTCTTAACATATGCTTGCAAGTTCATATTTACATAATATACACCTATATATGTATACTTGATTCTCTTATGGTTTAAGAAAAACCAACTAGGTATTTTTAACATTTTCGTCCCATGACAAATTCTTGACAAAACTTTCAACCACCATTATCATTCATTACTCTTTACTTGTTATAGTTAATGCTAACAAAAATATTTTTCTTAGCTTTACATCTTTTACCATATCTGTTATGTGTTGTAAGGCTACATGCCTAACACATTATGTTATTCTTTCATTTAAACTTCACTTCTTTACACTATATATTTCTTCATAACATTATATATTTCATATTTCTTATAAAACTTCCTTCTTATGTATCTCTAGGTGATACACGACCGCCCCTGATTTTCTCATAATCTTTCGTTCTCTTGTATTTCGAGGCAGTATGCCCAATACATCATTTTACTCTTTTACTTCATACTTTATAGTATTCTAATTAGAATACCTATTTCATAACCACTTTTATACTTTTATACATCATATTCATATATATCTCAAAACTTACTCATGCCTTTTCATTTATAAGAACGTATAAACATATATACAATTTCCTGTATTTCATGGTTACTAGTTATGTACTAACCATTTCTCACTATCTTTGGGGACTTTTACCCATCATTCCCACTCGGAAGTAGTAGCTTCCTGTCTGTTTAATATAGTTCTTATCTTATCTTTAATTCTTCATCTACTGCTTATTTAGACGTTTACTCTTGTTCTTTACTTCATATGTTTATGACCTTTAGTCATTTTCCTTTCATGCTTACAACTTTATTCAGTTAACATACGTCATTATACTCTTTTATTACTGGTATTTCTTCTTATACTTCTTCCATTTGGTTGTGGAATTAAATTCCTAATAACCAATATCTTCTCATTGTTATTATTATTATTTTTTTTTTAACAATTCTCATCATCAGGTACTAAACCTAGTACCACTTATCTTGATATTTTATTTGTTCTGGGACAACTTTTAATATTCTTCTTTTAAGAATAAATTAACATTTTACAACTCGAACTACTTTCTTTACTTGTCGGGTAAGCATACTCTTCCTTCAACCTTCAGGCTTATTAGCTCTTAACTTTGACTAAGTTCTAGTTTCTATTATGAAAGAGTTCATTGGAGACAACCAAGAATCTTCATAATTGCCTTTCACGTTGCGACACCTGTCATAACCTTCAAATGGTTATAATCTGACACTACTTCACATTAAGTAATATTCTTTGCGGATATCGATCCCACATTTACTTATAGTGACTTTACTTCTGTTCGGGTACATCATGGTGCGTGCATCTTCATTTGAATACCACTTCTTTTACAGGCCGATTTACGCCAACAACTTCCAAGTCTACATGTAAATATAACCACCTCAATATGGTTTTCATATGCTTATGCTGTAATAAACAAGGAATATTATCCTTGCTTTACTTGAATTCCTTTCTTTTCGACTATGCACAACGAAGTTATCGGGCTT
Organism: Cichorium intybus; assembly: GCA_023525715.1. Lineage (NCBI taxonomy): Eukaryota > Viridiplantae > Streptophyta > Magnoliopsida > Asterales > Asteraceae > Cichorium > Cichorium intybus. The sequence continues at coordinate 61,883,830 of CM042015.1, read as the reverse complement.
TTGTACCGATCATTCCTCATTCTTCATCTTCATTTACTCTTCACTTATCTTGCTGCTTGTCACTTTACTTGACTCATCACTAAATTTTTACAACTTGTTCACTTGTCCAATATTTGGACACTTTTTTTTTATAGAAATTTATATATTATTAATACATCCTGCTGGTAATTTTCATTCTTTATGTAAGAGTCTTACAACTCTCGTATGGGTAATCAATACCCATAATTCTTCTTTTATTTGCTCTTATTCATACTTCCTCTCGCCTCTGTAGGCATACATTTTATTATCTTTCAATCCGTTCAGGAATATTAATTATCACATTATTTCTTTTACTTTACCATACTAAGTGGTATATATCCACTGCATTATCTTTTAATACTTATAATCTTACTTGTTCTTATTACATAGGCATATAACTCCTATGTTATCCTTACCACTTTCTTCAAAACCCTTACCCACCAGATTACCACAATTCCTTTACGATTCCACCAGTCTCAATACATATCCTGTGATTATGATAATACGGGCCCATATTACCATAATCACCTATACATATTGATTCTGCTGTTACCACAAGGTCTCATGGGACACTGGTTCCCTTAACATATAACACCATTATAAATACATGGTGATCACTACTAGAAATCTTATTACTTTATAAACATAGTCTTCAATAAATTTAGACGGTTATGGAAAATATCATATAATTTTCCTAACGGTCAGATTTTTGCTCACTTTAAACGTTAACTTAACACTTCTTTGTTTTATATATCGCCATACTTTAAATAATGCATAATATCTTAATCATTTAAGACACAATATAGCATACTTTTATAAACTATCATTTCTATAGCATGAGTTTAAGCCTAGGAGTGGAACAAGCCAATCCTAATTCGCTTAAACTATGGCTCTGATACCAACTTGTGACACCCCATTTCTACTGTTTGTAAATACTATGGTTTTTCATAAAATTTCATAAATACAAAAAAGATACGGTTTATCAAAAACCGACAATTTACATGTTTGAAAACAATGGGTGTACAAATCCATATCAAAACTAACCATAGTAAGCAAGAAAGGATTAAACCTTGAGTCCAAGACGGGAGCTAACTCGGGCTCCACTCCAGCTAAACTTTTGCCAAATAAACTTTAGCTTTTAACCTGGAATACATGGCAAAAACATAAAATACGTAAGACAATAATGTCTCGTGAGTTACATGAGTTTTAGACTCAAACCTTTAACTTCTTTTCCAACTTTTATAAAACTTATAACATAAAACATCTTTCCAAGTTTTATAATAATATCATACCTTGTAAAAATATCTTCTTTCAAAACTTTATAATAGCAACATACTATAACTTTTTCCTTCTCAAAAATCATTTTATGACATACTTTACAAAAATAACATCTTTCTTACTTTCTTTGACTGGTTTTATAAGCTTGCTGGATTTTTATACTTAGGGCTTTAATCACTATAAGTGATACCCCAAGTCTCTATGGCTAGAAAGAACGGATCAATCCTCACCATAGAAGTGCTGAGGCGATCTACTTCGCGATGGGGCTTGCCCCCAGTAGACCCCTTACCTAACCCGGGTAGGTTGGAACATAGTTCCCTTACTAACGCTGCTTGCTACAATTACCAGTCATACAAAACTTGCTGCTTGCTTGAACATTTCTCATAAACATATAACTTGTGGCTAGGTGCCAAACTACAACATTTTATGTCTTTATGTCTAGATGCCAAATATAGCTTTCGTCACATAATTTTCATATCTTTAAAACATATTTTTCTAACATGCTAAGCTTTATGCCAAACATACTTTCCAACATCTTATGGCTATATGCCTCTTCATACTTGAAAACATATACAATTTGTAACCAAAACATACTTCTTAAACATATTGTGGCTATATGCCTATCCATACTTCCAAACATGTATAACTTGTATTCAAAATATACTTTCACATAATTGGTTCATAGACCAAAACATACTTTCAAATATAGTATTGTACTTTCACAAACAAGTTAGAAATATACTCTTGCATATAATTTCACATATAGAAATTCTATAAGAAATCTTGAAAATACTTACTTGTCATGTACCCCAGAATGGGTAAAAATACTGCATGTACTCACCTGATGTGTTGCTAGGAGACTGACTACACGTTCTTTGTATTTATACTCTTTTGATCCATTAGTCACTTGGCATGGACCTATATTTAACATGTTATACATTAACATTAATGCTAACTGATTCTATAACTCATTAGAGTCCTTATAATACTATCTTGGGTCATAACAAGTCTATAACTTTTAAATGACCAACTTTAGTTAAGTTGTATTTTATACGTATTTTGCTACAGTACCCTCGGGGGGTCGTATTTCGATTCCGACAATTTTTCATGAAGTTTAATAACATATTAGACCTATGTTTAAAATTTGAGGTCAAACGGACAAGTATTGAAGAAAATCTCAAAAACTAAAATCACTTAGCAGAGAACATTGAGACTAAACTGCATTTTTACTCTGCCGCTAGGCGCACCGCGCCCAGGAAAGGGGCGCACCGCGCCAGCTGGACAGCAGCCCAGAATTTCCCATTTTTATGCTACAAATTTCCATTTTCCCTTATTAAGCCCTTAATTTACGTCTTAATCGATAATGTTTGTTCCAAAAGCAAAACCATTCATTTTTTTCAGTTTCTAAACCATTGAAATCATAGATTTAAATAATTTTTTTCCAAACATTCCCGTTTTTGCAATTTTGATTCAAAAACCGAAATTGTTCAAGATTGACCACTTCTACTGATTTATTTTAACAATTACCACATATGGGACTTATTAAAACCCCTTAGAATTAATTTGATCATGTGAAATTGATTTCTAAGGCTTTTGAACAAACTTTGAATTTTTCAACAATAGCAACATACTTTGATGATTTTAAGATATGTTCTTAATACTTGACTTAATACTTATAGAATCATTCCATGATGAAAACCTTCAGTTTACCTCAAGTTTTAACCCATGGAATCATTCAAATCCTTAACAAATCATAGAAATCCTGTTTTTGACATTTTTGGTCCAAAAATTGAAATTTCTTGAAATTATCTCTTACAATTGATTCATTACATCTTTTATAGTTTATTAAACTTCATAAAATCATTAAAACTATCTTTGATCACAAGGACCCGTGAGCTAGGGTTCTTGAGCCAAAAATTCATTTTCTTGATTCTTAACACTTTCAATGGTTATATTAAGTTGAGATAGTGATCAAGACACAAGTTGAGGCTAGGAATCATAGGATAATCCTCCTCTAGCCACTGAATTTTTGAAGCTACAGTAGCATACTCACAGAAAATGGGTTAAACAACCCTAAAAACAAGTTTACTAACCTTAAAAGGCTTGGAATTCTTCAATTCCAAGTGGGTTTCTTCCAATTCCTCATGACCTTCAAGAACCGATCACTGAAACTCTCTCTGGCTCTCTCACGATTTCTCTAGACTTCTGAACATTAAGGAGATATTTTCTCCTTTAATTACCTAGCTATTTTACACTTTGGTCCTTCAAGTTCCATTTTTCCCAAAATGTCACAAGAACTTCATTTGATAACATTATAAGTTAATTTTCTTTCATTTTTACCCCAAACACTAATATATTTCATACTCAAGTCCAAAACATGGCAAAAGACTAATTTGCCCTCTATTTTCAAGAAATGGCACTTTGGCCCTTCTTGTTCAATTCTTTTACAAAAACTGTCCCAAATCTCAAAATTCTTCTTTTTAAGTTTATATCATTACATATTATCCCCAAAATCATATTTTTATTACTTAAAAGTCATTTTGATGTCAAATGACCATTTACCCTTTTTCACCAATTTTCTCCAAACTCTTGGAAATTTTCTATATTTCCCGTTACATGATTTTTTAAAACTTTCAAAGCATTATTTTGAATATAAATTCAAGATTTTTGGGTCGTTACACGAACAACTGGCAGACATCTTTACTAAAGCCTTGAATGAAGAAGCATTCACACGAATTGTTCGTGGACTTGGAATGATTGATGGATCTACTCTCACATAAGCCTCAGATTTGCTCTTTCTTTCCTTAGTCTTTTCAACTACAAAATAAAATTTTATGCTGTTCCGCAGCACTCCGAAGCCCTTCAATGCTTCGGAGTCCATCGGAACAAATCTGTGCTACGAAGCACTCCGAAGCACTTAGATGGTTCGGAGCACCTCGGAACAGACTTTTCAGTCAATAATACTTCATAAATGTCAAAAATCAATTTCCGACTTTTTGCCTTTGCATCACAAGGATAAGGACTCTCACTGAAAGTATTTGTTTCAATAAAAACACCAAAAACAAGAAAAGAACAAATTGCAAATCCTTCGATATCTCGATTGTCAAATTTTTTGCATAAATGACTAAGTTTGACCTTCTTTCATAAATTAACTGATTAAAGAACAAAACTTTGATTTTAGATTATGATAATCATACCTTATTGCACTAAAAGGTATTTGGGAATCGATTTGAAACATTGGTAAGATAACAGACTTCGGAGTGAGGTTAAGGCTGTTTTACAAAACGAAGTCTTGGTTGATTCTAATATCCTTAACATCGTGTTTACTCCTAAGCTCCCTGTTGAACTTGACTCGACTTATTTTCAAATTAATCAAGTAGTTTTCACACTTCTCAAGATGAATCACATGTTCCTAAGTTTTCTTCAAAAGTGATACCGACATAGACTGATACGCAAATTTAAAACATTTTCACTCTTGTTTCAAAATTGAACTACATGAAGTTTTTCAAACACAAAGGATTGTACAAATAATACAAAAGCACCATAAAAAGTCATTATATGGTGAATTTATGACTCTTCGGATATGAAACTCCAAATTGAAAGATAAGTTTCAAAAATGAAAAACCTGAAAAACTCAAAACAAAAATAGAAAATCAAAATGTCAAAAGAATCAAAGACAACAAAACAAGTGAAAAGATAATCAGGAGAGTGCAAAAATAAAGATAAACTAGCACTCAAAGGCTTATTCCTCTGTCTTAGATAATGATACAAGGAACTCCTATAACATAGTTGAGTACCATGTAGAGAATATGAACATCTCAAGTACTCTATCTTAAATGGTAATGTTGGGGTGGTGTACGAAACTCAAAGGCTTGTCATCAGAGAAATGTATCCAAACACCTCAACTGATGAAATGGGATACATTTTTCAAAAGGTTCTTCGAAGTCAATCCAAATCTTCACAATAACATCTGATGTTCAATCAAAAGAGAAACTTTTCTAAATTTCAATACAGTGAATGTCACCATCATTTTGTATGAAAAAATTGAAACATAAAAGAAAAATCAAACCTTCTTGCAAAATGCGAAATTAAGCTCAGCTTGGGGTGGTTAGACTTATGCATCTCATGACTGATGTTCAATCAAACAGGCTTCGGAATGAAAAACGGACTTCCAAGATGATCTGAATGGTTCTGAATGCAAAAATGTTAAAATCTTCTTTTCATAATGTTCAGGGAAGTTAAGGTTAAAAGTCATAATGCATCATCAAAATAAAAACAAAGTTTTCAATAAACACAAAAGACCTCGGTGTATTGATAACATTTCTCAAACAGAACTTATTATCCGAAGTGTTATCAATACCCTTCAGAATGTTTCATAACACTTGATCATTTTTTAACTCTGAAGAATACCAATAACTGTTACACTCGTCCTTGTTGGTCCGAAGTCAATTAAATGTTCAAATGATTTTCACATTTATGATAACACAGAGACAAACATTCGCTTGAATTTAATAAACAGTAATATACAACTGTCACTCTAGAAATCTTGGAAAATCATAACAAAAAGATCATGGGAAACATGACGGTTTAAATTTGAATAATCATGACTGACAAACGGACGTTTCCGCTTTTGCAGAGATAGTGGAGCGTGAAACTGCTGAGGTGGCATTCTCTAAGTGGACCACTTTCAAACGGGCATTAAATGGCCTTGGGACCACGAATACTATACATTTCACCAGCCTCTTCACTTCACCTCTTTATGCGATTAAAACTTTCAAAATTCCTCTGCAAAAATTCTCTCTGAACCCTAATCTCACTTCATCTTCTTCATTCAATCAACAATGGCGGCTGAAGCATCTTCACAGAACACAGAAGCTATGTCAATTCTAGTGCTCAAGAGTCAATCAGCGAACTTGTTTCTTCGCACCGATCTGAAACTCTACCCCCAACCGATTGTTGCTCTTGTTGAATGTATGAAACAATCTATTCTTGGTCACGCCTTGACCTACACACCCTCAATTCCTGTTACCCTGGTTCACAGAGCCCACTACACATCCAATGCTCTGTTCGACACCAACAACAACGTCAAATCAGTGTTGTATGAGGCTATTGATTCCAATGGCAAAACCAAGAAGGTACAGTTGACCAAGATCAAATTTATAGAAGCCCTACATCTTCCAATCTACGAATCGAAAGAAATTGTTGTCCCATTTGCTGAACAACTGGTGGACATGTTCAATGCAATGGGTTACGAACCCCAACTGGCTAGCATCAACCTGTTCAAGAAGAAGCATCTTCCTGATCTATGGAGATTCTTCTTTGGGATCTTCCTGCGATGTCTTTCAGGAAGAACTTTTTGCCAAGACTCTGCAAGCCAAACATTTCTGAGTCTTCTCTATGGAATCTATAATGATGTGAAGGTGGACTATGTCTCAATCTTGTGGAATGATTTATGTTCGCACATTAATCATTCGATAAAGGGTAATGAGATTTCAAATGTGATATTCTGGGCTACGGTAGTTCATAATCAATATCAAAAGACAAATTTCGTTTATGATGCTTCTCTTGCTGAGATGAGGTACACTTACATTTCAGCTCCTGCTTTAGATGAAAACTTTTTTGGTTTTTCTGCACAAATCCCACCTGAGATGTTACGAAAGGTGTCAATGGATTGTGATGAGGTCAACATCTACCGTTCCATTCTCACAATGCCTTACCCTGTTTGAGAAATCACACAAGCTGCATTAACCCAAAGCCAAAAAGAAGGCAACTGAAAGTCCCAGTGGTCCGAAAGCTACAAGAAAAAGGAAGGCTTCGAAACAAACCACTCCTAAAAGAAAACAACCAAAAAGAACAAGAAAATTACTAGTTGTGGATGAGACTTCGGAGTCAAACAGGACTCCAACTAAAAATGTTCAAGGAGAAGAAGAGGAAGAAGAACATCAATCCTCCCCAATCAGAGACACTACACCACCAACTCCACCACATACCACCGTTCCACCTCCTGCACCTCCAACAACTGCTCCTTTCACTTCCACCATTACATCAGAACAAACCTCAACAATCTATACATCCTCAACTGATGTACCCCCAACCACTGCTCCACTAACATCTACCATACATACCACATCTTCGGATGCACCTCCCAAATCCTCCTCCACAGAAACACCTATAGTCACCAATACTCAAACCTCCGAACCCATTATCACCTCTTCAGAACCACTGTTAAACATTTCATCCTCTGTTATTGACTTCTCATTGCTTGAATTTGATCTACATCAATCACCTCCACAACAAAACCCAACCTCAACAACCTTTTTCGAGGCTTTTCATATGGCCCCTATAGTTACTGAAGGTGGTTCTGATGAAGAACTACAAGATGGGGATCTTATGCTCATGAAACAGTATAAGGTTCTCAACTCCAAGCTTGATGTTCTTATCCAAGCTCAAACTAGATTTGATCCTACGAAACCCACTGTGGGAGATATTTCTGAAGAAATAGAGAGCATGCAGTTCACTTTGCCTGAGGAATTTGGCAACTTTGTGAAGCAATTAGAAAAGAGACTCATAGACCAACAAGCCAAAATCCAGTCAACCCTATAATAGAAAATTCAGTCTCCAGTTACTGAGATCGAAACTAAGAACAAGCTATTATTGGAAGAAACGGAAAAGAAGATGCAAGAATTTGCTGAAAAAGTGGAGTCGTCGAACTCTGACGTCTTGAAGGCTCTGCAAGAACTTCGGAATGAAACCCAATCCATCCAGCAAGGTACCAAGTTTGAAAAACAACTTGATGAGGCAAGAGCTAAAATCGAAGAGCTTACTGCCGCCTAGACTGCTTTGGAGATCACAAAGTTTGCTGATGAACTCCAAAAGACAAATGCAGTTCTTACCCATGACATGGTCACTCGGTTAAGAAATGTATTACAGCCTCTCATCAACTTTGCTGATAGAATAGCCAGACCACAATCAAGACATGCTCCTGCTCAGCATGTGGGTCATGCTTCAAAAGGGGGAGAAGTTTTGGTCACAGCCTCTGAAGCCACAACAAATTTAGCTTCAACAACCTATGTTGCTACAAGTTTGGGAATACCTCCATTTTTTATGTCTTCTGGTCCTACTTTCTCAACCATCACCACAACCACAATGGGATCTTCTGAAGCTGGGGGATCAACAGAAAATCCTGTTGAAAGTTTAATCGCCCCACACATGGAGAAGGTTTACAAGGCTCGAAGTGAGGATCATGCCTTGATGTTAAAAATGAATGCTTTTTCTCTAAATGATGGCAAATGGACAGCAGAAGCAATCACTACCTTCAGATTTCAAGACCTGGATGTGTTCAACAGACTGCCACTTTGGAGTTTTGACACAAGTAACTCCGATGATCAACAACTTGATATTCCGTTTAATCCGAAGACCTTCTCCTTTCTCCAGTTCGTTCAGTCAATATCGAACGAACAAAGGTCAACCTACTGGAAAAACAAAACCAACTTCCATTCTATGTTCATTCAAAATAAGAATGTAGTATGGAGTTTGAAAATGATCAAGAAGCTCATCTTAATCAAGGAATCTGAAAATTTTGAGAACTTCACAAACTACGAATTCATTGTTCTTCGTGGTTCTAATGAAGAGGAATTCAGGTTCACAGTCGCAGACTTCCCAATAATGAACCCAAACGACTTCATTGAACTCTTGGACATCATGAGAAACTTTCCTGGTCATGCTGCGGAGTCCATCATCGTTTTCAGTGCTGCCCAAAATCATATAAATGGTTTACGTGGAAATCTACATTTTTAAATGGCTTTATACTACAAATTACGTTATACATTTTAGTCTTTGGGTTTTTAAGACTTGGACACTTTTATAAGAAAATATTGGATTTTCTTGGATTACAATACTGTCGTTTACAAAGAAATAGATTTTTCTCATACAAAAATACTTATGAACTCACCAACTTAATTGTTGACACTATTTCAACTACTTGTATTCTCAGGAAATTGATAAGGTAAACCACAAGCGTTGATGAAGGGACGTTATGGCGTCATTTTATGTATTTTTTAAATCATATTATAATTGTAATCGAAACGTACAACTGTGAACTTATGTAACCTTTGACAACGCCTAGTAATATTGCATATTTTAGTCGTTGTTGAACCCTATTCTTGATGAGATTATATCATATATACTGTGGAATACTCACTTTTCGTGTCAGTACTTGTTTGGAAGAAAATAATGAAAACAGGGACCAAAAGCGTACAAATTGGAGAAGTTTGGAGAAGAAGGAAAAATCAGGAAAACACGTACGCGCGCCATGGAAATCAAGAAGGCGCGACGCTGATATGAGGCGGTGGAATAAATTCGAATGCCGATAAAACGGGGATAAGCCAGCACGCGCGACGCGGAAACCACAAATACGCGGCGCGGTTGCGTAAAATTTGCAACTATAAATAGAGGTGTTTTTAGCCGAAAACCCGAGCAAAACCCTAGTGAAAATCGACCGTAGAGGCTCTTTGACTCCAAAAACTCGTTTTCAGCAATTACCTTTTGGCATTTCAGGTTTTTATGTTTAATTTCTTTTAGTTTAGTAATTAGTATTAGTGGCTAGGGTTTGTGGAAGTGACAACCACTGATCTTGAGCACTTTAGTTACTGTTTTCAGTCTTTGTTGCTGTATTGGATGTTTGGAATTCGTTTTGAGTTATAATAATCATTCGGTTACAAGTAACATTGGTTTTCGGTGTTTTGATGTTTGTTATTGGTTTTGAATGCTTGGATTGTGTTTGGATGTGTTTATGACCTTGTTTGGACTGTTTTCCTTTGCTGATTTCAGTAGCCACCTAGGTTAGATTTTAGGTTTGAACTCTAGCCAGTGACTGTCAATTGGACTTTTAATTATTGGTTTAGTTTCTACCTTGTTTTGGTTTATGTTTGCTTTGGTTGTTTGGATGCCTTTGTACTTCTGGATTAGAGATGTACTTCTGATTTTAGAAAGTAACTAGGTTTGGGTTGAAGCTTAGCTTAGTCTATGCTTGTTTTGAGATTGTTTGGTTTATGTTTTCTGGGATCAGTGATTAAAAGTTTAGGAACTAAGTCCTCTGACTATGGCGTGACACTATAGTTGGTAATCTGTCACCTGACTTGACCACGTAACTCATGTGGATCGACCCTGACTTCCACTGTGCTAAGTGAGTGTGTTAGGTTTTTCTTATTTTTGACCGCATGACGACCGCTGCGATGTCAACCTTTACAATTGTTTTATGATGGATGTGTTTACTTTGAATCACTATTGTTCGACATTGTTATAATATTGTTCATGAAGTCATCCACCCTCGAACGTTCCAGCCAATTCGGTTTGGGGGTGTGACAGATTGGTATCAGAGCATTGTTTATAGTGAACTAAGTATATCAATCCATTTAAGATATACAAATATAAATACAATGGGACTAAAACTCTCTAAAACGGTTCGTATAAGTATACTTTTAAAATACAATGATATTTTTATAAAAGTATAAGTACATACATACATACTAGAACGATGTTATAACAAGAATATACAAAAGTACTAAGATGAGTTGAACACTACGAATAGGCCTAAGTATTTAGGTAGTTATGCCTAGGATAGATAGAGTCTGATCAACTATATCGGTCCAAGGTGTGACTAATGGGTGCTTAGGAATAGTCGTGGTGAACAACAAGTCTAAAAACATACCAATAACCAAATAACTAAACATAAAAGTTAAAATACTATATGAGTATTTTATGAATACTACAAAACTATACATTTAGACTCTTTATGTGCCTCTCATACCCCTACCCTTGCACAGATGTCATGGCGGGATTTCACTTGCCAGGAGACCCGTATTTCCCTCAAGAGGGAAATGGTGGATGGCTCGACGAGGAGCCAGAGGAGGGTCCGGAAGAGGAGGAAGACATGTGGGATTAGGATTCTGACACGGGGTCCGAGGTCATCGACCCACGCCACCCAATTCGTGATCTACACGAACCTCAGCCGGAGCCGAGTTACGAGGTATACTGCCACCCCAGTGGCCTATTATGGATGCATACTCCTCGAAAGAGGGTACTTCCCACTCATCGACCGTTACTGATTAATGAACCTCTCCAGGATGAGACGTCTGTCTGGGCGGAGCACCTACATCGGTGGAGCCGCGAACAGAGACAACGTAACCCCTATGGTATGAGTCGTGACTACTTTGACCTTAGTGAAGGAGGCTCGGCCGACAGTGCCCTACTGGTCGTGATTGGTCGTATCCACCACCTTGACAAGCAGGCCAGGGCGACCACTAGCCAGATCTTTGATGTGGGGGTCGCCACAGAGATTACCACTGCTCGAGTCCGACGCCTGGACGAGGCCCATGATCAGACCAGGGAGAGAGTCGACTCACTTATGGACGATGTTATGGCTACCCAAGGGGAGTTCAGAGAGATCTATGATCGACTAGCCACCGCATAACAGAGGGCGCGAGAGACAGAGCAAAGGGCCGAGGAGGCCAGACAGGAGACTAGGGAGTTGAGGGCATACATGGCCTCGCTCCGCGAAGCGGGAGAATGGAGCTCGCCATGGGTAGTGTTTACACTATTCAATTTTGTTATACATTAGGAATATCTGAGTTAGCTTTATGCACTGCTCATCTTTGTATGTAGGCACGACCCTACGATCAAGTGATTACATTCTTCGGGGGTCGTTATGTCGTTCATTTTATTTTCTATGTACTGTAGACCTCCATGAAGGTCAAATTTTCTTTTCAAATCATGCAATGTTACAAAGTATTATTAATGAAATGGCGTATTTTTTTATTTCGTACAAGTGTTTGATTTGTATGCTTGATACTTGAAAGGTATTTACAAATTGTGATAAGGAAAAGACAAAATAAACATATAACATAAACGTCGTACCTTGATAACACCTTACTTATAACAATTATCGAAAACTTACCATCGTTCCATCTTAAATCCTTATGGCAGAAGGATGCCACCTAGAAGAAGCACTCGACGTATCGGGGCGGAGCTACCAGAAACACCGCTAATGGATTCTACCACCTTCCAAGCCATTGTAGCAGCCGCCGTTGCAAACATAAATCCAAACAGCACAAATGGAAGTGGAAGCAGGAATGATACTAATAGCTCCACCAACGGAGAAACACCAGGGCACCCACGGGCGTGTACTTACAAGGATTTCGCCAACTGCAAACCCATGGCTTTCCGTGGGGACAGCGGGGTCATGGCCCTGACCAGGTGGTTTGAAAAGAAAAAATAGGTGTTCGACATTTCTGCTTGCTTCGAAGAATTTAAAGTTAAGTATGCTGCCTGTACTTTCTCTGACGCAGCCTTATCCTTGTGGAACGGCCATGTAAAATCACTGACGCTCACCGTAGCCAAAAGCTATAACAAGAATTATGGAATCTCACGATGAAAGATTCTGATATAACCGCCCTAGGGGCGAGGTTCAAAAGCTATAACAAGAATTATGGGATCTCACGATGAAAGATTCTGATATAACCGCCTACACCAACAGGTTTAACGACCAAGCGGTTCTGTGTCCTTCAATGGTCACACCAGAGTCAAAGAAAGTGGAGCGTTTTATCTGGGGGCTGTCTTCCCAAATTCAGGGAAATGTTGAAGCTGCAGGCCCTACTACTTATGACAACGCCAAACGTTTGGCATAGAGATTGGTTGATCATGGAGTCTGCCACGGCACTATGACACTTAAAACTGAGCAACCAAGGGGCAGAGACCATAAAAGGAAGCCCTGGAACAGGAGAAGGGGCCACCAAACCAAGAAGGTGCCAAAAGACAACAAATCGTGGCAGTCCATGCCGCCACTGTTCCTGCTGCCCAAGCACCAACAAAGCAATATGTTGAGACTTTGCCGAAATGCAGCAAGTGCAACTTCCACCGTCATGGGGCTTGTAGAGAAATTCATTGTTCAAACTGTGGCAAGAAGCGGCATACTTCACGATACTGCAGAGCATCAACTCAACAAACCACTCAAGCCTCTAATGCTGGGGTGAGTCAAGCCTGTTACGGATGTGGGGAAACGGGGCATTTCAAGCGGGAGTGCCCGAAAACAATGAACAAGACTGTTGGAGTAGATGGAAGGGTTTTGGCTATGGGACGTGCAGAAGCAGTGGAGGATCCCACTGTGGTTAGCGGTACGTTCCTCCTCAATAACTCATATGCCTACATGTTATTCGATAGCAGTGCGGAGAGGAGTTTCGTAAGCCACGAGTTTAAATACTTACTAAAACAAAAACCTCAACCACTCAATGAAACATTTACAGTAGAAATGGCTAATGGCAAAACAGAAAGTACCAACGACATTCATGTAGGTTCCATACTGACTCTGAACGATCACTCCTTCCAAATCGACCTAATGCCTATTAGAATAGGAAGCTTTGATGTAATTGTTGGTATGGATTGGCTGATTCCTCATCATGCCGATATCATGTGCTACGAACGAGCTGTCCAACTTCACCTGCCGGAAGACAAGACCCTTGTCGTGTATGGCGATAAACCCAGCACCAGCCTCAGAATCGTGTCTTGCATTAAAGCGCGGAAGTACCTACACAAAAGATACCACTCATTCCTAGCCCACGTGGTTGATGACAAGAAAGAAGTAAAGAATATCAAGGAGATTCCTGAGGTCTGCGACTTTTCCGATGTATTCCCAGAAGACCTTCCAGGAGTACCACCCGCACGACAAGTCGAGTTCAGAATCGATTTGATTCCTAGAGCCATCCCCATAGCAAAATCTCCATATCGGTTAGCCCCGATAGAGATGTAAGAATTTTCCAGTCAGCTGAGCGAACTGCTGAGTAAAGGGTTCATCAGGCCGAGCTTCTCACCTTAGGGAGTACCGGTCTTGTTCGTGAAGAAGAAGGATGGATCATTCCCTATGTGCATTGACTATCGGGAGTTGAGCAAGCTCACTATCAAGAACCGATATCCGTTACCCCGAATTGACGACCTATTTGACCAGCTTCAAGGATCGAGTTACTTCTCAAAAATCGATCTAAGATCAGGGTACCACCAGCTCAGAGTTTTGGAAGAAGATGTCCTAAGATGGCATTTAGGACTCGTTACGACCACTACGAGTTCGTTGTGATGCCCTCCGAGTTGACTAATGTGCCCGCAATGTTCATGGACCTAATGAACCACGTATGCCGACCTTACTTGGATAAATTCATGATAGTATTCATCGACGACATACTAATCTATTCACGAAGTAAGGAGAAACATAGTCAACACCTACGACAAGTTTTGGAGACACTAAGGGCGGAAAAGTTGTATGCTATGTTTTCAAAATGCGAATTTTGGATCCGAAAGGTGGACTTTCTAGGCCACATAGTCAGCAAGGAAGGGATACATGTGGATCCCTCTAAAATCAAAGCCACCGAAAACTGGGAAGCACCGAGAACACCGACGGAAATCCGCCAGTTTTTGGGCCTTGCTGGCTATTATCGAAGATTCATACAGAACGTTTCCAAAATCACGAAGCCACTTACTGCCCTGACACAGAAGGGTGTATGTAACACCCTAATTCTTTTTGAAAATATTAGTAATAAAACCTTTATATAATTCTATATAAAATCTTTCATTAAAATTAAATATAAAATTATCAGAGTAGTGGTGTTATCAAAACATAAAAATTGATAAATACATTTAATAGCGGAAAACTTAAAAATAATAAACTGCTTAAAAGGTCCCTTCCTTTATGCTGATACGAGCTCGAAGCGATCACGCCGTGTCCTTTCCAAGAATACTCTTAAACCTGAAATGTTAGAATTCAACGGGTAAGCGGAAACGCTTAGTGAGGAACACATTACTCACATATTATATAAATCACATGCATTCACGTATCACTTTTATACATACACAAACATATAACTTAACTTAACATAAACATCATCACATTATCCTAAACACATATTGTTGGTACCAACTCTTTCATGCGGGCCGGTTCCCCGAAGGGCTGTCCCCGGTACCTCCGTTGCTGCTGGCCCTTCTCCAAAAGGTTCATCAGGACCAGCCAAGTGAACCATTTCTCCCCTAGGGTCCTTCATGGTCAGTTACATTACATACAATATACATTCATATAATTCTAATCACGTCTTTCTATAAAAGGACATAAACATATATTCACACAAACATACACATTATATGCACGGTTAACATAATAAACGAGTTAGTGTAACTCGCATTGTTAACTGCGTTGTCAACACCAATCCACGTAATTTATCGTCTCATAACTTGTCCGAATCCAGACATCGTTTTGCTTATCGAAACATCCTAGGAGATTATACGTTCAAATATAAATACATAGTCTAAATGTATATAACGTTTTTCTTATTTAACCTAGCCTCGGTCCATGTATAGAAATTATCCTAGCACTATAATTGAATATGATATTTGTTTATAAGTCGTAAAGATACATAAATATTTATTTCCAAATAACACGATTCTTTAGGAATAATTATAATTAAAATGTATCTTATTTTATAACACGAACAATCATCCGATAAATCTTCTATAAATATCTTAGTATGAGACGTCCATTAAATCGCTTTATTTTTAAATTGACTAAACCTAATATATGTTAAACAGATTACTATGCGAATTTGCAATTTTAACTAGCTGGTTATAATTATAATCATTCGACTTATAAAATAAAATCCTGGTCCATAATATAGTACAACTAGATGCGTAAATCGTACAAATATGTTATGCTAATTGAATTATTTATATGATTTATTCTATGAATGTCCAAGTATTATAACCGAATCTATAATTCCTTTATTTTATCCTATTTAAACTAAACTTCCTGATCTATTAAGATGTTAACCTAACTCACATAGATGGAAGCGTCGTTACCTTACCCTTTGACTAGATACGGATCCTTCATCGTTGTCTTTGCTGCAATTGAACCGGTCACCTCCATTACACTCGCCACCAGTCACCCTTACCATCATCGGACTGAAGTCGACCATCCCCGCCAGAACATCCATCAACACCGGCAGCCACAACGACAACGGCAGGTCACCGGAATTAATGGGGTTGTCATCACCGACAAGCCATGGCAACCTCGACCTCTCTATCTCTCGATGTCTCTGAATGTTGACAGCGAACCAGGCTTCCATAAATGGGTGAAAGAGGTTGAGCCCCACTGCCGGCACCGTTGCTTTGTTCTATTATTTTTGCCTCTCATTTTCTAAACAGAACTGACAGAAAAAGAACGAAGACTATGGCTTATTCGCTGAATTGGGGCATGAAACAAGGAACATACATGCTTAAGCAATCGACAACCGCAAACACTTTCCCATGGTGGTTTCACGATGGTGCAGTGAGAAATCCGGCAGCCCGTGATGGCGGGCAAAAAGAAAAACGAGGCTGCACGAAAGAAAAAGGAAGGAGGGGGTCGGGATGGATTTCTTTTACTTCACTGATCTCGTTGCAGTTCTCCGACCAACAACTTGAGTACCACCAACAATTTCTCTGTCCTGCTACTTCTCTCTTCGATAAACCTCTCTCTCACACTCAATCTTTTTTTTTTTTTCGACTAGATGGAATCGCCACAAGAAGAAACGGAATTATGGGCATGATGCGTAGGTTTTGATTAAGATATTTATTAGTTCTTGAATTAATGAAGCGAGTTTCAAATCCCGACGGTTTCATATACAATTCTACAAGAATTACACTTTAACCCCCATAATTTCCATCTTTGACACAATTAACCCCTAACCATAATAACTTAATAAATTAACTTTCTTTTCTGCCATTTTAGGTCCCTTATCGTGTATATTTTCCTTTTTAAGTCACTAAAGAATTTACTTGCGTTATTATTAATATTATCATTATTTTAATTTTTTTACTATTATTTCTATCTTAAATAAAATTGGAAACGCGATAAAATTTGATTTAAATAAAGCATTAAATAAACAAATACTAAAATAAAAAGGGGCATTACAGTGTAACATTCAACTGGGAGGATAAACAAGACGCCGCCTTCCAGACTCTGAAGAAAGTTTTATGCAGCGCTCCTATTCTGTCCCTTCCGGAAGGAACGGAAGACTTTGTAGTCTACTGCGATGCATCCAACCAGGGTCTGGGCTGCGTACTCATGCAAAGAGGAAAGGTCATTTCCTACGCTTCAAGGTAACTTAAAACTCACGAGGTCAACTACACCACTCATGACCTCGAGTTAGGGGCAGTAGTGTTCACATTGAAGATCTGGAGGCACTACCTTTATAACACTAAGTGTACAATCTTCACTGACCATAAGAGTCTCCAGCACATCCTCAACCAAAAAGAGCTCAACATGAGACACAGACGATGGGTAAAGCTACTAAGTGATTGTGAATGTGAAATTCGTTATCATCCGGGAAAGGGCAATGTAGTAGCGGATGCCCTAAGTCGAAAAGAGTACTCGAGCCGCCGAGTAAAATCATTGACAATGACAATCCATTCACATCTGTCCACTCAAATCAAGGAGGCACAACTCGAAGCCTTGAAACCTGAGAACGTCGCAGTGAAGCTTTGCGAGGAATGGATAAAAACCTTGAAGTCAAGGATGATGGAGCTCGTTACCTCATGAATCAAATATGGACTCCAAGATTCGACGGATATAGAGACCTTATCATGATTGAGGCTCACAAAACTAGATACTCCGTTCATCCCGGGTCCGATAAGATGTACTTGGACCTCAAGAAACTATATTGGTGGCCAAACATGAAGGTGGAAATTGCTACTTACGTGGGCAAGTGTCTGACTTACGCCAAGGTTAAAGTAGAATATCAAAAGCCCTCGGGTTTACTACAACAACCAGAAATACCCGGGTGGAAGTGGGAGCGGATAACTATGGACTTCATAACCAAGTTACCCAAAACAACTGGTGGGCTAGACACCATATGGGTAATCGTCGATAGGTTAACTAAGTCCGCACACTTCCTGCCAATCAAGGAAACCGACAAGATGGAGAAACTTACAAGGACGTACATCAAGGAAATTGTACGATTGCATGGTGCGCCAATTTCTATTATCTCAGATAGAGATAGTCGGTTCACGTCACGATTTTGGCAATCATTGCAAAAAGCCTTGGGAACCAGACTCGACATGAGTACAGCGTACCAACCATAGACGGACGGGCAAAGTGAGAGAACGATCCAAATACTGGAAGACATGTTGAGAGCTTGTGTGATATACTTCGGTAAGGCGTGGGACACCCACTTACCGCTCATTGAATTTTCATACAACAATAGTTATCACACTAGCATTAAAGTTGCTCCATTTGAGGCTCTATACGAACGCAAGTGCAGATCCCCTCTGTGTTGGGCTGAGGTGGGTGATACCCAGTTAGCCAGAGGACAAGTACCTAACAGCACTCTCACCGGTCCCGAAATCATACGAGAAACGACGGAGAAAATCGTTCAGATCCGTGAACGATTAAAAGCATCTCGTGACCGACAAAAGAGTTATGCAGATAAACGACGCAAAGATTACGCTAAAACGCTTTACGATTTTATAAAAACCACTTATTTTTATAAAAGACAGACATTATTTATTAAAACTAACCCACCCCACCCCCTACCCCCATCGGCAGCCACTTGAACCCAACCCATTACAACAAAATCCTAATGTCACTATTTATAATCCTAGGTAATATAGTCTAGAAATAAATAAATGAAATAAAACCCAACTTTAAATCTATTAATCCATTAAACTGACATTTCAATTCATTTGAACACAATTCCAACTCACACTCTCTCTTCTTTTCTCTCTAGCCTTCGGCTCACCACCACCGGTCCACCACCACTCAACCACCCGCCACCACCATAAGCCACCACCTTCCACCACCACCATCCACCATTTTCAAGTGTTTTTCAAATCTTCTTGGTAAGTTAGCTTCATCTAATGATTTTAATACCTATTACACCATTTTCATCTCTTTTACACACACTAACAATTACGGAAATCCATTGGATAATAGCTTTGTCCAAGGGTCCTCCGAGCTCCAAGGCTTGAATCTCCGTTTCTACCGTTAATCTCTTGAGACCACAACTTGTTTCTAGTCAAAACATGCTTCAAGGGTGAGTTCATACCCCTCATTTTAATCTTTATTCAAATTTTTAGAGGGAGAATACAAGTTTACACACTAAAAACGACTGTTTACACAAGTTTTTAACGAGTTTTTGTGTAAAAATATTTTTGACATGAAATATGGTTAAGTCTAAGTATTATGAACACTATGATTTAATATGTTCAAATAAAAGTTACAAATCTATAAACATTTTGTGTGTAAATATGCTAGATCTTTAATAGAAAAGTCACAAAAACGAAAACTAGTATAAACTACGTTTTTGTGACCGGAAATACGATTTTTCTAGCAAAAATGGTTATAACCAAGTTATTACACCATTTTTGTAGGAAATATCTTAAAAGATGTTGTTTATAACCATCTAAATAAGTTATTTCACATATATTCGTAAATCTATGCTTATTACGATGGAATACTAAAATATAAACTATTATAGTAATAGTTTATGGACACAAGGGTTATTATGACACTTTGAATGAGACAAAATAATTATATAAAAATATATAATTATTATACATTACTATATTATCATCGGAAAATGATAACGGTGAAAACAAAGGTTTCCTTAACAAATATACGTAAACGATTTGATATACATACATTTTTGTGAGACGGGTCTTCAGAGTACTTATATAAGTACACACACTAAAAGTCCTGAATTTATAACCAGAGTCTTGGTAAGAGAGCATGATATTTGTCTATAGATCTATACGGGATTGACAATCCCGCACCTGAGCTGTTAGCCACAGCTAGACCGGCAGGTCTGAGGTGACAAATGTCTAACATTCTGACACCTGAAAAACCGTCGCAGCATGCATACATGGTCACAGTATGGTTATAAGGCGTCTCGCAAGGGAAAATCAACTATATAAATGGTTTACGTGGAAATATACATTTTTAAATGGCTTTACACTACAAACTACGTTATACATTTTAGTTTTTGGGTTTTTAAGACTTGGACACTTTTATAAGAAAATATTGGATTTTCTTGGATTACAATACTATCGTTTACAAAGAAATGGATTTTTCTCATACAAAATAATTATGAACTCACCAACTTAATTGTTAGACATTTTTTCAACTACTTGTATTCTCAAGAAATTGATAAGGTAAACCGCAAGCGTTGATGAAGGGACGCTATGGCGTCATTTTATGTATTTTTTAAATCATATTATAATTGTAATCGAAACGTACAACATTGAACTTATTCAACCTTTACAATTGTTTTATGATGGATGTGTTTACTTTGAATCACTATTGTTCGACATTGTTTTGATATTGTTCATGAAGTCATCCACCATCGAACGTTCCCGCCAATTCGGTTTGGGGGTGTGACATAAACTGTTATGTTACTCACATTTTTGTGTCTAGTGCTTGTGTGCAAAATGTATACAATACAGGGGTTAAACGCGTACAAAATGGTGAAGTTTGGAATGAAGTCCACTTTCAGGCGAAAACACACGCACGCTGCGGACAGAAGGACACGCGCGCCACGGAAAGTCAAGGATCAGATCAGAAGTTTGACATTCAAAAAGTAGCGGGGTTATAGATAAGGGCGCGCCGCGGATTTCAACCTTGCGCGGCGCGGATGGTCAATTTTCGCAACTATAAATAGAGGCTTCCGTTTCGTGTTTCGGGAGCGAAGGTCTGAGACCTTTGAGTGGAACTCAGGCCCCTTCGACTCGTATTTTCAGATTTCAGAGATCGTTAGTTGGTATTTTCATAATTTTAGTTTATTACGTATTTTTCGGTTTTGTGTATCGCGCGTTTCCAACGGTTCTGGAGTATAGAACTTGCTGGACCGCATTGGTTCTGGATTTTCAAGCCGTAGTCAGGAACATTCGGCTCGGTTCTGTTTTATTTTGAATGCAATCATTCGGTTTCGGTTATTTTACGGTTTCGATTTCGATTTATGTTTATTGTTTGTTTAATCGTTTGGCGTGTTGGATGATTCTGATTTTCTGAGTATACCTCGGGGTCAGAACATCTTAATTTGGTTTGGATCGATATTGGTTCTGATAGTTTAGTATTGTTAGTTTATGCTTCCCATATTGGCGTTTTGTTCGGATTTCGTGAAGTGTATGGGATGCCACCAGCTATAGAGTGACACTATAGTTTGGTTAACTTCTGACACAGATTCAACCACTGACTCCACGGATTGACCTTTACTTCCACTTAGCTAGTGTGCTTGTAAGGTATTAAATCTTGTATTTTTTACCGTATCAACGACTGCGATGCATGTCAAATTTTGGCGCCGTTGTCGGGGAGTCGTGCACTTGAAGTACTGTGTCAGTTTGAATTCTCTTTTGATGTTTGATTTTAGTTTTTTGATTTTTGGTATGTGTACATCCTCGTAATGGGCGATTACATATACCGAGGCCAAAATATGTGTTTTGGCGGCCCGATCCATTACAAAAATAGACGTAGGAAATATGGTAGCAATTATGGTGGTCAAATCTATAACCATTACGAGAATGGTTCCAATAGTGAATCATTCAATGACAATGGGTATGGAAATACGAACCAATACAAACAAAATCGGTACACCAATAATGACCCATGTGGGGAATATGAAAGGCCGGTCTAAAATCATTATGAGAATGATTGCAACAATGGATCATTCAATGACAATGGGTGGCGGACTGACGAGCCAACTCAATCGGGAAATCTTGATGAGTCATGTTTTGTGAACAATCAAAATCAAGACCCTTCGCCTAGTGTGAAGTTGGACTTAATGGTAAAAATGATGTCTGAAACACTTCAACTTGGATATGGTCAAATCCCTTTCGTTCGATACGAAGGTGGAGTTGGCTTGGGCATTGTTAATCAAACACCGCCAAGCGGTGGATGATGAGACCAATGCTCTTGCGAGATTGCAAAATTTATTAAATCAGTTGAGTGAAAATATGGGATTTCTGCCACACTCGCCAGAACCCGAGGCGAGTGATTTTAATACCAATGCTATTGTGTGTGAACCTGCATCACCTGAACATGTGATGGAAGGTCATACACCTTGGGAAAGTCAGGAGACCACTGAGATGCTGAGATGGTCGAAATGGTTGCTGAGTAGGAGGTGGTAGATGACAATACTACCACCAACTTAACAACTTTTAATGTTTGTGAGAATATTGAAATCCAAGATCTCATGATGAGTGAATCCATACCATCACCAGACGACATGGTTGAAACGACTATTGAGGGAAGGGGCGTAGATGACAATACCACCCCTGACCCAACAATTTTTAAAACTTTTGAACATTTTGAGGGTAAATATCTAGTGATGGGTGAACATATACCATCACCAGATAAAAGCAGTTGCTCACTCTTGGTTGCTCACTCTTGGTACTGGTCCACCTGTTGGACGATGACCAAGAAGAAGATGATGACGACGATGTGGTCTTCAAAAATAATAAACACAGTTTTAATGCCACTCATGACCTGTTAATGAATGGAAAATTAGATGTGATCAACACCATCGATGAAGACATACGGGAGCATGCCAATATTATGCCTACCGATCCCATTAAATTGGAAAATTTTTATTGGTACTGCAGGCCAAAATCGCAAACTGCAGACGACACGCATTATGCGAACAATTGCTTCACGAAACAATTACTGGGAGCAACACTGGACGCGCTCCACATCAAACCGGTGGTCTTGAAGAGACACCGCAGAAAAGATCGAGCTTGGAGGTTTAAAGCAACCTCCAAGCATTCACGCGAAATAATCAGAAAACGGATACCGGGCAGCAGCAGCAGAACCGACAAGCCATTTGATCCAGGAAAGTTGGAGGAGCATCGGGACAACAAAGGGACGGTAGAGGCTGACATGCAACAAAGGCAAAAGGTGTACAACCCACCGTAGCCGCAGTAACACTTCTGGCTGAAGACGTTAAACTTAGCGCTTGTCGGGAGGCAACCCGATCTTTTGTAAATTAGATATTTTAATTCGGCATAATTAATTACGGTAAGAAAAAGATAAGTGTGGGGTTAATTTGTATTTCTATACGCGATGTGGGACCTTCATATTCACGTCGCGCGAGAATTCAATTCGTGATAACCAGATGAGTTTAAATGATACTCGCGTTGCGGAAGTAACGAGCCTCGCCGCAGTTTAATCTGAGTTTGAATTTCAAGATAATCACGAAACAGAGTTCTTATCCTATCCTAATTGCCAAACTCTTATATAAAACCAAATTGTTTAATCTGCAAATTCTTTACCATAATTTGATTCTCCTCAAAATATGATTCATCTCAAATTCCACTTCGCAATTTCATCAGCCTCGTAGTCTACAATCCAAGTAAGTCTTCCAAATTCTCTTTTTTTAGTTTTCTTGAAGTTCCTAATGAGTTCCTACTGATTATCTCGAATTTATGCTTTTGGACCGCAATGTATAGCCCTAAATGATCAATAATACTGTTTTGCAACAAAACCCAGTTTATATTATTGTTAATTTAGGCTTATAGAGTGTTACTTAATGGATTTCATTATGAATTTCATACACCGCGTCGTGTCATATCATAACAAGCGACGCGGTGGTTGAACATCCAAGGGACGTGACGCGGGTAGTCATTACCACACCACGGATGACGCTGATCAGTAGCTGATTTCGATTTTTTTCTGATCTTCTGTAGGAACCATTTCTTCTCACGGCAGCTCCAATGATATCGAGTGGCTAGCGGATCCTGTTTATACCACCAGCTGCAACCGCCGTCACTTCCACGATCGATTGGCGGTACTTACACGAAAACGAATTTTACCCGCGCAAACTGTTGATTGGGAGCTGAGCCGTGAATCGAGTATATTGGAGGTCCTGGACCCATGGCTGACTCAACATGTCCATGACGATAACCAGCTTACCTTCACATGTAGGGCGTTCGATGCAGATTTCCGCATGAATGAGCCCGTATACCGAGAGCCATTATTAGAGTTCCTCGCGTCATTTGATCTGGATCGGGAACCTTTGAGTATCACCGATAATGATGTCATCATGTTTCGTTTGGGGAACGTGAACCGCTGTTGCAGCATAGCCGAGTTTGGGGCTCGGTTGGGTTTTTACACGCAGGCGGAGGTCGATGGGTATGGTTTCTCCTCCTTCTTGGGTTCAGCCGCCAAAGCTCCGAGTGATTCTCTCTCGTACTCTCGTTTCTGGAAATCAATCTCATCTACACGTTACCATGTGAACACTATTTTCGAGGGCCACATGCACCTTCCCTCACACCGGATGCTTCATCGCCTCCTTGTTACTATGTTTCAGCCACGGGTCGATATCGATCGGGTTTCATACCACGACCTTTACTTCATCTGGTCGTTGATCTCAAAATTAGAAGTTTGTAACGTACCGCTTCTCATCGCTGACTATTTCAAGAAAATAGTCGATGCACCGTTAAAGCTCCCAGCAATTGGGGGTGGACACTACATTACACGCCTCGCGCAATCATACGGGCTTCTCTCGCACTATGAGACCCGTCGTCTGACTGAGGTTCCACCCATTCCGTTTAGACCTTCGATCACAGCCTCGAGGGAGGTTTTGTATATTGATAATGGAAACGTCTCGGTCTCAAGCTTCCCATTCCCGATTCTTCAGAACGAACCATCGAAACTCAACGAACACACAAAGAAGCGGTATCGTATCTCGGAGGATCTTCTGACACGCACCAACCCCGCGGAAACGGATCTACGATTTATGGTTAACTAGATGAAGTCGATGCGCCTACTTTTCGGTGCGCAACAGAGAGAATATTTGGGTCTCTCAGCAGAAAAGGACACCATCCACAATACGCAAAACATTCAGACACAGTTGCTACGGGTGGCTGACTGTATAAAAAAGTACATGAGTGACATCGACAACAAACTACTAAGGGATCAACCCCTATTGATCGAGGAAGAACCAGAAGAAGATTCGGAGGAAGAAGAATACAACCCCGTGGATCACGACGAGGATTCTGATACAACTCAAAGTTGAGGAAAATGGATTGTAATTATGAATATTCTTTGTTTTCATGTTCTTGGTTGCTTTTCGTACATTTCTTAGGTTTAAATTTTTAGGGTATTAATAACTCAATAGGACAGTAATAAAAATGGTAAATCTTTAAGACAATTGCTTCTAAATGAGTTTGAAATGATGTTTGAAAAAGATAGAAAAATCTGAAATTACTGCGACGCGGCACCTTTGGAGGCACGCCGTGGTCATATATGGACATCATATAGTCAGAGATTTTCCTAGGTACCGCGACGCGCATATCAAACACGCGTGCTGCGGCATACTGTCACTAGGCTTATATTTTGTGTATAGTTTTGTTGCTTTTATGTTTAATTGTTTGTTGAGTGTTTTGTATGCAAGTACCAACGAGATTCACTGAGTTTAGTTGTTTGTTGAGTGTTTTGTGTATCGCGCGTTTCCAACGGTTCTAGATTGTAGAACTTGCTGGACCGCGTTGGTTATGGATTTTCAGACAGTAGTCAGGAACATTCGGCACGGTTCTGTTTTTAGTTTAAATGCAATCATTCGGTTTCGGATATTTTACGGTTTGAATTTCAGTTTATGTTTATTGTTTGTTTAATCGTTTGGCGTGTTGGATGATTATGATTTTCTTAGTATACCTCGGGGTCAGAACATCTTAATTTGGTTTGGATCGAGATTGGTTTTGATAGTTTAGTATTGTTAGTTTATGTTTTCGGTATTTTCATTTTGTTCGGATTTCGTGAAGTGTATGGGACGCCACCAGCTATAGAGTGACAATATACTTTGGTTAATTTCTGACACAGATTCAACCACTGACTCCACGGATCGACCCTTACTTCCACTTAGCTAGTGTGCTTGTAAGGTATTAAATCTTTTATTTTTGACTGTATCAACGACTGCGACGTGTCATGATCCCCTCCCCCCCCCCCCCCCTTGTATGTGTCTGAGTATGCAGTACAATTACGATAGAGGTGGGATGAAGATGAAGCCTATAGTTTATAATGCCCCGAATATAATGAGGTATCCATTTGAGAGCATGAAGATGAGGCTCTCGGGGGTCATGCATAAATAGACAGATATTTTGAACTATGTATGATATATAGGAAGAGTGAAGATAAGATACTGCACACCACCACCTGCAAGGCTACTATATAATATGGGTTCTGAGATTGGAGGACCAATATGATCGAGCTTTGACTGAATATCGGCTAGGGTACGACACCGGTTGCATGTTCTCATATTAGCTCTTTCAAGAAGTTCGAACACATACTTGCTTTGGGATAAAAATAAACATGCCTTATCGCATGTCACGGCTATACCGAGAAATTGCAAAAAAGCACCTAAGTCACTCATCGCAAAATTGAAAGACAACATAATGATAATACGTCATCATCCGAGGAGGCTGTAAGGATTATGTCGTCGACATATAATACGAGAAAAGTAGTAGCGTCTCTTTTCATGAACAGAGACGGGTTACATTTTCTATGAAAAAATCTTGACGCTATTGATAAACTCGGTAAAGCGGTGGAACCATGCCCGCAGGGTCTGTTTCAGGCCATATAAAGACTTTTTCAGAAGGCAGACATAATTCAGATGATCCGCGTTATGAGTCCCAGGTGGTTGGTGCATGTGATCTCATTCGGGCAAGAAGGCATTCTTGAGTTCAAGCTGGTGTATAGGCAAATGCCGAGAGGTGGCAATATTGAGAACAGAGCATATAGTGACCGGTTTACAACCAAACTGAAAATCTTGTCTTAATCGATGTTGTGTTGCTGGCTCTTTCCATTGGCAACTTAACATGCCTTGTACCTGTCTAAAGTGCCACCCGCCTTATATTTCTTCTTGAATAACCATATACATCTTACCACATTTGTCCCTTGGGGTTCAGAACAATATTCCAAGTTTTGTTAGAAATAAGAGCATGAAACTCATCTTGCATGACAATGGTCCCATTTGGATCGCAAAGAATGTTAATATGAGTATTGGGAATGGGAGATTTTGTCGTGGTATAAAGATTAAGACGGGAAATTGTTTTGTTACACCACGCTGATGCATGATCATAGAATGAGTACGTGGAGGAGGTGGAGTCGGTTCGGTGTGAACCAAGTCGAAAGAGGGCTGCCAGGAATGGAAGAGGAGGCCTACATGGGGAGGGGTTGGTTTGGACTAATTTTAGGATGTAGCTATCGGTGTAGTGACTGAGGGAGGTGTTGGTAGGGATGCAGACTCGGGTATCGATAGAGAAAAAGGAGATGCGGATGATAAATTGATATATAGTGAATTATACATATTTTATACGCATATCGTGGTATTTAGAGCTATAAATGATACAGATTAGGAAAAAAGGTACTCATAATGCTTGGAATTTGCACCTACAGGGAAATTGGATTGCTAGACAAAAAAGAACGGAATATGTACAGGAATCGGGAATTAAAGAAAATGTTGCTGACAGAAGAACACGTCGTGCAGATTTAAGAGTTAGGGACACGATGTGTTTCGCCATGCAACTCCAAGACAATGATCACAATGCAATAATGAGATAACGATTGCAATATTTACAGGATAAAGATGTAAAACACGACGCGATTCGGAGGTCGTAGTGACGCGTTCCCGAGGCGGTTTTAAATCATTATAAATAGAGGAAACCCTTATTCCAGCCGAATACACTTAAGAAAACCCAGAAGAAATTGACTTTTACCAGCATTCTTTGACTTTCCACGTATAGTTGAAGACCTTGTAGTCGGATTCAAGGTTGGAGGAAAGATTCTGAGCATGATATTGAAGGGTTAGCTCAAAAGCATCCAACTTCAAGATTCGGTTTGTGTAGCTGAATGTGGGATAAAAACCCTAATGTGATACTTAGTTTTTAATGAAAGTTTAGTTTTTGGTTTTTAATTTAAGGCTTGGTTTAGTCTAAAGTAGTTTATTTTATTTTTCTTGTTTGTTCAAGGAATCGTAAATGTTAAAGATCTGATTTTTATGAACTTATTGCTGAATTTTGTAGCATTGAGGGTGAATCTAGTTATAAAGTTTGAATCTTGATTATTTTAGGATCACTAAGCACGTCAAGGCTAGAGAAATGACCAATTTCAAGGGTTAGGGTTATAAAAATTGGAACTTTAATGTGTATGCCAAGTTTTTAATAGACAACATGTTAGTTTTCATGATCAATGCAACAATCTAGGATAAATCTTGTAGAATATGAACTGAACAATGATAATAACTCTAGTTAATTCACATAACCATTGTAATTAATCATTTTAGACGTTATAAGGTTAGAATTCGAACCAAGAAACCAACCACTTAACAAATCGGTGAACAACTTTGACTAACCATTGCCGAAAGTCAAACCATTAACTAGAATCTTTAAACCAAGTAAAGCATCCTTCAAACCATGTTTGAATCTGAAATCCAAGTCTATACTTGTACATTAGAGTAATTCATGGTTTTAGTAAAACATTCCCCACTTTTATATTTAAGTTTAGTTTAACTAGCAAATGAATTTATTAAAATCATACCCGTTCCTCAAGTTTTCGACACCCGTACTTATCAATACTATCAGAGGATATGATTAGGTACACTTGCCTAGTTGTGTTAATTAGTATAATCTTGGTGAATTCAGTTTATAAATTTAAGACTTGATCTTTACACATCATAAATCATCAAGGAATGTATATGTGGGTGGGTTGTTGGGAGTCATGGAAAGGAATATGAACGAGGTCTCGTTGAATGTTATGTGACGAGAGATGATTATTTTACGAGTGGATAAATCAAGACATCTAAAACCATGGTGTTAGGCGTGGATGCTAAGAAAAACACACGATGTGGATCGCTGAGAAAGTTTGTGAGGCAGTGATATATATGGGTAACAAAGACACCAAAATACACGAAGGTGTGAATATGATGGAGTTTTCTTGAAAATTTGGTGTATGGAATTTGTTTACCAGTGGATGAAGATGGGGTGATGTTGAAAAGGTGGGTTGCCATATGTAAGGCTTACACCCAATATGCAGAGGGTATGTGAGCATCACACAATAAGGTACAGATGATATTACTGATTGAACGAATCAATATTTCAGATATTCCATTTTGTTGAGATGTTTTGGGACACGAAAAATAGAATAGGATGTCATGTTGGTCAAAGAGATCACGGAATTGCTTGTTATCAAATTCTCCCTCGTGGTCACATTGAAACGATTTAAGCTCGCAGTTGAATTGGTTTTTAACATAAGCACGAAAATACAAAAAAAAAATTGTATCTTCAGATTTAGTGCAAAGTGGGTACACCCAAAGGAAATGGGAATAATAGTCCAAAAACAAAACATAATATTCTATTTAGCTAACAGTCGAAATGGGAGAAGTCCATAAATCTGAGTGCATAATATCAAAAAACACTAGAAACAGATGACATATAAGTAGCAAATGGTTGTTGGATTAGGTGTCTAAGCCATGACTTTATATTCATATTTATCTTATTAATTGAAGCAAAGTCCATTTGGGTTGCCCTCATAGCTGGAGGTTAGGATAGAATTCAGCAGAGTAAGAGGTTGATTTATTAACGGTTTAATAAATAAATAGAATTAATTAAATGGTTTATTAATATATTTAAGTGTTAATATATTAATTAGAAACTATAAATTAATCTAGAATTAATTGGATTTAATTTAGAGATTAATTTAATTAATTAAAGGTGCAGGGACTGGTTTGTATTTATTCAATAGTTGAATAACCGGCTAGCCAGTGGAAGGGCCAAAGTTGGCGAAATCATGGAGAGCCTTCATGAGATTTCGAAAACCCTAATAGGGTTTAGAAGGCTTGGTCCAAATGGTCAACAGGCTTGTCCATTAAGGAGGCTCCTCTAGGGTTTTGACTGTCACCCTTGGAGGCTATAAAAGGAGACTCATGGCCACCCCAAAACCTGTGCCACCTTCACTTAAAGAAACTCTGGAATTTTGTATTCTTCTCCTTTGCTTGGATGTGACACCATTTGAGGCAGGACATTTGTGCTGCTAGCTTCAAGGATCATAAGATCAAAAGGTTGGTTATTCTTCATTTGATCTTTAGAAATAATTGTTGGCCTTAGGATTTTAGTTTATTATCTTCATAGAAGAAAACATAGATCATCTTAGGGTTGCATGTGAACCATAAGTTATTATTTGTTCATTGATTGCTAGAAAACCCTTCAGTGGTATCAGAGCATAGGCTTGTTTTTTTGTGAATGATATAAACTGCTTAAACTATGTTTGCCTTGAGTGTTTTTTCGAAAAACACCTCTTGGATGAGGCTTTGGTCGTAACCAAGGCTAGGGTTTCCTAACCCTAGCCGCCACCCCTTGTTCCCCCCTTTATTTGCTTGCCTTTTAAGTAGGTTGTTATGTTTGGTAACTGTATCTAATAAATAACTGGAACCCTTATTTGTTGGCTTGCTTTTTTGGAACCATAGGGGCTTTAGATAGAAAAATTAATTTGATTAATTTATAATATCTATCTTAGATTTAATTAATTTAATTAATTGTTAATTAAAAGAGCAATTAAATCAGCTTAAAGAATTAATTTAAATTTTCAAAAAATTATTTAAAATTTACGAAAATTATAATTGAGTTAATTCTAAAATATTTTAATAAGATTAAAATATATATTATATATTTATGATTAAAAGTTAATATTTATATATAAGAAAATTGGTTAGTCTTACCACTAGTAGGCCTCATTCACAAAACTGTCCTATAAAGAAGGTATAAGGCGACTGCCTATAAAATGGCAGTCTAATGGGTATTCACTCTTACCCACCGCTCTCCTGGTCAGTCGAGTGTCGTTAGCCGAATGGGTTTGATAGAACTGCTAAACCTCTTAAAAGTATAATGTTATAACTGAAAGTACTAGAACCTTGAACAAAAACCCAATCTAGTTACTTTAGGTTAAAAATGTGAATTGGTGCTAATCCATGGAATTGCACATTGCACTTTGTGGAACGTTGATGGAGTGTGTGTGGTTTACAGGCACGCCAACTGGGGTCCGCAAAGAGTTGCAATGGGTTTCTCGATTTTGTCATTATTAACGGAGCGTGTGTGGTTAACCGGCACATTAATTAGAGATGACAATTGACTTCGAGAGTACCGAGCGAATTTGCATGGTTATTCACACCCGGTTTGTGATCCTCGGCATCCCAGTCACAAACAGTGGGGCACATCCGAGACTAAACATGTCATTGAGTAGTTCAATGTGTCTCAACAGATCTAGGAGTTTCATAAGATGAAATTGATAAGTGTATTATCTACCTTAATGACCATTATGTTGTGATTACGGCATCCCTCTTCACATCATAGTTGGGGTATTTTGGGTCCTAGCCTTTATAAATAATAAATTGGGTAATTATTTAAAAGGATAATTTAAACTAATAAATTCTGTTTATTGTAGATGTCTGAATCAAGTGTCTATTCTCTTCCCTCTCCTCCTTCACCCATTTCTGAGAGCATCAGAAAGCTCCTGCTAAATATGGAAAGGCTGATTGGCCTAAACTATATGGTATGGCTTCATAGATAGAGAATAGTTCTCTGTTTTGCTGGCAAGCCATATCTGACAAAGTGTCCACTCCCCAAAGCATGACATCACACAGTAGCATGTGATAAGCATGACTCCTTGATTGTTAAGTCAAGGAAAGTTTGTTGCCTAATACTATTTATCATTGACCCCGAGTTCCGCAGGAATTTAGAATTCCTGGGGTCAGATAAGTTAACACAGCTAGTTGTGGATAAATTCCATGTACTAGTTGAGAAAGGACGAGCTAAGATCTTCAAAGAGTTTGAAGTGTGCAGGAAGTAGCACCAGTTCACATGTTCTCAAGACTGAGAGACACATAGGTGAACTGTATAAATTTGGTTCCTTTTTGATCGGGAGTTAAAGCATTAGCTCGACTCGCTGATCCGTTCATCCTGATGTACAGGAAGGGAAACCATATAAAACAATCGTGGATATGCATTCAATGTTGACTCTGTATGAGTCGTTCATAGAGAAGCATAGTTCCATTGGTTCAGCTGCTTCGGGATTGAGTCCAGTAATAGGACACATCAAGAAATGATCCAGATCGTCTGGACCGGTTCCTTGATGTTTCAAACTGGGAATCCACAGGGTGGGACACAGTCACGGAAAGATTGGAAAATGCTCTGAAGCCAAACAGTTTGGCAACTCAGAAATATCTTAAAACTCAGAACACCTGATCCTTAATTCCTTGATACAGGTGTGTTTCTCACATTTGCTCTGTATGCATGGACTCTGTAGGATGTGGGATGTTGTTGCATATGAGCATATTCAGATTGGATTTGAAGCTCATGCAGTTTTAAAGTTTAGTTAGATGTTGAAATCATGTTATTAGCTTATTAGATGCATATGACATTGTCTATCATATAATACATTGTTCAAGGATTTTGTTTTAATAAAATCGTCAATTCTCTTTTAACACATGTTGTTTGAAATATCCTTGAAATGTTGTATGATTGTGTTGAATGCATGATTAGTAATAACTTGAATATTGATACATCCAAAGTGTTTGGATTTTAGGAATTGTGTTCCCCATGATTGTTAAATATTATAAGAATCGATTCAACCAAAGGTCCAGTTAGACAGGACTTTGGAATCACTTGACTTAGGGTCACTTGATGAGTTGAGTTCTTAATGTGCAAAGAAATGAATCAACCAAAGATCCAGTTGGACATAACTTTGGAATCATCTGACTTAAAGTCAGATGATGATTAAGTTCTTTATAAGGCACATATGGCAAGAAATGAATCTCCCAAAGATCCGGAGGATAGGATTTTGGAATCAGTTGACTCAGAGTCAACTGAAGATTGCAAGTCTTGAACAGAATTAACAAAGTCATAAGTTTACATAGATATGTAAAAGACGTTGAGATTAGGAGCAACTGACACATCTGTTAATGTGTATTGCTAAAATCTTGAAATAGAACACAATTATTTGTACTTCGCGATATTTGTCAATCGGTATGACGAATATGGCTTCACTTATCAGAATAAGCGATTGAATTGAAACCTGGAACAGTTCAAGGACTTCAAAGGAAGTACAAGATCCACAGAACCTGAGTGACAACATAAACTGGGAAAATGTTTCATAGTTTATTCTCTTCCAAGAGATTAATAGTTATAATGTGTCTTAGGGAAGATGATGGAGCATTGGTCGAAACAGTTCGATCCTCGATGTATGAGATACATTGCCAATTAGTTTCCAATAAATTGAATACTAAACCAGTCAAACCATATTCCAACCACATTCTGACTAAGTAGGTTTTGGAGATACTTTCTGAAATGTAAAGCTGGGATTGTCCCACTTGTACATTAAAAGTCCAGGGTCTTGTAGTGTTTGTCCGAACCACATGACTAGCCTGAACCTAATCAGAAATGTCGTTTCACTTGCTATCCCGCTGTACCTGGAAAAGAAAGAGCTCTTTTAGAAAGAACTCATGTTCTAAGGAACAGTGGGAGTAGGGACAGTCCTGAATGAGTTATGGATTAGCCAAGTGAAAGAACCTTTAGTCATCACTAGGCTTAGAGCAGAAATCAAATTTCTGTTTTAATACTGACATAATCTTCTCTTGACCAGTAGTATTGATTGCCATCATAAGTAGTTATGATTGGGGTGACATACCGAATAGTGGTAAAACACTATAGTTGGTACGGATTTACAATCCGACTACTTGGAAGCATTGGTGAGCCCGGTTGCTGCCAATTAAGAGAACCTTAGGACGAGACACAGTCTATGTGGCATTTTGATTGATTTTTACACCTGGTCTAAAAACCAGTGGGAGTAATTAAATCATCAAAAGAAAGCAGCATGGACAGAAATGTACCTTCAGAACATCTGGTTGAGTGAGACGATACCCAGAGTCGAGTAATTGATTCCGGGAGAAGCACTCTCAATAGAAGATGAAATCCGAAAGGATACTGCATGGCACATTGTAAGTCGTTAGTGGAGCGCGTGTGGATCACCGGCACACTAATAGTGACTCATAAAGAATATGCCAGTACAAAGGTACATAGACCCAGGATTACCCCATGGGCATCTCGCAAGAAAGGATATTCAGATTCTCAAAATATGCCAAAGGATTGGATTTTGAGAAAGGGCTGAAAGATTTCCGTTAAGATGTCAGAAAGGTTTGGATTCTCAAAATGTGCCATAAGCTCTGGATTTTGTGAATAGTCCATAAACCGTGTCAAAGCCAGTGGGAGTATTGCTGTTATCTACTATCTTCGTATGAGAGTTACATATTGTTTCTAGGAAACGTCTCTTTTCATTACAAAGTGTAATGACTTGGTGTTAAGAGACGGATCGCTATGAAAGACTTAATAGAGATACAGCATACTCAGGTGGTTGTAAACATCTATGAGATAGATCGAAACTCTGCCAAAATGATCTTGATGAGACTCAAGATGCATAGCTCAGGAAAAGAGTTTCCTGTCATTGCAAAGTGTAATGATTTGGCATATAAAGAAGGTGTAGCATACTCACATAATCCATAGACATCTATCAGATAGATGTTGTCATCAATATAGACCTGGTCATAGTAAGCATGATCTTGATAAGATTCAAGATACATGGAAAAGAGTCTCTGAAAGGAAATGGTTATTGAAAGTCGTGACACAAGGATTCCAACTAATCCTATGATTCCAAAAGAGTTTGGAATAGGACTAGATCGAATCCAACAAGTTTCTTGGATTGATCAGAAGTGTCATGAACATGTCTTGATGACTTAATGCTTAGAGCATAGTAAGTCAAATTCAGGATATGACCTGGCTGGGAATACTTAATGGATTTTGTACACACGTGAAAAATCATTGAGAAATGATTGGGGTGGATGTTAATAGTAATTTGAAAAGAGTTTCAAATAAGTAAAAGGACTTAATGGTTAAAGAGTTTCATTGGCATTCCGATGGAGCGCGTGTGGATCACCGGCACATTGTAACACCTCGAAATGGGCTTAGGGTGCAGTCTTGTGGACTAAAGATCCTGAGAACCATGGAAAGTCACAGTTCATAGAATGAAGTTGTTAGTGAGAATGACAGTATTAACAAAATTGAAATATCATCGGAAGGATGTCCGATTGGATAAAGTGTATAAATGTATGACATTTGAATACATAGAAAGAGTGAAAGGTCAAGTAGACATAGATACATAACACGAATTAAAAAGTTTAAAAGTAATCTAGAAACCGATAATAGTTTTATGTAATATCCGACTTGGTGATTACCTAGTGGAGACTTGGTAATTAGGCAAGAGTAGCCACCAGTCAGATTTTATTTTTCAATTTTGCATGTTTCACTTCCCGAATAATTTGATTATTCAAAAGTCCACAGTCGCTCATACTTTTCGGGAGTAAGTATGAACAAAGACTGTCGTGAATAGGTTTGTAGATTGTCTAAGGAGTTAGACATTGCAGTAAGACTGCTACAACATTCACGAGTACTTAGAAATAGAGATTTGAGTATTGGATAAACCCGCGCTCAATAAATTGCTTCATGGATTACATCACGAGCAATGTTGAGACGATAATATCGTATGATCTTGAAGCGGAGACATATGAGTTAAATTTACGAGTCGGTTGTGCATTGATAATACGTAAACGCATCGGTAACTCGATGTTATAAAACGCATTGTTGTGTACGATTTGATAAGTAAAAGACACAAGCATATGAGTCGAAGCTTATTCGTTCCGTGACCCTGGTGGGAAACAGATATCTGTAGGCCGCTCGATGATTTTGAAGTTGACTAAAGTGCTGGCCAGCCTGGACTAAATTGATGCGTTCAATTAGAAGTCCGAAAGTTATAAGCAGAATCGGAAATCGGGAAACAGAGTATCGGACAGAGATTGATCTCAATCCATGTCTCGTGTCTGAAAATATCTTGTTGGACGAAGGATCATATGATCACTTATCTATGGACAGAACTGACTGGGTCAGAGTTCAGCAGCAGTTTCTTGGAAGCTGCAGGTTGTTTATTAATCAGAAGATAAATTAAAGTTAAAGACTTATCCAAGTGGGAGACTGTTGGATTAGGTGTCTAAGCCATGACTTTATATTCATATTTATCTTATTAATTGAAGCAAAGTCCATTTGGGTTGCCCTCATAGCTGGAGGTTAGGATAGAATTCAGTAGAGTAAGAGGTTGATTTATTAATGGTTTAATAAATCAATAGAATTAATTAAATGGTTTATTAATATATTTAATTGTTAATATATTAATTAGAAACTATAAATTAATCTAGAATTAATTGGATTTAATTTAGAGATTAATTTAATTAATTAAAGGTGCAGGGACTGGTTTGTATTTATTCAATAGTTGAATAACTGGCTAGCCAGTAGAAGGGCCAAAGTTGGCAAAATCATGGAGAGCCTCCATGAGATTTCGAAAACCCTAATAGGGTTTAGAAGGCTTGGTCCAAATGGTCAACAGGCTTGTCCATTAAGGAGGCTCCTCTAGGGTTTTGGATGTCACCCTTGGAGGCTATAAAAAGAGACTCCTGGCAACCCCAAAACCTGCGCCACCTTCACCTAAAGAAACTCTGGAATTTTGTCTTCTCCTCCTTTGCTCCTTTGCTTGGGTGTGACACCATTTGAGGCAGGACATTTGTGCTGCTAGCTTCAATGATCATAAGATCAAAAGGTTGGTTATTCTTCATTTGATCTTTAGAAATAATTGTTGGCCTTAGGATTTTAGTTTATTATCTTCATAAAAGAAAACATAGATCATCTTAGGGTTGCATGTGAACCATAAGTTATTATTTGTTCATTGATTGCTAGAAAACCCTTCAATGGTAACCTAACATGTTTACCAAAATGACAAGAATTACAATAAAATAGAATGAACATTTTAATTACATGCAATCAAATTATTGAAAACTAAATACTGAAGGACACTATGACTAGGATGGCCTAGACGTTGATGCCATAGAGAATGACAGCAAGAAATGAAAGCTGACCAAGTGGAAGTCTTAGAAAATGTTGGATACAGGTCACAAGTCGCCCAAGCTATCATACCTAAGAATAACTTGGAGAGTGGGGAAGTCCTTCACAAAAAAACCAAATTTGTCAAATTCAATGGTAGCATCATTATCATGAGTGAATTTTTGAACATATATAATATTTTTTATTATGTCCAGAGTAACAATAACATAGTGAATGTGTAAAGGGAGATAATGGGAAGATAAGTAGGTGTGTCCAATATGGGTGACAGGAATTAATGAACCATAGCCAACAAGTGCCGAATTAATAGAGGTCTTATTGCTAAGGGATTTGAGAATACATGAATCTGAAACAAAGTGTGAAGTCGCGAATGTATCCATATACCAGGAGGAGTCTGCCAAACATGGAATTCACGACTTGGGCAATATCAGTGGGTTAGTCCTAACTTGTGGGTGGAACCCACTGCCAAGGAGATGTCAGTTCTAGAGTTTATGTAGCCATGTGAAAAGTCGAAGAGGATTTTTTCGAGGAGGAGGGTGGTCCGGGCCCGAGAACTCCTTGTTGTTGGTTAAAGGGAGGGTGTCGACGATTTTGTTGTTGATGTCCAAGTGACAGAGGAGGAAACCATTAAAATTTAGGCCAGCCAAAAGGTGCCCACAATATTAGGTACATCTGCCAAGGAGTCGTAGGCCAGCCATAAGGTGCCTGCTCCTATATAAGGTGGTCGGCATGTTGGGACCGGTACACAACTCAACTGTAAGAAGTATCGATCCACCTTGACTAAGTTCTTCAAACAAACTATCAACCCTCACAACTATCTAGACTAGAGATAAATACAAAGAATAAATTGAGAAACACAAGGATATAAAGTGGTTCAGTCGACATCGAGCTACGTCCACTATGAGAACCGAGAGATTACACATTGAGAAACTTCAATATCTTATAAGAGAGAGTCTATGGCTACCACTTCACAATCTGAACATTGGACATACAACATTGTGGGGTGAATGAGATGTATTTATAGCACAATGTAGATGGCCGAATACGCATGGTCTTGGGCAGGAACGACAAACTAGGCCTAAGCACCTAGTCGCTTTATAGTCTGTAAAGCGACCGTATATTGCTCCCCATGCTGCCCTGACAGATAGAAACATGTGTCCACGCATATTCCTAAGACAACTCTAACAACTAATGTGACAATACCAATACAGTGTACAACCAAGGACTCTTCCTCCGGTTGTGCAACCCCTCCTTGGACTACGGTCGAGTAACATGCCCCCAGACAAGACTGTGCAACAGTTCGGCTATGCTTCTGCATGGCACATACTATACTTCGGTCAGAGGATACTACCGTCTCACCTTTTTCTACTGCTAATGCTTTCACTCCTATGATCGTAGCCCAAGCTAATATTGTCATGGTGAACTGCGGTTCGTAGAAGATACTGGTGATTGGCTTCTCCTAACATGGTTCTTTCATTCTGATAGAGTTCACATTGTGTCACAAATCTTTGGTCTGATAACCTTCTCGGTGTGCTGACCTCCTCGATTATCACCAACTTCTGCTGTCTAACTTGGATTACCTCCTTCGCATGCCCAACCGAGGACGCATCTACTGATTCGGACAAGGTATGACTTTCCTTGGTCCGATCCAGATGTCTTTGGTTCCAAATCAATTATGTTAATTAACTAAAGAAGCACTGTTGTCATACTAGGTGAGATGCACCTGACTCGTGATATCTTCTTTGACTGTCAATCCATTTTGGTTGGTCTAGCCAGAGCAAAGACCTTCGCCTCTGTTTCTGGTTTCTTCGGACAACTAATTCTCTTCGGGCATCTGGACTGCTCCGGTTATGATTTAGGCTCCACACTTTTCTTAACACGGCGGTGGTGTGTGACTGCTGTTGACGATGGTTATTTGGTTGCTGTTAGTGGTTGTCATGATGACCGCCATGATTGTTGTTCCGATTGTTATTTCTTCTAGAGTTGTTGTTGCGGTATTGAGGGCTAAATTGGAACGTGAATAAAGCACTGTCAGAGCATAAACATGATCGGAGTGTGTGGCTTGAGGTGGAAGAGGTCGAGCAAACCTATTTTCCTCAACCAAAAACATTGAACAGGCTGGAAGAAGGGTGGGTAATGGTTGGTGATGGCGGATAAGCATGGAGATCTGCTCAAACTTTTAGGGCACCCATTGCTGAGGTATGTCACCATTGTCTTTTCCGGAAATAGAGACCTGATGTTGGCCAACAAATTCGTTGTAACTTTCATCTTTTCATAAAACCCAGTAATTGAGCAATCACCCTTTTCATAAAACCCAGTAATTGAGCAATCACCAAGTGTCATTGTGTGAAGTTCATGGTCTAGCTCGATTGCTCGAGCATCTTTGTTATCCCAAAACAATTCCTTAATTGCCAACCACAAATTACAAGTAACAGAGTGGGGCTTCATAACCTTGTTGATAAGTTGTTGGGTTAGAGTGCCATAAATCTACATTTTTACAATTGAATCAGTGTATGTCATTCATTATCCTCAGGTCCGGTTGGTGTGGATTTTCCATTTATGTGATCGAGGACTCCATACCCAATACAGTGTGTTTGGAACATCTCTCTCCATGAATCGTAATTGAGTTGATTTAATTCAAGGGTAAGAGGTACAAAAGCTTTGATGTTTGTTATTGCATATGGTTTCATGTTGTTGGAAAAACCTGTGGGAGGAACATTACCGTTGCTTGTCATCGTGAGAGATAAGAATGGGAAAAAAGCCAATTAGAGAAGAAGATCGCACAAAGAAAAGGCTGCAGAATGACAGCACCGATGATGAGCAGCCGCCAATAGTGGCAGAGGGTGTCGATGACAGGAGCCTTTTAGAGCTCTGATACCATATTAAGTTTATAGAATTTTCCGTAAACGTGATCTCACATTTATTGGAGAACAAATACATATACCAAATACATATGGGCTAACTAATGGGCTATCAACCAATACAAACATAGAACTGTGCTACATATAAGAAATACAACAACATAATACATCTAACACAGAGATCTATAATTGTAGCCGTTGGTGTTATCGGTTCATGACTTTCGAGTAAAAACATGAAAACCCTAGAAGTAAAAAAAGAAAAAGAAAGAGATCAATCGATTATAAATATTCACATCAATCAATTCATTAAAGAAACCCTTCCAACTACAAAAATTGAGAGGTTACATTATTACGTTGGTCACAAAGTTCGTAAGGGAACTTCGGGAGGGAGCTTCCAGTCATTAACAGCATCTATTTGCCAATGTTTGCCCAAAGGAAAACTCCATAAATAAGGTGGTAGCAATGATGGGTGGTGGTGAAAGGAGAGGGTTGGTAAGCTTGGGGTTTCAACATATATATGGGTTAGTGGGTAAATGGTACAAGAGAACATAAGGGAGCTTATCAGTTTTCCTTGTTCTCTTCTTCCTTAATTCTTTTTCTCTACCTCCCCTAACGTCTTTCTTCAAATATGTGTAGGTAAGAGAGAAAATAGGGAATATCATACATGGTGGGGGAGGGTTGTGTGAGAAGCGGAACATGGGGAAGGAGTAGGTAGCCGATAGAAGTTGGGGAAGGGGAGAATGTGGGTAGCTGACCGACAAAAGGAAAGATTATAACGATAAACAAGGACTTAATACGGGCCGGATTTAAAGTTGGGAAGATTCGACCGCTTAGAATACTTTGACAAATTTTTTCACT
The DNA here is from genome assembly GCA_023525715.1 of Cichorium intybus. Lineage (NCBI taxonomy): Eukaryota > Viridiplantae > Streptophyta > Magnoliopsida > Asterales > Asteraceae > Cichorium > Cichorium intybus. The sequence goes on along the minus strand of CM042015.1, from coordinate 61,842,773 downwards.
CCCGGGAACCATATATGTATAATTTATACATTTCCTATTTGGTTGCAGCATGTCTAAGATTGGTGATCATTATAAATGTTCATAAGCTAGTTATATATAGTTAATTCAGTTCTTATAGATGTGTAGAGTTTACCTTTTTTTCCTTATATTTTTATACAAATTTATTTTAATAATAAGACAAAACTACACATGTTTCATGTGAGAATAGGGATGGCAATGAGACGGGTATGGGAGGAGAATCGACGATCCCAGTCCCATACCCTATTATAAAACCGTATCCCAAATCCGGTTCCGTCCTGTCGGGTACCCGGTTAGTAAATAACCATCGGGTTTGTGGTTATTCCCATGGGTATCGGGTATCCCAATATATGATAATAATATGTTGGAATTTACCTATTGTAATTTTCATTATAAAATTCGATCAGAATCTCATCCAAATAATTGCTTGAATTTTTTAATGATTCTAATTTCTAATAACATCAAAAAGTTTAATATCCATCAAATGTGAATTTTAAAATCAACATCAATAAAGTCTTAAAAATTCAAATTTCATGATAACTTAATCGAAATCATAACGCTAACCAAAAAAAAATCATAAATCTCCCGTCATCTCTTCCATTGACCTCATATCATCACCATTCCATCATGATCAACGTTGCGTACTTGCCAAGCAAATATCCTACAACTATATAAAAAACAAATAGACAATGGAATTATAGGACTTGAAAGAACTCAATCAATGGAAGTATAGGACTTGGAAGAACTCTACGTCCCTATGAGGCACACAAGAATTAGGAAACTATATATCAAATATAATATACTATATAAAATTTAAGGCAAGTAATAATTAGAGAATGGTGAAAATGGTAAGAACTAATCATCTAATAATAAACCTTATATAATATCAAAACATGGATTTGAAATCTCATTTATAAATATAAAATATAAAATTATAAATATATAAAATATATGGTTCGGGATCGGGTATATGGGATCGGGTAATTGGGCGGGTATCACCTCAATACCAAAACCATCCCATACCCGCGAAATTTTTCTACAAAAATCCCATACCCGGTCCCATAACCATTTACCCGGTTCAAAACCCGTCCCAAAAGTTTCGGGTTCGGGCTTTCCCATCGGGTTCGGGTATTTTTGCCATCCGTATGTGAGAACGTATATCCGTGCAATAATAAATTAGGACATCGTGTTAGATAATTTGGGACCACTTGAATAAAATGTATATTTTTATCATTAAAATTAAAATTTAATATAAAATACTATTTGAAATTGTTGATGGGCTGATTTTAAATAGTAGATAAACCCTAATCAGTGTTTATTTTGTGGGTTGAGTTCCCTGTTGACTCAAACTCATCATTTATCTCTTAAAACTCTCACATTCGGTTATATCTTCATCTATATAAATACGTGATGAGAAGCAATTCAGATATAAAAAAATACACACAGAAAAGAAAACTAATGAGGTTATTTGTTAAGGAATTTAGAGAGTTTTTTTAGATCAGCTCGAAAACCAACCCAGCTCATCAGATTCGAAAATCTCCATGGAAGCATGTAATCTTCTCGTGTTCAGTATTCTTGTAACCAGATTCGAGATCTAAGATAAAGCTTATGCGTCTTATGTTTTGGTTATTAAAATTAACCAACAATTGGTATCAAAGCTTTGTCGAATTGTTACTGAAATCATTTTTAAGTTGAAATAATCTCTCTTCAAAATTTTGTTTTCGAAATAAACATACATGTTTCTTCTCACTACGCCAAGATTTCATTTTTCTTCATTTAATTATATGCTTGTGTTTCCTGAAAGGCAATAAGAAAAAACAAAAGGCGTGTAAATATGTTTCTAGTTTTGTTCTTGAAGGCTAAATTAGTTTAGCTGTTGGTTTTTTGTTAATGAACACATATGCTTATCTAGTGGTGAGTTTCTTGATTGAGCTTGAACTTTGGTCTTTTGGTTGTACAATTTTCATAGAAAAATAAGAAATCAAGTATATATCGATATTGAGGGAAAGCATGCAACGAGCTGTGCTAGTAATCCATTTTGAATAGCAAAATTAATTCTTTTAAACACAACATCCATCGATCTAGGAGTCATAACATTATATGCATAACCCTTTGGACTTTAGTCAGGAGCTCCACCGCCTCTGGTGTAAGAAAACAAAAGGTATCGAATGTAAATTATATGAACACATGCATGTTGGTTATCCGTGCATGCTTATACGTGTTTTACCACTTTGCATGAGGCAGATTTTACAGCGGGTTGTCCCACAATGAAACTCCCGCTCCTCAAACCCACAAGAGGAGTAACCCCTATTAGATCCACACATGCATGTTTCCCATATCCAATCAAACACCAAAACATCAGCCAAATCAAACACCAAAACATCAGTCGGTCGTACTCTCTCCACAGATCAGTCAAGAAGTTCATGGGTGATTCTTTCTTAACTGAAACCACAAATCGCCTGAATACGTTATAAAGAAGGTCCCTAACCAAATCATGGTGATACTTGAAACTAGGGAGCTCTCTACAAAGTACTGCATGTTCCATAAAAGAGTCCAAACATGCTTTATAGCAACTGGGCATATCTCATCGACCAGAAATAATGGAATCATGAGACGATATTCGAGGATAGTACGATATTTCACAGGTCACATATGTTGTCTAAGGCCATCAATCAGGATATATAGCCAAAAGAAAGTCTTGAGCATATGTGCTTGTAAACACTGAAAAACTGCTTTCTGTCTTACAGTCATGTCAAACTAAACTTCCATGTCGTGAATAATCTTATTAAAGAGGGCAACTACCAATGTATGATGGGTTTTTGGTAGGGAGGTGTCCTTTTTGGTAAAAGCACTACTATCAAAGCTCGAAATCATTTCCCAAAGATGATCCAAAGCACAAACATAATCAGAATCCATACCACATAAACGAACTTCACGTGAAAGCCTCTACAGCTTCTGTTATGATATTATTAAGCTGTATGGAATTTAATTTGTGCGCAAACCAACATCCAACGACATTCAACTTTTGTACGTTGCACATGAATTCACAAAAGAATTTCCAGGTATACTAGTAGCATTGATTGCACACAATAGGATTGGAGGAGTTGTCCAATGATATTACGAGGCCAGTACATGAGAGAGGTTAGCACAAGTACCCAACAATAATACTTAAAGTAGTAGTGTCACAAGATTTGGATATAGCATTCATATTTTGGAGTCCTTGGTGGCAACAATGACCTAATGTCATCTACCAATCACCATTATTGAATGAGCCACTGCTTGGAAAAGCACAAAAATATTAATTCATTTCGAATGGAGAATAACACAAACATGCATACCATCATGCAGATAGGATATACCAAAATTGGGCAACTTTTGTGAAATCATTTACGCATCCGGTAACCGCAAAAAAACAAAAAAAAAAACATTTTAAGGTGGCACAAGAAAAGACGTGGAACGAATGTTTGGATTTTGGCACACTAAAAGCTCAATTGACCATAAACCCACACTGGTCCGAACCATAAACACATAGCCTGGTCCACAAATGTTGACATGTGTAAATTTATAATGTACGATTGTGTAATATTTCACAACATGATTATATAAGTTGAAGATGTTATATATGTTTGATACATGATATCAATTTCCGCACTGAGGTAGAAATAAATGAGGATGTAATTATGGAATTACGCTACTAGGAGTTCACCAACAACTTCAATTGGATCTTGTTGATCACATAAAGCATGCCTACACATCTTTCTTGGACCACTAATTTATTTAAATTCTTGTATTTGGGTTTTAAATTCTCGTATGTAGGTTTTATATTTCCATTTATAGTTGTGTGTTTCTTTTAACAAAATGTTATTTTTATTTTTATTTATTACATTTTAAATTAGTTAATATTTTAAATTAAACGTTATTATTTTCTTTTGGTTTTATTTATATAATTTTAATATAGAAAAATTATGTGATCTTGTGAGTTGATTGGATCGGAAAATATAAGTTTATTGTGTTAGTGAATTAAGAAATTTGAAAATAAAATTGAGAGATAAAAATTGATATGATATTATAGGTTGAGTGAATTGAAGAATACAGACTCCTTTCATCCTTTATATTAATCGATGAGGACCCAATCTTTTATAAAAACCTTTTTTTGTGAGTTTCTTTTTCTGAAAATTTAAAAAAAATAAATATGTTGAATACAATTACAAAAATAATATTGTTACAACCAAATATTTTGGATAAAATCACCGGGCACGTTTGAAACCATTAAAGTTTCAGCCTAATGCCATTTTAACTTTTAATTTTGCTCATTTACTCCATTAAAGTCCAACCCAAATCGATTCATTTACCTAGTCATTGCTAATTGTTCATTTGTAATATCCATATCTATATCTATATATCTATATCTATATCTATATATCTTATAAAAGAAGCATATTTCCAAGCACCACATTGATTTGAAACTTCCATGTCTTTTCATATTTCCAATGACTTTATAAAAAATTTTATAATGCTTACTAATTAATTTATCATAAACTATGTGGTACAAGATAAATAATTTATCTTTTACCACATTAATTTGAATATCTTTTTCTTTGTCCCACATTGCTCAACACACACACACACACACACACATATATATATATATATATATATATATATATATATATATATATATATATATATATATATATATATATATATATATATATATATATATATATATATATATATATATATATATATATATATATATATATATATATATATCTCCTTTCCTCTTTTGCTTATATAACATCATTCATTTGCATCCATGATCCATCAATCTTGATCATAATATGATTTATGAGTTTCAACTATTATTGATTAGTGGTCATTTTATCAAATTTTCTCAAAGTGTTAAATTATTCTACTATTTGGTTTTGGATTTCAAAACTATTAGATCTAAAAAATGAAGATGAATATTACTAAAAACTTTTAAAAATTTATTACGTTACAAGTTTAAAGTACATCGTAGTAAATATGTGACAAATGTGTTTACTTTTTTAGATTCATCGCGATATATGTACATTAAAAATTTTCAGTAACGAACGTTTCAGCATTTATCAAACAACTTAAATTATACCATTATATATGTGTGTGTCTATTATAAAAAAAAAGTCATGAAAACAATGTTTCAAGATAAACTATTTATCTTTTACCACATTAATTTGATTTTTTTTAATTGTATCACATTGCTTCACACATCGGTTCTCTTATCATTCTATCTTGATCTTAACACGGTTTTCAAAGTATATTGTTGATTAGTGGTCAATTTATCTCTAAAAACCTATTTTTGGCTCAAAGTTTCAAAGAACTCTACTATTTTGTTTTAGCTTTCAAAAGTATTGAAACTAAAAATATGAATATTAAAATGAGTTAAAAACTATTAAAACCTGATTGAGTTGCAAGTTCAGGGTATGTCGTGTATCATATTTCAATGTGATGATGACAACTTTGCAAAAAAATCGATTTAATAAGGTTTATATACAAAAAAAATTTAAATCGTAAATGTTCGAACATTTTCAAAGTTTAAACATATATATCTATTAATATCTATCTAAATCTTATAATAGAAGTTTTTTTATTAAACATGATTTTATATGCGTTGTTATCATGTACCACATTAGTTTGAATATTTTTAGAAAAAATAAATAAAAAGGGTGCTGGTACACACCCTTCCAAATTTTATAAAATCCAACCTAAAATTGGAATCAATGGTCTATGAAAATGTTGCACCCAATGCTTAAGGTGGTTACAATCAAATAAACAGAAGAACAAAGATATGAGAAAAATGGTTTTAGACTCTTTACTTATAGAGCTTTCTTTCCTTTAAAATTTGTTTCTTAAGCAATATGGGATGAGATGTGTATTAATCTATTTACTTATAGATGTTTGATTTTCATTCAATTGTGTTTCTTAAGCGATATGGGATGAGAAAATGATATAAAATAACACAATATGAATGATGGTTTGATCCCACATCGTCATGATAAACCAACTTAAGAAACTTTTTATTATATGAATAAAAGTTTCCCTCAGAGTTAAAACAATTACATAAATCATTAGTCATTTTGTATTGTCAAAAACGTTTCCAAATATTAAACTTCAATGGAATATATAACTTAAAGTTCTATTATTTTTATTTTAATGATGTTGAGCTTTACATATATTATGGATGATGATGTTTTATACCCTACACTAATAACTTTGAGACTTGGTGTATTAAATTAAAAGTGATTGAAAATGAGTGGGAAACACTTACATATAAAAATAATACATTTACATATATTATGTGATTATTCATATTAAATTGAAAAGAAATAATACACATGATGGTGGGTGAATGAGATTGGTAGCAAGCAGGAAACAAAAGCCAATAAGCTTTGTGATTTCATCGCATATTAGTAGGTTAATGGAAAACGAGTCATATATTGCATTATAAATGATGGTTAGTTGATACAAAATAAAAAGTCACTTAAGGATTTACTAAATCGGGTTTTGACCTTTGTTAAAAACCTAGGATTTTTTAGGCTAATTTTTTTACGGTTAAACTAGGCCGGTTGAAACAAGCTTCCATATGAACCGTCCGATTTTTGCTGGTTCATACAAACAGTTTTTGAGCAATAAAAACGCTATAACCCGATCGCTTCCCTGTTTAAGTGGTTCAACTGGCCGGTCAAATCCAATTTTAAAACAATGAAAAAGACCAATAAGTAGATTTAATTAAAATTCATCATTTGTTATTTTAGGTTTGTATTACTGTAAATAATTTTTATTTTTATCACATGTAAAGTATACTTTTTAATCGTTTGTAATTTTTAGCGTCGTTTTTTTGTTGAAAGTTTTATTAAATTTCATAATATTGAACATGAGCCGGTTTTGATAAATTACATAGAATAAAATTTTAATTTATTTAAGGTTTCATTATTTAAAGTGTTTATTATTTTAAGCAAAATTTTCATTATTAAGATGTACTATATTGATGTTTCATTTATAAGAAACAAGCCTACTTAAAAAATAAATATAACAAAAAACCTAAAAAAGTGTATTTTGTAGAATTTCTAATTAAAGATTATTAAACATTTAGTATATATATATATATATATATATATATATATATATATATATATATATATATATATATATATATATATATATATATATATATATATATATATATATATATATATATATATAATAAACTTCAAATTGAATCATATTGATGAGAAAAAAAATATTAAAAACCAAAAATGCATACTCTTAATTTTAATTAGTTTTTATAAACCCTAAAAGTAAAAAATAAACTGAGATTAAATAGAAATTATATCCATGCATAATCTGTAGGTGGATGCTATAAAAATCATATAGTTCGAGATAAGTATTTTTCTTGAATCATATTATGTTTAATTTTATTTGATTGTGTTCATTCATCATACATGTTACGATTTTTTTATCTTTCAAAATTTTGATACATATATCTACCATCAAATAATTGAAAATAATAAGGATATTTTTATAATCTTTTTAAAAATAGTATAAAAATAAGATGTATTTGTCTATACTATAAATACATAATTTTTTTCCTACGCAACGGGTGGGCATTCGCATAGGTTTATCTAAACATGTTTCTGTTCTTGTTTTTTCCAGCTCCCCGCTGGAGGTTATATTTTTTAAATGAAATTTTATTGCCGTTAAAAAAAACCCAACATGTCAACAAGTTTAATCCCACACAGACTCGATGGCTGTTAAACTATAATTTATTATTTTGAAGTGAATTTAAATTACCAATACCCTCGGTTATCTCCCTTTCATCGTCTTCGTATTCAATAATCAAACATAAAAAAATGATAAACTCGAAAACATAAATACAAAGAGAAACCATCCCACTTGCAGATTTATGTTTTAATTTTCGAGTTTTTAGTAGCTTCTAAAATTCAAATATTTGCATTTTGACTTCCCACTTGTGTCTACACAACCGCAACTATACTTAAAAGGTCAAAAATGTCCCTGGTTCTCAGCAAGCTGTATAAGCATTGAATAAGAACCTAATGCGTATTACCAGACTCCTAGTAGCAACCCTCCTGCAACAAAAGATTATAAATTAGCAAAAAGTATACCAAAACTAGTAAATTTGTTGTGTAAGTGGTTAAAGAGATCGGACTACATGGGACAAACTTTGTAGCATTTTTTTTTTATGAGTATATTCATGTCTTTTCACAAACAAGAGGTCAAAAGCGGACTTTTTGGGCGTGATAAAAAAATTACAATTTTTGTTCCATTAATATCAGTATAGTATTAGTCTCGGTACAACTTTTAATTTAGAGACGCAATGATTCTGCATACCATCACTAAAATTATCATTCATGTTGAAATCGTCTTCACCGTCATCAAAGACTCGATTCTGCAAATTCCATAGATTAAGAATACAATAAATACATATAGAGGTGGTGGTGGTTAGTAGTATGTGGTGGTGGTGGTGGTGGTGGTAATGGTGGGTGGTAGCGGTGGTGGTAATGATGGGTGGTGGAGGTGGCGGTAATGGTGGGTGGTAGCAGTGGCGGTAATGATGGGTAGTGGATGGTGGGAGGTTATGGTGGTGGTGGCGATTGTGATAGGTGGTGGCGGCAGTGGTGGGGACACGGGTGGGTGTTGGTGGATAACAGTGCAGGTGGTGGTAGCGACGATAAGTGATGGTGGCAGTGGAGGTGGTGGTGGTGAGTTATGGTGGTGGTTGCGATAGGTGGCGATGACGGTGGAGGTGCTGGCATAGAGGTGGTGGTGGTGGGTGATGGCGGTGGTGGGTGATGGTGGGTGGTAACCTTGGGAAAGAAAATCAAATTTATTCATTCTCTGTTTTTTTGTTTTATTTTTTCACTAGCAATTTCTATATTAAAAATAGATAAAGAGAATATTTTTTATTTTTAGGATTAAACAATCAAAATTAATTGAATCAATATTCTTTATTCTTAAGATTAATCAAAATAAATTTGAATCAGTTTCATTTTTTTGATTCAATTTCCAAGTACATGCCTTTAAGGTTCAGTACAAGTACAACACCCACGTTTCCTTGTAGTCTTCGGTGATTGTAATTTACGTTTTTTAAGTTAATCGATGAGGACCCAACACTTTTTAAAAACCTTTGTGTCAAAATCAATATATTCAATAGAATTACAAAAATAATATTGTTACAACCAAATATTTTGGATAAAATCATTGGGCACGTTTCGAACCATTAAAATTTCAACCTAATGCAATTTTAACTATTAATTTTAGGATTGTGCTATAAATACCCTCCATTAATCCATTATATTTCGTACCCCCTCGAGACACCCATCAAATCAAAATTTGTTTTAATTATATTAGTTTTTTAATCTATAAACATTTATTGATTTAACTAATTGATTTGTTTTATTCTTTTTTTGTTTTTTGTTGTCTTTTCCATTATTATTATTATTATTATTATTATTATTATTATTATTATTATTATTATTGTTGTTGTTGTTGTTGTTATTATTATTATTATGATTATGTTTATTGTTATTATTATTATTAAATTATATTGGACCAAACTTTGCATTGTTATTATTATTTATATTGTTATTTTTATACATTCGTTCGAATTTAACATAATCGTTTTGATATAATTTTATAAACGTTGTTCGTTTTGTCGTAATTATTTTAAAAAATATTGTTTATTGTTACTAAAATGTAAAAATGATAAAAGCATTAATTTGACATTCGTTCGAATTTGACATAACTGTTTTGATATAATTTGACAAAAAAATTAAAATTATAAACGTCATTTGTTGTGTCGTAATTACTTTAGAAAATATTGTTTAATGTTAATAAAACATAAAAATTTATAAAAGCTAAATTCATTAATTTGACATTCGTTCGAATATGATCTAACCTTTTTGAGATAATCTGACATAATTTTATAAAATTATAAACGTTGTTCGTTGTATCGTAATTACTTTAAAAAACTATTGTTTATTGTTATTAAAACGTAAATATTATAAAAAGTCAGTTTATTATTATTGTTTTTCTAATAATAATAATAATATTAATAATAAATCAAAAACTATTAATAAAAGAAATAAAAAAAAGACAATAAACAAACAAAATAGACAAAAGACAAAAATAAAAGCGAAAAAAAAAACAAAAAATCAAATCATGGAAGGTATAATTAGACCATAGAAGGTATGTATAGAATGGCCCTTAATTTTATTAACTTTATCCATTAGAATTAAACTCTTAACTCAAATTTATTCATTTACCGACAACGGAATGAAAGTTCACCTCATGACCCAACACGTCAACAAATTGAATGCACGCATGTTTTTTTTTCTTTTGTTTTTTTTTTTTTTTCTTTTTTTTACTTTGAAGTGAGTTTAAATTACCAATACCCTCGTTTATCTCCCTTTCATCTTCTTCGTATTCAATAATCAAACACAAAAAACAATTAAATCAAAAACATAAATACAAAGAGAAACCATCCCACTTCCAAATTCGAGTTTCAATTTTCAAGTTTTCTAAAAACTTCTAAAATTCAAATATTTGCATTTTGACTCCCTACTTGTGTCTACACAATCACAACTATATTAAAAAGGTAAAAAATGTCCCTGGTTCTCGACAAGCTGTATAAACATTGAATAAGAACCTAACGAGTAGTACCATCTCCTAGTAGCAACCCTCATCTGCAACAAAAGATCATAAATTAGCAAAAGAAAAAAAAAAAAATACACCAAAACTTGTAAATCTATCGTGTAAGTAGTTATAGGCCTATTTTTTATGAGAGGACATTCATGTCTTTTCACAAACAAGAGGCCGAAAGCGGACTTTTTGGGCAGGATAAAAAAAAGTTACAATTTTTGTCTCATTGACATCAGTATCAGTAACAGTATAAGTCTCGGTACAATTTTTGAATTAGAGACGGAATGATTCTACATACCATCACCAAAATCTTCATTCATGTTGAAATCATCTTCATCATCATCAAAGTCTCGATTCTGCAAGTTCCATAGATTTAGAATAAAGTAAATCCATATAAATCTTTATTTTTATCCACATTATAAGATTTTAAATTCCAATGTGTATTTGAATCTTTATTGGGACTTGACTCTTCTGTCAACCACCTAGTGGGCCCACTGTGTACCAGTCCTTGTTCCACCTTTTTGTATGGGACAAAAAATAGTAATTTTTTATTCCATAAAGTACAACTAATTTTATCATTATTGTTGTACAAATTAAATGATATTTTTAATTTTAAAATAAATACATATAAATCTTTATCTTTATCCACATTATACGAGTTTCAATTCCAATGTGTATTTGAATCTTTATTGGGACTAGACTCTTATGTCAGCCACCTAATGGGCCCACTGTGTACCAGTCCTTGTTCCACCTTTTTGTATGGGACAAAAAATAGTAATTTTTTATTCCATAAAGTACAACTAATTTTATCATTATTGTTGTACAAATTAGATGATATTTTTAATTTTTATATACCTTTCCATAATCATCATCTTCGTCATCTTCTTCCTCTTCAATATTTTCCAAGTCTTCATCTTCATCTTCGTCTTCTTTGTTTTCATCATCTTGACCCTAAAATAGCAACGTACTTTCATTTCTATTTGTTACAACGTTGTGCTTTCAACTTTTTTTTTCTAATTAATCCGTTGTACTTTTATCAATCTACCCGATTATAGCATTGTACTTTCAAAATTTTGTTATTAAGAGATTATACTTTGAAAAAACTACATAATTATAGAATTGAAAGTACGTTGCTATTTCTTGCATTTAAGTATTTTAAAAATGATAAAAGAAAATTACCTGGCCAGCCTGGTCTAGCTTCTCGAATATATCCAATTTTAGTAAGTCTGCCAAAAAGAATATATTATATTAAAATAAATCAAATTTATTCAGCAATAATAAAAAGAAAAGAAATGGAAGTAGGATGCTGTAATACACAAATAAATGAAAGTACGTTGTTTTTTTTTTTATATTTAGCCCTCTTTTTATTGATAAGATGATTAATGCTAACACTAACAGGGTCATCTAATAGAATTAAATTTATCAATTTATAGGTATTTTAAGAGGCAAAATAAATAAAATAAATTATAAATGCTGAAAAAACCTGACTGTAGATCCCATTGGGTCTTTTTTCTCTTGATAGGCCTCACATTCTTTCCAACTGGTTGAAAAAATCAATGATGTATGTTGGTGAAAAAGATTAATGTATAAAACGTAAAACAAACAATATTTGTATACTTAAATAATTATATTTAATGAATGACAGAATAAATTAAGAAATAAGAATAGCATGTTTGTCTGGTTGAACGGAATGAAATGACAAAGGAATGGAATGAATTCTCATATGAATGTCTTGTATTATATGTAAACAAAATATTTAGTTAGACTCTACTCGATACATTATTTAATTATAATAAATGAATTTTTTATCTACAAAAATCAAAGAACTGAGCATAATATTATTATATTAAAACCAAAATAAGATTATAATAAAAATATATTTTATGGTAAAGTTACCAATGTAACGTCCCAGTTTGATTAAAATCATGATCTTTTAAAAAAAAGATTTTATCTCACAAAAAATTACATGGATAACAATGCGTAATTATATCATTTTCATTTTAAAAACACACCATAGAAAGGAAACGAAAATTAACAAAATGGAAGGAAGGAACACATTCCTTCAAGAATGCATGATTCCATTCCATCACACAACTTGTCTCATTCCAACGGAATCACCCATTCCATTCCTTTCATGATTCCATCATTTACCAAACACTACCTTATAATTTTACCTAGTTCCGCAGGAAGATAGTCAGAACTCATAATCATATAATCCGAAAGTGGCGGCCTTTTTATTGTACTTTCATTTTCTGCCACCACAATTCCCATGTAAAAAAACATCACAACCAAATAGCATCATCATATATAATGATATAAAAGAAGATAATTCTTTCTTTAATTTAATAGAAAAATGCAATTTGAAACACCACCATAATAAAACACAAGTCTATTGTAGAAAAAATAGTCCAGAAAATGGAATGCTTACTTTTACCATCTTTACTCGGGTCCTCCAAACAATAAGGAGATGAATTCCAATACCTAGTCAAATTATGTGACCATTCTACTAAAGTCTTGAATTCTTTGTCTTTTTCTTCAAGATTGACTTCAGGAAGTTCATTGATTTCCTACAACTCAATAAAAAAATTAGTTTTTAATATAATTATGGCAAATCAAGACATAGAAGATCATAAAATCTCTTATAATCTCTTCAATGTTTATACGAATATTTCATATATTACCAGAAGGAAAAGTATTACTTACAGGAAATACTTCGAACTTCTCTTCTTTTGCAAAACGACCATAACCAAAACCACCTCGCCCGCGTCCCCTTCCTCCTCTGAACGCCATCTGGACAAAACCCTAGCAAATGATCGTATCATATTAATCTCTTGTTTCAAAATTCTTGATGTATGGCGAATTAACATTGAACAATGAACAATCAATCACATTCTGAAAGAAGATTGAACATACGGAAAGAATATTGAACAATCGATCATATTCTGGAATCACATGTCAAGAAGTTCAGTTAAGAATGGAATTGCAGGTCGAGAAGTTTGGTATGAATAGAATCGCAGGTCGATAAGTTCACGTATGAACAATCAATCACGTGTCGTTACCTTGGGGACTGCCTACTATGAACATGTAAACGATTTCCCGGAAAAAGTAAAAAAGAAAACACTGAAACAATCAAGGATGCGTGGTAGATTATAATCATCAATGACAAAACTCCTGAAGCCGATAACCACAAATCAAGTAGCAAAAGTACAAGCAATCAGGCACCAAATCGATTTCACACAATCCAAAATCGAAAACGGAATACAAACACAGACATGGCAGAAAACTTTATGCAGAAAATATGGAATACAAACATACCTTGAAGGAGGCGGCGCTGGACAGGAAAGGCGGCGGCGCTGCTGGACGTGGACGGCGGAACGTCGACCAGAGGAGGGAGGTCGTCGTCGGTTCGGAGGTCGGAGAATGGAGTGCTGTGTCGCACTAGTGCGACTAGGGTAAAGAGAAAGAGAATGGTAACTTGGGATAACTCGATGTAATTTTTGGGTATCTAAAAGGGCAAAATGCAAAAAAGACCCATCATGTTTGGGGTTACATTCAAAAAAACCCTTCATTAATGTTTAGGTTTAAAAAAAACCCATCCAACTATACATTACCTTTTAATATAAACCAAATTAAAGGTTTTCAATGGAAATGACCGGTAGATATAATTTAGCAGTTTGTGACATTTGATCCTCAGATATGTAAATAGCAGTTTATTACAATTGATCTCTATAGAGAACGATCTTTAAAAATTGGTTTTAATTTATGTACCATAGAGAACGATCTCTAAAAGTACATAGCGGTTTATCACATTTGATCCTGAGATATGTTTATTTTATTTTTATTTTTTTGGAAAGGGAAACTTTCCTAACGAGGGTATTCGGGCTAGCTTTCGCGCACCGACTAATCCTCCGCTGCGAACATGAGACTTTGTCTCATGCCTTGGAGTCACTGCAGGCGAACCTCCATAGCCACAAGGGCTAAGCAGTGCCAGGATTAGAACCCGGGTCAATGGGTTACTTACCACATTTTCCACAAGTCACCACAACCCAAGTGGTTAGATATGTTTATTTATCCTCCATTAAGTTGGGCTTGAATGGATACAGAATGGGTTCATGTTTTGAGTTTATTGATTCATTCCCTTTGATTCTTATAACTGAAAGTGTAAATTAAACGGTCTTAAGAGTAATCACGGAACACTTTATTGCAGGTATTATTATTCATGCTATATCGGAGAAGGAAGATTGAAATTTGCGAGGCCATAAGCCCAAATCAAGTATCATTCATGCATTGGTTTTATGAGTTTTTTGTTTGATTACGAAAGCGATGAGGTGATAAAGTTAAGCTTTGTTTGTTCGATCAATAATTGGGTTAAAGTGATATATAGTTTAGTGGCAATGTTGTTCGTTTTAGTGGTAATATGTTGTATTATAAAGTTCTAATGAAGTCGTTTAATGAATGGTGGTTTCATTATCCTACTTTGTATAATGAGGTTGTAAATAGCATCCAAGTTTGTATCATGAGGTTCTAATTAGCTTTGTACTGTTATTTTTGGACATGTTATGATTTGAACGGAATTAATTTTTTAATTTGTGAAAGGCGCTACTAATAACAATGTGCTTTGTCAATGGTGCTACTACTAAACTTTCTGAATGGTGCTACAAACAGCAACCTAAATTGATAATCAAAAATATTAATTGTTTTTCGGAATTTGTTAACCTAATGTTGGAGCATTCGACATTAGCATCTAACTTTGGAAAATGAGGTAATAATAGCAATAAACTTTGAGTTTGTCAAAATTGTTTTTACAGAAATGGTCCTATAACCGGTTATGTAAAACGCAACAATAGTCCTTTAAAAAAATGGTCGTTTTACAAATTTTATTTGTCAATTTTGGTGCTTTGACAGATAAATGGTCGTTTGACAGATTAATATTTTTCATAATTCTTCACTTCCGCTGTTTTCTTCCTCCATAAACATGTTCTTGAAGACGATAACATTAATTCTGCCAAAAATTACCAGTGTTAATAAAAGCAAAATAAATCTCAAAATTTTTAAATTCTGCCACAAGTGTAACACGATATCGAAAGACTATCACTATCACAGATTTCTGATTCGGTGACTAAAACTGTATTCCAATTTCTGATTCAAAACACTATTACTATCATTATTTTCTGATTCGGTTAACAAATCCATTTTGTTATATAAATCCATAATATATAAACTTGTGAGAAATCTTCGTATTGATTGGTACAATCTCTTTATATAAATAAGTATCAACCTTTTTATATATTCTGGATTTCTTTTGGTATATAATATACTCAGGGCCGGCCACGAGATTCCGGAGGCCCTGTTCAACTTAGTAAAAATTAGGCCCTAAAACTTGAAATATAAATAATATAAGAAAATAGTTCTACTTTTTCAATTTCAATTGCATTATACTTAACACACATGTCCTCTCATTTCTTATTCGATTCTGAAATCTAAACAATATGAAATCTAATTATATAAACAAATTAGAATGATAAAAAATGAAAACTTTCTTAACTCTCATACCTTGCGAATCTCAGAATCTGATGGAGTGATTTCAAAATCTCAAGCCTTTGCTTCTGATTTTTGTGATTTTAAAACCTCAAAGCCTTTGCTTTGATTTTCCAAGACGGCAGAGAGAATGAAAGAAGAAATAAATGGTTCAATAGTTTGCTTCTGATTTCGAAACCTCAAGCAGGTGTTTGCTTCTGATTTCCGAGATACCAGAACAAAGAATACTAGACGACTAGAGCAGTTGAACCAACTACAAATAACTCAAGAAAGAAGAAGAACTAAAAATTTGAAATCAGAAATCGTTTGCAATAATGAAATCGTTGGCGCCATTGTTTTTTTCCCGCTTCTGATTTCGTTTCACGCAAGCCGCTTGACTGAAATCACACGTGAAACTTAAAAAAAGAAAACCTAATGCATCATATTTCCTGGGCCTAATCGTATGTAATGACCTTGAAATTTATGGGCCATTTTTTCTGGTGGGCCCTGTTCCAAAGTACCTCCTGAACTTGCCTATATCCGGGCTTGAATATACTAGTTTAAAACTCGTGTACTACATGGATTGTCAAATAAAAATAACAAAAATAAACAACAATACTTAACATTTGTTAAAATACAATTATAGAGAAATTAAAAAAAAATCCCTATATTAACACTTGTTTAAGTACCATTACAGAAAATTTATTTAATACTGACAATACATACACTAAATTTATTAAACGGTGAACCATAGTTAGTTACTTACATACACATTTTATTACAAGAGCTAATATCTTATGATAATTTTCAAGACATCTATAAAAATCCAAATTATTTTTAGAAAAAAAATAATTAAAAAATCCCATTATATTCAATTGGAAAATTATAAATATCATTTTGAAACTTTAATTTAAAAACTGTTAAATTCACATTTAGTTTAGTTTAATCCTTGCTGTATGGTAAAAGAACGTCACTTGCATAATTCTGACGCATCACAAAAACAAAAAGTAAGATAAAATATTGAAAGGGGAACTAAAACTTTGTAAATGGACATGAAGTTGCCCGTGATTTTTAGCAAATTAAATTACCAATATAATGAAAATTTTGAAAAGTCGACGTTTGATGCAGATCAGATTAAATTCTAGGCTCTATGTAATGTTCGAACAGAGTGGTTTCAATGTCTCAAATTTATACGCATACAACTCTTAAGATTAGAGGACTTATGTAACACCCGGCTTTTTAAAACAAAAACACCCCTGAAAAATTTTTCATTTTAAACAAAGGTTTCAATACATAAAACCATAACAAAGGGGTATATTTAATAAAAACGGGTACAAGTGTATCAAGGAGAGTATAAAATACCATGTCTCCTTTAAAGCCGGGCTGCTACTGACAGCATCTATGAGTCCCACTTCAAAGTCACGGACTCTATCTTGTCCCCTATCAGTATCATGCTAACCTGCAGGGACAGTAACAAATATCGTGAGCTATAAAGCTCAGTGAGTAATCAAATATGCAAATAACATGTATCAAAATACAATCATATAACTGTCTGGATTTCGAATCCAAACTCCTAGCCTTACTGGCTGACCATATATACTCTAGGATTTCACATCCTATTCCGTAGCCCTACAGGCTGAATCATAGTGACCTGTAATTAACAAGCCATGTTAGTTATTTGCATCTATAATCATGTCTAACCATTTCTGTCCCATATTTCTTAGTCACAATGGACTGCATCATATATCATGGCTAAATAAGCCGCACCCTGTGTCATAGCTGTATAAGCTGCACCAAAACATTATCAGTATATAATTCATAGCCCGTAGGCCGCACCAGCTGGGTTTAATAACCCGATATCATAGCCAAAAGGCCGCACCATGTACCTGTAACAAAATCATAGCCAAAAGGCCACACCAAATATCATAGCCCGAAGGCCGCATCGGAGACATAGCCCGAAGGCCGCACCGGACTCATAGCCCGAAGGCCGCATCGGAGACATAGCCCGAAGGCCGCACCGGAGTCATAGCCCGAAGGCCGCACCCATTGGATATAGCATCCAGAATTAGTTATGGCTCACGGGTTAGCCCGCTGTTGCCTTGGCTCACGGGTTAGCCCGCTGTTGCCTAGACTCACGGGTTAGCCCGCTGTTGTGTATATAAATTTAACTTCTCAGAATAAACTGTGGCTCACGGGTTAGCCCGCTGTTGCCTAGACTCACGGGTAAGCCCGCTGTTGTCTATATAACAGTTTACATAGATATTTTGACTCACAGTTCCGTTCTTGTCTATTATAGACTCATGGCTTATCTGGTCTTGTCTCTTCAAATGTATCTTTGAACCATCAATTTCGTCCCACAATCAGTTTCAACCTGTAACAACTCAATCATCATATATCACATATGGTATTAGTGAGATTACTCACCTGGATGCTAGCTGCGTTTCAACTTCGGTTGTTTCTTGCCTTTGCGTGCACCACAACCATTTTGTCCCATACCTATTTATCCATTTATATACCAAATGATAATAGGTTAATAATCATCTACATTGACTCTAATACACTAGAGTTCAATACAATATCATTACAAATAATGCCTAGTTAATAAACTTTCCGTTTACTAACTTTTTATGAATTTTACTATTCACCGAGGCATTCGAATCGATCTACAGTGCCCCCGAGGGGTCGGAAACTCAATATAAAAATTTTCCCAAACTTTTCAGACAATAACGAGCCTATGGTCCAAATTTGAGCTAAAACGAACAAGCCAAGCAAAAGTTAGCATTTTGAAGTCCCTGTCGGAGGGGCGCACCCCGCCCAGACATGGGCGCACTGCGCCTGGGCGCACCCCGCCAGGGGCTTGGGCGCACCGCGCCTGGCGCCTGCCCTGCGCCTGGGCGCACCCCGCCAGGGGCTTGGGCGCACCGCGCCTGGCGCCTGCCCAGGTCTCCTGTCCAGCCGCGATTTGTGCACTGTAGCACGCAGTTTTAGCCCATTAAGTCCTTAATCCAGTCCTTAATCGTTTGGGGTTTGTTTCTAGGCTAAAACCTTATACTTTAACAAGGTTTTCAACCATTCAAAACAACTAAATCAATCAAAATGAAGAATTAGGGTTCTTAGTTCTAACAACCCCAAAACTTCAAATTCATCATAAATAGCAATCTACTTCCATTTTCTTAAGTTAAGTCCTTATTAGCATGACTTAATGGAAGCATTACATCAATTTAAACACATAATCATAACTGAAATTCATAAATTTCAGTTTCTATAAAACCAAATCAAGAACACTTCAAGAACTTGATTAAAACTAACCTTTCAAGCTTAGGAATCATCAATTCCAAGCTATGATTCCAATTCCACACTTCAAGCTTCAAGAATTTCCAGAAATTGCTCTCAAATCTCTTCTCCCGTTGCTGCACAAATGGCCAGTCAAAGAGAGGGTCAACTCTCTCTTATTTATACCACAAATTTTTACAATTCTGGTCCCTAAGTTCCATTTCTTGAACTTTGACCACAAAATCAAGTTTTATTACTATAAAACTTTCATTCTTTATCCATTTGCCACAAATAACAATATTTTTCATTTTTGGTCCCTCGCATGGTCAAATGACCAAAATACCCTTTTGTGGTAAAATGACCAAAAATCCGTTTTTATAACATTTTAAGTCCAAAACTCAAAATATTATTTCAAACTAAATACTTTTCTGTCCAAAAGACCAATTTACCCTTTCAAGGTAAAATGACCATTTTACCCTTTTTATTATATTTATAAAAAGAGTATCTTGGCGTTACAAATTCTCCCCTCCTTCAAAAGATTTCGTCCCCGAAATCATACTATCAAGCGAGGGTATTTCTTTCTCGTTATAATTCCGGTTTCTCATATCATATGGAAACCTTTATGGTATTGCCTAAGAACTTAACCATACTAGTCTTCTTATCTCGTGGTTATATCACCACTTGCATATCACTCCTCCGGTTGTCCCGGGCACCTTAATCACTTATCTTCCTCATTTCAACATGAGGGATTCGTTAGAATTTATCAATCTATGTTCTCAGAACCATGAGACCCATAGAAAACTTTATAAATATCTTGAAGTTCATCAAGAAACTTTAATCAATACATCACAATTCTTACTTTTTGGGATACCTGGAAAGGTCCAATATACAAGGACTCAACTTTCCTTTTTGTCCCACCTCAATTTCTAGTCTTTCCAATGGATCTTTTGATTACCCCGACATCCCTCATCTGGAATTGCAACGGTTTTACTCTATGGTTCATGTACTACCGTTACTGCTTCTTAGCCATTTTTCAATTTTCTCGTATTTATCAAGTCTTCTTTTTAACTTGTATCACCGTCTAGGATCTAGCCAACGGCTGTTCCACATCTTCAATCCTATAAATGAAGGATAACACGGTATCCTATACTATGCATTATACGAGTCATCTAAATGCTGGTACTAAAACTATTATCATCTACGTGTTCTACCAAAAAAATAGGCGATCTTCTCATCTTCCACTAGGGTCTGTTGTGCAATTTTCAAGCACATCTTCTAGAGTTTGCATCATTTTCTCGCCTCGTCTATCCTTTCTGAAATTCCTATACAGTACTTACTAGTACTTTTGAACTATCAATTCTAGGAATTAATGCTAAATTCAGCAAATAATTCTAGTATTTCGATCCGATACAGTCGACACCTGTAGTGCACGTCAACAATTTTCTTTTTCTATGTAGTTTTTCACTACTTTCCGCTCTTAATTCTTCTTTTGTCAGTATAAATCTACACTTATTTCATCAATCAACTTGCAATTACCCATATGGTGTCATACCCATGCGGTACTTGCAAAGACTTTATTACAAAGTCTATAATATTTTCGTCCCATTTCTTCTTTGGGATCGACAATGGCTAAATTTTCCGTTTGCTTCTAATGATTTGACTGTAGTTACACACAAGTCAAACTCTTTTCACATGTCTTTCAATGTCTTTCTTTAGCCCCGGCCACCAATACATAGGTTATATCATCCTACACAGTTTGGTACTGCCCCGGGCATTCTGCATATCCACCCAAATATGCATCTTTTAACGGTAAATTTCATATCTCACCTTACTCTGGAACTCACATACACAACCACCAAGGGTTTTTAATCACTGTGAGTTTCTAATTAGCTTCTTTCAATAGTTAATCATTCGTTCACTTTTCACGTTTCCAAACTTGCACACTTCTTTCTGTGCTACCCGAATCAACTCAGGTAATCAATTCGCCACACTCACGCATGTGGTTGTATCTTTCAAAAGATACTCTTTTCAATTCAAGGCATCTATAGCCACATTCGTCTTTTCGAGATGGTACAGATTTCATAACCGAAATCTTTTAGTAACCCATCTATCTTTGCTATCTCATATTTAGCTTCTTTTTGATCAATTAAGTGCTTCAAACTTTTATGATCCATATAAACAGTAAGCTTTACACTACATCAGTAGTGTCTCCAAAGCTTCAATGTCAATGTCATAATTGCTACTGCAATATCATGTATCCAAAGTCAACTCTGGATGCAATTTCTTTAATCCAGTTTATCTTCTCCGCTTAGCAATAATGCTACCACCGGAGCTTCACACAAGGTTTATTTCAACCTTTGAAAAGATATTTGTGGTCTTTCTACCACCTAAACTTTTTCATTTTTCTTGGTCAACTTTAGTCAGCTAACCAGCAATCAAGGAGCAGTTTTCTACAACTCTCCTATAATAAACCGCCAATCCAAGGAACTACAATTTCAGTCAGATTCCTCAGGCGGTTCCAGTTTTATCACATCATCAATTCTACTGGATTTATTTTATCATCTTTGGCACTATTATCTTGCCCAAAGAATTGAAACTTCTTTTAGCCAAGTTTTCATACTTGGAAAATTTTACATATCACTTACTCAGTGAAGTAACTCCAGTATCTGGTACAAATGTACTTCATATTCAATCTGGTTTCGAGAATATCAGATTCTCCATAGTCAATGTACATACACATTAACTCATCTTTCTTCTTTTCAAACAGATAGGGCCCCACACGATGACACATTCGGCCATATGAGCCCCAATTCAAAACAATTTCTTTCAATTGTTTTACCACTCTGCCATCTCTGCAGAGGCCAATTAACACAGAGCCTAGATAACAGGAACGGCTCCCAAGACCAACTTAATCATAAGCTCTTCTCGCCAATCTGGCAGAAATCTTGGAAGTTCTTTTCAAAAGAAACATCCGAGCATTTATTTAAAGTAGTACACTACTTTCACCGCTTTATTTAGCTGGACCCATACTACGTATGCCAACTACAACATCATTCCTTTACTAACTCTTTTCCGAGTTTAAACAAAGGAAAATAACCGGTATTCTCAACAACGGTCATTTACCATGGATGTTCATCCGCTCATTTCTGTTTTAAGAACCATACTGTTCTTGTTTCTACAATTTATGTTAGCATCATTCGTTGCTAACCAATATATACGCACAATTGCTTCAGTTTTAAAGGTAGTCATCGGCTTCAGATTCATAGGGAAAATGGTCCCGTAAATCCTAGGCAATCTACCTTCCAGGTGTTCAATATCTAGAACATATTTGCTATTTACTATAGCTACTTTCAAAATTTCATCCATCATCGTTGATGAATATTCCAACAAGACATCAAGTCATCGATCCCAAGCATAGCTTCATGGATCAAATATAACATACACGAGGTTATATTCAAAACATTTACATCGGAGATCATATCTGTCTCCTCACGAGCTCATTCCAAAATCTGCTGGAATGCTCAAGGTGCCGCTGGTTCTTTTTAACCATTCATTTTTTTACTCTTTCCTGGGTTCATCACCCGTTACTCCACATTTAGCATGTGAGTATTTCATAAGAAAGTGATCTGTAGTTCCACGCTGGAACCACTTCCGTCCCATGCAACAAACTCGAGCAATATGCTCCCGTTTTCTGTAATTCCATCTATGCAACAGTAGAGTCTCAACTCTACAATGTTCTGAGTGCTTTTCCTGCACTTCTTACATCACATCATCTTTTCGTTTTGGTCTCTTCCCTTCAAGGCTAGACCTGAATCGTGTTAACTTCTTCTGAGAAGTCCACTAATATTTTCTGCTTTTCTTGTAGTCTCAACTACTGTTCTTTCACCTTGAATATCAATCAGGGTGAGCAACCGATTTCTTTTTCTGACCACATCAGCTAATATTGCCCAACATGTGGATTTCTGCTATTCGTCCCCTTTTGCTCCTCATCCAACGGAGTCTCAAGAAAGAGCTGGTCCATTTCCTAGAGCTTCGCGCCCTAAATGTCTTCCAAGAAGATTCACGGTTCATACTTCTTATATGTCAGAAGTTAGCAACAATTAGGTTATATATGTATAATAACAACTATATACACCTAACTATGCATCATGTCTACTATCTCAGGGTTTAAGTCCAGGAATCTACTCTATAGACACCTAGTTCACTTAAACCACAGCTCTGATACCAACTTGTAACACCCGGCTTTTTAAAACAAAAACACCCCTGAAAAATTTTTCATTTTAAACAAAGGTTTCAATACATAAAACCATAACAAAGGGGTATATTTAATAAAAACGGGTACAAGTGTATCAAGGAGAGTATAAAATACCATGTCTCCTTTAAAGCCGGGCTGCTACTGACAGCATCTATGAGTCCCACTTCAAAGTCACGGACTCTATCTTGTCCCCTATCAGTATCATGCTAACCTGCAGGGACAGTAACAAATATCGTGAGCTATAAAGCTCAGTGAGTAATCAAATCTGCAAATAACATGTATCAAAATACAATCATATAACTGTCTGGATTTCGAATCCAAACTCCTAGCCTTACTGGCTGACCATATATACTCTAGGATTTCACATCCTATTCCGTAGCCCTACAGGCTGAATCATAGTGACCTGTAATTAACAAGCCATGTTAGTTATTTGCATCTATAATCATGTCTAACCATTTCTGTCCCATATTTCTTAGTCACAATGGACTGCATCATATATCATGGCTAAATAAGCCGCACCCTGTGTCATAGCTGTATAAGCTGCACCAAAACATTATCAGTATATAATTCATAGCCCGTAGGCCGCACCAGCTGGGTTTAATAACCCGATATCATAGCCAAAAGGCCGCACCATGTACCTGTAACAAAATCATAGCCAAAAGGCCGCACCAAATATCATAGCCCGAAGGCCGCATCGGAGACATAGCCCGAAAGCCGCACCGGAGTCATAGCCCGAAGGCCGCATCGGAGACATAGTCCGAAGGCCGCACCGGAGTCATAGCCCGAAGGCCGCATCGGAGACATAGCCCGAAGGCCGCACCGGAGTCATAGCCCGAAGGCCGCACCCATTGGATATAGCATCCAGAATTAGTTATGGCTCACGGGTTAGCCCGCTGTTGCCTTAGCTCACGGGTTAGCCCGCTGTTGCCTAGACTCACGGGTTAGCCCGCTGTTGTCTATATAAATTTAACTTCTCTGAATAAACTGTGGCTCACGGGTTAGCCCGCTGTTGCCTAGACTCACGGGTAAGCCCGCTGTTGTCTATATAACAGTTTTCATAGATATTTTGACTCACAGTTCCGTTCTTGTCTATTATAGACTCACGGCTTATCTGGTCTTGTCTCTTCAAATGTATCTTTGAACCATCAATTTCGTCCCACAATCAGTTTCAACCTGTAACAACTCAATCATCATATATCACATATGGTATTAGTGAGATTACTCACCTGGATGCTAGCTGCGTTTCAACTTCGGTTGTTTCTTGCCTTTGCGTGCACCACAACCATTTTGTCCCATACCTATTTATCCATTTATATACCAAATGATAATAGGTTAATAATCATCTACATTGACTCTAATACACTAGAGTTCAATACAATATCATTACAAATAATGCCTAGTTAATAAACTTTCCGTTTACTAACTTTTTATGAATTTTACTATTCACCGAGGCATTCGAATCGATCTACAGTGCCCCCGAGGGGTCGAAAACTCAATATAAAAATTTTCCTAAACTTTTCAGACCATAACGAGCCTATGGTCCAAATTTGAGCTAAAACGGACAAGCCAAGCAAAAGTTAGCATTTTGAAGTCCCTGTCGGAGGGGCGCACCCCGCCCAGACATGGGCGCACTGCGCCTGGGCGCACCCCACCAGGGGCTTGGGCGCACCGCGCCTGGCGCCTGCCCAGGTCTCCTGTCCAGCCGCGATTTGTGCACTGTAGCACGCAGTTTTAGCCCATTAAGTCCTTAATCCAGTCCTTAATCGTTTGGGGTTTGTTTCTAGGCTAAAACCTTATACTTTAACAAGGTTTTCAACCATTCAAAACAACTAAATCAATCAAAATGAAGAATTAGGGTTCTTAGTTCTAACAACCCCAAAACTTCAAATTCATCATAAATAGCAATCTACTTCCATTTTCTTAAGTTAAGTCCTTATTAGCATGACTTAATGGAAGCATTACATCAATTTAAACACATAATCATAACTGAAATTCATAAATTTCAGTTTCTATAAAACCAAATCAAGAACACTTCAAGAACTTGATTAAAACTAACCTTTCAAGCTTAGGAATCATCAATTCCAAGCTATGATTCCAATTCCACACTTCAAGCTTCAAGAATTTCCAGAAATTGCTCTCAAATCTCTTCTCCCGTTGCTGCACAAATGGCCAGTCAAAGAGAGGGTCAACTCTCTCTTATTTATACCACAAATTTTTACAATTCTGGTCCCTAAGTTCCATTTCTTGAACTTTGACCACAAAATCAAGTTTTATTACTATAAAACTTTCATTCTTTATACATTTGCCACAAATAACAATATTTTTCATTTTTGGTCCCTCGCATGGTCAAATGACCAAAATACCCTTTTGTGGTAAAATGACCAAAAATCCGTTTTTATAACATTTTAAGTCCAAAACTCAAAATATTATTTCAAACTAAATACTTTTTTGTCCAAAAGACCAATTTACCCTTTCAAGGTAAAATGACCATTTTACCCTTTTTATTATATTTATAAAAAGAATATCTTGGCGTTACAACTTAGGCCTGTTATTTTTCTGTTTATGTATTGTATCTATGAAGTCCTTTATAGATAAATGATACTTGTTTGTGGTAAGTACCAAAATAAACAAAAATTGTCTGTTCTTTAAACTATATAAACAGTGTAAATGAAAAGAAATGAGCATTTAACCATCCCAACAATGTCTATATATTTAATACATTCTATTAGTTTGTGTAATTAAATTGAAAGGGATCAGATAAATTGTTTGTCTAAACAGACAGACAAGAACAATGTGACCATATAAGGTTTGTGATTAAAATATACATCTTTGAATGAAGTCTTGGTTTGCTACCTTGTTATATGAGGTTTGTATCCTTCTTCTGGTCATCTGTGTGAAAGCAAAAGAAAAAAATTGTAATATTTTAATATCATTGAATCAAGAATGAAGAAACCATAATACCCCCTAGAAAATATTATCACAAAAAGTTAGATCTCTACCTGCAAAATATTCCAAGTTTAACGAAATTAGGATGCCATAATAAATATATAAACAAAAGTACATTGTTATTTCTTGCGTACCGTGTGTATTGGCGTCCTACGTTTACTTACAATGTCATCAATCTGCAAAACATAAAAAGAAAATTAATATTTAATCACTAAATTATCAGGATGAAGTTAAAGTTTTAGGTAATGAAACACGTATTAACATGTATAATGTTTTGACCATTTGCAACAATGTCATATAAAAAAGCTTTTCTTTTGAAGTCTGTGTAGGTAAAAAAGTGGCAGGGGAGGATCGGAACCTTAAATAAGGACCACATGAACTATAAGTTACTTGCATTTATAGGGCATTTCCATAAGAAGCAATTACGTTCTCATGTAAATTAAAATACATACAAATTATGAAGATTCAATATTTTTTTATACCTTAGAGAACAAATAAAGGGTAAACATGTATAACTAACTTTTTTATTTTGATTTATTTCAATGACTAAATAATGTGGGTATTATAGTCTTTTTAATTAAAAAATGGAAGAATAGAGTTGAATTTCAAGCACCCTCCCCTAGGTTTCGTGAAGACTATCATGGAATTTAAAGGGTTCTGACAGATCTAAATCTGTCCATATGACAATAAAATATGCTATGGAATGGAATCTGAAATTCCAATTCTGTCAGAATCTGCAAACCAATTAACCAAACATGCCCTTAAAATTATTTAGACCAAATGTAAGAGTTACCATTTGGAGCATTTGATAACCTACGGTAGGGACTTTCACTCAAGCAAATGGCAGCTGAATGGACCATGACCCGTATCATGCAATAATCCTACGGAAAGAATTTGGATTAAACGAAATTGACAAAAAGTGTCTTTTTTTAAAATCAAGAAAAATGCATATCTAGAAAACCCCCTAAAAAACGAAAATGATACCAGATATAGAGAGGGGGAGGACAAAGATTACCAAAGGAGTTCATGTTCATTTGCTTTTTTGTTCCACTGTTAATCTAATAACATTTTCTTTTGTTTTCTTGTTCCTCTGATAATCTTTTTGATTCATTTGACCTGCACAAGACCATGAAAACCGAGTTAATAGCAAAAAATCAAAACGCTAATCTGTGATTTGAAAGCAGAATGAGAGAGAGGAAGAGAACCGAGAGTGCCAAAAAAGATCATGGTGGTGCGTGTGTGTATATGGGAGTTCATGAAGGTAGAGTCGGTGGTAAGTGGTGGTGTCTAGGGTTTCTACAAAGGACTGAGCGGCGGTGGTTGTTTGTGGTCTAGAAAGAGAGCTATAGAGACGATTGTTGCAAAGTGCGAGGATGTAGAAGGGGAGTCAATCGAAATATATATGAAGATGTTGATACATATATGCAGGAATACGTTAAACATTGCAATGGATATGATTGAGATATCTATTTGAGTGGTTGCCTAAAATAAGATATTGGAATTGATTTGAATTGCAAAATATCAGCAATCATCCCTTAATACACAGAGAAAGAATCATATAAGCGGGAAATACATCTCTAAAGTGTCCGATATTTGAGGCAAAATAATAGGGAAGTTTAATTGAGTGGAACGAAATTTGGGACAAAATATGGGGAAATTTGAATTTGATTTGAGGGTAAAAAGGAAGAAACGTAGAAAATAGGAAAAAAAAGATTTTAGGCGGGAATTAAATCAATGAAGTTCTAATAAGGTGACACTTGGCAAAATGTAGCTGTAGAATCCAGCCATGTGGCACTTATAGCTTTCTTTTATTATATAGGATAGATAGATAGATTACTTTCTTTTAAATATGATTGTGGTAAATTTTAAATACATATTTAGTTTTATATTTAAATGGACAAAATCAAAACCGACGACGGGGATTTTGTAACCAAATATCATTTTCTTTAGACAAAATTACAGTTTTGGTCCCTAATGTATACCTAATTTTTCTAGTTAGGACAAACTATACGAAAATAATGGTTTGGGTCAATAATGTTTGCGAAAAACTACAAATGGGTACCTGGGTCAGATAAAAAGACTAAAATACCCTTTTTAATTTCTTTTTTCTTTTTTTTTTTTGAATTTATTATTTATTTTATTTAATAAAATAAAAAATACACCCCACCCCCACCCCCACCCTCATACGTCTCTCTCTCTATCTCTCTCCACTGCTTAGGAACTCCATATCATCGGAAGCTATGTTGGAGAATCCATATCACGGGAACACCAAAAAAATCAACTCTCATCGGATAAGAAAATCACCATCGAAGTCAGTAGCAAATGTTTCCAGCGGAAGAGATTCATCATGAATGTCATATCCAACTTATCATAATAAGCTTGAAGAACCGAAGGTAGCTAGCCTGCTTGAATAACCGAGAAGGAGCATATCAATTTATTTCACCATTATAGATGAGCACAAGAGAATCCAAGCAAGTTTTGAAATCCAAATCCAACTTTTCAACCAAAATCAAGACTTATCATCCTCCATCTTTAATAATACCGAGAGATCATGATCAAAATCAAGACAGTTGATGGTGTTACCGGTAAGTCGGTAACCACTCCCCCTTCCTAGGCTGCTCCCTCTTCTTCCCGTAATTGCGGTGTTTCAAGATATGAACATCAAAATATACATATATCCTCCGTCTTCAACTTACCAGTAACGTACATCAAAACTCATCGAGTTTAATCAGTTTCGTGATTCCCTTATTAACTTGTCGGAAAAACTCCATGGGAGATTGCATACTCCTCTTATGATATAAAGCGCCTTAAATCCTATTTTTGACTCCTATAGCCTCCAGGAAGTAGAAGAAAGGAGGATCCAAGCACATCTTAAATCCTATTTTTGACTCAGATGGGTTCATTGCTTCACTTGCCTTCACATATTCCTGCTGTAAATCCGACGGGTTTTGTTTGAAAATTGGCCATGGATTCTAAAACTCTATAAACACAAACCCATCTGATCAATGTACTGATTCTAAAACCCAAATCAAAAGTGATTTAGTTGGCGATGCGAGATACATGGTTTTGACCGCGACGGAGACTATATAGGAACCTTATTCGCCGGAGGTGCAACCGATGAGCTATTCAATTGTATGATCTTCAAGGTCGCCTCAAGCTTAATCACCGGAGCAATGTAATTTGGGATTAACCCAACGGAGGTGGTGGGGGTGCAGCCATGGCATTAGTGTCGGTGGTAATGTTGGAGAACGATTCTTGAAGAGGGAGAGAGAGAGACGTAGAGGAGGTGGGGTGGGGGTAGGGTGAAATTGTTTTTATTTATTAAATAAAATAAATAATAAATTCAAAAAAAAAAAGAAAAATAAATTAAAAATGGCATTTTAGTCTTTTTACCTGTCTCAGGTACCCATTTGTAGTTTTTCGCAAACATTAGTGACCCAAACCGTGATTTTCGTATAGTTTGTCCCAACTTGAAAAATTAGGTATACATTAGGGACCAAAACTGTAATTTTGTCTTTTCTTTATTTTAAATATCATATAGGACAATGGATTTTGGTTTTTTCTTTGTTGAAGTATCTCATTCTCCAAACATGCTATATGGATATATACTGTCATGAAAAATCTATGCGACTTTATTGTACTTTATAATTTATATTGAGAACTTTTTTAGTAGTGTGTTGTTTACAATGAAAAACGGTATGAGATAGTAGTGTTTTGTTTATAGTAAAATACGGCATCGGGCAAGGTGATACATATCATTTTGGTGTTCTTGCATTGTTGAGTTATATTGATGTGTTTGTTATGCACTCATGCTCATCAGGGAGGCGGCACTAGCCCCCGACCAGTTGTGTCTAACCCGCATGGTCCCCTACAAGTTCCGACCTTCGACCAGCGCCAAGGCTCCCCTACAGCAGATCGCTCAATCTCTCCTTGACGTGGAAGTACGGAGATGGCCACATGGAATATGGAGGTGTGCCGCTATACTTGGTATCTAAAGAAAAACCATTTCAAAGGGACAAGTCCTCTTCTACCGAACGGCCTCCCCTTCGAGAAGACTTAGAAGATCGCCGGAAGAACCAGAGAACCACCACCACCGGCGATAGGCAATCTAGGAGGGAGAGCAACTACGCACTGTATCACCAACTTTCCGGAGGAATTGGATGAGCAATGTTTGTGGAAGACTTTTCGCATGTATGGTAATGTTTTTGACGTTTTTATTCCAAATAAGAGAAATGATATGGGAAAGAGGTTTGGTTTTGTTCGATTCCTGGGAATATCAGACTCGAGTACATTTGGCTCAAGGCTTAATGGAATCTGGATAGGTTCGTACAAGCTAAGAGCCAACGTCGCTAGATTTGAGAGGAAATCTAGTAGCTCCAAGACATGGCAACCCCCGCCTTCTAAGCCCCAACCTCAGTTAAAAAGTGTTATTATTAAGCCATAGAAGATTAGAAGTGTAGTGGTTTCGAATGAAGAAATGATTCGGGAAGAGATGTCGTATGCTAAGATAGTAAAACGGGGAAATAGTATGAAGGAAAAGAAGGGCTTTGATCAGGAGATGGAGAGAACAGAAGACGAGCAGGAAAATAGAGGTGGCGATGCTGTGAAAGCTTCAGAGGTTGAAGACAATGATTGGCATGAAATTACAGCGATCCTAAAAGCTGAGGATGATCAGTACGCTCGTAACTCGTTAGTTGCAGAGGTCATTAACTTTGATCTTCTTCAGATGATTTATGAAATGCCAAGGATTGAAGGCATGCTTAACGTTAAGGTATGCTTCATTGGCGGTATAAATGTATTATTAACATTTGAAGATGAAGGAAAGGCGGAGGATTTTCTCTTGAATGCCAAACAATCATGGGGCAATTGGTTTTGTAATCTCTTTAAGTGGTATAGAACTATTCTGTTGATCATAGATTGGCGTCAGTTGATGTGTTCGGAGTTCCCATTAACTTCTGGAATCAAGAAGTTTTTGAAGAAATAGCTAGGGTCTGGGGCAAGCGATGAAAGTGTCAATTTGAATAAAGATGTTAAAAAGAATTGGCATCCTAACGAGTGAACCACCATGGATTAAGCATTATGTTTTAATTAAGGTTCGTGAATTTTCATTCAAAGTGAGGGTGATAGAGGATCCTTCTTGTTCATTAAGTTTAACTCCAAAAGCCACCTCGGATGATCACGACCAGCGTTCCGACGATGAGTGGTCTGAGTTGGGATACGAGAAAGGAGGGATGGACATGGGAGTTGACAGAATAGGAAGCATTAATTGCTGGGAGGCTATGGAAGGGCGTGTCAGATCCGATGAGTTTGGTAGCTTCGAGACTGTTAGGATCTCGAATCAGGTCCCTGTAGAAGTTGAGGAGTTGGTAAACAGGATGGAGATTCAAAAAAATATGGAGGAAAGAAGTCTGGGTACCCAAATGCCGCATAGGCCTTGGGCTGAAAAACCCATCTCTCTGAGCTCATCTAAGAATGATACGGTTAGTAGGCCCAAAAGTCCAACAAAGGTGAATTTTGAAGCCCCAAAGGTTCCTGACTTAAATGATTCTCCGATCTCTTCAGGGTTTTTCCCCTTTGTCAAAAACGTTGATGATGTAAACGATGAATTTGATTTGGGTGACGAGGAGATTATTGAACAGACTATTGCGGATGAAATCGAAAAGAAAATACGGAATAGGAGAAAAGCTCCCAAACAAGGGCGAGCAGACTCACAAAACCGAAAGGAGACTAGGTCGGAAAGAAATTCTGAAGGCGGGAGAAAAATTCCAGACGGGAAGAAATTACTCAAACAATTAAATTGGGGTCGGAATTGGGCATTAAGTTGGGAGAGAACATGGATTTAGTTGAGAAAGCAGTGGATTTGGAAAGGAGGAATCTGTGCAAATGTTGAAGTGTCTCTTGATAAATATCAACGGCTTCAGCCATGAGGTGAAATGAGGCTGGATTAAAAACATGGTGGCTGAAAATCGGATTAGTGTGTTGTGCATCCAGGAGACCCATTTGCAAGGTATGCCTGTCGGTTTTATTAAGAGTTTGTGGCGTGGTTCCTGTCTTGATTTTTCCTGGGAGGATGCGTGTGGTAGATCAGGAGGTATCCTAAGTGCCTATTGATACATCTTTCTTCCAGTCCCTATCTTGTATTAAGTCAAAGAACTTCTTAGCTATTAAAGGGGTGTGGAAGGATAACTTGCAACCAGGGGGTATTATAAATGTTTATGCTCTGCAAGACTATAGGGGAAAAATGAACTATTTGATGACATCGAAAATTTGGTTACGGACAATAATGGAATTTCTTGGATTGTTTGTGGTGATTTCAACGAAGTTAGGAACGAGGCAGAAAGAAAAGGGTCGATTTTCTGCAGCAGTGGGGCTGCCATTTTCAATTCATTCATAAGCAATGCTGGGTTGGTTGAACCAAATATGGGGGGAAAGGCTTTTACTTGGATGAGTAAAAATGGTGCTAAATTCAGTAAACTGGATCGCTTCCTCCCCTCTGAATGCTTCTTGGCGCACCGG
Organism: Cichorium intybus; assembly: GCA_023525715.1. Lineage (NCBI taxonomy): Eukaryota > Viridiplantae > Streptophyta > Magnoliopsida > Asterales > Asteraceae > Cichorium > Cichorium intybus. The sequence continues at coordinate 61,809,550 of CM042015.1, read as the reverse complement.
TCTAAATCGTCTGTCACGGTCCTTCCCAAGTTGTATTCAGACCATTCCCCTATTCTCTTGGATACCAACAGCAAAGATTATGGTCCAAGCCCGTTTCGTTTCTTTAATTCTTGGTTGTTGGAGGCGAGCTTTGAAGATGTGGTCCGTGATAGTTGGAACCAAGAGTAGGAGGGATTCAACACTTTCTCTAAAATTGAAAGATTCTCTAGGAAACTAAGGCATTTGAAAGAAAACATCAAAAGTTGGAGGGTTAAACTTATGGAAGAGAAAAGCAAATCTAGAGAGGAATTAAAAAGAAAGATTGCTGCTATGGATACAATCGGGGAAGCACTGTTTTTCGATGATAATATGATCAAGGACCGCAATGAATTGTTATGAAAAATACAGGAGTTAGATCGGAATATTATGCTTGATGTGAAACAAAAATCGAGATGTAAATGGATGTTGGAGGGAGACGAAAACACAAGCTACTTCCATGGATTGATTAATGCTAAAACCAACAAGTCCCGGATTAATGGTCTGAATGTGAATGGAGTTTGGTGTTCGGATCCGAACCAGGTGAAACAGGAAGTGTATAATTTTTTTAGTAACAAGTTTAAAGAAGATTGTACTTCCAGACCGGTTTTCTCCAGCAACAAATTCAAAACCCTTTCATTGGAGCAGAAACGTTCCCTTACGGTTCCGTTTACGAGGGAAGAGGTCCGAAATGCAGTTTGGTCGTGTGGAATTGACGAAGCCCCGGGGCCTCACGGCTTTACCTTTGCGTTTATTAAGAAATTCTGGGAGGTGATTGGAGATGATATCTTCTTAGCGGTCAAATTTTTTGAAGAACACTGTGACACCCCATTTCTACTGTTTGCAAATACTATGGTTTTTCGTATAAATACTTGAATACAAAAATACGGTTTAACAAAAACCGATTATTTACATATTTAAAACTATGGATGTTACAAATCCATACCAAACTAACCATAGTAAGCAAGAAAAGTATTAAACCTTGTGTCCAAGATAGGAGCTATGTGGGCTCCACTCCAGCTAAACTTCATCCAATTATAGCATAGCATTTAACCTGGAATACATGGCATAAAAATAGAATACATAAGACAAAAATTGTCTCGTGAGTTACATGAGTTTTAGACTCAAACTTTTAACTTCTTTTCCAACCTTTATATATAAAACTTATGACATAAAACATCTTTCAAAGTTTTATAATAATGTCATACCATAGCTCTTTACTTTTAAAAATCATTACGTATCATACCTTGCAAAAATATCTTCATTCAAAACTTTATATTAGCAACATACTATAACTCTTTACTTCTCAAAAATCATTTTGTGACATACTTTACTAAATAACAACTTTCTTACTTTCTTTGACTGGTTTTATAAGCTTGCTGGATTTTTATACTTAGGGCTTTAATCACTATAAGTGATACCCCAAGTCTCTATGGCTAGAAAGAACGGATGAATCCTCACCACCATAGAAGTGCTGAGGCGATCTACTTCGCGACAGGGATTTTCCCCAGTAGACCCCTTACCTAACCCGGGAAGGTTGGAACATAGTTCCCTTACTAACGTTGCTTGCTACAATTACCAGTCATACAAAACATTTGAACATTACTTTCATACATATAACTTGTGGCTAAGTGCCAAGCTTCATTACTTTCTATCTTTATGGCTAGATGCCAAATTTGTAACTTTCATCTTTCTTAAACCATATGTTTAAAACATGTCTATATAACATTTTAGGCTTAATGTCAAGTCATACTTGAAAACATATACAATTTATAACCGAAACATACTTCTTAAACGTATTGTGGCTATATGCCTATCCATACTTTCAAACATGTATAACTTATATTCAAAACATATATACCTTTATATAATTGGTTCATAGACCAAAATATACTTTCACATACAAGTTAGAAATAATACTCTTGCATATAATTTCACATATAGAAATTTTATAAAAAAAATCTTGAAAATACTTACTTGCCATGTACCCCAAAATGGGTAAAAAAATACTGCATGTACTCACCTCGAGTCGGCAATGTAGAAATCCGTGCGGCAACTCCGCAAATCCAACCAAGCTTAAAACCACACACCTTATACTCCTATAAAGTATATTAAGTTAATTATTACCAAGTACACTAATTAACGTTACTATAAATAGATACTTATAGCGTTGCTTATAGTTTAAATGTTTATAACTTTCGACATGCACGTTGTCTCGACATATACCCCACCCTCTTTTATTCATTTTTACTCAACAAATAAGTTATTATATGATTCAATTAATTTTAAGTAAACCCAAGCCCACATCATGACACCCAAAACCAAAAACTAAGTTGATTATCATAAGAGAAGAAACCAACAGCAAGGATGATTTCTGGACCCTCAACAAGATTTGCAATATTAGACCAAGGAAAGATTGAAAATAAAATCCAATAAAAATCATGGGTAAACTAGACTCAAGGAAAATGTCACAGGGCCTGACCTCATGTCATTTTCACCTTTCAAGAATAAATGAAAAATCTCCAAAGTTGACTGATACAATCAGTCCACCTACTAAACCATACCTTAAAGAAATAATAATAGATCAAAATGGGTTAAGAACTGAATTCTAAAATTTGGTGAGGACACACTAGACTTCAACAGGGAACTAAGGCAACTGACCTTGTCCCCAAACCATTTTTGTACATTTAATTATGAATTTACCAATGCATAATTATCTGTATAGGACAGTCCTGGACAAGTTGGTGCAAATTGCGACCTCCACCCAACTTTCGTATGGAATCAGACCCTAGGAAACATCATGAGTAAAATAGACTCAACAATAGAGATCTGAGAGTTGGAACCAACTCAAAATACGTTTTCAAACTCAAGATACAAAATTCACAATACAGAACAAATCAGAAACGATAGTGCTGATGAGAAAAACATTGGTCTGTGATATTTCCCAATTACCATAAACTTGGGAATGGAATTAGACATCAATCTTTTCCAGATATCAAATTTACTTAAATACAATGATTCTAGGAGGCGGACTCATGTAAAAAGCTTTCTCCAAACTCCTTTTATAAAATAAACAAAACAACATGACTAATCTGAACGGAATTAGAGTAGTACGTAAAGATGAGTAATTACCCCGTACCTCTGGTCTTTAAAACGGATAATGGTTTACTGTAGAAAGTTGCTCAACTCAATTTGTGAACCGTGTGCACCAGTACTAACCTTATTTGACCTCTGGAACTCCAGATATGATTTTCTCAAGAAGGAAGACTCAGCAGAGGAATCTGTCAGAAACCCTAAGTCATGTTGCGAAATTCATAACTCCACTTCTAGACATTGAAATCGAAAATCCTTCGATCAGAACCTTCATTTATATCTTAGGAACCTTCAGTTAATATTTCGTGGCGATCCAACATCTGAATCTACGGGAAATGATCGAACACTGGGGGTGGGTCTTCAGAAACGGGAATAGAGAGGGTTAGGGTTTCCATGAGAGCCAAGAGGCTCTTGATCTTTCTTTTCCCCATCCAAAAACGCAGCAGCCCCCAAAAGAAAAAGAATTATATGTACTATGGTTAAATTGCAAAAATGGTCCCTCTATTTTGGTCCTATAATTTTAGTTAACCCAAAACCCCCAAATACAACTTATTAAGTATACAAATATGACATAATCCTCCTCTCAACTTATAAATTAGATTAGAGTTATTATTTCGTCATTATTATTATTATTAGTCGTAATAATCAATGTTTGATTCCACGATTCGCTTCCAATATAAAATCTATTTCCTTTATTTTAAATAACGATACTAAATAATTGGAAATATTTATAATCGCTAACGCCAAAAATGGGGTGTTACAACTCTCCCCCACTTATAAGAATTTCGTCCCCGAAATTCAACACCAAGACAATAGGTAATCTAGGTTGAAACTTTCATTAGCCCATAATTCCACAAGATTAATAGTATGTGAATACATTAGCCCATACTTCATTTTTATATTGGTCTATTAATTTTTCCATAACTACTAGCCCAACGACATGAGCCCAAATATGTTAAGCTTTAACCCATTAGGCCTAGAGTCCAACACGAGATGAAAAGTCGAAATAAGTTAAGGTCAATACCTCTCCAATGTTAACAGATAGGTCGTACACTTTGTTTTTATGTGACATCACATCACTAATAATCAAAAGCCTACAACAGTCTGTGCAATTAAGTAATCAGTAAACGACACCACTTTATTCACCTTTATTCCAAAAAAAAATCTCATCAATATCCCTTTATCACTAGAGTCTAGCAGTGAATTTTGAAAATTAACCGGCACTCAGGGTAGTGAAGGGTCGCATCCACTGTAGATGGTTTGAATTTTGGTAATAAGAACATGAATTGTGCTTTCAATTACATGCGTCCTTTCGGTTCCAGCTGCAAAATGCTATATATATACACGTAAGTAGCATCATTTATTTCCACGTTCATTTTCAGTCTCATTCTCTTCTATCACTAGATTGTTCATATACGAACTCATATTTAAAGCTGAGTCATGGAAAACAGATCTTCAATGGGCGATCTGTCAAACCCTGGACCTGGTTTTCCGCAAGGAGAGGGTCCTTCAGATCAGACATCTTTACCGGAGTTCGGTGACTTTAACATTCTAAACATCCATTATTTGTTTTTCATTTTTCTTTCTAATGTTTTGTTTGATTTTGAATTATGATACAGTCTTCCAGATATACTATCAATAGGGCCACTCAACGAAGAGCCGAGAATTTTTCCCGAGCTGAATATTAACTCAGAAGAACCAGTGCATGCGTCTTTAGACTTTGCACTCTATCAGACTCCATACCTTCTACCAGGTTAAATTCTTTAAATGATTGCTTCTATGAATATTCAATTTTGTTTTATCATCTGACAATTTATATTTGTAGACCCATTTGTGGATGGTCTACCCGATTACAATTCATTCAACGTCGTACCCTCAACGAGTAGTGAGATCATCCCCACGAATCAAGGATTCATGGCTGACATTCAAAATGGCAATCAATTATAGACGACTCATAACATAAATATTGAAATGAATCCTGAACTTGGGGTTGGCTTTCAATATCAAAATCACCTTCAGGTGATTCAGAGGAACTTAGAAGGATTTCAAAATCCTGAGTCCATGATTGAAAACGTACAATTACCACCGATAGAAGCTACTGATTTTAATGAATCAATGTCCATCTTTGGTTCAGAAAATCAGGATCATGTTCAAATGATCCCAAATAATAATAATAATACATTTGAACTCAATCCTTCAACTCCGACAACCACAGTAGCTGGCAGTAGAAGAGGTTTCAGACACTCATTAAGTAGAGAAATAATAGCTGAACACTTTAATGAACCAATTGAGAAAGCTGTGAAAGAACTCAACATTGGATCGACACAGTTAAAAAAACGCTGTAGAGATTTAGGTATCGAACATTGGCCCCAATGACAACTTAAGAGTCTGCAAACTCTTATTGATCGTGTTGAGGTAAGGAATTACATTTTTTTTATATCATAAAGTTGTAATTACTAAAGTTATTTATGTCACAGGAATTTGGCAACGAGTTTAGTGGAGCAGCAGGATTATCGAAAGATTTATTACCCAACCTAAAAAGGGAGAAAGAAGCAATAATTGAAGGATCACAATCGGGTCTAACAGACGGCACAAAGAAACTGATACAGGCTGCTCATAAGGTTGAATATAAGAAAAGAAAATTTCTAGAAAAGGGGGAAACTTCATCAAGAACTCATACACAGCAGCAATCTCTGCCATCTAATTCTGGTATAAGTAGTATTAATCCTGGTTTACTCGAGCCTGTGAGTGAGGGGAATTTTGGAGGCTCTGTAGGTAACCTAGCCTGGTTTCCTCCTTCTTATAGCTACCCCCAACTGGTTCCAAATTGGAACCCTTCCTCTTCACTTCCCTACTTACACACACCCCAAATGGGTCAATATTTAGCGCATAATCATGGGGTTACGGGTTCTAACCCTATCGAGACCCCACACCTTGGAGCTCCTCCTCCAATAACTGAAAACATACCCCTTCCAAATCCTCAAGAAGGTACAAGTCAACCTAATGATGACAAAGAGTGGAGTGTAGAAGATTTTTTTTCGCTTCCTTCTGATTCTTCAGTTTAGGTTAGTAGTTCTGTAAACTTTTCTTAATGTATTAATATAAAGTTATAGCAATGGATCACATGTATCGATGTGTTACTACTTTTATTTATTATTATTATTATTATTTTCCAATCTTTCTTTCTTTGGTCACTGTAGTGACACTACTTTTATCTTTATTCTATAATCATAATTCGTTTCCGTTAGACAACGAAATTTTCAGTTATACTCTTTCTTTTATATTTGTACTATATGCTCCATTAACATTTTCAATATATTTATACCTTCTGGCCATGTCTCTTTTACTGGTTCCTTTCATATTGTCTCGGGAGTATTAACTATCTTATTAATTTCTTTTACCTTGTCATACTAAGTGGTATATATCCACTGCATTAACCTTTAATACTTATAATCTTACTTATTTTTATTACATAGGCATATAATCCCTATGTTATTCTTATTACTCTCTTCACTCACCAGACTACCATAATTCCTTTACGATTCCACCAGTCTCAATACATATCCTGTGATTATGATAATACGGGCCCATATTACCATAACCACCTATACATATTGATTCTGTTGTTACCACAAAGTTTCATAGGACACTGGTTCCTTTAACATATAACACCATTATAAATATATGGTGATCAATACTGGAAATCTTACTACTTTATAAACATAGCCTTTAATAAATTTAGACGGTTACGGAAAATATCATACAATTTTCCTAACAGTCAGATTTTTTTGCTCACTTTAAACGTTAACTTAACACTTCTTAGTGTTATATATCTACATATTTTAAAAATGCATAATGTCTTAATCAGTTAAGACACTATATACCATACTTTCATAAACTAACATTTCTATAGCATGAGTTTAAGCCTAGGAGTGGAACAAGCCAATCCTAATTCGCTTAAACTATGGCTCTGATACCAACTTGTGACACCCCATTTCTACTGTTTGCAAATACTATGGTTTTTCGTATAAATACTTGAATACAAAAATACGGTTTAACAAAAACCGATTATTTACATATTTAAAACTGTGGGTGTTACAAATCCATACCAAACTAACCATAGTAAGCAAGAAAAGGATTAAACCTTGTGTCCAAGATAGGAGCTATGTGGGCTCCACTCCAGCTAAACTTCATCCAATTATAGCATAGCATTTAACCTGGAATACATAGCATAAAAATAGAATACGTAAGACAAAAATTGTCTCGTGAGTTACATGAGTTTTAGACTCAAACTTTTAACTTCTTTTCCAACCTTTATATATAAAACTTATGACATAAAACATCTTTCAAAGTTTTATAATAATGTCATACCATAGCTCTTTACTTTTAAAAATCATTACATATCATACCTTGCAAAAATATCTTCATTCACAACTTTATATTAGCAACATACTATAACTCTTTACTTCTCAAAAATCATTTTGTGACATACTTTACTAAATAACAACTTTCTTACTTTCTTTGACTGGTTTTATAAGCTTGCTGGATTTTTATACTTAGGGCTTTAATCACTATAAGTGATACCCTAAGTCTCTATGGCTAGAAAGAACGGATCAATCCTCACCATAGAAGTGCTGAGGCGATCTACTTCGCGACAGGGATTTTCCCCAGTAGACCCCTTACCTAACCCAGGAAGGTTGGAACATAGTTCCCTTACTAACGCCGCTTGCTACAATTACCAGTCATACAAAACATTTGAACATTACTTTCATACATATAACTTGTGGCTAAGTGCCAAGCTTCATTACTTTCTATCTTTATGGCTAGATGCCAAATTTGTAACTTTCATCTTTCTTAAACCATATGTTTAAAACATGTCTATATAACATTTTAGGCTTAATGTCAAGTCATACTTGAAAACATATACAATTTATAACCGAAACATACTTCTTAAACATATTGTGGCTATATGCCTATCCATACTTTCAAACATGTATAACTTATATTCAAAACATATATACCTTTATATAATTGGTTCATAGACCAAAATATACTTTCACATACAAGTTAGAAATAATACTCTTGCATATAATTTCACATATAGAAATTTTATAAAAAAAATCTTGAAAATACTTACTTGCCATGTACCCCAAAATGGGTAAAAAAATACTGCATGTACTCACCTCGAGTCGGCAATGTAGAAATCCGTGCGGCAACTCCGCAAATCCAACCAAGCTTAAAACCGCACACCTTATACTCCTATAAAGTATATTAAGTTAATTATTACCAAGTACACTAATTAACGTTACTATAAATAGATACTTATAGCGTTGCTTATAGTTTAAATGTTTATAACTTTCGGCATGCACGTTGTCTCGACATATACCCTACCCTCTTTTATTCATTTTTACTCAACAAATAAGTTATTATATGATTCAATTAATTTTAAGTAAACCCAATCCCACATCATGACACCCAAAACCAAAAACTAAGATGATTATCATAAGAGAAGAAACCAACAGCAAGGATGATTTCTGGACCCTCAACAAGATTTGCAATATTAGACCAAGGAAAGATTGAAAATAAAATCCAATAAAAATCATGGGAAAACTAGACTCAAGGAAAATGTCACAGGGCCTGACCTCATGTCATTTTCACCTTTCAAGAATAAATGAAAAATCTCCAAAGTTGACTGATACAATCAGTCCACCTACTAAACCACACCTTAAAGAAATAATAATAGATCAAAATGGGTTAAGAACTGAATTCTAAAATTTGGTGAGGACACACTAGACTTCAACAGGGAACTAAGGCAACTGACCTTGTCCCCAAACCATTTTTGTACATTTAATTATGAATTTACCAATGCATAATTATCTGTATAGGACAGTCCTGGACCAGTTGGTGCAAATTGCGACCTCCACCCAACTTTCGTATGGAATCAGACCCTAGGAAACATCATGAGTAAAATAGACTCAACAATAGAGATCTGAGAGTTGGAACCAACTCAAAATACGTTTTCAAACTCAAGATACAAAATTCACAATACAGAACAAATCAGAAACGATAGTGCTGATGAGAAAAACATTGGTCTGTGATATTTCCCAATTACCATAAACTTGGGAATGGAATCAGACATCCATCTTTTCCAGATATCAAATTTACTTAAATACAATGATTCTAGGAGGCGGACTCATGTAAAAAGCTTTCTCCAAACTCCTTTTATAAAATAAACAAAACAACATGACTAATCTGAACGGAATTAGAGCAGTACGTAAAGATGAGTAATTACCCCGTACCTCTGGTCTTTAAAACGGATAATGGTTTACTGTAGAAAGTTGCTCAACTCAATTTGTGAACCGTGTGCACCAGTACTAACCTTATTTGACCTCTGGAACTCCAGATATGATTTTCTCAAGAAGGAAGACTCAGCAGAGGAATCTGTCAGAAACCCTAAGTCATGTTGCGAAATTCATAACTCCACTTCTAGACATTGAAATCGAAAATCCTTCGATCAGAACCTTCATTTATATCTTAGGAACCTTCAGTTAATATTTCGTGGCGATCCAACATCTGAATCTACGGGAAATGATCGAACACTGGGGGTGGGTCTTCAGAAACGGGAATAGAGAGGGTTAGGGTTTCCATGAGAGCCAAGAGGCTCTTGATCTTTCTTTTCCCCATCCAAAAACGCAGCAGCCCCCAAAAGAAAAAGAATTATATGTACTATGGTTAAATTGCAAAAATGGTCCCTCTATTTTGGTCCTATAATTTTAGTTAACCCAAAACCCCCAAATACAACTTATTAAGTATACAAATATGACATAATCCTCCTCTCAACTTATAAATTAGATTAGAGTTATTATTTCGTCATTATTATTATTATTAGTCGTAATAATCAATGTTTGATTCCACGATTCGCTTCCAATATAAAATCTATTTCCTTTATTTTAAAATACGATACTAAATAATTGGAAATATTTATAATCGCTAACGCCAAAAATGGGGTGTTACAAACACAATGTGATCAACCCTGGCTTTAATGCATCTTTTATCACCCTTATCCCCAAATGTAATGATCCGACGAATCTAGGAGACTACCGCCCAATTAACCTTATTGGGTGTATTTGCAAAATCATTTCGAAGTGCCTTGCTGACCGCCTCAAGGTAGTTCTCCCGTCTATTATTGGTGTGGAGCAATCTGCATTCCTCAAGGGTCGCTCAATTTTAGATGGCCCTCTTATTGTAAATGAGATAATTAGTTGGGCAAAAAAAAGGAAGAAAAAAACCTTGATTTTTAAAATCGATTTTGAAAAAGCCTTTGACACCCTCAACTGGAACTACATGAAAAATATCATGAAACATATGGGCTTCTCGAAAAAGTGGAGATCATAGGTGATGGCTTGCGTTTCTTCTCCACGAGTCTCTGTTCTAGTCAATGGGTCGGCTACTAATCAATTCCACATTGAGAAAGGTATTCGGCAAGGGCACCCGTTATCCCCGTTTCTTTTTATTCTTGCAGCTGAGGGTCTTCGGGTGATGTTGGAAGAAGCGGTTGTTAGAAATCTGTTTATAGGTGTATCTCTTCCAAATGGGGGCCCCTCGATTTCTATTTTGAAGGTTCCCGATGACACTATATTTTTGGGGGAATGGAATGCAAGTAACGTTCCCACTCTACTTAGAATTCTAAGGTGTTTTTACATCTGCTCGGTGCTCAAAATTAACCTATCTAAATGTATGATTTATGGGATTGGCATGAATAAGGATAACATCCAACTCATGGCAAATCGGATAGGCTGCAAGGAGGGGTCTCTCCCGATGCATTACCTTGGCATGCCGGCCGGGGGAGGTCTCAATAGGGAGAATATTTGGAAAGGGGTTGTTGAGAAGTTCCAACATAAGTTGTCCTCTTCGAAAGCTCGCCTCTTATCCTTCGGGGGAAGACTTATTTTATGCAAGGCGGTTCTTGGTAGTCTTAGTACTTATATGTTCTCCTTATATAAAGCCCCGGTTAAAATTTTAAAGAAGCTCGAAAGCATTAGATGTAACTTTTTTGGGGTGGTGTGTCGGATAAAAGAAAAATCTCTTGGGTTGCTCGGGATAAAATCATAAACTCCAAAGAAAAAGGGGGGTTGAATATTGGCAGCCTTCATTCCCTAAATTATGCTCTTCTCGTTAAGTGGTGGTGGCGTTTTAGACGCGATGGAGACGCCCTTTGGAAGAAGGTTATTTGTGCCATTCACGGATCGGATGGAATCCTTGGGGGTAACGGATTATCCCATAATTGTAGAAGCGTGTGGAGTAGTATAGCTAGTCTTAACAATAGCATCAAGATGGGTAACATTGTCTTGAGGAGTGTATTTTTTTATCTCGGATGAAGGCTGGGAATGGGGTCTTGAAGACGACGGATGCTTCAAGGTTTCTTCTTGTCGTCAGCTCTTGGATGAGTTTCTGCTGGTCGACTCTCCTATTCACACCTATTGGAATAACAGCTTGCCGAATAAAGTCAATATTCTTTTGTGGAGAGCCCGTTTGGGTCGTCTTCCCACAAACGTCAATCTTAACTCGAGGGGGATAAATTTGGCGAATGTTTTATGTCCTTTTTGTCATAGAAGTAAGGAAACGGAGGCTCATGTGTTCATTCACTGCTCATTTGCAAAAGACGTGTTAGCCCAAATCAAAAGTTGGTGCGTGTAGTTACCGTTGAGCTCGGGGTCCATGGAGGATTTCTTTTTGCGCATCATCGACATTGAGAAAGGTAAACCCACAATGGGGAAAAGACTTGGTTGTATTTTTGCTGCAGTCATCTGGAAAACTATGGTGGTGTAGGAACCAACTCGTTTTTAATGGTCTCGTGTCTAACTGTAATGTGGTTGTCGGTCTTATTAAGACTACTTCGTTTCAATGGCTTAACAGTAGAGATAAAGGTGCGTGTAATCTTGATTGGGACAGATGGAATGTAAGTCCCATTTTGTTGTAATCCCTCCTTGCTTCAAGCTCCTTGCTTGAGCATCTAATAAAATTCTTGTTGTTCAATATATATATATATATATATATATATATATATATATATATATATATATATATATATATATATATATATATATATATATATATATATATAATGTTATAAGAATTTTTTTTTTGGCTATTATACTATCTTTAGCAATCCAGCCTAACTTAATTATTTATTAAAATACAAACTTTTTTTAGAATATTTTTCTTTTCCAAATACATAATTCAAATAACTCAATCTTTATAACCATTAACAACAACTATAATATCAATGTTGCTCTTATTTTGTAAAGAAAAATAAATCACATACTTCGATGTATTTTATTTAATTTTTTTTACCAAAGATAAAATGTAGTAACCAAATTAAGTTTAAATATAAAAACCAATTTTAATTCCATTAATCTATGGTTGACATGTCACAAGTTGAGCGATAAATGAAACTTAATCTCTTAGATAGCGTTTGGTGGACCGGACCGGACAAATTATTTTTATAACGTTTGGTTAGCCTAGAACAATATAGAACAAATTGTTAAAATTACCATATAATACAATATATGAACAAATGAACAAAAAAATAATTAGAAAAACCTAGACTTTCACCTAATTCATGTAAGATAAAACTTAAAACAAAATCAAGATTTGAGAAACAAGAAACCAAATACCATATACAATTTTAAGAAGACAAATCACACAGTGAAAGAGGCGAGTCGTAAATGGAAAAATACATCAAATCACTATATTCAGTAAATGAGAAAGTACAAAAACCAAAATTTTCTATATCCCAAATCATCTGTACATCTATAATTAAAAATCCTCTTAGGGTGGGGGGAGTAGATCCCTCCCATCCCACTGAACCCACACGCCACGTCAGCTTTTCTCTCTCCTCTCACTTCCATTTTCCCCATCTTTCACCAATCTTTCACCAATCTTTCACCCATGGAACCAGTACCCACTGAACCCACTGAACCCACAATGCCACATCATATATTTGATATTTAAATGTTTTAATTAAATGAATAAATTAATTTTAACACTTAATTTAATATTAGAAATAATAATAAAATGCACAAAATTTAAAGAAAATTCAAATTACATTTAATTAAAAAACACACCGGTACAAGAAAAAAAAAGCCTAAATACGGAAATAAAAATCTTAAAAACGGAAATAAAAATCCTAAAGTTCCCACCCATACATTTCTGCAATTTCCTGTTTCTTTCCAAGAACCAATGCCAATTTTGATCCGGTCAAATGATCATGTGATTTAAGGAAGAATTTTAAGTCTTTTTGTTCACGAGACCTTTTGAGCGCTTCGATCTCTTGCTCAAGGAGGGCCGATTTCCTCGTCAATTCTTCCTCCTGTTTCTCCAAAACAGCCATTTTCTTTGCACGGAGGGTTTCCTTCTTCTGCGCTTCTGCCTCATTAATATTCGCCAGTGCGGATATCTTATCGACGATGGTCTGATAACCATCTGGCATTGATGAAGATCCAGCTACATTTTTCCCTTTTCTTTGCCGGGAATGTGATGATGGTTGTGGGGAAGCTTCATCAAGATCGATTGGTTGAGGCGAAAAGTGTGCATCAGAAGGAGAGTTGGTGAATTGGTTGGAGCCGGATGTCTTACTTCGTTTGGCGGAATGATGTGGGGAATGCATCCCCATTTCTTTGACCGTTTCCCATTTGGCATGCTCTTTGAGTATTTCCCATGCCCCTGTATGTGAGAAACTGGACCGGTACAATTTCCGGTACTCTGAATGGGTGGCCTGTAAAACATCCGCATCCCCCCTCCCACTGGCACGCATGTTCATTTTATTGTTGTAAATACAATTGAACTTATTTACCTTATTTAGCATATCTTTGTACTTGGAGTTGACTTGATGCTTGGTCCGATCGGTACCTGGAATTTGCGCCTGGAAATGTTCCAAAACATTCTGCCAGAAAGAGTCGGACCGTTGGGGTATTGTGGAAACTGAGTTTGATATTGTTGGAATTGGTTGGGATATTGTGAAAAGTTTTGTTGGAATTGGTTGGGGTATTGTGTGTAACTGTAAATGTGTGGGGATGGGGTTGGGGGAACTTCACGGCTCCTGCTTTGTGAGGAACTGCGACGTTTGGATTTACCACGATTTGAATCCATTTTATAAAAAAAGAGTTTTTTATAAAATAGAGGGCAAAGGGTTTTTGAGAGAAAATGAGAGAAGAAAGAAGGGTGAAGGTGTGATTTGTGAAGGAGTGGAGGTGTGGTATTTATAGGGATGAGGGGAATGTAATTTTTTAATTATTAAAAAAAAATTTTTTTTTTATAAAAGTGGCTGGGATCATCGGGTTCACCATCCTCCCTCACCCGCTACAATGCCGAAACCGCCGAACCCGCAAGGAGGAGGGGCAGCGGTACCGGAGGTACCGGCGGTACCGGCGGTACCGCCCCCATCCCCCATCGAGCCCGCTTCGATCTAGTTGTTTACTCCGTGCACCCTTAAGAGGATCTACTTCAACTCAGACGGAAATGCCCCGGTTAAAAAGCCAAGGTCTTGGTTTACATAATCTTTCATGAATTTCAGTTTCCCTTGAACTTAGCAATAATGCTGGATAATATGAATTTGTATTCCACCTTGCTTGATTAATTAAATTCATTACTTGAGTTTCGATCAAGGTGAAATGCTTTCTACAATGTTACACATGCTTTCGGCTTCAACATATAGTTGGAGGCTTGAAATAAGTTGTCTTGCTTTAGAAAAAATCAAGAACGCCTTATTGAGTGTATATATATATATATATATATATCTATACCATACTATAAACCATATATAAATTACAACCCCTAATGCATGTTTGTCTTAATTTTTAAGACAGTACACATTTTAATACACAATTCACAAATTATTATACCTACCTTACAATTAGATGATGCATTGCTAAAAAAAAAAAACAATAAATTCAGTCATATTTTACAATTACACGCGTCTGTGTGTCTCTTGCCAAAAGGAAAAATATTGTGTAGCCCAAAACAAAAAAAACACAATTATTTCACTTTACTACCCAAATGCTCTAAACAATTATGAGAAACCCAAATGCTCCCAACCTTAGCTTCCGCCTTCCTCTTACGCCGTTACAGGCAGCACCCGCGCCACCGTCTTCTCCGGCAATCGACGTTTTCTCCGGCCGCCCCCATATGCTCCCACCTCCCCAATCGGGCCACCAAACCGCCCATTAGTTCCACCATCATCGCCGATTTTGCTTGCTTCTCCTCCATCTGCACAAATAGCTCCTGCTTCCCCTGATTGGACTTCAATGCCGCGTGTCTGACCCTCGCACCAGCATCACACTTGCGCCTAAGCAGTGGACATCCCTCGAGCTCGCACCAGCATCCCACAAGCACCATCCGATCCAGCCATCACCATGACGATCCAGGCACCAGCACTCCGCCACCATCCGATCCGCTATTCCGTCACCATACGATTAGCTACTCGAGGTTAGTTGGTATTTCCTTTGTTCAGTCTCTATTGCAGCTTCAATCTCTACCGCTTTGGCACGCCACCTGTTCGTTAAAATGCTTGAACCAAAACTCAAAATTTTTTTTCTACGGTGCCATTTTAGTCGATCTAGATCTTGAAGGAAGAACTGTAGATGTAGAGACACGCGATACAAGATCTGTAGCTGAAGCCCTTGCTACTTGTAAATTTGGTCCGTTCAATGCACAACCACCATCACTTTTACATATATATAATCTGAAATTTGTTTTTTTTTTTTCAACAGTTGAGTTGCCTAAAAAAGCTTCTGATGTGAATGTACATCAAGAGCGGTTAACTCGAATTGTTGAGATGGAGGACCTTCAAGCACCAAACATCCGGTTGCACCACTTTGTATAAAGGTGTGTTTGGTTTCTGGCTTGTTTTTGTTTATTCCATCATGTTACTATGATTTGATCTTAAACAGGATCCTCGGGATTACTTTGATTCTCAACAAGTTAATGCGATGAATGAATTAGCTGGAAGGACACACTTGAAATCCAGGATGAACACCTATCAAGCTTATGGGTCTTTAAGGGGCTTCATCTCTGAAATAAGAAGCCTTGGTTTGAGTGATCCTGTGGTTAGGCCCGAAGTGGATGTCAAGGTATAGAGTATTTTGTATTGTTATCTGCTAAAAAATATAAACTATAACTGCTATCTATCTATCGATATCGGGCAAGTCTTCAACGGATTGACCCAGACTATATCAAGCTCCAAATACCAACTTGGTAAAAACCCACATGAGAACATATTGGACACCTTGCCAACCGTCACAAAAGATGAGCTTTTGCTTGTGAGTTTTTCAACTTGCATTTGTTTCTTGGAATATTATTTAACTTATTTCTCTTCCAGCATTGGACGTCTATTAGGAATTATTAAAACATTTTTGGTCCTCGTATCCGATTACAACTTCATACCTTTATGTAAAGGTAAGGTAATTTCAGCCCTTGGGATTCGTATTAATTACATTACATATTTTTCTTATTTGGAAATTTGATCTGTAGGTGAGCCGGCTCAAGGATGCCATGTCACAAATCTACACAAACCTACAGGTAAATCACACCCACACTTTTTAAGTATTAGCAATAGCATGTCAAGGCTTATTATGCTAATCGTGTATTTGTTGATTTGCAGGAGATTAAAGAATCAGTACAGTCAGATTCCATGCATCATGTTTTCCTTCTTGTTCAACCAATGTTACAGGTTCATTTTTTATTTTTTTGGATAAAAAGACTGTTTTTGGAAAAAAACAATTTTTTAAATCTTTTTTATTATTCATAACTATTTTAACAACTTGAATGTGGCAGGATCTACAACCTGCTGAATTTTGAATAATTTGAAAGGTATATAATTTTGAATAATTTAAAATTTTCGAAATTTGAAAATTTTGAATAATTTGAAAAGTTTGAAAATTTGAATAATTTGATAAGTTTGAAAATTTGAAAATTGAATAATCTTAAATTTTTGAATAATTTGAAAAGTTTGAAAAATCTTAAAATTTGATTAATTTTGAAAAGTTTTAATAATTTCAAAATTTTGAAATTTGAAAATTTACAAATTTTCGAAATTTGAAAGTTTGAAAATTTTGAATAATTTTAAAAGTTTGAAAATTTCGGAAATTTGAATAATTTGAAAAGTTTGAAAATTTTAAAATTGAATAATCTTAAAAGTTTGAAAATTTTGAATAATTTCAAAATTCTGAAAAGTTTGAAAAGTTCGAAAATTTGAATGATTTTGAAAAGTTTGAATAATTTAAAATTTTTGAATTTTTCAAATTTTCAAAATTTGAAAGTTTTGAATAATTTTAAAAGTTTGAAAATTTCGGAAAATTGAATTCAACTTCTCCGGTCTACAGGCTTTTCAGGTACTTATCCGTTCTCCTTGCTCTGTATCTCATGTGCACACACAACGAACTATACATCTGTTTGGTTGTACGAAACTGTTCTATTTGTTTTTATCGACTCACACAATATTTTCTTGACAAGCTTACTTAATCGGTTAATATGATTTTCTGATTTTCTAATATGATTTTCTGATTTTTGCAGGATCAAGTTGAGTTTTGATGGAAAACTTTCGGTTAATACCAGGTACTAACTTCTTGATTCTTGTTTTTTTTAATTCTTGATTTGCTAGCCGAATATTGGTTTTTTTAATTCTTGTTTTTTTAATTCTTGATTTGCTAGCCCAAAACATTACAAGAACCTCAAACAAGGACCATAAATGCAAGACAAATATTTTTGGGACCAAAATTGCAAATAACAGTTACACTCAGGGACCAAAACTTTAATTTACTCAGGTGATTACAAATTACATTGTTTCTCTTTCTAAAGTATATGTTTGAATATGAATGTGAAAATTAAACTGTAACTGAAATGTGATCTGAGTTCATGCTTGAGGGTATTGAAAGTACAATTTTATTTGAGACCAAAACTCTCTATGTGTATATGTTTGTATGACTGTATGTCTGAAATGCAGGGACCAAAGATTTAATTTATTCAAATTATTGGAAGTACATTGCTATTTATGGCATTTATCTCGAATGTTGTCCATTTTTGGCATATATTCATTTCTGTCAATGTTATTATGCAGTTAAAAGGATATATAAAAGCTTACAGGAATAAGGAAGCCTAGGTGCCTAAATGACTATGTAACAATGTCCAGCTTGAAGGGTGGGGATGGAGCTGGTGTAATCTACTTATGCTGGCATGTCTTGTGGGTCAAGTAAATGTTGTTACTTTCTACCTATTGGATTAATACATTTTTATTTAGTATGATGTTAATGTTTAGGTTTTAGCGAGAAAAAATGGATACATATTGATCATTTTCAACTTATTCCTCAAATATATTGTGCAACTTTATTGCAGGCACTTGCATACTCTGCAAATAAGAAAGAAACTTACATACTTTGGTGTTAGGTCTGTATCTGTATTGGTATTTCATTTTGTAGGGAAGTAGTTTATTTGCAGATCTGGTCCCTTTTCCAGGTTAACTTACCAATTTTTTAAAATAATGTATTGCAGTTTTGGTCCCTTTTACATGTTAAATTACTATATTGACCACTTTAGGAGGATGGCGTGGTGATCCGAGAAACCTTTAAAAGATGGTTAGGTTGTTGCATGATCACTAAATATCAGAACTGAAGTACATTGCTAAAACCTACTACTAATCAAGTGTGATTCAAAGGACATGGTTGAACCTGGTACTAAAATTCTACCATAGTTCATTGATAAAGCCTACCACTAAAATGTGGCTAAAAGTACATTGCTAAACTGGTTGATTTTTTTTTTTTTTTTTGCAATTCAGGTACATCTGCCTTTTAACATTCAGTCATCCTCTGTCTATCTCTTCATAGCAGCAGCTGCAGTTTGATAGAAGATTCTATCAAAGAGAAAACATGGCAGGTGAAGAGGCTGTTGTACCAGTGGAGGCACCTCCTGGCCCTGCTCTTGGTCAGCCAATGGACATCATGACTGCATTGCAGCTTGTGCTAAGAAAGTCACTTGGTCACAGAGGTCTTGTGAGGGGTCTTCATGAAGCTGCCAAAGTTATTGAGAAACATGTTGCTTTACTTTTTGTATTGGCTGACTGTAACCAGCAAGACTATCAAAAATGGGTCAAAGCCCTTTGTGCTGACCATAATGTCAGCTTAGTAACTGTTCCTGCTGCCAAGACACTTGGAGAATGGGCTGGTTTGTGCAAGATTGATTCGGAAGGAAAGGCAAGAAAGGCTATGGGTTGCTCATGCCTTGTGAGGGATTATGGGGAGGAAAGTGAGGGGCTCCACATTGTTCAGGAGTTTGTGAAATCTCACTAAGTAGTTGGTGGGAGTCAAAAACTTAGTTTTATTTCTCAGTTATCTGTTTGAGAACTTGGTTGTAGGAAATTTTGAATGGTTCTAATTTATCGAGTTTCAGATTTCAACTATTGGTTCAAGACCTCAAGGGTTAAGTGTATAATTTTAATGATTTTATATATCTTCAATATATTCTATCATGAGGATGAAATATAATCGTAAGTGTTTTTGGTTAAGGACGGTCGATCGGTTCTGTTAGATTTTTATACCATGTTTTTCTATTCAATCTTTGAGATCTATGATTTATTGACTCTGTTAGATTTATAATTTTAATGATTTTATATATCTTTATTTGAATTTTTATTTAATTTTCGGAATTTAATATATTTATTTTGAAATTTCGGATTTTTTTATCAAATTATATATGTATATATTATTTTTTGGGATAAAAATATAAAAGGTTGAAAATTAAAAGGTTTAAATGGGTTAAAATAAAATAAAAAGCTAAAATACAAAGAAAAAAAACAAAAAAAAAAATCTATAATTAAAAGAAAAGTAAAGTTTATAATTAATATAAACTAGAAAGCTAAAAATAAAATTAAGTTTCATAAAAATATAAGAGCTACAAATAATTATCAAAATAAATTAAGAAAATAAACCTAAAACTAATAAAATAAAATGTCAAAATAAAAATAAATAGGTTTTAATAAAAAGAAAAATAATAAAAACGTATTACTTATTGTTCAATTACACCATCAGATGCGTTTTCTACCGGGTATCACCGGTTAGATGCCTACGTGGACTCCAGGTCAGTTTCAAATTGCAAATAAGAAGGATAAAATCGTATTTTATCAAACAAAGTCACAAATCGAAGCTGTAAAACCAAAAAGGTAATAAACCCTAACCTTCGTCAATGTCTTCAAGCGGCAAACCCTCCAAATCGAAGACTTCAAACAGAAAACCCTCTGAATCGGTGTCATCTTGTTTATGTTTTCTTGGAGCTGTATCTAACTCTGAACATGCGACTCGATGCTATAGCAAAAAACCATTGAGAGTGAGAACATCCTGGACGGTGGATAACCCTAGGAGAAGGTTCATAAATTGCCCCGACTCTTTGGTAATTCACGACTATGTATCTACTTGTTGTTTTAATTTGAACCTACTTGTTGGTAATTCATGACTATGTTCCAATGCCTTTTTTATATATTTTGGTCCGATAAATTGTTTTGCCCCTTGCCCCTTTGTTTACTTTGTCTTTTGTTCAGATTATAGCATTTTACTTCTATTTATCATTTCATTGCAAAACATCACTATAGTTCCAAACCAATTTCTAAAAGTTTTTTCCATTTTTGGTCCCACACTCTCGGGTATTTACCGTCCTCTATATCATTGGAAAGGTAATCAATCGCCCGAAAAGAAATTAATCACTCTCATATTCGCCAACTCCCCCTCACATCTGCAGCCTAAAACCTAAAAATTAATTGCCAAAACAAAACAATTTGCCGCCGCATTGCGCGGGTACGCAGCTAGTATATATATATATATATATATATATATATATATATATATATATATATATATATATATATATATATATATATATATATATATATGTTTTAGATTTTGGTTATTGGTCACCAAAAAGAATTTAAAAAAACCATCTTTGTTAGCAAATTTTTTGTAAGAGAATTTTACTTATGTACACATTTATGCTAAATTATAAAATAAAACAACAATGATATATAATTCAGAAAGATAACAAAACTAAAAATTATTTGGAAGGAGAAATCACGTAATTATATAAAATCACAATTATTGTCTATTGGTTTATGACTAAAACCTTATTGAAAATTTTATATCTACATTGTGCTTTATTCATTTATGATTACTACTATAATATGAAGTTTCATAGATTAAATAGATCGAAAATTTATCCATTGATGAATTAATCGTACCAATTCCTATTTATATATATTCACTATGATTAGATCTGTAATGTTATACGAAGATTCAAGGATTAAAGTAGGTTGCTAGTTTTTAACATTTATGTCATGCAAATGATGAAAACAACAAAAAACACCCAATTGCTTATTTTTGGAAGAAAAATATCATCAAATCTCTAAAATTTAGGAAACTATTATTTTATTTATTTTTTTATGATTTGATTAGATGACAAAATTGCAAACACACACCTTATTTAATAAATAGCAAAAAATAGTCTTTAGATCAAATTGATTGTATGGTTGAGATATGTTCTCACGTAGTTACTAATTAAAAAAAGTCTCCCATGTTTCCTCCTCTCCATAAAATCAAATCAAAATTCAAACTCTCCTAAAAATAAAAAAGATAAATCAATTGTTTTTTTATCTCCTCTTAATTGTTGTTTTTAGTTCTAGTGTACATTGATCGAAACTTTAATGGCTTCATTTTCCTAATCAATTGGTTAAGCAATATTGAATCCATTAATGTTTGTCATTGCTTTTGTTGGATCCAATGAGGATATTGTATGCTCTCCCTCTCCACAATTGCTTCATTTTCTTTGATCTTTTATCTTCATCTCTACTCACTTAAGTCAATGTGTTGACTTTTAATACTTGCCCATGTTTGTTGTGGGTGCTTTCTCTTGTTTATTTGAAACCCTAATTTCTATTTCTTTTGGAATTAAAGCCATCACACCTCTCCATGTAACCCCTCCCTCTTTCTGTAACCCAAGTGGACTCGATGTGTCTTACACCAATGGTCAAACCACAAGTATATGAAAATATGGTCATCAGCTCAAGTATAAAGGTAAGAGCACATGTGACACTCCTCGCTATGGGTATGTAACTAAATCATCATTTAAAGTTTATAACAGTTAATCAATTCATAACATCGTCATTATGGAAAGTTTTAGGTCCTAAACATCTCATCAAAATGTTAATTTAAGTAGTAGCGAGGAATAATAATAATTTGTTAACAAAACATAGGTTTAAGCACCACCCGTCATGTGGCCTTCAAAATGTCCCGTAAGTCTAAGTTTACATCCTTATAACCTAAGAACACGTCAAAATAAGTTAGGCAATGGAATGTCTAGTGAGTTTACAGGAGGTCAACTCATTAGGAATAAGTGGTGTCAACAACTTACTTGAGTTAAACCCCTAAAAATGTTATAAAGATACTCATACGTCTAGATTAGAAATGTTAGGGAACTATGTCCAAAAGACTTTCATAAACCATTATTTACATCAAAGCATCATTTGTAAACTTAAAGGAAATCATCAAACAACATCATCAATAAGGGAAATCATATGATATGTCATATACAAATGCAACTAACCCAACCCCAAGTCAATATTATCAAGTCGAAGCTCAACACAATGGTCTGAATGTTCCTTAGGTCAAAGGCCAGGCAATTGTGAACTACCACACAAGCACCACACGTGGGGTAGCTAGCCACGACATATGCATGGTGATAATTATCTAGAAATCTAATCACCCGTCATATGTCTTTCAGCAAATTTTCCCATACGGGTTATGAATTACCCCTCAAACTCCCCACCTAGATGCAATGCACAAGTAGGATGCCAAAATTGTTTTTAAATCATTTTCTACGAATGCACAATATATATATATATATATATATATATATATATATATATATATATATATATATATATATATATATATATATATATATATATATATATATATATATATATTATAGGGTTGGGATCTTTTGAGAACCCTTTTTTAATGAGATCTTGAGAACTCATTGTAGACCATTAGATAATTATCTTTTACAATAAGGGCATGATCGTCATTTTACAAATATCATTTAATTTTGATTTTTTTTATTTTTAGCAACAATAATAACAATTCCTAAAAGCATAATCAAATTCAAATTTCGAATTTAAAAGTTATCAGATTTTTCGTTTTTTTAAAATATGAGAGTTTTTGAAATTTGAAAAAGAAAACGTAAAAAATTTTAATTCAACAAAAAAAAAAGATTTCAGATTTGGAAAAACATATACGTTCATGTATTTGCAACAAGGTGTACATATGCATATTTTCAAAATTTGCATAAACATATTATTATGTATAATACTTGAATACAAATAATAAACAAACCAATTTGTTAAAAACAATAATGTACAATTATTTTGAACGATACATACATAAAATATAAAAATACAACAAAATTTGATAATATCTTCATTTTTATTCCTTGATTGTTACGTTTCTTCATTTTATCGCTTTTCACTTCTTCAAGTTGCTTGATAAATTTTTAAAACTTGCAAGAACATTAAAGAAATACATATTAAAAATATTTTTCAAAAAAATACTTACATGCATATATGCATATGCACATATGCACATATATGCATATACGCACACACGCTTATGCATATATGGCTTTATTTACCGGAGGAGATGATAACACCTTGCAATGTTAGCCATTTTAGTTGTTATTGGACCATGTTATAGTTTGATTATCTTTCTAAGACGCTAACATTACTCACTTTTATTGTCAATGACTTGTTTTGTGTTTTAGTGCAAATACAAGGGGAAATTGTGTAAAATTTGTAAACTCAATGATAAAGCTGAAAATCAAGTCAAATTAACACGTGCGACGCAGAGGAAGGAAGACTGCAACGTGGACACGTGGATCAAATCTAACCTGGAAGAGTTTCAAAATTCAAAGTGCAAAGAAAAGAGGGATAATGTTGACCTGCAGTGCGTACTACGCCTACCTGCAGCACGTAGAGGCATTTTCCACCACTATAAATAGAGGGCTCTCGTCCGACTTTGGAAGCATCCCGGGGTATTGAGAGGGGATCCAATAGTCTAAATTTGTCTCTTTTTCAGTTCCAAATAGTTATTTTGGTTAGATTTTGGTTTTCTATTATTTTAGATCAACTCGGTATCGAGGTATTCCACAATTGGGATTTCTGTCGATTACTCAATGTTTTAGTTAGATCTCAAGAATAATCATTCGATTCCTGTAGATTCTTTGGTTAGATTTGGATTGTTTGGATGTTGGTTTGGTTTTAATTTTATTAAAGAAAGTTATTTGGTTTATTGTTTTCTCGATCTTCAATCAGATCTGAGTTTGTTTTATTTAGTTTGTTTGATTTTTGGTTGTTCCCACGTGTTCTTGATCCACCGACTATAAAGTGACACTATAGTTGATTTATCAACACAAAGTGTTAAACATGAACTCGTTGGTTCGACCCTTGCTTACCGCTAGCTAGTGGACTAGTAAGGTTTTATTTTGTATTTTTGATCGCATCAACGACTGCGATGTGTCAAATTTTGGTGCCATTATCGGGGAGTTGTGCGCTTGACACTTTGTGTTAATTTTTATTTTTCTTTTGATAATTAATTTTTTGTTTTGTGCATGTTCGTCCTCATAATGGATGATTACATGTACACAGATGAAGACATGTGGTGTGAATATGATAGCTCAACCTACGACCATTACAAGAATGATTTCTACAATGAGTCATTCAATGATAATGAGTCATGGGCCGAGGATCCAACTCAGTACGAAAATTTCGACGAGTCGTTTTTTGTGAACGATCAAGATCGGGACAATTCGTACAATGCGAATTTATCTAAAACCCTCCAAAGAGGGGAAAATCATGCCAACGCCCTTTCGGCAATGGCGGATCAATTAGATCAGCTGGAAGAGCAGGTGAGGCAGCAGCCACACTCGAGTATGTGTATGAACCTACATCTCACCTGAACATGTGATGGAAGGTCATACACTTTTGGATAATTATGAGACCACTAAGATGGTTGAATTGCTTGCTGAGGAGGGGGCATAGATGACAATGCCACCCTACCCAACAACTTTTGAAAATTTTGATAATCAAGATCTGACCAGACAATGCCAGTTGCTCACTTTTGGCACCGATCCACCTATTGGACGATGACCAAGATGATGACGATGATGTGGTTTTTGAAAATGAGAAACATTGTTTTCTAGCCACTCATGATCCATTAATGAGTGGAAAATTAGATGTGATTAACACCATCAATGAGGACATTCGGGAGAATACAAAGATTATGCCCTCTAATCTAATCAGATTGGAAAAGTTTTGGTTATACTGCAGGACGGGACCGCAAACTGTAACGCCCCAAAATCCAACATCGAGTATTTACAACTTTTACATAAAACTGTACAAATTTTGGTTTTACAAATTCAATACTCGATGTCTAGGAAGCGACAATAAGATACCTACAGATCGTTCCATGATCCAGCCGGGCGTTACTAAACCTAATACCTGCAAAACACCACAACAAAACAACGTAAGAGAAAATGCTTAGTGAATAACTCTACTGCACCATGATAAAGTTTATAAGAAAACTTTAAAAGCCAAACCACATTTAGAGGTTTCACCAATGGAATATCACCTGAAAATCCAACACCAATCAGATATATCATAATATCTGAATCACCAAACATGTAAGACACCATATTTAAAATTAGCACCGGTATTAAAAACGTTCACCGAAGAATCTTGGGCTTTTCACCAAACCAAAGATCCACCATCACTTGGTTACACTGAGTTATCACCCATCTTGAATTACACCATATGATTGTAGACAATGGTTATATAACCATTAAACACCAGGTAAGACACCAACGAATATAACCACCTATAATTACACCACTGATATATAGGAACAACTACTAAAAGAGTTTTACCTATGTTAACACATAGGGTCATTATTCTATCGATCACCAAGGTAAATAAATTCTAGCACCACAATATGATATATAAAAATACATAATCACACAAATACAACACACAACACAACACCAATCAAGTTGAGTGGAGTTACTCACCCAGAAGTGTAGTTTGTCCACCAAAGGGACTATAGCCACCAATTTCCTAACCAAGCATCATAACCCTCAATCAACCTACATTAGGTTTTCACACATTTATAAATATTTATGAATCATGTATGTACCCTTCTTGTAAGCTGAAGTCATAAACTAGAAGGAAATAACTTCAATATCAACTTTCTTAGAAATTATTCATTTTTCCCTGAAATTTGACCCCTGTTCACGATCCTTTTTACTTGACCTCAGAACATTTATTCCTACATATTTCAATTTAGTAGAAAACTAATCCTTGTTAGGTTTCTAGGGACACTAATATCAACCCCAAATGATGTTTCTATAATTTACTATGATTTTTACAAGATTGCATATCAAATTTGTCCAAATTGGACCAATATGTGAAGAATACGTATTTGACCTTGGTTAGAGGTAGAATCATGCTTCACACCTCTATGTACAAATATACTAGACTCAATTTCTGAAAATATGGCACTGGTTTCACATCAAACCGATACTTCTACGGTGTACATCGATTTTTACAATAACAACAAATTTACCTCAATTCTGCAGTTCTGATCGAACGACTATATCTCGACTTCCTGCCATCAGAATTACAAATCCTCAGGTCCAAACCTTCGTATTTATCTCCTGCATCCTCTGTCAAAATTTCACGATGATCCAACAGTTCAATCTCCCAGGATCATTCGTGCACTGTAGCATGTTCTTGAGAATTTGGGAATGATTTGAGAAAAATCCGATTTTCCCATATTTATGCATAAAAGTTTGCCAATATGGCACAACTAGTCCACCAACTTGCAAACATTACACCCCACACACGTATAAATACATTTAAGTCTCATTTTTCGTACTTAAGCCCCCAAATTAATATATACATATTTATAAATCGGTCTCGAGTGTTACAACTCTCCTCCCCTTAAGAAGATTTCGTCGTCGGAATATCTCAGGAACACCTCACCACGACCAACTATTGCACACTGAATTTGCCTTTCGTGCTAAAAGTTCAAATCTTACACCAGGAACTTACAACTTAGTTCACTTTGCTACTACACCACAATTCAACTTCACCTGTCTTCTGTCATCTTTTACACCTATGGCAGTGATGGTTCGATTGCTAAGGATATACTCCTATCAATCACAACCACAATCACTTAACACACAATCTTATGCTTAAGTACACCAATTACTTAGCATAACAACTTCCTACATACATCATCCTCATATTAAGAGAAGTGAGGACTATTCAACATACTATCCAAAATTAGCTGAATACAACAACCAATATCTTCAACTGACACCTGTAATTCATATCCAGTTTTTTACTTTCCATCTCCTTAAACAAGCATGAAGAGATGATCACAGTCTCACTGCTAAAACACCTCAAACTGTTCTTAAGATAATTTCTCGTCTTACAACCAACTCATCATGCTGACAACACCGAACAACCAGAGTTAACACCACAACTCCCATCCTTTTCACTTGTTAACTTTTCAACATTTACAGCATTCTTGCTATTCGACTGAGGTTTCACCTACCTCAAGCGTTCACCTTGTAGTTGATAATTCAACTCTTTTCTCATTCTTCTGCCAACTTCCTACTTGTCAAAAGTAGTGAACTCCGAGGTCTGCACCATATCCCCAATTGAGGTTTTCAAACCTCAATTTTTATCAATCATCGATCTATTCACCTACGTATTTCAAGGCTTCACCAGAAGGACTTCTATCATGAATTTCATCGTATACACCATATTACTTTTCACCTTTCTTAGAAATAACAACTTATATTCAACCATCATGAAGTAACTCCAAACCAACACTCACTGTTATACTTCTTCAAAAATTTCACCCACCCAGTTGTATCTGTCACCACATTCCAAGAGCACAACTTATCACATTTCACCAACTCCTATTTTTTTCGAGTAGATTGATGGCAATCTCTACTCGTTTCACCTAAGACCATTTGCTTATTCCGAAAATCCTTTCAAAATAAATTAGCCAACTCAATATTGTCACTTGATCACTCCAGATCAATAGGCTCCATAAATTTTGCAATCCTGTAATTTATTATATATTCTATGGGAGGTTCCCAACTCCCTTCACCTTTTCCGACATCAAAGATATAACCACTACCTCCACTTTCATTTCTCGTAGCAGTTCCACCTTGCTGAGAAGTCACCGTGGACAAAATCCATGGTACAGTCATCACCGCTACATCCATATAACATACTGAAAATAAGCCAGTATCTCTGGCGGTAGTAGATCATTCTCCGATCCACTCACCGTACCCATAACCCGGCCGACTTTCACAAAGTCTAATACTACCACAGTTCCCATGGATAGGAACATCATCCTAGGTCACCTACCCTAATTTCGGTTATTCACCAAAAAATACGACAAGCACTCCCTATCAGGCGACATATAAATTTCATCAAATTTTATATACACATAATAATTATAGAATTTAAAATCCACCAATACTTAAATTTTCCAATTAAGTATTTAACAGACAATAACAGTTATAGATCGTTAGATCATAACCAGTATTATCAAAGGCTTTGCACCAGCCTCATAAGTACACCATGTGAAAGTAAGACTTTACACCAGTCTCATATAAGTATAGGCTTCTCACCAGCCTTGAGACTTTTCACCAGTCTCATAAGGAAAACACCAATAGATAGATACAAACAGGATTTCACACCCGTCCTATTGTATACCACCCATAGGATTTAGGCTTTACACCGGCCGTATCCCAATAAGTAAAGGACTTTACACCAATCCTTTATAAACACCAAGAATATGTCATGAGAGTTCACACCAATCTCATAACACAATATTTCATCAAATACCACCATAACATGTAACACCTGCAAATCTGCACAACAAAACACCATATACATATATGTACACCGACATGTTATATTAACACGTTTACAAACATCATTTTGTTATTTCACATCGCTATCAGGAATAGTCATGTATCAACATTACGGTGACTATTCATCAACACCAATAACATAACATAGGATTGTCCACTTACCAATATATATATATATATATATATATATATATATATATATATATATATATATATATATATATATATATATATATATATATATATATATATATATATATATATATATATATATATATATATATATATATATATATATATATATATATATATATATATATGGTAGAAATAACCACTACACTATACTACTCACTAACTAGTAGTAAGTGTAACAACTTCCCAAATCTTACCATCGAGAAGAGGAATTATTATTCACCTATAATTCCACAATAGTACCCTTCACACATAATCATCGGCTACCCGTCCGTGACTATATTAACACCCTTTCTAAAAAACGACTATAATTCGCCAATTATTAACAAATATAACTAATAGTTTAACACCATAGCCACAAAGGCTAACACCATTCCTTCGAGTATCTCTTCCACCAGTACTTCGCTAAACACCGGAATAACACCTGCTGATAGTATAACACCCGTCATCAACACAACACACCGATTAAGTCAACCATTTATCTAGTTAAATATACGACTAACTAGAATTGCTCCTATAGTCAATCCTTCCATTCACATACATTTAACACAGAAGTCAACTTATATTTAGCACCGGTATTTATAAGCTCACCAGCAGTAGTATACAACTACCATTCAAGCATACAACATTCACCACACACTGCCACGTCATTTAACTTCAGCAGTAACACCATTAAGTCTGCTTTAACAACTAGAAGGATTCTCTTGTTGTATTTATACCTATACAACTTTTCATTCCAAAGAAATCCATGATTCCAGAGATTTTACTAAATCTCTCATCTTATTACTGCTTCACCTCATTAAGTCAACCTCCACAACAAAACTATTAACCATAGGATATGATTATTTTATGCTTATCCTGACCTTTGTAGTATACACAAAGGCTTGATCAGGAAAAGACAACACCACCGGTTTATCAATTCCATGAACACTGTAAAGCATTCACCGTTGGAGACAACAACATAATCACAACTTACACCGCTTCTTACTGCAACCGAAGTAATCACATGTGTTTGCTTTTATCACCCTCTGTCATACATCGTTGACTGAGACTCACCTGATAGTTTCACCAGTACCATCTTCTTACTACAATTTTCCAACACCATAAACCACCAATCTATGCCAAACAGTAGTTCAACTTCGTGATAACATTCTCACTCCAATTCATAGGGATTAGGATCCCATGAATTTAAACGTACATTCACCCCACCACTTAACAATTGGCATACGACGTCCACCTGTAATTTTCACAAATTCCTGTTCCTTAAAGAAACTAGGAAGGAATATCGACACCTGGCTTTAACTTTCCCGTCCAACTCCAGTTTCACCCTACTGTAGGTTTTGGGAAGGTCCACTCCTGAATAATACTCCCACCTTGAGCTCCAAACAATGAGCTAAGAAGCGATCTCCACCTTCAACTAACAACAACTACTTCTCCAATCAGAACAGTTAGAACTAACTGTTCCAACTTCCACCTTTGATACACTTCAAAATCAGTGCACCACGTCTAAGGCTCAAGAAATTTCTTCCATCTTTGAATACTCCACCTGTGAGTATTCTTAATGTCCTAACGGGTCCAAGGTTTTCAAACTTCAGACCTGGCACCAAATCTTCCGCGTCTCTACTCCGACCCGAATGACTAATAGTCAATTTCTCTTCATCACTTAGTCGGTTAACATTGAACTGACGGTATTGTCCATCCTTACATTACTTCCAACTAGACGTCCACCACCCCACCTATCATCCTTCAGATGAACCGGGTCACCTTTCCATCATTACACTCCACCTATAAGATGAATATTTAATGAAACATTGTATTGCAGCAACCACATCGACTCGTCAACAGCCCATCTAAACTCCCAGCGACATCCTAATCGTCTAGCTTCACATCTTCTTTCCAAATTATGGATACTCACCAAAAGCAACGCCAACAACTATGTTAATAAATTAAAACACCACTACTAATGCAATACACTCCTACAACGCGACAACACACATTCATCTATTATGTTTTAAGTCTAGAGATCTACACTTCTGACACCTAGTTCACTTAAACATCGGCTCTGATACCAACTTGTAACGCCCGAAAATCTAACATCGAGTATTTACAACTTTTACATAAAACTGTACAAAATATTGGTTTTACAAATTCAATACTCAATGTCTAGGAAGCGACAAGAAGATACCTACAGATCGTTCCATGATCCAGTGACAACGCCTAGTGATATCAAGTATTTTAGGCGTTATTGAGCCCTATTCATGGAGAAATTATATCATATATACTTTGGTATTCTCACTTTTCATGCCAGGACTTGTTTGGAAGAAAAGAATGGAAATAGGGACTAAAAGCGTGCAAAAAGAAGAAGTATGGAAAAGAATGAAAAATCAAGAAAACATGTACACGTGCCGCGGGTTCCTCAAATACACGACGCGGGCTTAAGGCGGTGTAACACATTCAAATGACGAAAAAACGTGGAAAGATAAGGACGCGCGCCGCGGATTCTTCATCTGCGCGGCGCGGCTGCAGAAAATTTGCAACTATAAATAGAGGCATTTCCAGCCGAAAACCCGAGCAAAGACCGGGTGTAAAATCGACCTTGAAGCTCTTTGACTCCAAGATTTCGTTCCAGCAACTTCTCAAGTGGTATTTTTATGTTTTGGATTTTATTTTCAATTAGTTAGACATTTGTAAGCATAGTCTTGTATCTTTTGGAGTGACACCCACTGATATTAAGCTTTGGTTTCTGTTTTTGGATCATTTGGTTACTGTTTTGATGTTTAGATCTGAGTTTGGTTAATGCAAAGCATTTGGTTACAAGTAATATTGGTTTTTCGGTGTTTTGGATGCTTGTTTGTGTTTTGATTATTGATTTGTGCTTGGATCTTGTTTTAACCTTGTTGGGATTGTTTTCCCTTGCTGAAATCAGTAGCTAATTAGGTTAGTTTAGGCATTGAACTTTGGCTAGTAACTGTTCAGTTAGAACCTTAGTAATTGGTTAGTTTATGCTTTGCTCGGTTTGCTTGGTTTGGATGCCTTTGTTTGCTTCTGATTCAGAGATGTACTTCTGATTTCAGAAAGTAACTAGGTTTATTTGAGCTTAGCTTTGCCTAGCTTGGGTTTATTTTGATAATTGCTTTTAGTTGTTAGTACTTAGAAAGGTAGAAACTAAAAGTCCTCCGACTGTAGCATGACACTACTAGTTGGTAATCTGTCATCTGGTCTAACTCGAAGCTCCTGCGGATCGACTCTGACTACCACTGTGCTAGTGTGTGTTAGGTATTTTTACTATTTTTGACCGCACGACGACCTAGGCGTGTCATCCAGCAGGGCGTTACTACACCTAATACCTGCAAAACACCATAACAAAACAGCGTAAGCGAAAATGCTTAGTGAATAACTCTACTACACCATGATAAAGTTTATAAGAAAACTTTAAAAGCCAAACCACATTTAAAGGTTTCACCAATGGAATATCACCTGAAAATCCAACACCAATCAGATATATATCATCATATCTGAATCACCATACGTGTAAGACACCATATTTATAATTAGCACCGGTATTGAAAACGTTCACCGAAGAATCTTGGGCTTTTCACCAAACCAAAGATCCACCATCACTCGGTTACACTGAGTTATCACCCATCTTGAATTACATCATATGATTGTAGACAATGGTTATACAACCATTAAACACCAGGTAAGACACCAACGAATATAACCACCTATAATTACACCACTGATATATAGGAACAACTACTAAGAGAGTTTTACCTATGTTAACACATAGGGTCATTATTCTATCAATCACCAAGGTAAATAAATTCTAGCACCATAATATGATATATACAAATATATAATCACACAAATACAACACACAACATAACATCAATCAAGTTGAGTGGAGTTACTCACCCGAAAGTGTAGTTTGTCCACCAAACGGACTATAGCCACCCAAGCATCATCACCCTTAATCAACCTACATTAGGTTTTCACACATTTAGAAATATGTATGAATCATGTATGTACCCTTCTTGTAAGCTGAAGTCATAAACTTGAAGGAAATAACTTCAATATCAACTTTCTTAGAAATTATTCATTTTCCCTGAAATTTGACCCCTGTTCACGATCCTTTTTACTCGACCTCAGAACATTTATACCTACAGATTTCAATTTAGCATAAAACTACTCCATTTTAGGTTTCCAGGGACACCAATATCAACCCCAAATGATGTTTCTATAATTTACTATGATTTTTGCAAGATTGCATATCAAATCTGTCCAAATTGGACCAATATGTGAAGAATACGTATTTGACCTTGGTTAGAGGTAGAATCATGCTTCACAACTCTGTGTAAAAATATACTAGACTCAATTTATGAAAATATGGCACTGGTTTCACATCAAACCGATACTTCTACGGTGTACATCGATTTTTACAATAACAACAAATTTACCTCAATTCTGCAGTTCTGATCGAACGACTATATCTCGACTTCCTGCCAACAGAGTTACAAATCCTCAGGTCAAAACCTTCGTATTTATCTCCTGCATCCTTTGTCAAAATTTCACGATGATCCAACGGTTCAATCTCCCGGGATCATTCGTGCACTGTAGCATGTTCTTGAGAATTCGGGAATAATTTGAGAAAAATTTGAGTTTCCCATATTTATGCATAAAAGTTTGCCAAGATGGCATAACTAGTCCACCAACTTGCAAACATTACACCCCACACACATATAAATACATTTAAGTCTCATTTTTCGTACTTAAGCCCCTAAATTAATATATAAATATTTATAAATCGGTCTCGGGTGTTACACAAACTGCAGACTCGCTTCGCAAAACAATCATTAGGAGCGGCACCGGGTGTGCTCCACGTCAAGCCGATGGTCTTGAAGAGGCTCCGAAAGAAAGATCAAGCTTGGAGGTTTAAAACAACCTCCAAGAATTCATGCAAAATAATCGGAAGACGACGGCCGGGCAGCAGCAGAAGAATCGGCAGGCCATTTGACCCAGGGAAACTGAAGGAGCACTGGCTCAACGAACGGATGGTGGGGGCTAAAATTCAACGGAGACTGATGATATACAACCCACAGTAGTCAAGGAAGAAAGGTCCAGCTAAAAGACCGGGAACAAAGAAGCACTTTCGGGAGGCAACCCGACATTTTCGATACGTATTTTTAATTTTAATTTTAATTTTTAATTTTTGTTTCGTTGGAATATTATTGAGGTTAATCATTGTTGAGTACGATACGGTATGTCCTAAGTGTGGGGTGAGGATGAGGGATCAGAAAGGAAAAACAAGAAAAGTCAACTTTCACGCCGCCAACATCATCAAACCGCGACGCAAGTTGAGGAGAGACTTGATGCACAGGGGCCTTTTCGCACATACTCGCAATGCTAAGTAAGGGATTTCACGACGTGGGTCGAGGAAATTCACGACGCGGACCTCTTCATATGGCGTCGCGACTTTCCGACTTTGATCGATGGATACTGGACTCATCACACCTTCGCGCCGCTACCATCAATTGATGGCATCGCGGAGACAGTGAATCAGCAAAGACAGTAACTCTCAATGTATTGTCTACATTTGTGTATTTTTCAACTTTTATTTTTAATATGTTTGTTTGTGTGAGTAGTACCTAGCCAAACTGTGATTGTTGTACTCAAATGTATGGAATTGCATAAAACAAGTATGGGGTCACAGTACCCCTGCACTTGTGTTATGTCAGCTTGTTTACCGCCACGTCCCGGCTCCTGGAATATTATCGAGCAATGGGATACACAATCAACCCTGATATATTTGATCTTGATACACAAGCATTTCACCGTCCTGAGGGTAACTCTTTTTTTCCATTTGTTTTGGTTTTTCTTTTTGTACAACGGGGACGTTGTACTGTTTAAAGTGTGGGTGGGACGGTCAAAAAAGTAGTTTTGAATTTTTACAGAAAAAGTCCTATTTTTCAAAATTTTAGCAATTTTCAAAATTTTTAAGGAATCGTAACTTTGAAATGAATATGTTTTGAATAATGTAGCATTGTGATATTTTTCAAGAAATACTATTAAGTAGTCAGCATACGAGTTTAGTTAAAATAAGTTAAGTGTTTTAGAAAGTTAGAAAATTTATGGATTTAGAGTATCTTAGGATTGGGACGCATGAAGGAATTCTCAATCAATGACCATTGTTGTTTGAGCAGGTAGAATCGAAAGGGTGGCATGTAGCGCATTTATGCACCTCACTACCTAAGATCGTATGGTCTGGGATAATGTTTTTGAAAGCTCGTTACACAAACAACATCGAAAATCATGGAAAGTTCCTTAACGGCCTTTAGAATTTGAATGAGTAAGTTTGCACATTTACGAACCGAAAATTTGTAATCAAGGGTTCTCTAGAAAGTCGTGATTCCCAAAGGGTATTTTGGACATTTTCTAAAAATCGTTTTTATCTAACTTTCTGAACTGCAATAAACATTGAAACTAAAGATGTTCAAAAATGTTTGATTTTGTGTTATAATTTGTTAAAAACTCTACTTGCTTGGGGACAAGCAATGCATAAGTGTGGTGTGTTTGATAACACCTGACAATGTTAGCCATTTAGCCATTTTAGGTGTTATTGGACCATGTTATAGTTAGATTATCTTTCTAAGATGCTAACATTACTCACTTTTAGTGACAAGAACCTGTTTTGTATTTTAGTGCAATTACAGAGGGAATTTGTGTAAAATTGGTAAAACCAATGACAAAGTTGAAAATCAAGTCGAAGTAACACGAGTGCGGAGGAAGGAAGACTGCGACGTGGACACGTGGATCAGATCTAATCCAGAAGAGTTTCAAAATTCAAAGTGCGAATAAACGGGGGATAAGGTTGACCCGCGGTGCATACTACGCCTACCCGTGGCGCGTAGAGGCATTTTCCACCACTATAAATATAGGGCTCTCGTCCGACTTTGGAAGCATCCTGGGGTATCGAGAGGGGATCCAGTAGTCTAAATTCGTCTACTTTTCAATTCCAAGTAGTTAGTGTGGTTAGATTTTGGTTTTCTATTATTTTATATCAACTCGGTATTGAGGTATTCCGCAATTAGGATTTTTTCGATTACTCGATGTTTTAGTACTCAGGAATAATCATTCGATTCCTGTA
This sequence comes from Cichorium intybus, assembly GCA_023525715.1. Lineage (NCBI taxonomy): Eukaryota > Viridiplantae > Streptophyta > Magnoliopsida > Asterales > Asteraceae > Cichorium > Cichorium intybus. The sequence continues at coordinate 61,773,066 of CM042015.1, read as the reverse complement.
GATTCTTTGGTTAGATTTGGATTGTTTGGATATTGGTTGGTTTCGATTTTATTAAAGAAAGTTATTTGATTTATTGTTTTCTCGATTTGCAATTAGATCTGAGTTTGTTTTATTTGGTTTGTTTGATTTTTGGTTGTTCCCACGTGTTCTTGGTCCACCGGCAATAGAGTGACACTATAGTTGGTTTATCAACACAAAGTGCCAACCACGAACTCCTTGGTTTGACCTTTGCTTACCGCTAGCTAGTGGACTAGTAAGGTTTTATTTTATATTTTTTACCACATCAACTAGTGCGACGTGTCAAGAGACAACACAAAACCCGGTTGGGTTTTGTAATAAGAGGGGAATGCCATTAGCATCCAAGTAGCGTTTTCTACTTCATGGGATGTTATTGTAGATTGCAGAGAAAAAAATCAAATCAAAATCCAATGACATATGCAATGCAAGAATTCAAACATCTTGGCGCCAAAATATTAAAGACAAGCCAGATTTTTTATGTTAACTAAAAATTTATTACCTCCTATAGAGTCCTTGTATGTAAATACTTGTGTAAGTTGCAAGACAATAAGTAACAATAGAATGAAGTAATATAACTGAGATTAAAAATATTTAAGCATGTAGTAGATTATAAGGGGTACATGATAGTTTTATAAAGAAACTTTTCAATAATCTCATAACCAAAACACGAATATCAGAACTGTTAGTCTAAAAAGATGAAGAGAATAATGCTTTTTCTTTTGTTTGTATGAGCTTTATGATAGAAATACAACATTAATTACTACTAACCGAGAGGAATTGTTTTAGGGGAGGATTTGGATGAAGAATACGAACTAATTGTGATTGCAGAGAGTGGTAGTAACGAGCAAATTGTGATCGACGTTGATAATTTGAGAAGGTGCTGCAGTTGGTTGTTTGAGTTTGACGAGGAAGGTAACAGGTAAAAAGATGGAAAGCGATTTCTGAATTCCTTGAAATTTCACGTGTGAAGTTGGAGCCAAATACAACGCTAATTAATACTAACCGAGAGAAATCATTTCAGGGGAGCATGTGGATGAGAAACAAACTAATTGAGATTATAAAGAGTGGGAGTAACGACTCGGTAGTGAGTGTTTGGAGAAGATGAAGTTGATTGGGGCTTGGGGAATTGATGGTTGATGTAGAGGCAGGGATGATTGTTGAAGACGAGGGATCTCCGATCGTGTGAAGTTGGAGCTAAAAACAGAGGGATCTCCGATCATATTTTCTTATGTAGAGGCAGGGTGGCGGATTGTTGAAGACGTAAGAGAGATGGGGAAGGAGAGAAGAATATGGAGGGTTTCATATTTTAACAAAAATTTCTCTTGCTTAATTGTACAGATTGTATTTTCTATACCGTATATACCCTTGTGATTGATAGTTAAAAACCAAATATACCATTAAAATGATGATAACTACAAAATTGTCATATTTCGTCTTGACCCTCTATTTTTTATCTGATGGCCCACAAAAGGTTCTCAAGATCTCAAGAATTTTTGGGTTCTATATATAACACCTTGCATATTATATTTAAATGAAAATCATAATACAACTCACACCAAAGTAGTTTTTAGGGACGTGGGCTCCCAGTAAGCTCACCTTCACTAGGAAGTCAAAAACATTCTTACTTCAACTAAGCTTGCACCATGTCACTTTAATCCTGTAAGAAAAAGGAATGAATTATCATGCTTGATTTCATGAAGGGAAAATAAAGTCTCAAAGATTGAGGTAAATCTTAGACTAAAGGTTCTCTATGAAATGTGGTCAAGCACTAGGATCAAGGCCCCAAACATTGCAACATTTCGTGCAAAGTCATTATATGTTGGATGGGACAGGGACGCGGGTCGTGCATGACGTGAAGGAATTTCATGCAGGCCGTGCACGATATCGGGGAGTTTTGGTCTATTTTTGCAATTTTTTGCGGTCCGCACGGACCTAGTGCGTTTCTTCATGCGGACAACGTGAAATGTGTAGTTTTGTCCAAATTCTCTCAACTTTCGACTCAATCAAGTCTAAATAAGATTTTATTCCATTCCAACCTTCAATGCTTGAGGAATAACAAGTTTAATGCTAATTTGCCTCTTTCTTATTGTTTCCTTCATGTGTTCATGACTTAATCTCATTAAGAGATTCATTTTTCAAATCCTTGTCATTCATTAAGACATGAAGGATTTTCAAGCTCAAGTCAATCATTACAACCAACATGCTCAATAAAGTCTCAAAGATTGAGGTAAAGCTTAGACTAAAGGTTCTCTATGAAATGTGGTCAAGCACTAGGATCAAGGCTCCAAACATTGCAACATTTCGTGCAAAGTCATTATATGTTGGATGGGACAGGGACGCGGGTCGTGCATGACGTGAAGGAATTTCATGCAGGCCGTGCACGACATCAGGGAGTTTTGGTCTATTTTTGCAATTTTTTGCGGTCCGCACGGACCTAGTGCGTTTCTTCATGCGGACAACGTGAAATGTGTAGTTTTGTCCAAATTCTCTCAACTTTCGACTCAATCAAGTCTAAACAAGATTTTATTCCATTCCAACCTTCAATGCATGAGGAATAACAAGTTTAATGCTAATTTTCCTCTTTCTTATTGTTTCCTTCATGTGTTCATGACTTAATCTCATTAAGAGATTCATTTTTCAAATCCTTGTCATTCATTAAGACATGAAGGATTTTCAAGCTCAAGTCAATCATTACAACCAACATGCTCATTTTACTTATATAGTACATGTTTCTTTTAGTCATTAACAAGTGAATCATTCCATGATTGCTTTAAATCCACTCTAGCAAGATCTAACTATCGAATCCCCAATTCCAACCCTCAGGTGAAACTTCACAAATGGGGTTTGGTTCATTCCATGAGTTGGAATCCTTGAGAAATAGTTAGAATTGGATTTCCTCATCCAAAGAGACATTATATTCCCAATCTAATCAAGATTTAACCATGGGTTCCCAACATTTCAATTTCTAGGGTTTATATGAACCCAAAAATTCATCAAAGACGATTCTAACTACCGATTGGTTGGATAATATCCATTTGATTGTTTAGATACAATAATCAATCGCTTGGGATTACATGGATGACCTCCCCCAATTCTAACTATCCATTTGTAGCCATTGTAGCTACTAGTAAGGAAGTAGAATGGCTAACAAATTTAACTTATGAAATTCCTTTATGGCCAAAACCTATTTCACTCATTTGTTTACACTATGATAATGCAGCCACTTTGGTTAAGGCATATAATCAAGTATATAATAGAAAGTCATGACATCTAGTTGTTAGAATTAGTATGGTTAATGAGCTTATACCTCAATGAATCATTTCGATTGAATTTGTTCGATCTCAACAAAATCTAGCTAATCACTTGACAAAAGGGTTGGCTAGGGACTTGGTAAATAAGTTAGTAATAAGGCTAGGTTTAAGGCCCACTTGATATCTCTAAGGTGAGATACGTAATTCCCTTCTAATACAACATAAAAGTTATATTTAACGCTAAAGCTTACTTTTGAAAATAAAAGCACATTTGTTTACATCATCGGGATGTATGTGCTTAGACCTGTAGACTTAAGGTAGGTTGGAATTATATATTGATAGATTTTTAGAGAGAATGTAGGTGCATGTGAATGAATTAGAACTACTTATATGAATGTGAAGTTTTGCTGCTTCAGAAAGCTTAGGCTGATATTTTATACACTCATTAATGGGTAAGGCACATTGCTTGTAATAGTGTCAAGTGTAAACATCAGAATTTGTGTAAAACTTATGTGTATAATATATTCAGTTACTCAAATGATTTGATGGTTTTAATCCTTAGGACACCTAGATTCTAGAGTATTTGAAAAGTGTATTATAATAATATGAAAGTTCAATCTTCAAGATATTTTAATTTATGCTTGACTCTGGTTTTAAGTTTTTTATTTAGGTTAATAAAGGATTACAGTAAAATAGGTAAGGAAAGCTAGTGATTTTAGTATCATCAACACGTTTAGTGTTTTTAAGATTAGTTCAAGACACTCTAAATTCAGTTTGGTTATTCTCTAAAATTAGAGGTGTAGAGTGTATACTCGGATAGCTAATTAGGACTCGTGAACACGGGTGTTTGGGGCAACACCCCTAGCAGGGTCTAAGGGGAAGAGCCCTGGCAGTAGTGCCCTTGAGGAGTGTGAGGAAAAATTAATCAGTTTGATTATTCTTTAAAATTAGTGGTGCAGAGTTGTGCAAATCATGAACTGCCAAGAACCGCTTTGTTCACCAAAAAATCGGGTTCACCAAAAACCGGGTTCAACCGGACCGGTCTAACATTTTAAAAAATTCGGTTTAAATGTCCCAAGACGAGCTATAAAATAAAACTTATTTAATTGAACAAATAGGGGTCCTTAGCTTTTTATAAAACCCGCTTACTAACCTAGTTCGGTCTAACCTTTAAAAAATCGGTTTAAATGTCCCAAGACCAGCTATAAAATAAAACTTATTTTTTTTTTGAACGGCTATTCTATTTCTACTGTTAGTTCACCTTGTTAGTTTTTAACCACCTTGCTCCTAGTGGGGATAGAACCCAAACCACTTGGGAGACTTGTAACTCCTGATGCCACTTGGCCAAGAGGCCTTGGGCAATAAAACTTATTTAATTGAACAAATAGGGGTCCTTAGCTTTTTATAGAACTGCTTACTAACCTAGTTCCTACAACCAGCAATGTGGGAGAGGAGTCGTGACTTTTTATCTCTATAAAACTTATTTATAATGATAAAATTCTACACTTCTTTCTCTCTACAATCATTATGGGATGAGTATATCACCACCCCTAGTATTTTGTCTCTAATATTCTTTTTTCTTACTATGATGTTCATTACATTATATATTCATTTATTAAAACAATTTTGTGATTCATCAATATTCATAAAAGGACAAAACTATATATATATATATATATATATATATATATATATATATATATATATATATATATATATATATATATATATATATATATATATATATATATATATATATATGGCCTGTTTGATGGTCGGACCGGTTTTCAAAATATTGTACATGGCCACCGGTAAGATGGTCGGTCCGATTTTCAAAATATGGTACATGGCCACATACGCCATAACAAACAAGTCGAGCAAATTTGCCAATTGAATTTGGGTCACAACTTAAACCATTTACATCCTCCATAATCAAGTATTTACTAATTAATTTTGTTCTTTGTTTTTAACTATTTACAACTCTTCCTTTTTAACAAATGATACACATCAAGATTTGCACCAAGCTTGATCTGTTTGATTTTAGATTTGTTATTTACAACTTTGTTGTTTTGAAAAGGGTAGAGATTAAGATTCCTGCAAAAACTGTCGTGTTTAGGCTTTTTCATTACTTAACAACAACTTCATTACTTTTATTTTTAAATTGAAATTTCTTAAAATTTTATAGAAACCTAGTACTCTTTTATGAGCAACTATCACAAAAAAATCCAAACTTCCGAGTTTCTTTATGGATAGGATTATTGTAACGTTCCAAATTTCACAACCAAAATTTTCATTTTTAAACAAAGTATAAATGTCAAACCATTTAAAACATCATGAAAATCCATTTGTTGAATGTCAAGAAAACAACATTTCAAAAGTCATGATATAAACCCCCAAGTAATAAACAAGTGTAGAAGTCTTGAAAACATGATCATGCCAGACTTTTCAGAACCCATCCATTATGGCTCCGAATGGAGAAAAAAAGCAAACTTTATAGACATGGATGTCCAATACATGTCCAACCCAAACCCTAGGTCAAAAATGAAGCTTAAAACACTCAAAATCCTTTGTATGGATTCTAGAGAGCTTGAGCGTGCTCTCTTCTAGGCTCAAAGATCCAAAAATGGTCTAAAAATGGCTTGGTAGCCTAGATTTTCCCCAACTCCAAGAACAACCTTCAAAAGTGGACCGCAAATGCCATAATACACCTCTAACTACTAGATCTAGCCATAAAACACATCAAGTTTGGAACTTTATCACTTACAGAGGTCTAAAAGGTGGAGGAAATGCTAGATTTAGACTGGATCTTGCTTCCTTGCACCACCACCCTCCTTCTTCTTCTCCAAGCAACATTCCAAAGCAAGAAAAGAAGCTATAATCACAAATAGAGGTTAGGGTTTCATTCTAGGGTTTCCCTGAGAGTGGAGGCTGATGAAAGAGGCAAATCATGTAAGTTAGTGTCCTTAAATATGGCTCAAGGCATGAGAAATCAGGGTTTTGTCATTTGGCAGCAACGCACCGCTAAGCATGGCTATTCACACCGCGATAAGTCGTGATCTGTACGTCTTTTAAAACCCTCTTTCGCATCGCGAAGACCATTATATGCGTTGCAAAGGACCAAAAACCTCAAAATTACTTAAAGCTTGACGTTTCAAAACTCATACTTGGAAAACGGGCTTTACAATTGATTTCTCATGTATGTGTTTCAAACTTTTAATATAGGTTTAGTTTTTAGTTTGGGTTTCAAACCTTTTATTATGACTGTATATACATTTGTTGTTTCTTATTTGAGGTTGCTTGATGCCATAACCATTTCAATTTCAATTTTGGCTTCAAACTATAATAGATATACAAAAACATTTAGTTATATTATAAATTAGAATTAGGTTTAATTTCCTATTAAAATTATTAAAAATTTCATTATTTTTCACCTTCAAGTTTGAAATATATCATTGTACTTTCAGAAACAATCCTTTTATATTATTCTACTTTATAATATGGTTTTTTGACCATTTCGATTTTTTTGGAAAACTAATAAAATAAACTATCAAATATATTATTGTACTTTCAAAAACAATATTTACAACATTTTACTTTATAGATTGCTTTTTTCCATTTTGAAAGTTTTTTTTTTTTTTTTTTTTTGGAAAACTGAGATTCATAAATTATCAGATACATTATTATACTTTTAGAAACAATCATTTTACAACATCATGCTTTATAAATTGCTTTTTTACCATTTCAAAAGTTTTCGAGCAAATTTAGATTCATAAACTATCAAATATAACTTTGTACATTCGGAAACAATCATTTTAAAGCATTGTACTTTATAAGATGTTTTTTTTACCATTTTGAAAGTCTTCTGGAAAATTGAGAAAATAAACTATTAAATATATCATTGTACCTTCAGAAACATGCTTTCTATAACATTGTACTTTATAAATATTTTTGTCAATTTTGAAAGTTGTTTGAAAAATTTACAAAATACACTATCAAATATATCATTGCACTTTCAGAAGCAACCCTTTTATAACAGTGTACCTTTATAAGATCCCATTGGAAAATACATTTTTAGAAATCTTTAATGTTTACTCATTATTTATTTATTTTTCTTTTAATAAACTCGTGTAATACACATGAATCTAACATTGCATCTAGTATATATGCTACTAAAAATCAACATACAAATTTCGTTAAAACCAAGATTTTATTTGAATGTATAATCTAATTAACTAACATTAAAATTTTAAAATAAACATACCAAAACTTTAGAATAATCATTAAAGATCGTTTACAAGAAATATTTTGTCACTAGTATATTCATATTTTGTTTCATTACTTATATGTAAATAATATATTGAAATATAACAAGATCAGTGTAAATCACAAATATTGCCATATATACTCTATAATAAGTAAAATAAATAATAAATGCAAATTGTCTTTTCTCAATAGTTCATAGCAACTACTACCGTATTCCAAACCTCAATAATCACACTAAGTAAGTAGAGACAATTGTCAGAGACAATTGTCGCCTCAATAATCACACTAAGAGAAAAGGAATATATTATTTTTCTCTAATATACAACCCAATGCCACAGAGGTATTAAAAGGATGTTTATAATTGTTCATTTAAGGTGCTTATTTGAGTATTATGTTTTGACACCGCTAACAAGAAGTTTTTAGTGTTTGTATGGATTAAAATTAAAGTGTTTATTGATTTAAATAATGAGTTTTTGATAAATTAGTGAGTGCTAACTTATTTAAAGTAGCTTATAGCTTACTCAAACCAATTTATGATATTAATCTTTTTGTGATTATATATATATATATATATATATATATATATATATATATATATATATATATATATATATATATATATATATATATATATATATATATATATATATAACACTTATTGATATATTTATATTTATAAACAGAAATTATGAAACACTAAAAATAACTTATCATCTTATTACATTTTGCTATCGAATACATTAGTCCAATCACTTTTTCTAAAACACTGTTTTAACGCCGGATAAATTAATAAACACTTTTATAAATAAACTTAAGTTATTTTAAATAAACAATCCCAAACACCCTAAACAGTAGTCCATAAAAATAGCAAAAAGCATTAACAAAAAATTACATTTTAAGATAAAAAAATATTCAAATTATATTAAAAATAAGGGTTATACATAAAAATCAACAAACAACATGGACTAATAGTGTATTAGTGTTGTTTAGTTGTTTACCCTAAATTGGTAATTTGCAGCTCAATTTGCTATGTAGATTATTGGGAAAATGACTTATTAGGGTAACCAACTAGTTGATTTGTTCACGTTTAGTCACTTTCTTTTTTTTCGTGCTTTATTTGCCATTGAACTATCTATTTTGTTCATGATACATCCTTACGACCTGTAATAGCAGGTTACAGCCTAATTGACATCTATTTTGTTCACATTTGGTCACTTTCCTTTTTTATTCGTGCTTTATTTGCCATTAATTTAATTTATTTTTCTATTTTTAATTTATTTTTCTATTTTTATTCGTGCAGATCTGAAATGACTATTTTGCCATTTTTAATTTATTTTTCCATTTTTATTACATTTTAAGGATTTTTTATTAATGACTTTTAATTAAAAATAAATAAGAAAATAATCAACCACCGCCTCTCTCTCTCTCCGTCTCTCTCAATTAATAAAACCTGCAACTAAACACACACACACACACACATTGCAACTAAACACACACACACACACACATACATACGCACTTTGCAACTAAAAACACAGACATCACCACCATCTATAGCAAAGATCTAGACAAAGAAGTTTTTTGTAGCATGCTTAATGGCTCGTCTGATTTAATCCAAGAAGTTTTTCGTAGCATGCTTAGTTGGTTGAATCGTTGGCTTGTAACGGTGGAGGTGGATTGTCGGGGCAAAACAACTTTGATGTGTACTTTTGTTTTCAATGTTTTTTTTGCACAGATCGGGAAACTTCTGATTGCAACATTCTGATTCGATAGGTTTGGAGTGCTCTTCCCTCTCATCAACCTTGTCCAGATCTTTGCTGTAGATGGTGGTGATATCTATGTTTTTAGTTGCAAAATGCGTTTGTGTGTGTGTGTTTAGTTGCAATGTGTGTGTGTGTGTGTTTAGTTGCAGGTTTTATTAATTGAGAGAGACAGAAAGAGAGAGAGGCGGTGATGGGTTGTTTTCTTATTTATTTTTAATTAAAAGTCATTAATAAAAAAATCCTTAAAATGTAATAAAAATGGAAAAATAAATTAAAAAGGGCAAAATAGTCATTTCAGATCTGCACAAATAAAAATAGAAAAATAAATTAAAAATGGAAAAATAAATTAAATTAATGGCAAATAAAGCACGAATAAAAAAGGAAAGTGACCAAATGTGAACAAAATAGATGTCAATTAGGCTGTAACCTGCTATTACAGGTCGTAAGGATGTATCATGAACAAAATAGATATTTCAATGGCAAATAAAGCACGAAAAAAAAGAAAGTGACTAAACGTGAACAAATCAACTAGTTGGTTATCCTAATAAGTCATTTTCCCTAGATTATTTAAGTAGTAGGTGGGCTTGCACATATTACATAGGATCCTCTTTTAAACTTTGGACATCGAACAACCACCGTTATTTCTCCTTTAGTTCTCTCTCCTCAATAATTATGTTCGCTGCTACCGACGATAGCACTAGCAGGCAAGGTCAACCCTCCACCTCCTCTTCCATGGAATTCTCACAGCCATGCCTCCAGTTCGAATTTCCAGAAATCCTCTTAGCAACCGATAACTTCAACGATTCATTAGTAATTGGGCGTGGTGGGTTTGGAAAAGTTTACAAAGGTAACATCGTCAACGGATCAACTACTATCATTGCTGCCATTAAACGTTTGGATTCCAAATCCAGTCAAGGTGCATCAGAGTTCTGGGCGGAAGTTGTGATGCTTTCCAAGTTGCGTCACTATCATCTTGTGTCTTTAATCGGCTACTGTAATTTTGAAAAAGAGATGATCCTTGTATATGAATATATGCCAAATGGGACACTTCAAGACCACCTCCATAAACTTGGTACACCTCTTTCATGGCTTCAACGCCTCAAGATCTGCATCGGTGCTGCTCGTGGATTAGACTACCTTCACACCGGTATGGGGGTTGACTTTGGTGTTATACATCGCGATGTAAAGACTTCAAATATTTTGTTGAACGAAAAATGGGCAGCTAAAATTTCAGACTTTGGGCTGTCCAAAATAGGTCCAACGAATCAGCCATCGACTTATGTCAACACACTTGTTAAAGGCACTTTCGGGTATCTAGATCCGGATTATTTTTTCAGTGGAAGGCTGACGAGGAAGTCTGATGTGTACGCTTTTGGGGTGGTGTTGTTTGAAGTGTTATGTAGGAAGCCTGCACTAGATAGGAGTCTTGGTCCAGATGAAGAGAATTTAGCGAAATGGGCTCAAGAATCTATCAACAAAGGCAATTTAAAGCATATAATTGATCCTAGTATAAAGGGTCAAATATCCCCAAAATGTTTAAAGGAGTTTGTTCGAATTGCAGAGAGATGTTTGCTCAACGATCGAAAACAACGTCCTACCATGGCTCAGGTTGTGGCCAATCTTGAATCTGTATTGACCTTACAAGAAAAAGTCAATAGTTCTTTGCAACCGACAGGAAGAACAATATTTGGTAGAATGGTTGATAAGTTCCCATTCCCCTCCACTTCTGGTATTTCAACCTCCTAATAATTGCGTTACTGATTATTTAAATTTGTGTATATCCCAATGTCAAGAAACGAAGATTTTAAATATCGTAGTGAAAAACGTAAATGATTGGGTATTACATGAAGTTAAATATCGTGGTGAAAAAATTAAAGTACTGATTATATAATGTGTTTGTATTAATCTATTTCAGCCCATGATGATTCAAAGCAATCAAGTAATCCCAAGCCCACGAGTAAAAATGCCGACAACAAAGATTTTATAATTCCTAGTCCAATTGTAAAAGCTGGTGATACTCGAGGGGCTGAAAACAAAGATTTCACAATTCCTATTCCAAGTTTGAAAGTATTTAAGTTTGCTGATATGGAAAAGGCTACAAGAAACTTTAGTCAAGATTTGCTGTTGGGTAAGGGATGTTTTGGAGAGGTGTTCTTGGGATGGGTTGACAAGAAGACACTCACTCCTTCAACAGAGGGTGTTGGAATTCCTGTTGCTGTTAAAAGGTATAGTGAAGGTCTTCCAGAATGGTCTTCTAGTCAAGGTTTTCCAGAATGGCAGGTAACTATCAATACATACACATAGTGTAACAAATTTGTAGCCTGATTATTATAAAAAGAGATAGTAAACTACTTGTGTGTCTAAGTTTTATAAAAAGTTATCTCTGTATTTTAATTGTTACGATACGGTAAATGTTGATGAAAAAGCTCACGAAATATATGTGAAAATGCCTGATTCGGCTCGAATGGAACTTAGGAGTTAGGACTATGTTTTATGTTAACGAAAATAGTTAATGCTTTTTTTTCGTAGAAACTATGTTAGAATTTGTGTTTTGAATCTTTTTATTGATTGTGACTTCAATTTTTGTGAGATTAGACGGTGGTCACCGTTTTGGGACGATTGGCTCATCCAAATATTATTAGTCTCTTGGGATATTGTGATGATAAAGAAAACAAATGCTTGCTTGTTTATGAGTACATGAACAACCAACATTTAGGTCACTTCTTATTCGAAGGTAAAAATACTTGAATCGCTCTTGAAAACTGTTATTCAATTATTTTTACTCAAAAGTTGAAGGAGTTAATGTGACATGAATAATTTTGCATATGCACTAGATGTTTCTGAACCACTTTCATGGGAGACACGACTGATGATAATGATTGGAGTAGCCCGTGGACTCGCTTATATTCATTCATCAAAAGATGAAGTCATACACCGTGATATTAAAGCCTCTAATATATTGTTGGATCAGGTAAAATTTAGCTAAAGATTTTTGGTGGTGAGGTGAATCATTTTGATAATTTTGTTTTTTTTTTTGTGCCATAAAAGTTCATCATTTGATTTGAATCTTTATTTTCCAGGATTTTAATGCAAAACTAGGGGATTTTGCGTTGGCAAAATTTGGGCGTGAATTTCGAAAATTAGATGAGACTACACGTATTATGGGCACCTTAGGTTATATAGACCCATGGTATCTACGGACAGGTTGGTTATTTGAACAAGTGAACTTTTACAACCGTTTGTGTATGGTTGTTGTTATGGCAACTCCAATCATGGCAACAAAAAAACACCAAAATCATGATTTTTCTAGCACTAAATGTCTTTCTAACTCCGAATATACATTAAAAACATGATATTAGAACACATGTATTCAATAATTTAATAATAAAATATGGTATTTGCTTTAGTATTTCACTATTTTATAACAGTTATAATTACACATTGCTTATTTCATAACTTATAAAATTCTTTTGTTATGAAAATTTCTTAAAATAAAATTGAGAAGTTTTATATGTGTATTAAAATTTTAAATGTCATATTCAATATTGGATTTGTTTTAAAGCGCTAGATTTTATATAAATTAATTCTAATTTTTATATTTAATATATAATGATTTGTATATAAAATCAAGTTTGATTCTTTTGGTGTAAAGCGAATAGTATATAAGTATAACACCAAATTGGTAGTGGTTTTGCTTCTTGATTGGACTGGAAATTGACGAGATTTGGTGTTATGCAGTTCTATTGGAGAGGCCCTTACAAAACAAATTATCTTGAAAAACATAAGAACGAACCTTTTTAGATAAATTATGGAAATGTAAATAGGAAGAAAAAGCACCGTACTTGTACTTTTTTTTCCTAAATTCTACTTGTACTTTTTTCCCTAAATTCTATTTTTGTAAGCTCGATGGTTTCTTTATTTCTGATTATAACCAACACATTTCGATGTTACAATGTTACAGGTCATGTTAGTATGAAGAGTGACATATATAGTTTTGGAGTGGTGTTATTAGAAACCCTAACGGGCCGACGGGCATTTGAAATGGCGCCCTCCATTTATGAGTTTAGTTTGGTAGAGTGGACAACGCCATTCCTAGCAAACACAAGCAGGCTAAAGAAAATACTAGATCGGCGTCTTGGACAAAATTACCCCTTAAAAGGTGCTTTCGAATGTGTTGCACTCGCAATTAGATGTGTAGCTTTGAATCGTAAAGATAGGCCGTCAAGTGAGGAAGTTTTACAAAGCTTGGAGCAAATATATGTTCTTAAGGGCTTACAAGCGTTTGGATCAGTGGATTTGGAATTGACGCAAGATTTTCCTAAGGATTTGGGGTTGTCTGGATCGTCGAATTTGGAATTGACCCAAGATTTTACTAAGGATTTAGGGTCGTCTGGATCATTGGATTTCGAACTGACGAGAGATTTTGCTAAGGATTTAGGGGCGTTTGGATTGTCAGATTCAGAATTGTCACAAGATTATGAATTCTGGTCGAATTTTGATTGGACTAGAAATATGTTCTTTTGTAAGAATTGGTTTGGTTGTAATTATGTCAAATGATTTGAAATGTATATATGGTAAATGAAAAAATTATATTTCATGATTTTTTCTAGTAAGTTGGTATTTTCACATAATGGAATTTACATTAAACTTGGAACAAATACATTACATGCAAAGAAAGCTAAGCGCGCACAGAGAGCAGCATATAGCACGAAAGAGTCCAAATACAAGAAAGGCAGAGCGTGAAGCTTGTGGTCGGTTCCTTTCCCAACTATAGTGGAACTTGCCCGAAGGAAATCTTTTATCTTCTTGCCGGGAAAGAGTTTGATTACCAAGTTGAGAGGCCATGGGCCGATAATGCACATACAAACACAATACAATGACACATGCAATACAATTGGGCTATTAGTTTGTTAACATCCTTCTGTAGTTTTATCATGAGGACGCGCGACATGGTGGATGCGGATGAGACCCATGGCTATCTAGTCCAACATAATGAATGTCAATCTCAATATGCTTCGTGTTGGACCGGACTCTGTGACATATAGACCGTATTGATGTTTTCATAAAAGACGACATGGCTTTGACGAGCGGACAACATAACTCGTGAAGTAGGTTGCACACCCCGCATGCGTTTGCAATTTCTGCCTCAACACTGGAATGAGAATTAACCTCCTAGCATTTGGACAACCATGATATAAGATTGTCTCATAAGAAGACACAATAACCAGATGTGGAGCGGCGTGAGGCAAGGCATCCACCCCATCGACATCAAAGTAGGCAACCAAAAGTAGGCAACCAAGTTTGATGAAGGGAGACCTATATCTGAAGCTCATGATCAATAGTCCCTCTGATATAGTACATGATGCGCTTTAAAGCGTGAAGATATGGCTCTCTTAGGTCGTACATGTATAAACATCTCTACTGCATGACAAAGGCGATGTTTGGTCGGGTAAAGGTAACATATCAGAGAACTCCTAGGAGGCTTCGATAAAGATTGGCATCTGTGACACGAGAACCAATAAAACCTAGCTTATAGGTTGTCTTAGCAATGTATGACTCAGATTGCACCGAAGCATATAGGCACGCTGAAGTATCTCGATAGCATACTTTTGCTAATTGCAGAAATGCCTAGGAAGTAATTTAGAGCTCCAAGGTCGGTCATCGCAAACTCACGACTGAGCTGGGATATAATGGATCGAATAAACATTGTGGAGGATGCGGTAAGGATGATGTCACACACGTATATGAGGAGGAATACAACATTCTTTCATGTATAATAGCTAAAGAAAGACATGTGCAACTATGCTAGAAACATATCTACAGAGCATGTTAGGAAAAACGTTGGTACCATGCCCGTGGGGCTTGGGGCCATAGAGGGATCACTATAAGTGACATATATGATCTGGATACTCCTAGGAGGCTTCGAGAAATATTAGGATCTGCGACATGAGAACCAATAAAACCCAGCTTATGGGTTGTCTCAACAATGTATAACTCAGATTGCACTGAAGCATATGGGCGCGCTTAAGTATCTCCATAGCATACTTTTGCTAATTGCGTAAATGCCTAGGAAGTAACTTAGAGCTCCAAGGTTGGTCATCGCAAACTCACGACTAAGCTGGGATATAATGGATCGAAGAAACATTGTGGAGGATGCGGTAAGGATGATGTCACACACGTATATGAGGAGGAATACAACATTCTTTCATGTATAATAGATAAAGAAAGACATGCATGTGAAACTATGCTAGAAACCTATCTAAAGAGCATGTTAGGAAAAACATTGGTACCATGCTCGTGGGGCATGGAGCCATAGAGGGATCACTATAAATGACATATATGATCTGGATATATGGGATCCCGAAATCCCGATGGATGGCCTATGTAGAAAATTTGAACTGAACTAGAGATAATATCAAACCAGAATCGATTTATATAATATGGTTCATTTTCCGTCCTTGAGTGTGTTGGTTTTTGGTTTCGAACCATGGTATATTCGATCTATGGTCCAATCGGTTGCGGTCCATTCGGTCTGTTTCTTTATTCCATCCCATTGTTTTCTTCCTAATTGGTTTCTAATCCAGTTTCAATCCTATTTTAGTTTGATCCAAAAAAGGGAACTGAAACCGAAACCGAACCGAGACCATATACCCCTCGTCGATTCGGTTCATAGAAAGTGCACTTCTGGTTTGTCTTATTTCGATTTCGTTCCGGTTCGATTCGGTCTGCAGACCACACTTATTCCTAGTAAACAGTCTCGTAAAGAGTATCGTGGAGGAATGCATTCTTCACATCAAGCTGGTGAATGGTCTTGTTTCTGGAAAAAACTAGACTGAGAGTCGTATGGATAATATTTGATTTAACCATCAGACTGAATGTATCATTGCAATCAATCCTTGGTTGTTGGCTCATGTCATTGGCTACCATGCATGCCTTATAGTATGAAAGAGAATCATATTCATTAAACTTCTGTTTAAATCACATCGATCTTACCATAGTGTCCCCAAGTAGACGAGGCACAAGTACTGTAGACGAGGCACAAGTACTGACAACGCCTATCAATATCAAGTATTTTAGTCGTTGTTAGGCCCTATTCCAAGTGAAATTATATCGTATATGCTGTGGTATTATTCACTTTTGTGTCAAGTGCTTGTATGTAAGAAAAAGGTAAAAACAGGGACTAAACACAGACAAAATGAAGAAGTTTTCTATAAGTCCACTTTCAGTCGAAAAGGTACGCGCGTCGCGGATAGTCAAAGATCAGGCGATGAGTTTGAAATTCAAACAGCGAGAAACGGGGATAAGGATAAAGACGCGTCGCGATTTTTAGCCATGCGCGACGCGATCAGCTCGATTTTGCAACTATAAATAGAGGCGTCTAGGTCGAGTTTCGGGAACGAAGAACAGACCCAAAGGTGGAACCTAGGCTTCTTTGACTCAGGATTTCGGATTTCAGTAGCTTTAATTGGTATTTTTATGTTTTTCATTTATTTTTAGTAATTCATAGTTTTAGTTATTGCTTGATTCCTTCAATTCTGGATTGTAGAAGCTGTTGGAACAAGTTTAGTTTGGATAATTTTCGAAGTCAGAACCTTGAGACTTCTGGATTTGGTTTATGTTCAATATAATCATTTGCTTTGAGTTAAATTGCATGTTTTTGGTATTGGTTATGTTTAATTGCTTGATTGGATGTTTTGGATTGTTAAATGCTTCTGATTTTTCTGGAATAACGTTCTGGAATCAGTAAGTAAGTTTGGTTTGAAGTTTGGAATTGTTTAGCTTAGTTAATGCTTGTTTTGGTTTCCGGTATTGCAATTTATCGATTTTCAGGAAGTGAAAGGAACACCGCCAACTATAGCGTGACACTGTAGTTGGTCATTCTGACACTATATTTTAACCACGTGACTCCCATGGATCGACCCTTACTGCTACTATACTAGTGTGCATGTAAGGTTTTATTTATTTTCTATTTTTGACCGCATAACGACCTAGGCGTGTCAAGTACCCAAGTTCCATTTGTAATAAAAGCATGGCACTCTTCATTTATGGCTTTAAGCCGGATGGGATCCTATAAAGCCTAATATGACTGCGGGACCGAAGAGGTTATGGTGGTGTAAAGGTTAAGGTATTTGATGGATTTGGTTATTTCACTTTTAGCAAGGGTGGCCATCGGATGAGAAGTGGCAATGGTATGGAGATAAGAAGTCGGAGGTGGTGAAGGTGGCGCCGGAGGTTGGGTGGTAGGAGAGGTGAAGGGTGTGGCATTAATCAACATAAGAGGAGGTTGAAGGATGTTATGAACGATAGTGGAGATGTTAGACTAGTCAAGGAAATCATAGGAGGGAGGCTCGGTTGGGGTGACCAAACCATATAGAAAGATAGACTCATCAAATGTAACATGATAAGAAATGATAATTTTTTGGGTGTAAAGGTCGAGGCAGCGGTACCCTAGGTGATGTGAGGGGTAGCTAAAGAAGATACAAGGGGAGGATAGGCGTCAAAAGTTTATGATGGGTATACAAATTTGGAAATCAAAGGCACCTAAAGACACAAAGGTGATCATATGTTGGGTAACGTCTAAACAAACAAACAGAGGGAGGTACCATTTCTGATTGATGTGAAGGGGGATGTTGAGAAGATGAGAGGCCATATGAAGAGCCTCTGCCCATATGTGGGTGGCAGAAGTGAATGGAAAAGGAGACTACGTACCATGTTCTTAATGATGTGAAGCATGCATCTGGACTTCCTGTTTTGTTGGAGGTGTGAGGGCATGTGAATCTAAAGGTGGATCGTATATAGAGAAGTATTGATGGAATAATTGATTATCATATTTCCCCACCATAATTGTCGCATTAGAATTGTTCTATATTACACACAAATTGATTTTGGACAATATTAGAAGAATGGAGGAATTTTTAGAAAGCTGTAGATTTATGTTTAAGCGGATACACCCAAAGATAATGTGTGAAATTATCAAGAAACATGATGTAATATTTCAAGCCACTAATATCGGCAACATGAAATGTCTACAAGTTAGAATGAGTAATGTCAAAAGGTGTAGAAACAACAGAATCAATAAGAGAAAACGGAAGTCGATTGTGTTTGCCCAGTTGACATGCTTGACATTGAACACTAACTTACCCTTAGTACATGAAATAGAACTACTAAAAAATAAAAAACAGTAAGACTGTATTGCCAAGGTGACCAAGTTGCTGCTGCCAAATGGAAGGAGAGGTTAATACGAAAGCTCGACTTGAATAGGGTAGAGTGGATCAGGGTTATCACATCAGATTAGAGGTTGACGCGTCTGGTAGTCCTTAACAGTGAAACCAAAATGGTCAAATTCAATTGAACAATTATTTTGACTAGTAAAACGATAATGAGATTTTTAACTATATTTGGGCAATGAGAATATTTTTAAGATGCAAAGGGGATATGGATATGGGTGGTATTGGAAAATATATATGTCCCATAGTCATAATAACATGTATGCGGGATCCATACAAAAAACTGAATAATGACTATAATGATTATTACAAACGAATTTTAGTATACGTGTCTGATAACGTATCATGGAATACGGACTGGTAGAGCTCCGTCGACCCAGATCCTCGAGCGCTGCCCCGCAGCGCTGGACTTACTCAGACGCGCCCCCAATGCCAACAACCACCTCTCTGGACTTTCCCTCAGAGCTAAGGGCGACAACCTGCGAAAAAGGCTGACACATACAGGCGACAAAAGGTGTACACGGCGCATTACCGATGCTCCTCCCGTACACCTCCTGCACCACGATCGCGTACCAGGCGATCATCCAATCATTCCCCAAGCCCGCTGGGGGACTGACACCGATGTCCCCAAAAGCAGGCCTAGCCTCAGGTATAAAAGGCCAAGGGGCCTTCAGGTAACCTCTAAGCTCTGGAGACATACGCATTATATTTCCCAGAGATACTCACTCCTAAATACCCCACTGACTTGACCGTCGGAGCGCCCTCCCGGGATCGCCTCACGGAGCGCGGCTAACGGTCGTTTCCTTTCTTGCTGTGACTTCAGGTACAATACCGCCGGAGCTACTACCTCCCGTTACCCTAGAGTCTGAAGTCGCAACATTTGGCGCCATCCGTTGTGTGACTAACACAACCAACCCTTGAACAAAACGACCATGACGGGTGGAGAAAGTAGCGGTGCTTCACCAAGTCCGGTGAGGCCCATGGCTCCACTGGACAACGTTGAAACACCCATGGTTTCCTCCGCCGTAGCAGCAACGACACCACTAACAACGCTCCCATTCCTACCATGGCAACTATCAACACCCATCACACCGGTGTCACAAAGCATGCATTTCCCACCACCCTACGTGCCCATGCCGTTACAAACCGCATCGCAAACCATGTTAGCACCGATAATGAGCGCTAACCCCCCACTGGAAACCTTCACCACCACAACTCAAATGCCGACGGCGGCGCACACCATGCCATACACGGTCTCCATGCCACCTTTGACACCGGTAACACCCTTCCCTCATTCTTACCTAACGTCACCAACGGGAAGCTATCACCCTGTACCTACGTTTCCAACCTCTCAACCATTTCCTTATACACCATTTGTAACACCCCTTTCTCAAACCATATTTAAATACAGTTTACATTACAAAAATATTCTACAACTTATTTTTTTTTTACAAACTTTATTCTGAAGGGGTATTACAGACTCAATACAGAAAACCATAATTTAAACTTACTGTATATACACCGGTCCCAACTTCAACTTCTGCTCCTTTCACCTAAGTACATAGCATTTAGAAACAATAAACGTGAGACATAAAGCCTCGTGAGTAATATGAGTTTAGACCCAAAACTTTTCTGTTCAAAACTTGAAGTATTACAAGTAAACTGTTTAAAGCTGATTTATGTAACAAATCTCAAAATTTCATTTCTTCTTTACTTTCAAACTCTAAAAATACTTTCTTTCTCAAAACTGCTTTCTTTTTCAAAAACTAGTTTCTTCATTAAAACTGCTTTCTTTCTCATTTTCTGGTGACCAACTGAAACTCATGAATTAGTTTAATTTAATTCATTCTACTAGATCCCCTCGCGGGACAGAACAGATCCACCCGCTAGGTTATGCTCTTTCTGACTCCCCTTTGTGACTTGGAACGGATTCAAGCACAAGGGTATGCTAAGCTAGACAACTACTTCACGACGGGAGGTACCATCCCAGTAGTGTCTTCATATCTCCCGATTATGTGGGTGATCCTAGTCCGGACAACTGACTCTTATTACTTTCTTTGCTTTAGTTCTTATCTCATTACTTTCTTCATTTCATCTCAAATTGGTCAAATGGGACACAATTTAAAATAAACTCAAGCTCACAAACTTTTAAACTCATAATCAAAAATACTTTCAAAACTAGCTTCTATATCTCTAGCTCTTATATAGAGCTTCTTTCAAAACTTTTCAAACTATACTTCTTTAAAAACTGAACTTCTTTAAAATCTCTTTTAAACATTTAGCTCTTAGAGCTACTTTCAAAACTGTTTCCAAACTTTAATAACTAAAAATATTTGGAAATCTCTTTTCTGAAAATATCATTTTGCTATGTACTAGAAAATCCTCATAAAACTCACCTTGGTGTAACTACGGGTCACTAAGCTTCTCGTACACCCTTCCCTTTTCCGTGCTCAACAATGTTCGAAGCACCACCTATACAAGTAGCATATATATTTAATAAATGCATACTACAACTGACTCTACAGTTCTAAGGTCTCATATAATACAACTTTAGGTCATAACAAGTGTATAACCTTTAATACTCATTTTATAATTTTTCTCCGAAATATACGTATTTTACTACAGTACCCTCTGGAGGTCGTATTTCAGTTCTGACAATTTTCCATGAAGTCTTTGGCCATAATAGACCTATGTTTCAAATTTGGAGTTAATCGGACAAGTCTAGCTCAAATTCCAAAAATCAAGTTTTGACATTAACTTGAAATTTAGCCACTGCCGCTACAATGATTTTTCCGCAAGGTCGGATTACGAATTTAACAATTTTCCATATGGTTTCATACCATTTTAAGGCTATGGTATGAGTTACAGACCAAACGGACAAGCCTGGCATTGAGTTCAAGTCTTAAAAATTGGACAGAAGCGAAACACTCCTGCTGCCGTGGGCTCGCGTCGCGACCAGGGAGGTCGTCGCGTCGCGATCACTAAGTACATTGCTATTCTTGGCGATTTTTCAAACTGCAGTTTCACTATTCGCCCCATTAAGCTCTTAATACTTAACTTAATTGGTTTGGGGTCATTTCCAGGCCCTAAATACCAACTTATACCTAATTTTGATCCACAAAAACATCAAATCTTCTTTAAAATCTTGAAAGTTCTTCCGAAAACACTATTTTTCACCAAAATCATTTTATTGGATTTTCAAGTTTGTGGACTGATTTCTTACTTCTTTTATGACATTTTTGGCTTAACAAAACCATTAGAATCATATGAAATCAGTTCTAACTCATGAACCCATTTCTAGGGTTCATGGCTAAAAACCCATTTCATCATCTTTGCATCAAAGCTTCAATTCCTTAGAATTACTAACTATTACATGCTTCTTTAACCTTTTCTAACACTTTAGGTTCATCAAAACCACCTGAACATTCAAACCCGTGACTTAGGGTTCTTGAGCAAAATCACTATTTTCTTAATTTTTAACATATTCAACTACTAGAACATGTTAAATGGATGATTTTGAGCAAGATGAACTGGATGGTTTAATTGGAATCATGATTTCTGAAAAAAAATCAGAAATCAAAGCTTGATTCCCCTTCATGAATTTGGAGCTTAAAGCATGAAAAACCTTACCTCAAATGCTTAGAACTTCAATCTTTCTTGCAAAATTCCCAGAATTCTTGATCTTTCCCGTCTTCTTCTCTAGCTCTCTCTCGTTCTCTCTGGACTCTTCTATGATCTTCTGGAGAATGAGAGTAGATAACCCTCTTATTTATATTTAATTTATATAAAAGATTTACACTTTAGTCCTTAGTCTTCCAACTTCTCTACAAAAGTGGTCCTAAGACCCAAAATGTTGCAACAATGTTTCATTAACTTCTAACTTAACATTTTCTTGGCATTTTGGGTCATTTCCATGTCAAATGACCATTTCGCCCTTTTTGGTCAAATTTTACTATTCATGCGGTAAAACTTCAAATTTTACATAAGCTTTCATTTCTTACAATATTACTACACAACAACATATTATTTTACATAATGGTCTTATAATGTGTCAAAAGACCATTTTACCCTTTTTTACAACTTTTTCGCGGGTTCTTACAGTCACCCCTCCTTAAGCGGATTCCGCCCTCGGAATCTTTTCGTAATTTGTGAAGTCTGGATATATTCTCTTCATTTCTTCGAGTGTCTCCCAAGTTAGGTTTGACCCTAATGGGTGCTTCCACTTGACTAGAACAATGTCAATCTCCTTATTCCTTAACTTCTTAGTCTGCATTTCTAGACCACTAACTAAGGTCTAATGGGACAGTCAATGGCTAAAGTTCAAACCTAAAAGACTAACCTAATTGGCTACTGAAATCAGCAAGGGAAAACAGTCCAACAAGGTTAAATCAAACATCCAATCACAATCCAAACATGCAAAACCAAAATCAACCATCAAAACACCGAAAAACCAAGATTAATTGTAACCAAATGATTCTCATTAACCAAAACGAATTCCACAGGTACAAACAGTAACTAAATGATTCAAAAACATAAACTAAAGTCTAATATCAGTGGTTGTCACTCCCAAAGATACTAGCTAACAATTACTCACTATCTAGCTAAATGAAAATAAATTCTAAAACATGAAAATACCAATTAAGAGGTTGCTGATGTTTAATCACGGAGTCAAAGAGCCTTCAGGTCGTTTTTCCACCGGGTCTTTGCTAGGGTTTTCGGCTGTAAATGGCTCTATTTATAGTTGCAATTTTCCCGCAGCCGCGCCGCGCAATTAAGTAAACCGCGGCGCGCGTAAGACTTTATCCCCGTTTCTTCGGACTTTGAATTTGTTCCACCGCCTCGAAGCCGCGTCACGCCTTCTTGATTTCCGCGGCGCGCGTACGTATTTTCCTGATTTTATCTTCTTCTCCAAACTTTCTCCAATTTGCACGCTTTTGGTCCCTGTTTTCATTATTTTCTTCCAAACAAGTACTGGCACGAAAAGTGAGAATACCACGATATATATGATATAATTTCACTAAGAATAGGGCTCAACAACGACTAAAATATGTAATATCACTAGGCGTTGTCAAACACCCCACACTTGTGCCTTGCTTGTCCCCAAGCAAGAGAGTTTTTAATAAATTCTAACTAAGACTCAAACAATTTTTGACTGTGTTCAGTTTCAAAGTTTATTGCATCAAGAGTTAGAGTAAAATAGTTCGCGAGAACCTAATCAGAATGTTCTTTGGAATTCCTGGCTTTCTAAAGAACCCTTGATCACAAATTTTCTGTCCACAATGAAGTGTACTTACTCATTCAGATTCTAAAGGCCATTAGGGAATTGTCCATGACTTTCGATGTTGTCCGTGTAACGAGCTTTCAGAAATATCATCCCAAACCAGACGATCTTAGGTGGTAAGGTGCATAAGTGCCTCTTCGAGGCCACCCTTTTCGGACCTACCGACTCGAACAACAAAGGCCACAGATTGACATTTCCTTCCTAAATTCCAATCCTAAACAATCCAATCTTCTAACTCCTAAAACTCAACTTGTTTGACTAACTAATAGCATGATCACAACTAAATAGTATCTCTTGAAAAATACTAATGCTATCACAATCACAAACCATTCGTTTCAAAATTACAATTTAGTAAAAATTTTGAAAAAGTTGCTAAAAAATTTTAAAATTGGTCTTTTCTGCAAAAATTTCAAAAAACTACTCTTTCGACCGTCCACACCCCACACTTAAAACCGTACAACGTCCCCGTTGTACATAAAAATATTTTAGAACAAGGGAGAAAGAGTTACCCCTTTGGACAGTTGACTGCTTGGTTGGTACTCGGTATCACAGGTACAAATTCGAACAAAAAGTGTCCTTGATTTCGCATTCTGGAGTTGTGGCGCAACAGTGAACACGCCGGTGGTCAAGAGAAGTGGAGGGGGCACGGTGACCCCACACTTGTTTGAGACAACTCCTCCCCAATTTGGTATAACATGCATAACTCAACTAAACATTAAATGCAAACAGATAAATAAAATATATACAAGCAAAAGATAGAGATGTGTCATAGATTCAGTACATATATCCCAAAAAATATAAAAAAAATAAAAATAAAAATAAAAAAATACATCAACTGCCACCTGGTGGTCTGAAGGGTCCAGCCACATGATCATGGGCTCGAGCTGGGAATGGGCGGGGCTGCTGGCCCTGTGCTGATACGATCTGTAGTAGCACCTCTCCAATCCACTCCAGCTGGTCCTCCATCCTGGCGACCCTCGTCTCCAATCGCCTCAGCTCGGACACCTCCTCCTGCTGGGGCTCTGCCGGTGCTGGCTCTGCTGGTGCAGGCTGCCTCCTGCGCCTCCTGCCAAGCTGAGCGTATGCTGGCAAGGGGGCTGGACAGCCTCTGTCGGTGCCTTCACGAACTGACCGGGCCGCTGCTGCTCGATCAGCCCCATCTTCTCCGGTGCCCGCGCTGTAGTGCGGACTGGAGGTAGGGCGGTCAAAGATGCCATGACCGGGGCAGTGAGAATCCGGTATGACCGGGCCACGCGGGTGATGAAATACCCCCGGCCCAAGGGACTACTGGCAGATGCGCCAGTCGCACGGGTGGTCAAGGCGACGGCTAGGGCGAAAGGAAGGTGGAGGAACCTGGATAGGTCGAGGAGGACCCAGAGATAAGTCATATCCTCCCCCGACACCTTCTCGCCCCCCTCTCGCTACATGATGGAGGTGGAGACGATGCGGTGCATGAGGCGGTGGAGTGGATCACGGAGATGGCTCTCCCTGGTAGTCCCTGCCTCGTAAAGTACATTGGACAACGGTGTCCAAATCTCCATGTTGGCGGCCCTCTCGTGCTGCCCCTGAATGCACGCCGTGAAGAACTGCATGAAGTGGCGGTGCTGTAGATCCGCCTCTGTATAAATCCCTGTATGCCTCCCGAACTCCCGGAGGCTACACTCCCTGTGTACACCCCTCAGCCTGAAACGAACTAGCCTGGAGCGGGCCTCCTGAAACCCCGGTGCAAAGCGCACAGTAGAAAGGAACTCCAGTAGAAGCTCTGTGTAGACCGTATCGTCCTGGGTGGCCATGGGCCTGTCCCAGCCTTCCTCATGGGTCCAGGTGCGATGGAGGAATGGCTCAATCTCTCCCCAGAGCCCGGCATCCCGTAGAATGTCTCGATCGATGACGGTCGCCTCGAGAACTCGGAGACTGACGAGGGCTTCCCTCCGTGATATATACACCACTGAGCTATCGAGCTCAGCGGGGAACTGGTGATTCAACCTGAATGTCATCTGCACAAAACAAAAAAAATTGCAATTTTAGTCCTTATCTTCCCGCCGCACCGCGACGCGGCCCAAGAACCAGGCGCGTCGCGTCGAACGCCTTCTCCCAAAAATCCGAACCAAATCGAGTTTTAACCTGTTTAAACTCAATCCAAACACACCAAAAGGTAGCCTAGGTGCCGACTAATAGGGGTGCAAATGAGCCGAGCCGGCTCGTGAGCTACCCGGGACCGGCTCGATAAAAGCTCGGCTCGAGACCGATTTTAAACGAGCCCGAGCCGAGCCCGGGCTTAAATATAAGGCTCGTTTATTAAACGAGCCCGAGCCGATCCTGTGCCACCAAGCTCGATTAGGCTCGCGAGCCCTAAACGAGCCTATATATATATATATATATATATATATATATATATATATATATATATATATATATATATATATATATATATATATATATATATATATATATATATATATATATATATATATATATATATATATATATATATATATATATATATATATATATATATATATATATATATATATATATATATATATATATTAAAACGTATTTAATCATTTAGGGACTTAGGCTCGTTTATTAAACGAGCCGAGCCTATGCCACCAAGCTTGATTAGGCTCGTTTAAAAGCTCGTTTAGGCTTGTTAAGAATTAAACGAGCCGAGCCCGAGCCCGAGCCGAGCCTGTGTATTTCTTAACGAGCCCGAGCCGAGCTTAGTTCCATAAAGCTCGTAACGAGCCGAGCCCGAGCCGAGCCCTATACATTTCTTAACGAGCCCGAGCCGAGCTTGGTCAGGCTCGGGCTCGGCTCGGCTCGTTTGCACCCCTACCGACTAACTCATCTAGGGTGTCTATTTGGCATAACAAACACCCTATGAGTCAGCATTGGCGATTTCTAAGTTTTGACAATTTTGGAGAAATCAACCAAATTAACCCCCTAATTGTTGGATTAGGTGTCTAAGCCATGACTAATAATTAGTATTTACCTAATTAATAGTAGCATAGTCCATTTGGGTTGCCCTCATGGCTGGAGGTTTGTTGGAAAGTTAAGTAGAGAGAAAGGCTTGATTTATTATGTGACTAATAAATCAAGATATTGTTTGTTAATATATTATGAAGATGATATATTAATTAGAAATAATATTACTTGATTAATAATTAATCAGAAATTAATTGGATTAATTTCTGTGGCATTAATTAGATTAATCAGGAGGTCAGGGATTAAAGTCGTACAAATTCAATAGTTGAATTGCGGCGCGCGGCGCGCAAATGTCTTGGGCGCGGCGCGCGTACAGATAATCCGGAAAATGGGCTGCGGCTAGGGTTTCAGCTTTGCCTCTTGGTTCCCTATAAATAGGGAACCCTAGACCTCATTATCAGTTGCTCATTCTATTATTTCTCTCTGGAATTTTCGATCCACTCTCCTCCTAGCTTGGGTGTGACTTTCATTTGAGGCAGGATATTTTTGCTGCTCAGCTTCCAGAAAATTCTAAAAGGTTGGTTTTACTAATTTTATTCTTTTAGTTATTTTTCTTATGGCCTTTAAGTTTTGTTATATGTTCAATTAGAAGAAAACATAGATCCTCATAGGTTGCATGTGAACTTAGATTATTTAGTTCATGGTTTGCATAAATCCTTTCAGTGGTATCAGAGCCTGTCTTGTTTTCTTGTTGAATTGATATAACTGGTTTAGGGTTTAAAGCTTATAAACCCTAATTTTTGATGTGGATCGATTTCTTGGATTAGGGTTTTGGAAACCCTAATTCCCCCCATATAAATTTCGATTTTGGCTTTTAGGATTTTAGAAGGTTTTCTATTTTTGGTAACTTTATTTGTTAATTAAATGGATAACCTTAAACCCCATTAATCGAGATCGAAATCTAGGGGGTTTAGGATAGGTTTTAATTAATTTGATTAATTTGGATAAACCTATCTGCATTTGAATTAATTTAATTAATTGTTAATTAAAAGATAATTCAAAGGATTTAATTAATTTTAGAATTTGCGAAAATTAAGGATTAAATCCGGAAAAATATTTTAAATGTTTAAAATATTAAGATTTAATTATTTTAATTAATTATTTAATTAAAGGATAATTAAATCGAGTTTTAAAGGTTTAATTTAATTTTAAATTTAATAGTTAAATTGGTAAAATTAAAGGATAAACCTGGAATATTTTAAAGAGTTTTAAAATACATCTTATATATGTTATTAATTGTTAATACTATATGTATAAGATAAAATTGGTTAGTCAATTCAATAGTAGGCCTCATTCACGAAGCTGGTCTATAAAGTGGGTATAAGGAGGCTGCCTATAAAATGGCAGTCTAATGGGTGAACATTCTCGCCCACCGCTCGCCTGATCAGTGGAGGGTCGTTAGCCGAACAGTTTTGATAGGACCACTTAATCATTAAAATTATAATGATCAAAGTACTAGAACCTTTACACAAAATCCCAATCTAGTTACTTTAGAAAAAATGTGATTTTGATGCTACCCCATGAAATTGCACATTGCACTTTATGAAACGTTGGTGGAGCGTGTGTGGTTTACCGGCACACCAATGGGGGTTCATAAAGAGTGGCAATGGGTGTCTCGGGTGTTATCATTGTTGATGGAGCGTGTGTGGTTAATCGGCACATCAATTTGAGATGATAATGGACCCCGAGAGTACCAAGCTAATTTGCATGGTTATTCACACCCGGTTTGTGATCCTCGGCATCCCAGTCACAAATGGTGGGGCATATCCGAGATTAAACATGCTATTGAACAGTTCAATAAATCTCAAAAGAAACTAGGAATTCCATTTATAATAAGATTATTTTTCCGCGGTGGAATTGGCTGAATCGTCATTCACCTACCTTTATAAAATTTGCTTATAGATTACGGCATCCCTCTTCTATGTTGCAAATTGTTATAGTTGGATCCTAGCCTTATTTTATATTGGGTTATTATAAGGACCGACAAGTATCTAATTAAACTTACCTTCTTTTATAGATGTCTTCTGCTGATCAATCCGCTCCCCACTCAAACTCCAGTGTTCCCTCTATCCTATCACTGTGTTCCAAGGTTCAATTGAACGGGACAAACTACAATGACTAGATTAGAAACATCAAGATGGCTCTGAGGTATGAGAACAAAGAGTATGTTCTCGAGACCGAGCTTGTCGATGTCGACCCTGAAACTGCTACTCCCGAGGAAATTGCCTCGTACCAAAAACATTCTGATGATGCGACCAAAGTGGCCTGCATCATGATCGCCACAATGAACCCTGAATTGCAAAGGATATACGAAGACTATTGGCCCTTCGAGATGCACAAGGAGCTCGCGGAAAAGTTCCGCAAGCAAGAACGCATCGAGAGGTGCGAGGTGGTCAAGGACTTCACGAACAGCAAACCTAAAGATGGAGAGTCCATCTGCGCTCATGTGAAAAAAATGCAAGGTTACGTGGAGCGGCTTAGAAAGCTTGCAATGCCTGTACCGGAGGAGTTGGCCGTTGACATAGTGCTTAACTCCCTACCGAGTTCTTATGACCAGTTCAGGCTGGCTTATCATTTGAACAACAATCAGGCTAACCTGACTGAGTTGCATCGCATGCTTTGAGTAGCTGAGGACGGGATGAAGGGTAAAAGTGTACCCTCGGTTAATCAGCCCGTCCTAGCCATTAGAAGTGGCAAAGGAAAGAAAAGGAAGGGCCCTCCTAAGCAAAATTGGAGGGAAAAGGTTTAGGTCGGGTCATCCAGTAATGGGTCGAGAACCAAGACTTCCCACATTCCTTGTGTGGCCAACCCCGATGAAGCCAACTGCTTCTACTGCAAAGAAAAGGGCCATTGGAAGAGAAGCTGCCCTAAATACTTGCAGGATGTCAAGGATGGGAAAGTAAAGCCATCGACAGCAGGTATATACACTATCTCTAAAAACTCACCATCTTCTAATTCTTGGGTCCTTGATACAGGATGTGGTTTTCACATTTGTTCTGATATGCAGGGCCTAAAGGAAAGCAGGGAGGTGGAGCACGGTAGACTGAACTTGATCATGGGCAATAGGAGATCGTCCCCTGTTACCAAGATTGGAGTTTATAGTTTAGTGCTTAGTAGTGAAGTTTGTATAGATTTATTAGATTGTTGCTATTCGCCAGAAATGGCTAGAAATATTATTTCATTTCACGCATTATTCAGACAAGGATTTCATTTTTCTTTTGATAATAATATTGGATCTATTTCTGTTTTCAAAAATGGTATTTTGAATTTTACTGCTTATCCTTGTGATGGTGTGTATGAAACTGTGAAATGTGTTGACAATCTAGGACAAAGTGTAAATTATATTGATTCTACTAGTGATGTGGAAAAGGCATGTCTGTGGCATAGTCGGCTCGGGCACATCAGCAAGAAACGCATCGCCCAACTCCAAAAGGATGGAGTGTTGGAATCATTCGACCTCAAGTCGGATGATGTATGCGAATCTTGTCTGTTGGGCAAGATGACTAAATCACCTTTCAAAGGGTCTTTTGAAAGAGGTGAGGGTCTGCTGGACATCATTCACACGGATGTGTGTGGTCCATTCAGATCAACCACAAAAGATGGCACGCGGTTCTACGTGACCTTTACCGACGATTTTAGTAGATACGGTTATATCTACTTGATCAAGCACAAGTCGGACACCTTTGAAAAGTTCAAAGAGTTTAAGAACGAGGTAGAAAATCAATTAGGCAGGAAGATAAAGATGCTCAGGTCCGACAGAGGCGGAGAGTATCTAAGTATCGAGTTCCTAGACTATCTAAAGGAATGCGGAATAGTTTCGCAGTTGACACCTCCCAGGACACCACAGTTGAATGATGTCGCAGAGAGGCTCAACCGAACCCTGTTGGACATGGTTCGTTCCATGATGAGTCGGGCTTCACTTCCCATTCACTTCTGGGGGTATGCCTTAGAGACTGCCGCCCATATCCTCAATCTTGTCCCTACTAAAAAGGTTGCCAAAACACCTCATGAAATGTGGACGGGGAAAGTTCCCTCGTTGGCACATATCAAAGTCTGGGGTTGTGAGGCTTTTGTTAGACGAGAGACTCAAGACAAACTCGCAGAAAGAAGCGAAAGGTGTTTCTTCCTTGGTTATCCCAAACAGTCCTTTGGATATCTATTCTACAGACCGAGCGAGGACGTGGTCTTTGTAGCTAGACGAGCGGTCTTTCGAGAGAGAGAGCTCATATTCAAAGAGGACAGTGGGAGTACCATTGATCTGGAAGAAATTCAAGAGTCATCAGATGACGCAACCTTAGGAGAAACTAGCAACCAACATGAGGAAGAAGTTCCTGTTGGTCCGACAGATGTATCCTTACCTCTTAGGCGTTCCGGTAGGGTTAGCATGCCACCCGAGTTTTATGGGTTCCATATAACTTCGGATGGGGACACGTTTGTCAGTGATAGGACACTGATAAATCTGGATGAACCAGCTAACTACCAGGAAGCAGTGGCGGGCCCTGAGTCTGCCAAGTGGAAAGAGGCCATGGATAGCGAGATCAAGTCCATGTATGACAATCAAGTTTGGAACTTGGTTGACAACGTACCGGGTCGAAAGACAGTCGGGTGCAAATGGATCTTCAAGAAGAAGACCGACATGGATGGAAAAGTACACACTTTCAAGGCAAGACTGGTTGCGAAGGGCTTTACTCAAACCCCAGGGGTTGACTATGACGAGACCTTCTCACCAGTAGCCAAGATAAAGTCTATTAGGATTATGCTGGCCATTGCTGCATTTCATGACTATGAAATTTGGCAGATGGACGTCAAAACCGCCTTCCTTAATGGAAAGTTGACTGAGGATGTATACATGAATCAGCCAGAGGGTTTTGTCGATGCAAAGTATCCTAATAAGGTGTGTAAGCTTGAGAGATCAATCTACGGATTGAAGCAAGCTTCTCGCAGCTGGAATCTTTGTTTCCATGAGAAAGTCAAAGAGTTTGGTTTCTCTAGGAGCGAGGATGAGTCCTGCGTATATGTCAAGGCTAGTGGGAGTATAGTCACTTTTCTGGTGCTGTATGTCGACGACATACTGCTCATGGGAAACAATATTCCAACCTTGCAAGATGTCAAGGCTTGGCTTGGGAAATGTTTCGCCATGAAGGACCTAGGAGAGGCTGCCTATATTCTTGGGATAAGAATATTGAGAGATAGGAAGAAGAGACTAATTGGACTTAGTCAGGGTACATACTTGGAAAAGGTACTGAAAAGGTTTAGTATGGAAAATTCCAAGAAGGGAGAGCTGCCTATCCAAAGTAATGCAAAATTGAGTAAGACTCAAAGTCCGAGTACAGACGAAGAAATAGATGAAATGAGTCGGGTACCTTATGCTTCGGCTGTAGGATCGATCATGTACGCTATGACGTGTACTCGCCCTGATGTGGCCTTTGCTTTGAGCATGGTCAGTCGGTACCAGGGTAACCCTGGAAGGGCGCATTGGATAGCTGTGAAAAATATACTCAAGTATCTGCGAAGGAAAAAGAACATGGTGTTAGTCCTTGGAGGCAGTGATACATTGAGAGTTGAAGGATATACGGATGCCAGTTTTCAGACGGATAGAGACAGTGGTCGGTCTCAGTCTGGCTGGGTATTCCTTCTGAACGGAGGAGCAGTAACTTGGAAAAGTTCCAAGCAAGATACGGTGGCTGATTCTACTTGTGAATCAGAGTATATAGCAGCAAGTGAAGCGTCAAAGGAAGCGGCTTGGCTGAAGAACTTCATCGGAGACCTTGGAGTAGTCCCGAGTATTCAGGAGCCCATGGAACTGTTCTGCGATAACGAAGGTGCGGTCGCCTTGACAAAGGAACCGCGAGACCATGGAAAGTCCAGGCATATCGACAGAAAGTACCACTATATAAGGCATAAGGTAGAAGAAGGTCACCTCGTGGTAAAGAGGGTATCATCGGAAGATAATCCTGCAGATCCCTTGACAAAGGCTCTGAATAGGATTAAGCACAATCAGCATACTAGGAGCATTGGATTAAGAGATGATATAAAGTTTATGTAAATTAGATAGGTTTCGAAACTTGTAACAATGTATTGTATTTGACTCTTGTGATTTAATAATAGAGATTTATTAATGAGTAATGGTTTACTACTTTTGTTGATACTTTATCATTGTGTTTCATTTTTGCATGTTTTACTTCCTGAATAATTGGATTATTCAAATATCCACAGTCGATTACACTTTTGAGAGTAAGTGTGAAGTAAGACTGTCATGAATTGGTAATAGATTGTCTAAGGAGTTAGACATTGCAATTGGATTGCTGCACCATTCGTGAGTACTTGGAAATGGAGATATGAGTATTGGATAAACCCGTGCTCAATGGATTGCTTCATGGACTTCATCACGAGCAATATTGAGACGATAATATCTTTTGATCTTTAAGCTAAGACATATGAGTTATGATTTACCAAGACGGTTGTTCATTGATAATACGAAAACGCATCGGTAACTCGGTGTTATAAAACGTATTGTTGTGAGTGATTTGTCTGGTAAATGACATAAGTATATGAGTCGAAGTTTATTCGTCCCTCGACCCTAACGGGAAACAGATATATGTAGGCCTCTCGATGATTTTGAAGTTGACTAAAATGGTTGGCCAACCGGGACTAAATTGGTAGTCTAAGAGTCATATGCAAATCGGAAATCGAGGAACAGTAAATCAGACCAGATTGATTTTATCCATGTCTTGAGTCTGAAAATATCTTGTTGGACGGAGGATCATCTGATCACTTATCTATGGACAGGACTGATTAGATCAGAGTTTGGCATTGGTTTCTAGGAAGCTTAAAGTGCTGGTTAATTAGAGGCTAAATTGGTAATTATAGTCATAGACTTATCCAAGTGGGAGACTGTTGGATTAGGTGTCTAAGCCATGACTAATAATTAGTATTTACCTAATTAATAGTAGCATAGTCCATTTGGGTTGCCCTCATGGCTGGAGGTTTGTTGGAAAGTTAAGTAGAGAGAAAGGCTTGATTTATTATGTGACTAATAAATCAAGATATTGTTTGTTAATATATTATGAAGATGATATATTAATTAGAAATAATATTACTTGATTAATAATTAATCAGAAATTAATTGGATTAATTTCTGTGGCATTAATTAGATTAATCAGGAGGTCAGGGATTAAAGTCGTACAAATTCAATAGTTGAATTGCGGCGCGCGGCGCGCAAATGTAAAGGCCGCGACGCGCGTACATATCCGTACGAATTCAATATTTTAATTGCGGCGCGCGGCGCGCAAATGTCTTGGGCGCGGCGCGCGTACAGATAATCCGGAAAATGGGCTGCGGCTAGGGTTTCAGCTTTGCCTCTTGGTTCCCTATAAATAGGGAACCCTAGACCTCATTATCAGTTGCTCATTCTATTATTTCTCTCTGGAATTTTCGATCCACTCTCCTCCTAGCTTGGGTGTGACTTTCATTTGAGGCAGGATATTTTTGCTGCTCAGCTTCCAGAAAATTCTAAAAGGTTGGTTTTTCTAATTTTATTCTTTTAGTTATTTTTCTTATGGCATTTAAGTTTTGTTATATGTTCAATTAGAAGAAAACATAGATCCTCATAGGTTGCATGTGAACTTAGATTATTCAGTTCATGGTTTGCATAAATCCTTTCACTAATAACTAGTTTTAACACGTAAAAGCTAGTTAGAATGACATACCGTAGTAGTGGGAACGAAAAGAGCAAGAAAAAACACGATAAATTTCTGGTGATCAGAGCTCCGAGTCGTGGTTGTGTGTGAATAGTGTCGGGACTTACCTTAATATCGAAGGAAACCGTCCGATCGTTTCCCACGTCGCGCAAATGCGCAACCCGCGTCGCACGTGTCACCAAATCAACCCCTGCGCATCGGGTTGGTTTGCGATCCCGCGTCGCGCATTCTTTATTCCCGCGGCGCGGTCATAAAAATTTCCAAATTCTTCACACGACCCACACTTGCCTTGGACCACTGGTACCTGCAATTAATGATGATATTTTTTTAATTATTTCTAAGAAATACAGAACCTAACCTATGACACGATGGGTTGCCTCCCAACAAGCGCTAAGTTTAACGTCTTCAGCCAGACGTATTGTTCCTGCTACGGCTACGGTGGATCGTATGCCTTCTTCTTTCGCTGATTTTCAATCACCACCGTCCCTTTACTGACCCACTGCTCCTCAAACTTTCCTGGGTCGAATAGTTTGCTAATCCTTCTGCTGCTACCCGGTTGTTGCCTTCTGATTAACTCCCGTGAATGCTTGGAGGTAGCTTTGAATCTCCAAGCTCGGTCCTTCATTCTGCATCTCTTCAAAGTCAAAAGCTTGACATGAAGCGCGCCTAGTGCCGCTCCCAGTAGTTGTTTTGCAGATCTCATTTTTCCAATGTCCCACATGCTATCTTCAGTTTGCAATTTTGGCTTGCAATGCCAATAAAGATTTTCCAATCGAATGGGATTGGAAGGCAACATGTCAGGATGCTTCCATATGTCCTCATCGATGGTATTGATCACATCTAATTTTCCATTCATGAATGGATCATGAGTGGCGGTAAAATCATGTTTATTGTTTTCAAATATCAATTCGTTAGTATCAACTTCTTGGTCATCGTCCAACAGGTGGATCGGTACCAAGAATGAGCGACTGGTTTGATCTGATGGTGGTATAACGTCACCCATCACCAGATCCTTATTTTTAAATTTCTCAAAATTTTCAAAAATCATAGGTTCGGGGGTAATATTGTCATCTACACCCCCTTCCCTAAAAACATTGGCACTTTCAACAATTTCGGGAATTGTTGGGCTGGGATCTGTACTGTCACTACAGCCCCCTCCACAACATCCTCATCAACTAAATTGTCTGGTGATGGTATGTATTCATGCATCACGAGATCAACATTTTCAAAAACATCAAAAACATCAAAAGCTGTTGAGTCGGAGGTAGCATTGTCACCTACAACCTCTTCCTCAACAACCGTTTCGATCATCTCAGTGGTCTCTTGACTTTCCCAAGGTGTATGCCCTTCCATCACATATTCAGGTGATGCAAGTTCACACACATTATCATTGGTACAAAAATTACTCGCCTTAGGTTCTGGCGAGGGTGGTGAACATTTCCAACCTTCCTCTAACTGATCTAAAGAAGCTTGCAATCTTACAAGAGCATCAGCCTGGTCCTTCTGCTCTTGGTGAGTGTTATAGATGAGTACCCAAAGTCGGGCCCAAGTTGCAGAAATTTCAGGCTGAGATGACTCCTCGGTCCGCCATCCATTGTCATCGGATGATCCATTGTAGCAATCATCCTCGTAATAGGTGTCGGCCAGATTTTCATAATTTTCATAATACTGATCCGGGTACATGTAATCGCCCATTATGAAGACGTACACATACCAGAATTCAAAGAACTAAAATCAAACATCAAAAATCAGAAGCTAAGTCCTACAGATCACCTAATCTAAGCTCACAGCTCCCCGGCAACGGCGCCAAAATTTGACACGCCTAGGTCGTCGTGCGGTCAAAAATAAGAGAAACCTAACACACACACTAGCACAGTGGTAGTCAGGGTCGATCCGCAGGAGCTACGTGGTCAGATCAGATGACAGATTACCAACTATAGTGTCACGCTATAGTCAGAGGACTTTAATTTCCAAACCCTTGCCACGAAAACTCAAAAAAAATCTTAAACTAAACAATCCTAAAAAAAAGCATAGACTAAGCTAAGCTTCAAACCAAACCTAGTTACTTTCTGAAATCAGAAGTACATCTCTAATTCAGAAGTAAACAAAGGTATCCAATAATCCAATCATAAACCAAAACAAGGCATAAACTAAACCACTAACTAAGGTCCAATGGGACAGTCAATGGCTAAAGTTCAAACCTAAAAGACTAACCTAATTGGCTACTGAAATCAGCAAGGGAAAACAGTCCAACAAGGTTAAATCAAACATCCAATCACAATCCAAACATGCAAAACCAAAATCATCCATCAAAACACCAAAAAACCAAGATTAATTGTAACCAAATGATTCTCATTAACCAAAACGAATTCCACAGGTACAAACAGTAACTAAATGATTTAAAAACATAAACTAAATTCTAATATCAGTGGTTGTCAC
Source organism: Cichorium intybus (assembly GCA_023525715.1). Taxonomy (NCBI): domain Eukaryota; kingdom Viridiplantae; phylum Streptophyta; class Magnoliopsida; order Asterales; family Asteraceae; genus Cichorium; species Cichorium intybus. The sequence continues at coordinate 61,736,136 of CM042015.1, read as the reverse complement.
TCCCAAAGATACTAGCTAACAATTACTCACTATCTAGCTAAATGAAAATAAATTTTAAAACATGAAAATACCAATTAAGAGGTTGTTGATGCTTAATCACGGAGTCAAAGAGCCTTCAGGTCGTTTTTCCACCGGGTCTTTGCTAGGATTTCCGGCTGTAAATGGCTCTATTTATAGTTGCAATTTTCTCGCAGCCGCGCCGCGCCGCACAATTAAGTAAACCGCGGCGAGCGTAAGACTTTATCCCCGTTTCTTCGGACTTTGAATTTGTTCCACGGCCTCGAAGCCGCGTCGCGCCTTCTTGATTTCCGCGGCGCGCGTACGTATTTTCCTGATTTTATCTTCTTCTCCAAACTTTCTCCAATTTGCACGCTTTTGGTCCCTGTTTTCATTATTTTCTTCCAAACAAGTACTGGCACGAAAAGTGAGAATACCACGATATATATGATATAATTTCACTAAGAATAGGGCTCAACAACGAGTAAAATATGTAATATCACTAGGCATTGTCAGGAATCCTCCCCGTCCCCTTCACGTTACGAAGCCATGACAACCAAACCAGGAAAACGGTCCTGATCGAATTTGTCGTCGTACGAACACCTTCAGAACACAACATCCTGCTGGGAAGACTAGGCCTCCTGAAGTTCGGGGCAGTAGCATCGACGGTGCATGGCACCCTAAAATTCCAAACACCGGAAGGACCCGCCACAGTGATCGCCAGCGTATGCAATCCACTGAAATGCTGCCAGATACTCCAACCAGAAGAACTCATTCGTAATCAGAAGCGACCAAAACTGGAAATAGCGGAGGCTAATGTGGTCATCAACTCAGACCATCCAGAGCAGCCGATCAAAATAGGCACGACGTTACCAAAGGAAACGCGCAACGACATAATAGCCCTCCTCCAACAATACAAACATGTTTTTGCATGGAAACCCACAGACATTGTGGGAATAAACAGAGAAATCATCGAACATGGGCTCAGCATCCAACCCGGCAGCGCCCCAGTGAAGCAAAAAAAGAGGGGGCAAGCAGGAGAACGCAATGACGCCATTAACAAAGAGGTAACAAAGCTGGTACAGGCAAGGATCTTACGAGAAGCGATATTTCCCACGTGGATCGCAAATCCCGTAATGCTCAAAAAATCCGACGGCAGCTGGCGGATGTGCATTGACTATAAAGATCTCAACAAGGCCTGCCCAAAGGACAGTTACCCGCTTCCAGAGATAGACCAGAAGATCGAATCCTTACATGGATTCCGATGGAAGTGTTTCCTGGATGCCTACAAGGGCTATCACCAGATTTTGATGAAGAAAGACGACGAGGAAAAAACGGCATTCTACATAGACCACGGAACCTTTTGTTACCAAAAGATGCCTTTCGGATTGAAAAACACAGGCGCCACATACCAACGGCTGGTAGACCGAGTGTTCACCCCCCAGATTGGCCGGAACATCGAAGTCTATGTAGATGACATGGTAATCAAGAGCAGGAGTGGCCCGGATTTACTAGATGACATACGAGAAACACTTGCCACTTTGGAGAAAACCAAAATGAAGCTAAACCCATCCAAATGCACATTTGCCGTAGAAGAGGGGCAGTTCCTCGGGTACTACATCACCAATGATGGAATACAGCCTAACCCAAGCAAGGTAAAAGACCTGGTAGAAACACCGATCCCAGCCACCCTGAAGGACATGCAAGGCCTAAATGGAAAACTGACAGCATTGGGAAGATTCGTGGCAAAGTCGGCGGAAAGAGTAGTCCCATTATTCGAAACTTTGAAAGGTGACGTAAACAAAGGCGGCTTTAAGTGGACGCCCGACGCAGACAAAGCATGGCAATAGCTGAAGAAGGTCCTGACCACTCTCCCAACATTGTCTAGCCCCACCGCTGGAGAAACACCGGTGATGTACCTATCCACCTCCAGAGAGGCTATCTCCTCCGTGCTAGTAACGGAACGGGGGGGGGGGGGGGGGGGGGGGGGGGGCAGACAGTCACCAGTATACTTCGTAAGCAGAGCCCTCCAAGGACCCGAAATCAATTATCCAACTTTGGAAAAGTTGGTCCTTGCATTAATATACACCGCAAGACGGCTGAGGCGGTACTTCCAAGCCCACAAAATCGAAGTAAGGACGAGCCAGCCGCTGAAGCAAATAATGTTGAAGCCAGAGACATCGGGAAGGCTGGAAAATGGGCTATTGAACTTGGAGAACACGACATAGAATATCGCCCACGAGTAAGTATTAAGGGGCAGACGTTGGCGGACTTCTTGTTGGAAGTACCGGAGATTGAGGGGCGGCAATGCAATGCGATAACAACTCCCGAAAAAGAAAACACAACCTGGAGACTACACACAGATGGTGCGGCCGGAAAAGAAGGCTGTGGCGCCGGGATAATCCTCCAAAGCCCACAAAACGAGGAAATGACATACGCATTGAGATTTGACTTCCAGACTTCCAACAATGAAGCGGAATATGAAGCATTGATCGCCGGATTACGCCTTGCAGCAAGTAGCGGGGTCAAGGATCTGGAAGTTCTCAGCGACTCCATGCTGGTGACAAACCAAGTAAATGGGACGTATGAAGCCCGAGACCCGAGAATGAAATGGTATGTGGAAATGGTCAACAACACAGCCAAAGCGTTCAACACATTCACTATCAGGCAGATCCCAAGGTCGGAAAACCGGAGAGCTGATGCGCTAAGTAAGTTGGCGTCGACATCGTACGATCACTTGAAAAAGAAAGTAATGGTGGAAGTACTTAAGGAACGAAGCATAGAAGAAACCACGTGAAGGAAATAGCAAACGAAACAGCGGCATGGATGACCCCGATCATTGAATACATCAAAAAAGGAATTCTCCCAGAAGATGAAACGCAGGCCAGAAGGATCAGAATCAAAGCCCCACAATACTCCATGATGGATGGAAAACTATATAAAAAGGGTACCTCGTCCTATGGCTAAAATGCATAACGAGCCGGGATGGACAAGAGCTGTTGCAAGAAGTGCACTCGGGAGACGCAGGAGCACATGAGGGTGCAAGGGCACTGACTGGAAGAATACTACGAATGGGGGTGTACTGGCCAGAAATCCAACAAGACGCGGTGGAACTCACAAGGAAATGTGTCGCGTGCCAGACGTTCGCGCCAATACAAAGTCTACCCTCCACCCAGTTAACGAACATAACGTCCCCTTGGCTATTACACCAATGGGGAATAGACATAGTGGGCCCTTTCCCAGAAGCGTCGGGAAACGTAAAATTCCTGATTGTGGCGGTAGACTATTTTACAAAATGGATCGAAGCCGAACCCGTGGCCAACATATCTGGAAGGTCAATAATCAAATTCATGTGGAAATCCATCCTCACACGATTCGGCATGCCAAGAACCCTAATCAGCGATAAGCCTCCAGTTCGCAGAAAACCCTTTCAAGGGATGGTGCGCTGACAGACAGATCCACCAACGCTTCACCTCAGTGGCCCATCCCCAAGCGAACGGACAAACAGAAATATCCAACAAAACAATCGTAAATGGGATCAAGAAACGGCTGGGTAAAGCAAAGGGGAACTGGGCGGAAGAGCTGCCCAGTGTCCTATGGTCCTATAGAACCACCCCCAGGGCCGGCACCCAAGGAACACCCTTTAGCCTGGTCTACGGAACTGAAGCAGTTCTACCCCCAGAACTAATGATAACATCACTGCAAGTCGCCAATTTTTCCCCAGAACAAACAGCCACAGATCTCCGACAAAATCTCGATTCATTGGAAGAAAAAAAAGAAGTCTCCCTCCTACGACAAGCAGCCCTGAAACACAAGGTGGAAAAGTACTACAACCAACGAGTGAGGGGAAGAGCCCTCAAGGTGAATGATTGGGTCTTAAGGAAAAATGAAGTTAGCCATGCGGAACCCCAGGGCAAACTGAGCCCAACCTGGGAAGGACCTTACAAGGTCACCGGAGCAAACCGCAATGGCTCGTACACCTTGGAGACAATGGAGGGGCGACCAATCCCTAGAACTTGGAACATACAAAACTTAAGAAAATACCACTTTTAGGGATGAGGGAGAAGACAACGATGGCAACGCAAGGCTCCCCTGGAACTTGTTCTCGAAAAATTAACACCAAAATGTAATGAAGCAATAGCTTTAGTTAAATGTTAAAAAGCTCCGACGGGACTGATCACCCCGCCGGAGGACATCTTTACTTTATCAACAAAGTTCCAAAACACTTGTGTCTGTCATTTTCCACATGTATGCCCCAAATTAGCCTGGCGCCCCCAGCGGCCCAGCTGCCCTAACAGGACTTCGTGTGCCTTTATCTTGGCATGGCCCCCCCAGCGGCCTAGCTGCCCTAACAGGACTTCGTGTGCCTTTATCTTGGCCTGGCGCCCCCAGCGGCCCAGCTGCCTTAACAGGACCTAGAGTGCCTCAACAAAATTTCGAAGCATGTTCACAATAGCCTAAGTATACCTGCAAGAAAAACAACATTTTCGAACAAGTCTATCGAAATTCAAGCAACGCAACAACAAAACAACAACTACGCAAGTAAAGAGATGCAAGAAACCAAATCCAAACGTCCATTCACAAACAAAAGAGAGGAGGGAAGGACACGCATGATCCAACCCTATCAGTCCAACAAGTGGCAAAAAACAACCACAAACACCCAAACGAAGTATTGTCAACACAACAACAAATATTGTTTAAAAGTTACAACCATATCGAATTTGATTAAAGAAAGCCACCAGCGAACCACCAACAAGACCACCAAATTGTTACTCCTCCTCCTCCGGCTTCAACATCTCCTTCAACTCCTCAACGCTGACTTGTCCAAGCTTCAACAAGGTTGCATAATCCAGGGAGGCAAAGTCCTCGATTGCCCGACCCATCTCCACCTCATAATCAGGGAATGAACTTCCACCTGCAACATCAGAGAGGTCCAAAGAAGGGTTAGCACGAAGACGAAGACGCATGGCCTCTTCCCCGGCAGCATAGGATGTGTGCTTGATTTCACCAATGCCATGGATAAACTCCGGCTGGAGCATCACCTTCTTGATCACCCGGACAGTACCTTCCCGCAACAGCCACTCCAAATCTCCTCTAACCCTTGCAAGCTCCATACTCCCGGCTTCCAAAGCTTTGTCCTTCTCTGCAACGTCACAAACCAGGCTCTCGTTCTGGATGGCTAGACCCTCATTCAACTGCTGAACCTTCTCCAATTCTGCTTCACAAGCACTCAACCTTTCCTCAACAAGCATTTTCTCCGAAACCGCTACCCTAACCCTGTCATCATGCTCTCCAACAGTCTTCTCCAACACCTCAACCTGCCTCCTCAGTTCCTGCTCAAAAGTACGGAGGGCCTCCACATCTTGATCAGAGGAAATAAACCTCTGCAGACGCCTGGCCCCAGCAGCAAACATGTACGCACTCTGAGCAGAAGAAAATTGCAAGGCCGAAACAAGGGCATCGTTTGGATATAGCTCCATGTCGTTTTCAGTCGCTGGAGGGAAGACATGGGCAGCAAAGTCCAAAGCCGTAGAACGGACAGTCAGCCGGGAACCATTAACTAAACCCCAAGTCGGGGAGAAAGGAAGGGAAGAAAAGTCGGTCAAAACATGGCGGCCAAGTGCCGACTCGACATTAGCCCCCGGCCCAACAACTGAATCACCACCGCCCCCACCAGGACCCTCAGGAACGACTCCCTTGTTAACATCAACCGTCGACCCTCCATCATCACCGGTAACATTAGCCCCACCAGCAGGCTCATCTTTACCCTGTACCTCGTCATCAAGAATCTGAATTACCTCCTCTTTGTCGCCAAAAACTCCTGCACTCCTCAAACCAGATAAAAATTTACGACGGCTGAGACGCCGAACCGGCACAAGACTAGCTGATACATTAACCGGACCCACAGAACTGTCCCTGCCTTACGCTTACCCATCTTCGCAACAGCCTCGACTATCCCCTCTTTGCTGTCTTTTACCGATTCACCAGAAATAGCAGGAGCTGCGAATGAAGACGTACCTACACTCGCATAGACAAAAGGAGACCCCCAGCAGTGTCACCTTCCTCACCACCCCAGCGCTGGGAGTCTCTTCGGCATGAACGTCAGAAAAACCATGAAATGTAAACGGGTTAGGTACTTTGTCCACCAAATCCACTTCTCGGTACTCCAGCGTCCCGGGATACTTGTCAGCTAGCACGTCGGTAAAGGCGATTGGACGAGCGACACCTGAAAACAAAAAAAAAAAAACAACGATCGTCCCTCAGAATACGAAACGGAAGGAAGACAAAAACGAAATACAAAAAAGAAACACAGTTGAAGGCATACCTTTCACCATAGAGAAAAACTCAGGCATCTTCCCTCTTGCCCTCCAAGACGGACTTAAACCCCCACCGGCAAGAATGTACTCCGAGTAGTCGTCGGGCACAACATGAAAAGCGTTCAATATGGCAACGGTATCACGATTGTGGGCATACAGCACCGGATCCGGATCCTTCACACCCCCACGACAAACGAACATTTTTCCGACTCGGCTCTCGTTGACCCAAAACCACTTTTCAGTCCAATTTTTGGGAGAAGTCTTCTCCCCAACCAATACGGGCACAGATCGCCCCCGAGAATTGAAGGTATACCCCTCGCTTGCTTGTGAGAAACGGAAATAGTGTTTAAAGACGAAATAGTCGGGAGCAATCCCCAAAGCTCGGCACAGCAACTCAAAAGAAACCACCTTGTTGACGGCGTTAGGAGCGAGTTGGGTAATACCAACTCGATCCCTTCGCAGGACCTCGTCCATGAAATTGCTGGTTGGGAGATGATACCCGGCATTGAAGGTTTTAAAAAATATGCCCACTTTCCCCGGAGGGGGATGGTAGAGACCGGCACCGTCAGAAGGATACAACACGCCGTCGTCAGGGCAAAACCCATAACGATCAACGAGTTGCGACTACTGTTCGTCGGTCGGTGGAACGCCAACATCAAGCGCCATGAAATCAAAAAAGAACGAAGACAACGAAACGCAAAGAAAAAAAGGGGGAGAGAAGTAAGGAAAGTCAAGAGAAAAATCTAGCAACCGGAAAAAAGAAAACCGCAAAGGAAGTTATATATAACCAGGAAAGGAAGGGTTTCCTCAAAACGAGGAAACCAAATAAATAACCGGATAATTTGAAAAGACGGGTGCAGATACCGAAAACTGCCGTAATGATGAAAGACTGTACGGGTCTTGTCACCAAAGGCGGGAACCCAGACCAAACAAACCCCAGCCCTACACGTGTCCTCCCCATAAGTCTAGAACGTTACAGCTCCGCTGGGCCTACGCGATAACTACTAGACTGGGGGGACTTGATAACGTATCATGGAATACGGACTGGCAGAGCTCCGTCGACCCAAATCCTCGAGCGCTGCCCCGCAGCGCTGGACTTACTCAGACGCGCCCCCAACGCCAACAACCACCTCTCTGGACTTTCCCTCAAAGCTAAGGGCGACAACCTGTGAAAAAGGCTGACACATACAGGCGACAACAGGTGTACACGGCGCATTACCCATGCTCCTCCCGTACACCTCCTGCACCACGATCGCGTACCAGGCGATCATCCAATCATTCCCCAAGCCCGCTGGGGGACTGACACCGATGTCCCCAAAAGCAGGTCCAGCCTCAGGTATAAAAGGCCAAGGGGCCTTCAGGTAACCTCTAAGCTCTGGAGACCTACGCATCATATTTCCCAGAGATACTCACTCCTAAATACCCCACTGACTTGACCGTCGGAGCGCCCTCCCGGGATCGCCTCCCGGAGCGCGGCTAACGGTCGTTTCCTTTCTTGCTGTGACTTCAGGTACAAGACCATCGGAGCTACTACCTCCCGTTACCCCAGAGTCTGAAGTCGCAACAGTGTCCATAATCCATCCTCCATTGTTTGAGTCATTCAGTGCCATCGTATTAAACAAGTTTAGGTGCGAGGTAGGTTGGTCTGAGCCACCAAACCATGCCTACAAGGGATGAGAAATGTTGCTTTCTAGAGAGTTGTGCTCCTGCCCTTGGACTTGCTATTCGCTAGCACTAAAATGGGCTTGTGAGCCTGTAGTAAAACATGAGTGGGCGTGGAAAGGTCTTGGGCCAAACAAGCATGTTCCGGTTGTTGTTGTGCTTGTCCCAAGTTGGTTGCAGCTGTGAAAAATAGGCAGAAGGCTCGTGATTGTGATGATTTTGGTCGAAAGGCAGCTATGTTGGCTCAGGAACAAGAGGATATATTGATAGGAAAGAGAGAGAAAGATAAAGATATTTTAGGAGAGGATCACAATAAGGATTCTGATACCATGATAATTGGTATTTTCCCGTGAAAATAATTTACATTAAACTTGGAACAAAAACATTACATGATAACCCATGGGCCGATATACACATTCAAACAAAATACAATTACCATGGGCTATTAGTCTACTAACAATTTGTTGTATAATAATTTGTAAACTAAAAATTATTGTGTTAATTAAACAGTTGGTCTTGTGGTTTACCCAAGGTTACACTTTTGGTCCAAGTATTGAATAGTTGATGTGGATGATCTTGTGGATTCCAAAAGTTGATCATGGATCCTGGTCCATGTAAAAAGACCTTATTTCCCTTTCCAGATTTTTTCTCTTTTTTCTTTTTACCCTTTTATATTTTTAATAAAAAAATTAAAAAAAAAACACCCCCACCCATATCCCTCGTTCTCTCTTTCTCTCCCCCCACTCAAATACACAAACATACACTCAAATCTTTCCTTACACAAACCTAAATCAGTTCTTGGAGCGCTTATCCGACGACCGACACCATATTTTGAAGCTTCGATATCAAAATTTCGACGGCTGAGAAATCGTTGTCTAAAATTGCATCTGCACAGGCGATTAGAACCTGTTTTAGGTCAAGTTTTGGGACACCCTCCATCATTTCCTTCTAGATTTTCATGTCTGAAAGCTCGATTCCGCCATTGCCGACCAAATCCTCGTACAGATCTAAAAGCATTACAATATCTTATTACTTCAATTTATGTTTAAAGTCATCCATATCGTTGGTTAGTAAAGAATCAGTCACCAATAAGAGTTGTACATGGTGGTCCAACTGCCCTTAAGAGGAATCGAGAATGGAATATGGCTCGAGTTTGATGAACAGATTGCTTCTATGATGTTATCCAAAGTTTCAAACGGGGGTTTAGTTGCATGTGTGTGTGTGTTTGTGTATGTGTGTGTGTGTGTGTGTTTTAGATTTCATTGGGTGTACGTGAGGTATGTAGGTATTTGAGTTGCATGTATCGATCGTCAATTTCATATATGTGTGTTAAGTTGCCGAGTGTGTTTATGTATATGTGAAGTGTGTGTGGTTTGAGTTATAGTTGAACATATTAGTTTAGGAAGATGATGATGGGGGTAGGGGTGATGTTTGAGTTGTGTGTTTTTGGAGAGAGAGAGAGAGAGAGAGAGAGAGAGAGAGAGAGAGAGAGAGAGAGAGAGAGAGAGAGAGAGAGAGAGAGAGAGAGAGTGGGTGAGTTGGGTTTTCTTTTTTAATTTTTTTATTTTTAGATTTATATAAAAGGTTAAAAATAAAATGAAAAAATAAAATGAAAAAGGTAAAAAGAAAAAAAAAAGTCGTTTTGCTTGGAACAGAACTGTGCAAAATTTGGAAACCATAAAGACCATCCATATCAACTATTCAATAGTTTGACCAATTGTGCAAAATTTGGAAACCATAAAGACCATCCATATCAACTATTCAATAGTTTGACCAAAAGTCTAACCTTGGATAAACCACAAAGACCGAATGTGTAATTAACTCTAAATTATAGACGTTTATTGAGGTAATTAAATTTTTGTTTGTATGGTCTTTTTCGTAAATCCTCAAAAATTAAGGAAACCACATACCCTTGTTTGTTGTAGTTTTTTTGTTGTCTTGTTTCACATGGCCTAACTTATAGAATGATACCTATGTTTGAGTTGATGGGTCTTATTGCTCATTGACTTTATTGCAGTTAATGAGACTTGGCTTCTTAATACTAGTGAAGAATATATTTTAGCTGACTTTCATGGTCAAAATCGAATACTTGGCAGTTTTGGAGTTGAAATTAAATATTCTTGCTTTTATATATAGTTCTTCATGTAAGTGTAAACATTGTTACGAAATCAGTGTTGTCTAGCTCTAGTCATTTTTCTCTAATTTTCTTATTTTGCACTATCCAATGAATATTCACTATCATTACTCCATTAAGTGTTTATGTCCCTAATAATTTATACCTCTATGTAATCTTGATCGAGTGATAATGGCATATGAGTCTACCATTTGCTGCTTCCAAAAAGGCTAAAATGAACTTCATAATAATACTTAACAAAATGTTATAGATTGCTAGTTAACCATAAATGGCTGTATTTTATATAAAATGACATATATACACATAAAATCTGTCATCAAGTGATTACATATTGCAAAACTACCTTCGGCCATAATTACAGATGAAACCATAACTTTACAGCTATTGATGCATTTAGGGTATGTTTAACAGTGAGCTTTTGAGAACTTTTAAGTGCTTTTAGCTTTTAAGAAAAAATCTAAATTGAAGTAAAAGCTTCGTTCGATAATAGAAGGTTTTAGCTTTTATTTTAAACAAAAAACTCTTAATCCGCTACTTTTGTCTAACATTTCTAGAGAAATAAAAGCTACAGTTCTTTCTAAAAGAGGCAAGGTAAAAGCTCATGTTTGTGTAGTCGCATGGGTAATATACACAGGACGAATTTTTGAATATTAGAGCATATTTACAAAATTACTTGATGCTAAATTTTTTTTAACAAAACACATGATAGAATTGAAATGAATCCGTGAACCTAAAATGGAAATTTGTATAAATGGCAAGGGGCTATAGTACAGACAAACATTTCTCTTAATAGGAAGCAAGAAGAGGAGAGGCAAAGAGCCCAAGCAACCTGTTGGACGCCAAAACCCTACCCTTGACAGAACAGAGCGGGCTGATTGCCATAAATGAAGAGGACGACGATTCTGCTGATAGTATTTATGATTTGGCACATGATGCTTCATGCTCAAACTCTCTTATTTCGATCGGTAAAAGGACGTATGGCAAATCTAGGAAGAGGGACAATGATTGCTGCTACTAGGATGGGATTAGATATATCGGGGATGGTACACAATCCTTCTTCCAACAAGAGAATATGGGTTCCAAAATGCAATGCACCCACTAATGTTGTGAAGGTAAGTGAACCTCTACAATGAAGACCTTTGACATTCATAAAACTTTGTTAGCCATGAAAGATGAAATTGAAATTTTTTTCACTCGTTGTAGACATGTGATTGTTTTGTGGTCATTTTCTTCTGATATCGCCTTATTTTGATTCGACTCCTTTTCAGCCCTCATCGGAGCTTTCCAAGAGTATATAGCATCACAACTCAAACAATTAAGTATAAAGTGTAAGTAACTTGTTCTTAAAAGTTATGACATTCCATTTTAAAGGTCTTAATATGGATGATGTGCCCGGAAATGATGCATTATCACCATAAACTTTTTGGAAATTGGTGATGGTAAGTTTTTCGTTATCTAATATATTATTGTGGCTATGCATGTTTTGTAACAGTTGACCGATGGGCCTCTTACATTGCCTCGTCATCTAATAATGAGAGTAGTATGTCAAAAAAAAAGGTTGGAATTAATTCGTCATCTAATATAAAATTATTTGGATTACAATGTTTTGATGTTAATATTTAAGTGGATGGTCATGGGAATGAGAATTGAGAAATCAATCTATTAAACTTTATATTACCCATTAAGAATATGATTATACGAAAGTTTGATGTTTATAAATATCGTGAAAAGTAGTCCAACAGGTTACTTGTACCAATTATAATTTTTTTTTCTATAAGTTTTATTGCTCTTCTTGTTGGCACCGGTACTTCCACCAAGGACGATAAAGGAAAGAGCCTATTACATGAGTAACACGGGCATATTCTGGTAAGCAAAATGTGGATCTGTTTCACTTCATTAAGCTCTTAGGTCTAGATTTAGTACTTTAAAAGAAGTGGTTAATCAAACCAAACCGTTTATGATATAATTTTTATTCATGTTTGTGTGGAAAATGGAAGATTTTGGGAACTATAGGCGTAAGGCATATGAGCTTGAGGAGAAAATGAGGTCCCTCTACCGGCAGACAAAAATGTTTTTTGTATTTCTTTTAAGCTTTCGTTATTGTTCTTGCATTTAAGATGAGCTCTTATCGCCATTGTGTAGTGCAGGGTGCAAATTTTAGTGCAACATGAGATTGTGAGTCTCGACAGAGCAAAAGCTCTCCGCGATGTGGTATGCTCTTGCATTGTAGGTGCTGGATCGCGAAGAGTTTTTGGTCTATCATAGTCTCCTATTGCACTTAAATTTGCAGCCTGCACTACACAATGGCAATGAGAGCTCATCTTAAATGCAAGAACAATAATGAAAGCCTAAAAGCAATACAGAAAACATTATTGCAATAGAGGGACCTCATTTTCTCCTCAAGCTCATATGTCATACGTCTATAGTTCCCAAAATCATCCCCTTTCCATATAAACAGGAATAAAAATCATAAAGGTTGGTTCGATTAACCTCTTCTTTTGAAGTACTAATCCTATACCTAAAACCTAAATGAATTGAAACCGATCCACATTTTGCATACCAAGAAGGTGCTCGTGTGGCTCATGTAATGGAATCTTTCTTTTATCGTCTTTAGTGGAAATTCTGATTGCCAAAAAGAACAAGATAACTTGTAGGAAAAAAAATCATAATTGGTACAAGCAAGCTGTTGGACTACTTTTCATGACATTTATTAACATCAAACCTCTATATAATCATATTCTTAATGGATAATATAAATTTTAATAAATGATTTCCCAATTTTTACTCTCATGGACATCCAATTAAATATTAACACCAAAACATTGTAATCTAAATAATTTTATATTAGATGACGGATTAATTCCAACATCTTTTTTGACAAATTACTCTCATTATTAGATGACAAAGCAATGTAAGAGGCCCACTGGTCAACTGTCACAAAGTATTCATAACTACAAGAATATATTAGATAACGGAAAACTTACCATCAAAAAGTTTATGGTGATAATGCATCATTTCCAGGCACATGATCCATATTAAGACCTTACACTGCTCATTAAAAGTTTACACTATATCATTTAATTCTCCCTCTCTTTCTCTCATGTAGCTACCCAATTGTCGAGATGATCTGCGTTGTCCCATCTTCTATCAGCATATGCTTTTACAACCTGCGTATATAATAGCGATTAAAGCTCATCTTAAATGAAAGAACAATAACGTAAGCCTAAAAGCAATACTACAAATTAATTGCCTTTTCACTGAAAGAATTCATTAAATCCAAGTTCTAACTTGCAATATTCCTATACCCAAATAATCGGCCCTTTTACTTGCACACTAGCACGAAAAATTTTATGCCAAAAATTACACATATAAATGGTTTGGTTTAGTTTACTTCTTTTAAAGTTGAACCTACATATAAATTTTCGGAAGCATCTGTTTAGAAGAAGTTTTGGGGCCAGATGTAGGACGAGTTCCACGATTAGCAACAACACTAGCATAACTCCTACAAGAAAATCACAAATGACATTGATAAACATCATTTTCAAGGTGAGAAAAATATATTCTAATAAACTAATTCACAATTTTCACTCGTGTGGCTATCCAGATTAGAAACGACCCAAATAAAAACTTATTAGCACCAAAACCATCTGATAGCAATGCAAAGCAAAATATTCTAAATTATTTCTGCAGAAGGGTTATATTAGATGACAGTTTAATTACAACCTCTTACCAGCCATTACCACCCAAAAATGGCATACCACCCTGTTGTGGATCATTATTAGGTGTCCTAACCTGTCACAAAGGATTCATAGCCACAAGAATACGTTAGATGAAAGAAAAACTTACCATCACCAATATCCAAATAAAAATTCATGATGACCATGCATCATTTTCAGGCACATGGTCCATATTTTTGTACATATAGAATAGAAAGCCATATAACTTTACCGATACACAAAAAACAATTTACTTACAATAGGCACAACATCTTCACTTCTTGTGTTTGACGGCCCACATAAATCAATAAATGCTTCCCATGCCTGACCATATGAAAATTAATAGACTGATGAAGATAAGTAACCACAAAACACACACCATATATGAATCGATCATTTAATATACACATAACAACTTCATCAAATCCATTATTTATTCATCTCAAGTACAACATCAAATCCAATTTTTTTCTAAAAAAAGTTCATTACACAAGTGCAGATCCAAAAGGTTAAAAAGAATCATACATATATCAGAGGCAATTTCCTCGTAATTGCAAAAACAATAGAAACACCAGGTTTGAAATGAACACCAAAAATCAATATACACGCAATTGTAGAAGTAATGGGAACAGCAAGATCAATCTTTATACACAAGTGTAGATCCACACGCTGTTGAAAAAACCTCTTTTGGATTTGGTTAATTTTTGGTTGTTCAAGAATAACCAGCAGTCCACACCAACAAAACGAAAATCCAAAAAATTCTGCATAAAAATACCTTTAGAAGCAGTCGACGATGGTGCAGGCGGAGATGGACTGCTTGGCGGGCGATTTTGAGGGAATGTTTGAAGACGGCGGTTGAAGAGAAAAAAAACGGAAGAAGAGAGCAAGGGGCAACATGGTTTTTCTTCCATTCAGAGCCCATTACCTTACCTTAGCAATGACCGACGGCGACCAGAAAAAGGGAGGCGGAGGAGTCAAACGGCGGCAAACGGTGGCAGGCGATTCGGACCACTTCAGGAAGCTGACGACAGCAGCCGCTGACCGGAATATCTCCCCAACCGACGACGACGGGAGGATGTTGCCGGTGGAAGGCATCGATGTCGCCGGAGCCTGTTGAAAACGATCGACGACCGGAAGCTGCCGGTGGAAGGAATCGATCTCCCCTTAAGTTTTAGCCTTTTGTCAATTCTTTCACAATAACATTTTTCCGACATAAAAACATGCTTTGGATATAAAACTAGAAAGCCTTTTTTATATGGATTTATGAACAAAACGGGTAACAAACTCTTGCTCATGTTCACATTTAGGTAAGTATGTTTTTTTGATCACTTTTGCCCATCGAACTTGTGGTGACCGTTAAACATAGGGTAATATGACCGGTGATTGTAGGTTTTCGCTGATTTGGGCATCAAAGTGAATTACGTGGCAATACCTAAAAGTTACGTGGAATTAACTTATATTACGTGGCGTTGGTATCCTATTACGTGGAAATTAAAGGTTTTTACGGGGTTTATTAACCCTAAAACCAACCGTCGATCGAATTCATCCCCACAAACACACTTCGTTACTCGTTACCCCACCCAAACCTCACGAACGATCGATCGAAGCATCATCGATGTCAGTGGGTTCTCTCCTCGCTGTAGATGTCCACCACAATGGTGTTTTCTCCCCCAAACCGTTCGGCTACTACGACGATGATGTAATATTAGTTCGTGATGTCGACTTCAATGCGATGGATTTTGCAGATTTCGTTAGTTTACTTAGAAAGCTTACAAAGTGTCAATGCAGAAACCTCTACTACTGCCTACCACATGAGTTATTGAGGGAAGGTTTGGGGGTAATTCAAAATGAAGGAGATTTCAGAGAATTCCTTGAGGTCGGCAATGGAGGTCAGGGAAAAAGAATCGACGTGTACGTGGATCACTACAATGAACGTGTATTTGATTACATTGAAATGGAAGATTCCGATGGTGCTGAAGACGTAGATGATGCAAACATTGAACAAGAGCCTGATCGATCCAATTTTTCAGATGCAATTACACCTGAACATGAAGAAGATGAGGTGGTGTCAATCCAGAAAAAGGTTGATGATCCATTTCTGAATGCTCTTTGCCCTGACCCAAATCTACTTCTTGAAGTCGGGACAAATGAAATAGAAGATGAAGGAGATGATGTGAAACCGGCTTATCCTGTACACGATCTAATGTATTTTGCCAGGCACTGGAAGTGTACCTGTTCAAGAGCCTCATGAGAGCAGGACTGTCCAAGAAAGTGGAGAACCACATGAGAGTGGCACTGGAATTTCAAAGAAAGAAAGTGGAGAACATCATGAGAGTTGCACTGGAATTTCAAAGAAAGAAAGTGGAGAACATCATGAGAGTTGCACTGGAATTACAAAGAAAGAAACTGGAGAACCACATGAGAGTGGCACTGGAATTACAAAGAAAGAAACTGGAGAACCACATGAGAGTGGCACTGGAATTACAAAGAAAGAAAGTGGAGAACCACATGAGAGAAAGAGGAAAGCTTCAGAGCGTTTAACCTTGCTTGCTCTAAGTAAGAAAGTAGTTCCAAAAGATGCAAGCGGGTGTAGTGAAGACAATCCCGTAACTTTATAATTTTCTAGTAGAAAAAACTTACTTTGTGCAATGTACTTTGAATGACAGTTTGGTCATGTAATTTGGTCGGTCTAATGTATGTTGGTAATGTACTTTGGTCGGTCTAATGTATTTTGGTAATGTACTTTGAATGACATTGTACTTTTTGGCAATTAAGTTCCATGATTAAGTCCTTAACAGTTACCAATAACAGTTACCAATAACAGTCCTTAACAGATTATGGTCTAATCTTCCTTTACAGATTTGGTCCTTAACAGATTATGGTCTAATATTCCTTTACAGATTTGGTCCTTAACAGATTTGGTCCTTACAGATTTGGTCCTTAACAGATTTGGCAATTAAGTTCCATGATTTTGGTAATGTACTTTGGTCTAATCTTCCTTTACAGATTTGGTCCTTAACAGATTATGGTCCTTTACAGATTTGGTCCTTAACAGTTACCAATAACAGTCCTTAACATATTATGGTCCTTTAAATTCCTTTACAGATTTGGTCCTTAACAGATTATGGTCCTTTACAGATTTGGTCCTTAACAGTTACCAATAACAGTCCTTAACATATTATGGTCCTTTAAATTCCTTTACAGATTTGGTCCTTAACAGATTATGGTCCTTTATAGATTTGGTCCTTAACAGTTACCAATAACAGTCCTTAACATATTATGGTCCTTTAAATTCCTTTACAGATTTGGTCCTTAACAGATTATGGTCCTTTACAGATTTGGTCCTTTAAATTCCTTTACAGATTTGGTCCTTATGGCAACGTACTTTGGCATTGTTTAGTAATATGGTAGTGTACTTTGCATTAATCTGGTAAGTGTGATATGGCAACGTACTTTTTAAAAGTGACAGTTACCATATTTATGACATTTTGGTCCTTGTCAAGATTTTTAAAAATGAAAATGCAAAAATGAATAAAAGTGTTCAATTGAAAGACATTTTGGTCCTTTTCATCTAACTAACGGGCATGGTCCTTATGAAAGCTCTAATTATGGTATTGTACTTTGCATTAATCTGATAACTGTCATGGCATTAGACTTTGGCTTTCTCTGGTCCTTTACACAATTGGTCCTTTACAGAATTGGTCCTTTACACAATTGGTACTTTACAAAAATTTTCCTTTTCAGAATTGGTCCTTTACACAATTGGTCCTTTACAGAAATGGCCCTTTACAAAATTTGTCCTTTACACAATTGGACCTTTACAGAAATGGTCTGAATACATTCATCACTTCAAAATATAACATTCCAAAGATTACATTGGATTAACAGCCACTTCAAAAGATTACATTGGATAGATTACATTCATTAACTCCTACTTAAAAAGACCAATTACATACATGAAAATGAAAACTACCAACACAACCTTAACAGTAGCTTGATTCTTCTTTACTTCTTTCATCTCTTTTTTAAGCCCCAAAATCTCATATTTGAGCTCTTCAATTTCATCCGGTTCTGCCCATTCCCAAAACGTACACTTCCCTTCTGATTTCTACATTATCAAACCAAAATGTAAAGAGGTGAAAAAAATAAAAAATAATGAAGTTAGTGAAAGGAAAACCTGAAAAAATACATACCGGGCAGATCATGAACTTTTTCCCTGGGTGTTTTTCTGTCCTTGAGGTACGGATTCGAGCTGGAAGGCCACAAAAGCAAGGAGTAGTTTTGTGCCCTATCTGGGAGAAATATGAAGATGAAGCCGTCGACATTCAAACCGATTTTAGGGCAAATTGATCTGATTCTCGTATTATATCTTGTAACCGATGACTAGACAAAACACCATTGCCACGTAAGCTCCAAATCAGCGAAAACCTACAATCAACGGTCACATTACCCTATTTTAAACGGTCACCACAAGTTCGATGGGCAAAAGTGATCAAAAAAAACATACTTACCTTAATGTGGACATGAGCAAGAGTTTGTTACCCGTTTTGTTCATAAATCCTTTTTATATTCAAGTTTGGGTTTTGATACATACTCCGGTATCTCCAAACTCCTTAAACTGATTATAAAAAAAGGATTAATCAAGGTCAACTTATCGATTAAAAAACTATAATGAAATGTACTCGTTAAAAATTGAGTATCAATTTAAACCATTTTGATTGCATCATCAGCTACCTTTTCACAAATATAATGAAGATCTACTTCTTGTATTTTGTTCTTTCATGAAAGCACAAGTATGGAAGCTACCAACATCACATACCTGTTTTCGTAGTATATATATCAGCATGTTCGAATTTTTTTAGTCATAAATCAATTAACAGTTTTAATACCCACAAAATTTCACAAGTTTACAGTTGCAACTTGCAAGTACCCTGTATTACACTCGGTAGAAGATTTGGAAACAATGGACTGCTTTTTACTATTCCACGAAATTAAAAAATCATCTAAATTTTGGCAAAAACACATTAATAGGTCGTATTGCCTGCATACACTTTCCAAAATCTACGTCTACAAAATGCTTAAGGCTCATTGACCAAATCTACAAATATTAACACCTTTACAAGGAAAACAATTTAGATACCTAACCCCTTCACATGCTAATTTCAATTTTTAAGTGGCGTTTGGTTCGTAGGAGTCTTGTAGTTTTACGGGGGAGTTAGAATCCAATTCCACCATATTCCTATGTTTGGTTTAAGATTTGAAAGGGGGAACTAGAATCGAATTCCACAACTTTCCCCTTAAAGGAGGGAAATTCCATTCCATCGATAAGAGGAAGGAATCTGTAACATCCCTATTTTATACAATCATTTTGAAAGACATGCTTGAAAACTCTCATGATATCAAGTCATGAATTACAACATTTAGGTCTAACAAAACCAAATTTTTAAAACATACATCGAGTGTTAACAAATTTCATATGATATAGGAACTATAATTTACAAAAGATCATTACATATAGAGTTATAATAAACTCCACTCTATCTAACTTCTAAAAGCACTTCATATATCTAACTTCATAATCATCAAACTATTGAATTCGATCCTGAGATACATGGCATAAAAAGAACATACGTAAGACAAAAACGTTTTGTGAGCTACATGAGTTTTAGACAGGGTATTACATTCGAAAGCCTTTATAAAAACTTTCATTGCTTTATTCTCAAACATACACTTTCAGAACTTTCACAAGTATTTATTATTGTACTTTCAAAATACACTTTTCAAAGTATTCAAAAGTATTCTATACTTTACTTTCAAAATCATGCAAATGTTACATATACAATGCATGATCTACTTCTAATATAACTTATCCTGACATTTATCCTTATCGAAATACAATTTGACAATGTACGTTATTTCCTAATATAATCCTTATCGATCTTATATCGAAACCATGTTCCTAGAGTCAACACTTTATAATGTTATTACCCAATCCTTACCAAAGTATGAAGAATGTAACGCCTCATTTATAATGTAGCTTTACATTTAGCGTTTAATAATTTAATTAAGTATTTTAAAAGTAAAGGGAATGAATTTTAATAAGAAAACGATTTAAAGAATTAAATCTCGATTATTGCGACTAAAATATAATAATAATAATAATAATAATAATTCTAAACTTTTAGTTAATAGTTAGAGGGGTTAATTGTCATTATTGGAAACTTGTAATGTGGAATATTATGGAAAAGGGGAAAAGAAAAATAAAGCACCAAAGTAGGGGGCCAATGTTATCATTAATTGAAAGTTGCATGGATTGTCTTTTTTCTCTTCCTATTGTGTGACGAGGTGATGAAGACGACCCTTAAGGGTCTCGACTTTGAGCCTCAACCCATCCAAGCTCCAACCTAATGCTAAATACATATGTCGTACACTTTTAAGCCCCATTTAACCCTAGTCGACATCTTCTAAACCCTAAACTGATCCCTCCCTTTGAATCGTGTTCTTTTATGTGTCGAGAAAGAAAGGAGAGATGAGGAGAATAAAGGGATTATGGTGGTACTTGATGCTAGAACTGAGGAAAAAGAAAATGTAGCATGGTGTTTTTGGTTTGCTGCTATAATCTGTGAAGTAGAGAAGAAGAGGAAGAAAAGAGAAAGGAAGAAAGGTGGAAACTTTTCTTGTGAATTCTAGTTCCAATTAAGTTTGTGTGTGTGCGCGCATGATTGATACCCAATGGTTCCACTAGATCTTTATGTATTGTTTCTTTTGAAAGTTTTTAGACCGTAGAGGTCTTAAGGGAATGTCTTAATGGGTTTAGGGTTGAAACCCCTAACCCTAATGTGTTGGTTTGATTGTTGGAAAAATTCCCTGTTTTGGGGTCACGTTGGATAAATCATGTAAAATCGTGAGAGTACCTATTGTGGTCTAATATTACGTCCTGAAATGGTGTAGGTGTCTAGTATCTTCCTTTAAAAGTGTTTGGTTTGATTCCAACCCTAGATTAGCTGAAATTGGCAACCTTTGATGACTGGTCTGGTATCCTAACAGATTAAGTCATTTGTCTTGGGGAAATCACTAAAACTCATACACAAATCATTTAAAGGTGAGGCCAGTGGCCTTAGTTCGGGTTGGATGTATAGTTTGTACATACCAAATTTTAGAACCCAGTTCTTAACCCGTTTGGAGCTTGGACTAATTACTTAGGGTCTGGTCCAGCTCGTTTAATTAGTCTACCTGTTGAATTCACCAAGAATTATTGGAAAATGTAAATGAGATGAGGTCATGCCCTGTAGTATTTTCTTAAGGTCTAGTTTATGCCACATTTTCCCCGGAATTTATAGATGACGCCTACTAGGTTGGAAGTTACAAGCTTTGCAACCTGGTCTGAGTTTGGACAAAATTGATACCCAAACTTGTTTAATTCGTATAAAAAAGTAGAAAACTCGTTAGGACATGTGCTTTATATCCCTAGAATGGTGAAGATATAAATTATAAGACTGTAAAATACCCCTGATTGGTTAGGTTTAGGGTGGGCTTAAGGGGTCATCATCAGACCATCAATTTAGGGTTAAAAGCTTAAATATAGGCTAAATAACAATAATAATGCTAGAAGTATCTATATAAAGTAAGGTGTAGATATTATGCTTTATAGTAACTTGAAATACCTTATAGGAGTATAAGGTGTACGAGTGGTGCTTGGTGGGACCTGCAAAGTTGATGTATGAATTTCTTCATTTGCTATTACGAGGTGAGTTCATCACTACGTTGTATTGAAGTTGCACATCCTTTACTATAGCTCGTATGTGTTGTTTAGGATGTAGGTGAAGGGTTTTATAGCAAACAATGAACTACAAAATTCCTAAGTTCACATGCAAGCCTAAATAAGATCTATGTTTTCTTCTATGAAGATATAAAACTAAAAACCTAAGGCCAACATTTATTTCTAAAGATCAAAATAAGAATTAACCAACCTTTTGATCTTGTTCTTGAAGCCAGCAGTACAAATGTCCTGTCTCAAATGGTGTCACACCCAAGCTAAGGAGGAGAGAGTCCAGCAGAGTTTCTTTGGTTCAAAGTTGGCACAGGAATTAGGGAGCTAGGAGGTTCCTTTTATAGCCTCCAAGGGCTACAGCTGAAACCCTAAGGAGCCTCCTAAGTGGGCAAGCCTGTTGACCACTTGGACCAGACTTCTAAAACCCTAATCAGAGTTTTCGCCAACCCTAGAGGAAGCCTCCAAGGTGGCGTCAAATCCAGTGCCTGGCTTCTGGTTTATTAGTTATTCAACTATTGAATAAATACAAACCAGTCCCTGCACTTTTAATTAATTTATTTAATCACTAAATTAAATCCAATTAATTCTAGATTAAATCTTAATTAATTATTATAGTTTCTAATTAATATATCAACACTTAAATATATTAATAAACTATTTATTTATTTTCTATTGATTTATTAAACAATTAATAAATCAACTTTTCTCTCTACTGAACTCTACACTAATCCTCCAGCTATGAGGGCGACCCAAATGGACTTTGCTTCAATTAGTAAGATATAAAGTCATGGCTTAGACACCTAATCCAATAGTCTCCCACTTGGATAAGTCTATGACTTTAATTTATCTTTTGATTAATAAACAACCTGTAGCTTCCTAGAAACTGCTGCCGAACTCTGACCCAGTCAGTTCTGTCTATAGATAAGCGATCATATGATCCTTCGTCCAACAAGATATTTTCAGACACGAGACATGGATTGAGATCAATCTCTATCCGATACTCTGTTTCCCGATCTCCGATTCTGCTTATGACTTTAAGACTTCTAATTGAACACATCAATTCAGTCCAGGCTGGCCAGCACTTTAGTCAACTTCAAAATCATCGAGAGGCCTACATATATCTGTTTCCCATCAGGGTCAAGGAACGAATAAGCTTCGACTCATATGCTTGTGTCTTTTACTTATCAAAATCGCACACAACAATGCATTTTATAACATCGAGTTACCTATGCGCTTACGCATTATCAATGCACAACCGACTCGCAAATTTCAACTCATATGTCTCCGCTTCAAGATCATACGATATTATCATCTCAACATTGCTCGTGATGTAATCCATAAAGCAATCTATTGAGCGTGGGTTTATCCAATACTCAAATCTCTATTTCTAAGTACTCGTGAACGTCATAGCAGTCTTACTGCAATGTCTAACTCCTTAGACAATCTACAAACCAATTCATGACAGTCTTCCTTCATACTTACTTCCATAAAAGTATGAGCGACTGTGGACCTTTGAATAATCAAATTATTCGGGAAGTGAAACATGCAAAATCGAAACATAAAATCTGACTCGTGGCTACTCATGCTTATTACCAAGTCTCCACAAGGTAATCACCAAGTCGGATTCTTCATACAACCATTATCGGTTTCTTGATTCCTTTTAAACTTTTAATTCATGTTATGTATCTTTGTCTATATGACTTTTCACTCTTCCTATGTATCCGAATGTCTCACATTGATACACTTTATCCAATCGGACATTCTTTCGATGATATCTCAATTTAGTCATATACTGTCATTCTCACTTACATCTCCATTCCGTGTACTGTGACTTTCCATGGTTCTTGGGATGACTGCACCCTAAGACTATTTCGAGGTGTTACGATGTGCCGGTGACCCACGCACGCTCCATCGGAGCACCAACGAAACTCTTTGACCATTAAGTCCTTTTACTTATTTGAAACTCCTTTCAAATTACTATTAACATTCACCCCAATCACTTTTCAATGATTTCTCACGTATGTACAGAATCCATTAAGTACTCCCAGCCAGGTCATATCCTGAGTCTGACTCACTATGCTTTAAGCATTAAGTCATCAGGACATGTTTATGACACTTCTGATCTATCCAAGAAGCTTGTGGAATCCGATCTAATCTTATTCCAAACTCTTTTTGAATCTTAGGATTACTTATAATCCCTGTGTCACGACTTTCAGTAACTATTTTCTTTCGGAGACTTTTCTCATGCATCTTGAATCTTACCAAGATCATGCTTACTATGGCTAGGTCTATACTGAGGATGATATCTATCCGATAGATGTCTAAGGATTATGTGAGTATGTTGCACCTTCTTTATATCTCTCATACCAAATCATCATACTTTACAATGATAGAAAACTCCTTTCCTTGGGTTATGCATCTTGAATCTCATCAAGATCATATTGGCTGAGTCTTGATCTATCTCATAGATGTTCACAACCACCTGAGTATGTCGTATCTCTATTAAGTCTTTCATAGCGATCCGTCTCTTAACACCAAGTCATTACACTGTGTAATGAAAGGAGACGTTTCCTAGAAACAGTATGTAACTCACATATAGAGATAGTAGATAATAGCGATACTCCCACTGGCTTTGACACGGTTATGGACTATTCACAAAATCCAGAACTTTTGGCACATTTTGAGAATCCAGACCTTTCTGACATCTTAATGGAAATCTTTCAGCCCTTTCTCAAAATCCAATCATTTGGCATATTTTAAGAATCTGAATATCATTTCTTTGCGAGATGCCTGTGGGGTAATCCCGGGCCCTTGTACCTTTGTATTGGCATACTCTTTGTGAGTCCCTATTAGTGTGCCGGTGATCCACACGTGCTCCACTAATGACTTACAATGTGCCATACAGTATCCTTTCGGATTTCATCTTCTATTGAGATTGCTTCTCTCGGGGTCAATTACTTGACTCTGAGTATCGTCTCACTCAACCAGATGTTCTGAAGGTACGTTTATGTCCATGTTGCTTTCCTTTGATGATTCAATTACTCCCACTGGTTTTTAGACCAGGTGTAAAATCAATCAAACTGTCACATAGACTTTATCTCGTCCTAAGGTTCTCTCAATTGGTAGCAACCGGGCTCACCAATGCTTCCAAGTAGTCGGATTGTAAATCCGTACCAACTATAGTGTTTTACCACCAATCGGTATGTCACCCTGATCATAACTACTTATGATGGTGATCAGTACTACTGGTCAAGAGAAAATTATGTCAGTAACAGAAATCTGATTTCTGCTCTAAGCCTAGTGATGACTAAAGGTTCTTTCACTTGGCTAATCCTAAACTCATTCAGGACTGTCCCAACTCCCACTGTTTCCTTAGAATATGAGTTCTTTCTAAAAAAAGCTCTTTCTTTTTCAGGTACAGCGGGATAGCCAATGAAACGACATTTCTGATCAGGTTCAGGCTAGTCATGATGTTCGGACGAACACTACAAGACCCTAGACTTTCTATGTCCAAGTGGGACAATCCCAGCTTTACATTTCAGACAGTGTCTTCAAGACCTACTTAGTTTAGGATGTGGTCGGAATATGGTTTATATGGTCTGACTGGTTTAGTATTTAATTCATCGGAAACTAATTGACAATGTATCTCATACATCGAGGATCGAACTGTTTCAACCAGTGCTCCATTATCTTCCCTAAGACACATTATAACCATTAATGTTCTTGGAAGAGAATGATCTGTGAAACATTTTCCCAGTTTATGTTGTCACTCAGGTTCTGTGGATCTAGTACTTCCTTTGAAGTCCTTGAACTGTCCAAGGTTTCAATTCAATCGCTTATTCTGATAAGCGAAGCCATATTCGTCATACCGAATGACAAATATCGTGAAGTACAAACAATTGTGTTCTATTTGACGATTCGAGCAATACACAACAACTGATGCATCCATTGCTCCTAATCTTAATGTCTTTTACATCTCTATGTAAACTTATGACTTTGTTAATTCTGTTCAAGACTTACAATCTCCGGTTGACTCTAAGTCAACTGATTCCAAAATCCTATCCTCTGGATCTTTGGATGATTCATTTCTTGTGATATGTGCTTTATAAAGAACTTAATCATCATCTGACTCTAAGTCAAATGATTCCAAAGTCCTGTCCAACTGGATCTTTGGTTGATTCATTTCTTTACACATTAAGAACTCAATTCATCATGTGACTCTAAGTCAAATGATTCCAAAGTCCTGTCCAACTGGACCTTTGGTTGAATTGATTCTTATAATATTCACTTTAACAATCATAAAGAACACAATTCCTGAATCCAAACACTTTGGATGTATCAATATTCAAGTTATTACTAATCATGCATTCAACACATTCATACAACATTTCAAGGATATTTCAAACAACAGGTGTTAAAAGAAAATTGATAATTTTATTAAAACAAAATCCTTGAACAATGTAATATATGATAGACAATGTTGTATGCATCTAATAAGCTAAGAGCATGGTTTTAATATCTATCTAAACTTCAAAACTGCATGAGCTGGAAATCCAATCCAAATGTGCTCCTATGCGCCAAAGTCCCGTACCCTACTGATTCTCTGCATACAAACCAAAGTGTGACTATCACATTATGTATCTAGGAATTATAGAACATGAGTTTTGAGGTTTTTAGATATACCTGAGTTTTCAAAAGATTTTGACATTGGAGCGTCTTCCAATCTTTCCGCGACTGTATCCGATTATGTGGATTCCCAGTTTGAGACATGTCCAGACGATCTGGATCGTTTCTTTCTGCATCTTTTCACTAGACTTAATCCAGAAGTAGCTGAACCATTGGAGCTATGCCTATCCAATAGTGACTCGTATAAAGTCAATAGTGGACGCATTTCCATAAAGGCCCTTTTCTGGTCTTCCTTTCTACACGTCTGAATGAACAGATCGTAGCTGCTAGTCAATGAAGCGAGTAGAATGTTTACACTCATCTCCTGACTCATGGAATGACCAAGTTTGTATAATTCGCCTATGTACGCTTCAATCTAAAGAACATGCGAATCGATGCTACTTCCTTCTTTTAGCTTGCACTCTGCAAGTCTTTTGAAGATCCTAGCTCGTTCCTCTTCAATTGGTTTTTGGAACTTTTCCTCAACCGATTGCATTAACTCATATGGCCCCAAGGATTCAAAATCCTTGTGGAACTCGGGGTCAATGGTTAATAGCATGAGGTCACGAATCTTTTCGGATTCATCAACTAAGAAGTTATGATTATCATAAGAACTCTTTATGATGACTTTTTCCAGTGGAACTGGGATCGGATACTCTGTGAGATGAAGCTTGCCAGCAATGACGAGAACCAGTCTCCAATTGCGAAGCCATTCCTTACAGTTAAGGCCAGTCAGCTTTTCCATATTTGGCAGGTGCATTCTGATGCTCTCAGAAATGGGTGAAGGAGGAGAGGGAGGAGAATAGACACTTGATTCAGACATCTACAATAAACAGAATTTATTAGTTTAATTAATCCTTTTAAATAATTACCCAATTTATTATTTATTAAGGCTAGGACCCAAAATAACCCAACTATGATGTGAAGAGGGATGCCGTAATCACAACATAATGGCCATTAAGGTAGATAATACACTTATCAATTTCATCTTATGAAATTCCTAGATCTGTTGAGATACATTGAACTATTCAATGGCATGTTTAGTCTCGGATGTGCCCCACTGTTTGTGACTGGGATGCCGAGGATCACAAACCGGGTGTGAATAACCATGCAAGTTAGCTCGGTACTCTCGAAGTCAATTACCATCTCTAATTGACGTGTCGGTTAACCACACACGCTCCGTAAATAATGGTAAAATCGAGAAACCCATTGCAACTCTTTGTGAACCCCTATTGGTGTGCCGGTTAACCACACACGCTCCACCAATGTTTCACAAAGCGCAATGTACAACTTCATGGATTAGCAACTAATTCACATTTTTGACCTAAAGTAACTAGATTGGGATTTTGTTCAAAGTTCTAGTACTTTCAATTATAGCATTATACTTTTAAGAGGCTTAGCGGTTCTATCAAACCTGTTCGGCTAACGACACTCGACTGACCAGGAGAGCGGTGGGTGAGAGTGGACACCCATTAGACTACCATTTTATAGGCAGTCGCCTTATACTCTCTTTATAGGACAGTTTTGTGAATGAGGCCTACTAACAGTAAGACTAACCAGTTTTATCTTACATATAAATATTAACTTTTAATCATAAATATATAAGATATATTATAAAATCTTTAAAATATTTTAGATTTAATTTTATCATAATTTTCGCAAATTATTACACATTTTTCGAAAATTTTAAATTAAATATTTAAGTGATTTAATTGGTCTTTTAATTAAACTATTTAATTAAACTAATTAAATCAAGGAAAGGCATCACAAAATTAATCAAATTAATTTCCTAACCTTATCCCTAGATCTCGAAATTAGCAGGTAATGGATAAGGGGTTCCAGTTATTTAAATATTCAGTAATTACCAAAAATAACAACCAACTATCCAAGGCAGGCAATCAATTCGCAGATAAGGGAAGGGAGGCTAGGGTTTTCAAAACCCTAGCCACCAATTTCGATTTTAGGCCTCCTCAAGGGTTTATTTTCGAATACCCAATGATCAAACAAAACAATTATATCAATTCACAAGAAAACAGCCAAGGCTCTGATACCACTGAAGGGTTTTATAGCAAACAATGAACTACAAAATTCCTAAGTTCACATGCAACCCTAAATAAGATCTATGTTTTCTTCTATGAAGATATAAAACTAAAAACCTAAGGCCAACATTTATTTCTAAAGATCAAAATAAGAATTAACCAACCTTTTGATCTTGTTTTTAAAGCCAACAGCACAAATGTCCTGCCTCAAATGGTGTCACACCCAAGCTAAGGAGGAGAGAGTCCAGCAGAGTTTCTTTGGTTCAAAGTTGGCGTAGGAATTAGGGAGCCAGGAGGTTCCTTTTGTAGCCTCCAAGGGCTACAGCTGAAACCCTAAGGAGCCTCCTAAGTGGGCAATCATGTTGACCACTTGGACCAGACTTCTAAAACCCTAATCAGGGTTTTCGCCAACCCTAGAGGAAGCCTCCAAGGTGGCGCCAAATCCAGCCCCTGGCTTCTGGTTTATCAGTAATTCAACTATTGAATAAATACAAACCAGTCCCTGCACTTTTAATTAATTTATTTAATCACTAAATTAAATCCAATTAATTATAGATTAAATCTTAATTAATTATTATAGTTTCTAATTAATATATCAACACTTAAATATATTAATAAACTATTTATTTATTTTCTATTGATTTATTAAACAATTAATAAATCAACTTTTCTCTCTACTGAACTCTACACTAATCCTCCAGCTATGAGGGCAACCCAAATGGACTTTGCTTCAATTAATAAGATATAAAGTCATGGCTTAGACACCTAATCCTACAGTAGGTGGGTCATACTAGGCTATGGAAAGGTCTAGTAGGTGTGAGTGTGATGAGTAGGTACAGAACATGACATCATTGAGTTGGGTGTCATCATTGAGTTGGGTGTCATCATTGTGCTGGGTGCCACGATTGAGCTTATATACTGTTATTATGTTGGGTGCCATCATTGAGCTGGCTGCCATCATTGTGTTTGGTGTATTGATTAAACTAGGTGCCATCATTGTGCTAATGTATTGTGATTATGCTGATGTAATGTGATTGTATTGGGTGCTATCATTAAGTTGGGTTCCATCATTGTGATGGGTGACATGATTGAGCTGGGTGTCATGATTGTGTCGTGTAATGTGATTGTGTTATGTGCCTTGTTTGTGTTGTGCGCCTTTGATAGAGTTAGAGTTTGTGTGATGGATATATTGTGTATATGCTGAAATTCACCAAGCTGTATGCTTACCCTTTCCCTATTAAATCATTATTTCAGGTACTTCAAGTGTGGGTGATGGCAAAGTGTGACATGTACATGCCAGTGCAACTTTTCCTGAGGACTTATTGACATCGCAGCGGTCGTAATGCGGTCAAAAATAAGAAAAACCTAACACACTCACTTAGCACAGTGGAAGTTAGGGTCGATCCGCAGGAGTTACGTGGTCAAGTCAGGTGATAGATTACCAACTATAGTGTCACGCTATAGTCAGAGGACTTAGTTCCTAGGCTTTTGAATACTAATCCCAGAAAACATGAACCAACAATCTCAAAACAAGCATAGACTAAGCTAAGCTTCAAATCAAACCTAGTTACTTTCTAAAATCAGAAGTACATCTCTAATTCAGAAGCAAGCAAAGGCATCCAAAGAAATAAACAATCACAAAGCATAAACTAAACCAATAACTAAAAGTCCAAATGACAGTAACTGGCTAGAGTTCAAACCTAAAAGCTAACCTAGTTGGCTACTGAAATCAGCAAAGGAAAACAGTCCAAACAAGGTCATAAACACATCCAAACACAATCCAAGCATTCAAAACCAATAACAAGCATCAAAACACCGAAAAACCAATATTACTTGTAACCAAATGATTATTATAAACTCAAAACGAATTCCAATCATCCAATACAGTAACCAACACTGAAAAACAGTAACTAAAATGCTCAAGGTCAGTGGTTGTCACTCCCAAAGACCCTAGCCACTAATGCTAACTACTAAGCTAAAGGAAATTAAACATACAAACCTGAAATACCAAAAGGTAGTTGCTGAAAACGAGTTCTTGGAGTCAAAGAGCCTTCACGGTCGATTTTTCACCAGGGTTTTGCTCGGGTTTTCGGCTGAAAACACCTCTATTTATAGTTGCAAATTTTACGCAGCCGCGCCGCGCAATTATGGTTTCCGCGACGCGCGTAGGGGTTTATACCCATTTCTTCGGAATTTGAATGTGTTCCACCGCCTTAGATCCGCGTCGCGCCTTCTTGATTTCCGCGACGCGCGTATGTATTTTCTTGATTTTGCCTTCTTCTCCAAACTTCCTCCAATTTGCATGCTTTTGGTCCCTGTTTTCATTATTTTCCTCCAAACAAGTACTGGCACGAAAAGTGAGAATACCACGATATATATGATATAATTTCACTAAGAATAGGGCTCAACAACGACTAAAATATGTAATATCACTAGGCGTTGTCAAACACCCCACACTTGTGCCTTGCTTGTCCCCAAGCAAGAGAGTTTTTTAATAAATTCTAACTAAGACTCAAATAATTTTTTACTGTGTTCAGTTTCAAATTTTATTGCCTTATGAGTTAGAGTGAAATAGTTCATGAAAACCTAATCAGAGTGTTCTTTGGAATTCATGGGTTTCTAGAGAACCCTTGATTACAAATTTTCTGTCCACAATGAAGTGTACTTACTCATTCAGATTCTAAAGGCCATTAAGGAATTGTCCATGACTTTCGATGCTGTCCGTGTAACGAGCTTTCGAAAATACCATCCCAAACCAGACGGTCTTAGGTGGTAAGGTGCATAAATGACTCTTCGAGGCCACCCTTTTCGGACCTACCAGCTCGAACAACAAAGGCCACAGATTGACATTTCCTTCCTAAATTCCAATCCTAAAACACTCTAATCATCTAACTCCTAAAACTCAACTTGTTTGACTCAACTAATAGCATGATAACAATTACATAGTATCTCTTGAAAAATACTAGTGCTATAAACAATCACAAACCATTCGTTTCAAACTTACAATTTATTAAAAATTTGAAAAAGCTGCTAAAATTTTGAAAATTCGGTCATTTCTGCAAAAATTTCAAAAAATACTCTTTCGACCGTCCACACCCCACACTTAAACCCGTACAACGTCCCCGTTGTACAAATTATTTAGAACAAGGGAGAAAGAGTTACCCCTTTGGACGGTAGATTGCTTGGTTGGTACTCGGTATCACAGGTACAAATTCGAACAAAAAGGTTCCTTGATTTCGCATTCTGGAGTTGTAGCGCAACAGTAAACACGCCGGTGGTCAAGACAAGTAGAGGGGGCACGGTGACCCCACACTTGTCTGAGACAACTCCTTCCCTTTTGGTATAACATGCATGACTCAACAAAACATTAAATGCAAACAGAATATACACAAGCAAAAAGATAAAAGTGTGTCATAGATACAGTACATATATCCCAAAAAATGAAAAAGAAAAATACATCAAGTGCTACCAGGTAGCCTGGAAGGTCCAGCCTCATGGTCATGGGCTCGAGCTGGGAATGGTCGGGTCTGCTGGCCCTGTGCTGATGCGATCTGTAATAGCACCACTCCAATCCACTCTAGCTGGTCCTCCATCCTGGCGACCCTGGTCTCCAGTCGGTGGATAGCCGATGGATCCTCCTGCTGCTGTGGCTGTGGTGCTGGCTCTGCTGGTGCGGGCTGCCTCCTGCGCCTCCTGCCAGGATGAGCATATGCTGGCTGGGGGTCCTGGACAGCCTCTGTCGCCACCCTTACAAACTGACCGGGCCACTGCTGCTCGATCAGCCCCGTCTTCTCCAAGGCCCGTGCTGTAGTGCGGACTGGAGGTATAGCGGTCAGGTATGCTACAACCAGAGCAGTAAGAATCCGGTACGACCGGGCCAAGCGGGTGATGAAATACCCACGGCCCAAGGGACTGCTGGCGGATGCGCCCGTCGCACGGGTGGACAGGGGGACGGCTAGGGTGAACGGGAGGTGAAGGAACCTGGATGGGTCGAGGAGGACCCAGAGATATGTCATGTCCTCGCCGGACACCTTCTCGCCTCCCTCCCGATGCATGATGGAGGTGGAGACGATCCGGTGCATGAGTCTATGAAGTGGGTCGCGAAGATGACTCTCTCTGGATGTCCCTGCCTCATAGTATACGTTGGACAGCGGTGTCCAAACCTCCGTATTGGCAGCCCTCTCGGGCTGCCCCTGAGTGCATGCCTCAAAGAACTGCGTGAAGTGGCGGTGCTGTAGATCCGCCTCCGTGTATATCCCGGTACGCCTCCCGAAATCCCGGAGGCTACACTCTCTGTGCACACCCCCCAGTCTGAAACGTACAAGCCTGGAACGGGCCTCCTGAGAACCCGGTACGTAGCGCACAGTAGATAAAAACTCCAGCAAAAGCTCGATGTATACCGTATCATCCTGGGTGGCCATGAGCCTGTCCCAGCCACGGCAAGTGAACCTGGCCTCACCGTCGACCCATGTGCGATGCAAAAATGGCTCTATCTCTCCCCAAATCCCGGCGTCCAGTAGAATGTCTCGATCAATGACCGTCGCCTCGAGAACCCGGCGACTGACGAGGGCATCCCTCCGTGATATATACTCGGCTGAGCTATCGAGCTCGGCGAGGAATTGGAGGAACTGGTGGTCCAATCTGAATGCCATCTGCACAAAACAATTTTTTTTTGCAATTTTAGTCCTTTGTCTTCCCCACCGCACCGCGACGCGGCCCAAGAACCAGGCGCGTCGTGCCGAGCGTCTGTTTTCAAAATCCGAACCCAATTCGAGTTTTAACCTGTTTAAACTCAATCCAAATGCACTACAAGGTAGCCTAGGTGCCGACTAACTCATTTAGGGTGTCTATTTGGCAAAATAAACACCCTATGAGTTAGCATTGACGATTTCTAAGTTTTGAAGTTTTTGGAGAAATCATCCAAATTAACCCCCTTATCACTAGTTTTAAAAAGTAAAAGCTAGTTAGAATGACGTACCGTAGTAGTGGGAATGAAATGAGCAAGAAAAAACACGAGAAATTTTTGGTGATCAGAGCTCCGAGTCGTGGTGTGTGTGAATAGTGTCGCGGCTTACCTTAATATCGAAGGAAACCGACTGATCGATTCCCGCGTCACGCAAATGCACAACCTACGACGCGTGTGTCACCAAATCAACCCCTGCGCATCGGGTTGGTTTACGATCCCGCGTCGCGCATATGAACAAACCGCGGCGCGGTCATTAAAATTTTCAAATTCTTCACACAACCCCACACTTGCCTTAGACCACTAGTACATGCAATTAATGATGATATTTTTCCTAATTACTTCTAAGAAATATAAAACCTATTCTATGACACGATGGGTGGCCTCCAACAAGCGCTAATTTTAACGTCTTCAGCCAGATGTGGTACTCCTACCCCTATTCCTCTTCTTGAACTCCGGATGACATTTGCTTGAGCTCTGGTATGAATTTTTGGGCCATCATTGATATTAAGGATGTGAGTTGAGTCATCCTATCACTTACTCTACTAGTCCATTGTTGCTGCGATTCCAAAAGCTTGAAGACTTTTGCTTCCCTTTCTCTTGATTCTTTCTCATACTGCTGGTGTCTGGCCTCTAGCATCTCCATCATATCCTGCAATTGCTCCTTATCAATAGTGGCCAACGGGTGATTCTTTGTTTTCTTTAAAATCTCCTCTTTTCCTCCTTCTCCTGTTCGCGTCCATATTTTTTATTTGTTCCTAATTCCAGGCTCCATTAGCACCTTTTTGTCTGCTTGCTTGTCATCGTTCCCTGGAGGTAAAGATACAGGGTTTCCGAACATATTTAGCCTTCTTTTTCGCGTCCCAAAGGAGATGTCCATATCCCACGTCTTGCAGTCAATCACAGCGCCAGCCGTAGTTAAAAATGGGCGTCCTAAAATGAGCTCAGGCGTGTCATCCAAACTTTCATACTCCATGACTAGGAAATCTACAAGGCAAAAGAAGTCTCCAACCTTGACTATGACATTAGTCAATTTTCCCCGGGATACCTTTGTTGATTGGTCAGCCAGCTGCAGTACAACCTTTGCTGGCTCTAATTCATCATTCTTGTACTTATCATACAAGTACCCCGGTAGCACATTTACACTTGCTCCCAAGTCCAGCAAAGTGTTCCGAATGACCACATCTCCCACAGTAGTAGTGATCAATGGTGATCCATGATCCTTCTCTTTTTTGGGCAGTGTTCCTAAAAGTGCCTCACTTGCCTTAATTGTCAATCTAATAGTGTCTGGTGTGGGAATCTTACCTTTTTCATTTTTCTCGCACATTTCCTGAAGGATTCTTGTATCATCAGGAGCATCTTTAAGTTCATCCCATAGAGGTTGGTTCATCACTGGTCCTATCGATTTGGGCGCTTCCTGTTTTTTCTTCCCATTCTTATCTTTCTTTCTTTGCTTAATTCCTGCTATCACTGACTGCTTTTCTTCATGGACCTCCTTGTCCACTTTTGGTTGAGTTCCCTCCTCAACAGGAATTTCCTTTTCTTCCCTTCCTTCCTCTTTACTCTCCACTTTCTCCTGGACTTCTTCTTTCTTCTCAAGCTCTGTCTTGCTTTCTGAATCCAATAAGTCCTCCAAGGTGACCTTTCTCCATTCAGCCTCGACAGTATTTACGTGTTCCTTCCCGGCTCGCTGATTATGGGTTGGATTAACTTCCGTGGCACTTGGCAACTTTTCATTATCCCTTTTTCGCTGATCCTCGGCCATTTGTCTAATTTGACTTTCCATGTTTGCAATAGCTTTTGCATTGGCTTGGGACTGCTGCTGAGTAGCACTGAACATTTCATACATTTTTACAACCAAGTCTTCTTGCGTTCCTGGGGCATTGTTGACAGCAGTGTCGGGCCCCCTATTATTATTGTTGCTACCACCCCCACTCGCATTTCCATTATTGCTTGCGGGCTGGTATGACCTAGGCTGATTTGATGATTGACCTTGGTGGTTATTCTGCCTCTGGTTGCTGCAATTCTGCTGCTGCCCTTGATTATACGGTCTGCAGGGTCGTCCATTGTTATAATGACCTTGACCCTGGCCATAAACTTGGTTTACCTCCTAAGTTTTCGGTCCTCCTTGACCTCCTTGTGGTTGACCTTGAGGTCCATTCTGCAACGTTGACATAAGTCTGTCAAACTTCTTATTTAATTCGCTTATTTCCTTTTTTACCTCCTTCTTCCACTCAGCATCAGCTCCCACTGTTGCTGCTGTGCCTACAGTTTTTCTCGTAGAAAAGTTCGCTTTGGAGCCATTGCTTAATTGTTCCAAGAACTGCCAAGCCTCTTTTGGGTCTTGCCACATAAATGTCCCACTTGACGAGGCATTTATCATCGCTTGGTGTGTTTCGCTGACTCCTTCAAAGAACAATTTGACCAACTGCCATTTGGGAACCTCATGGTGCGGGCAGGATTATAATAACTCCTTTAACCGATCAAATGCTTCATGGAAAGCTTCTCTTGGTTTTTGCTGGAAGTCCTGAATAACCCTCCGAATCTCTGTTGTTTTGCTTGCCGGATAGAATTCTTGTAGGAACTTGGCCTTGAGTTGGTCCCACGTGGTGATGCTGTTTGCTGGTAAAGACGTAAACCAGTATTTGGCTTTGTCTTTAAGAGTGAATGGGAATAACCTAAGCCTAAAGATGTTTCTATTAGTATTCCTAGGGTTGTTAGCATTGTCAATCGCTATAAATTCATACAAGTGATTGTATGGGTCATCCTGCTTGTACCCCCTAAACTCCGGTAATATTCCTAATAATTGAGGCCTTATTTCTACTTGAGATTCAATATTGTCATGAATATAAATTGGCGACGAGTCATCATATTCCCGTGGTTGGAAATGTGATGCAACCGATTGCCTTCTCGGTTGTGCAAAATATAAAGGTTGAACAGGATTACCAAATAAATGCTGATCGTTATATCCTTGCTGACATGGTGGTTGTTGGTGCTGCTGTGTTCTTCTGGGATGTCCCCGACCTCGGTTCCACAGTTTTTGTGGCGCTGGTGGAACCCATCCTTCATCTTCCTCATCGTATCTCTCCTCGGTCTTTGGATACTGGTATTGTTGCTGAGGAGGCTGCTGGTATTGTTGCGGTTGTGTAGGTTGAGGTTTAAAAATTACTGGTTGTGGTTGTGAAATTGGTTGTGAAGTAGGTGTCTGCTGTCTAGAAACTGGGGTGCCATCACGAGTCGGCGCTCCCCAAGACATGGCAGAGGTGAATGGATTTGTGGATTGTGGTTGTGATACTGGTGGAAATTGTGGAATCGATGGCGGAGTGCATGATGGTATGGGTACAGGGGCTGAAACTGCACCACCAGAAGCACTCGTGCTCCCGAATTGAAACTCTGAAACCGGGGGAATAAAAGACATCCCCGTTGCCTCACCCGAGGAAAACAGTCTAAACAAGGTCAGCAAAGGAAAACAGTCCAAACAAGGTCATAAACAGTCTAAACAAGGTCAGCAAAGGAAAACAGTCCAAAACACCGAAAAACCAATAACAAGCATCAAAACACCGAAAAACCAATATTACTTGTAACCAAATGATTATTATAAAATCAAAACGAATTCCAATCATCCAATACAGTAACCAACACTGAAAAACAGTAAGTAAAATGCTCAAGGTCAGTGGTTGTCACTCCCAAAGACCCTAGCCACTAATGCTAACTACTAAGCTAAAAGAAATTAAACATAAAAACCTGAAATATCAAAAGGTAGTTGCTGAAAACGAGTTCTTGGAGTCAAAGAGCCTTCACGGTCGATTTTTCACCAGGGTTTTGCTCGGGTTTTCGGCCGAAAACACCTCTATTTATAGTTGCAAATTTTACGCAGCCGCGCCGCGCAATTATGGTTTCCGCGGCGCGCGTAGGGGTTTATCCCCGTTTCTTCGGAATTTGAATGTGTTCCACCGCCTTAGATCCGCGTCGCGCCTTCTTGATTTCCGCGGCGCGCGTACGTATTTTCCTGATTTTACCTTCTTCTCCAAACTTCCTCCAATTTGCATGCTTTTGGTCCCTGTTTTCATTATTTTACTCCAAACAAGTACTGGCACGAAAAGTGAAAATACCACGATATATATATGATATAATTTCACTAAGAATAGGGCTCAACAACGACTAAAATATGTAATATCACTAGGCGTTGTCACTTATGTTTTATTTGATTTGATGTTAGCTGGATTTTAGTTGTTTGATGAATTTTGTTGACACTGAAATGTTTTTAAATGATGTTTATGATTAAATTTTTTATAAATAAATGATGTGTTTTATTTAATATGGTTTTCTCGAAAATTTTAGATTGTCATAAAAATCGGGACGTTACAAAGAACAAATCAATCATACAATAGACTCATATTTATAGACACCTCGTGAAGGGAGGTACCATCCCATTAGCATCGTTTCTTGTTCCTATTATTGGTCATTGATGTGAACTCGGCTCCGAGGGTCGGGTCTTGGTGTCGGATCTGGTTTGGTGTCGTTAGCATGTTCCCGACTCGGTTCTTAGCGGCCATCATAGAACAAAATTGTTAGAATCGCCCCATGGCATGATCCCCGGGGGTAGGCTCCGACGATCAAGTCAGTAGGGTGAAAGATGAGAGATGGTCTCTCTTAGCCAAAGAGATCCATCGTTATGTGTAGAGGGAGAGAGGTGGAGGCCGATGACTTAGGGAACTAGGGTTCACATATGTTCTATTTATATGGAGCAATTAGGTCAGACATTGGGCCAACTGAATTTAGGCCCAGTTAACCGACAACGCGACCAAGCCGGCTAGCAGGCAAAGCAGGCAAATGAGCTGGAAGGTAGTCCAGCCAAGCAAGCAGTATAGGTCAGTCGACGGACCTATGTCATTAAGTCCCCACAGTCCGATGTGATTGGTTTGCGACCCGCATTGGACTGTATATAGTTATATTGATCATATGTCGTCAAGTCCCCCTAGTTCGATTAATTGGTTTGCGACCAATTGATTGGACTGAACATAGCAAATGTGCATCAATATATAAAAGGAATGACTAAACCTCGCTTACGAGAGTTGTAGCATGTTATAACATATCTTAAAGTAGACTTGGATCTACATAGTATGAGGCTAGTCTTGATAATATTTTCTTGCATCATCGGATTATGATTCAGCCGATATAATGCAACATAGTTATTGCCATAATTATTAGATGTGACGATTATAGAACAAGGCGGTTATGTGATAATGTAGCAAAGCAATTGTATGATGTTGCAACAAATTTGTTGTAATGTTTACACGGGAGAATCGTTGTAACATTCTCGTTATATCTTAATGGAGTACCACCAATAATTGTCTACATAGTCTTCTTTGCATGAGCCTTGGTAACCGTCTCTATAATGGTTTGCATAAGTTGTATAAGCCGGTTTCCCCCCAGTTTGATGTGGGTAGTTGATGCCTTGATGGGTACCCATGTCAGACTAAAGTGAATAATGGAAGGTTGTTATAATAATGCTGACCGGATTTCTATGTCGTTGCCACCATAGTAAGCAGTAAGGGCTGCAGTCCAGATAATAAGCAGTAGGGTTACCTCCCCGATGATGGGCAGTGGGGCTGCTGTCCGGATAATAAGTAGCCGGGTTACCTCCAGAATAATGAGCAGCGGGGCTGCTGTTGGGGTAATATTGTTGTTGTAGAACAACTTTTTTGTAGTGAGATGTGATGTAATGCACCATTTTTATTTTAGTACGTACTTATTTAATATTTTATTTAAATTTAAATTTTATCGTGTTTCCTGATTTTTTTTAATATAGAGATAATGTTTGTCCATTGATCCTAACTTAGTAGAATGTTTCATTATGTTTATGTTATGTTTATATTATGTTTATGATATGGTTATCCCGCTATTATGCTCTTTATGAACTTATTTCAAAGCCTTATGATTGCTTCGGTGAGATGTTTAACACAAGGATAATGCATCCTCATGAAAACATCATCATAATCAAAGATTTCCAATTGTGGGACAAATAGTAAAGATTGAAATTATGATGAATTATGAAGGTCTAGGACCAAGGAATACTTATATGTCATTAGCATTAGCAAGTTGTTAATAAGAATAAATGTTATTGAACTGACTAGGAATTAAAGGAATTGAGGCCAAAGGAAGAAGAAATGGCAAGAGATTAGTGAAAACATAGTTACACTTCTCTAACTAGCCAAGGTGGGTACATGTGGTTTTTCCCACCTTAGGATACATGGTAAAATGTCTATGAAACCTTATATGTTTTCCAATAATAAATTTTATGCAAACGAATGCTTATTTTATGTTTAAGAGATGTGCTAAATAGTCATAATTAGGGATGCAAACGGGGGCGGATATTGGCGGGGACTGCAATCTCCGTCCCCGTACCTGATGTAACATCCCAAAATTTTAGAGTAAATTTAAAATTTTTTAAACGAACACTTCAATATAAGAAAAGCCACTTAATTAATTTTCATAAAATTTTATAACTTATAAGTTTAATGAAAACATCCCAATATTAACAAAAGTTAACGCAATCACAATATAGCGGAAGATTAATTCAAAAACAGTTCTCAATGAAGCAGCACAGTGTATACACGTCACGCCTTGCCATCCACGGTACCTGATGTACCTGAAACAGTAGTTTATATAGGGAAAGGGTAAGCACACAACTTAGTGAGTTCCTCAAAATACCATACGATCCATCACATAACATACAACACATAATAACCATTCATATGTCTGTGAGACTCGCGGGCTATCCCTGTTCCTCCTGAAGACTCACGAGCAGTTCCTGTTCCGTCTTATCGCTCGTAGGCTTTTCCCGTTCCGTCTAATGACTTGCAGGCTATTCCCGTTCCGCCTATTGGCTCGCGGGCTGTTCCCGTTCTGTCCACAAACAATCATTATCATAGCAATAATTCGTACAATTATCATAACAGGTATGACCACCTTAGTCTAACCTATCTTCCTTCCTACGCATGCAATATCACCTATAGTATAGTGAGAAGACTCACCTGATTGTAGTTGACTATAGCGTTTATCTTTCTCTGCTTTGTATTCCCTTTTAATCTTAACTGTTAACATAATAAGAAATCTATCATTTCTTAATCTTTATATTATAGTCGCATCATTAAACCCTTCAATAATTCCAACATGATACTCCATGATTTATCAAGTAAAGAATGGCCAGGTAGAAGATTAGATGGGATAGCGGGATCCTTTCAGCATTTTAGCCTTTCGGAAAATCCAACAACCAGATCCCAAGTAATCGGCCTAGTCACCGTCCTCGTAAGTAAATCAATCGGTATTATTTTCGGAATTACGAATTGTTATAATAACGACGTTTTTAAGGTTTTTGTTTACTATTGTTGGAAATGAGTATAATGTAACATATGTTATACTTATTAAATATTCTACTTCTTAACACACAAATTATTTTACAATACTTACTTAAGCTATAGAAAGGTTTGTAGTTACCTTATGACCATTCATCAAGATCTATAACTCCTTCGTTAGACTTTTGAGCTTCCTTCCGCTCACTTGCTTACACTCTGGTGCTTAGAAACCTCTATATATTGGCTTGAGATTTATTTTAGTGGTAAATGAAAAGTTGTGGGGGGTATTTATACTTGAATTCTTGAATTAACAATTGGTTGCCACTTTTGACAAAAGAGTTTATTAATATATATTGTTGAAATTTAAGACATTCTAGAAGCATCCTGTTCAGGACTGGTTTAGCCGATTTTACATCCCTTAAATTCGGGTTTTTATCTGATATTCAGAAAATTCATCTCAATACCTTTTCAGAGACGTATTGTATGTGTTTATACGATTTTTCTGTGATTTATTATGAATTTTTGAAAACAGACTATCTAATCTGTCAATTTCGAACTAATTAGTGAACATTGCATTTTTCACCATAGATAATGTAATTTTCAAGCTTACTATTATTTTTAAGAATTGAACTAGACTCAATTTTTAAACTTTGTGCACCGGTTTGAGGTCCAAATGATTTTCCTATAATTAATTATGATTTTTCTAAAAACGGCACACAATGTTGATTTTCATATGAAATTGTAACTAAAGTTTTGCTTAGCTTTATAACTACCAAAAATCATACAATTCATAACACTCTTATTTTAAGTATATGTTATAATTAGGATACGGGTCTTACAAGTCTCCCCCACTTATTTGGATTTTGTCCCCGAAATCTGCATTCTCGAACGCCTCTATGTATTTCCCATCGAGTCCTTATGTCATTTAAAACCCGCCTCGTCTTATTGTCGAACCTTTACAAGGTTTCATTCTCTTTCCCCTTCAATATTCTCATACCTCTGTAATAATGCTTAAGGTCCTATTATTTTCATTCACTCCATACTTCTTTTCTTCTAATTACTCTAGATGTGCAAAAAAACTCTAACTGTTTCTCACAGTCCCACACATCGACTTGACCGGCTACTATCTACATTACACATTTAGTACTTTCTAATCTACCCGTATGCATAGTTAACCTAGTTAACTTGCAACACCTAATTTTTAACATTGTTTCATATTTATATGAATTCATCATATTTCAACACACAGTTGTCTCAATTCAACATTTCTTTTAAATACTTTTTGGCTAAGTAAATCTATATTTGTAAAATCTCCAAAATTTTGTGTTTCACCAAAAAAATATAAAAGTTACATCGTCTTTCGTAAGTTTTTTTTAAAGAGAACTGAACACTCTTTAAACTATTTCTGTTATCAGGAGACATAAAATTTTGTTTTATTTCAAAAGTCTCTTCGTTATTCTGTTTTTATCAGAGTCAAGCGGCGAATTTTAAAAAAAATGTCACTTGGGGTAGTGAAAAGTGACATCGCAACGGTCGTCATGCGGTCAAAAATAGTAAAATAACCTCACTCTCACTTAGCACAGTGGTAGTCGGGGTCGATCCACAGGAGTTACGTGGTTAAG
Source organism: Cichorium intybus (assembly GCA_023525715.1). Classification (NCBI taxonomy): domain Eukaryota; kingdom Viridiplantae; phylum Streptophyta; class Magnoliopsida; order Asterales; family Asteraceae; genus Cichorium; species Cichorium intybus. The sequence goes on along the minus strand of CM042015.1, from coordinate 61,693,892 downwards.
GTAGGCAACAGATTACCAACTGTAGTGTCACAGCTACAGTCAGAGGATCTAGTTTCTGACTTATACCCAAAATAATCCCGAAAATCACAAATCAAGAAATTCAACACAAGCATTAACCAACTAAACCAATAACTAATCCTAATTACCTAATGAAGTCAGAAGTATATCCCAAAATCAGAAGCAATCAAGACAAAACCAAACATCAAACACAATCCAAACATCCACAAAAGCAGTAAATACCGAAAACCGAATGATTATCATAAAAAACTCAGATCTCAAAGGTTCAAAACAGTAAACATCAAATTTAAAAAACTAAAACCTAGTGCCAATGGTTGTCACACCTAAAGACACTCACTAAAGCTACTGAATTAACTAAACTATTTGGAAATTAAAAGAGAAAACATAAAAATACCAATTAATGGTTGCTGAAAGCTGAAACTCGGAGTCAAAGAAGCCTTGGGACTCTTTCCTATGCTAGGTCTTTACTGCTTTTTTCGACCTAAAACCCTCTATTTATAGTTGCAAAAATTAAGCAACCGCACCGCGCACAAATGAATTCCGCGGCGCGCGTATGGATTTATCCCCGTTTTCTCGGCATTTGAATTTTCTCCACCGCCTCATCATCGTGTCGCGCCTTTGTGAATCCCGCGGCGCGCGTGCGAATTCGACTGATTTTTCTTTATCTTCAAACTTCTTCCATTTTGTACGATTTTAGCCCCTGTTTACATCTTTTCTTTCCAAACAAGCACTGACACAAAAAGTGAGAATACCAAAGCATCTATGATATAATTTCACTAAGAATAGGGCTCAACAACGACTAAAATACTTGATATTACTAGGCGTTGTCAAAAAGTTGCACCTACTATAGATGTTTTGAATTTCGGTAATAAAAACGTGGGTTGTCCTTTCAGTTCCAGCTGCAAGATACTATATAAACGGGTATGTAGTATCATCCATATCTACAATTTTTTTAGTCTCATCCTCTCCTACCACTAGTTTATTCGTAAACGAACTCATATTTAAAGTTGAGTCATGGAGAACAAATCTTCAATGAGCAATCTGTTGAACTCTGGACCTGGTTTCTCGCAAGGAGAAGGTACTTCAAATCAAGCGTCGTTAATGGAGTTCGGTGACTTTAACATTCTAGACATTTATTATCTGTTTTTCGTTTATCTTTCTAATGTTTTGATTGGTTCTGAATTATGGTACAGACTTCCAGATATACTATCAATGGAGCAACTCTACAGTGAGCTGGAAGTTTTTCCCCAGATGAGCATTAATTTAGAAGATCCAGTGCATTCATCTTTAGATTTTGCACTTGAGCAGACTCCGACCTTCTTTCAGGTTAAATTCTTTTGAATGATTGCTTTTAGGAGTATTATATTTTAGTTTATCATCTGACATATGTTATTTGTAGATCCATTTATGGATGGTTTAACTGATTACAATCCATTCATGGACGTGCACCCAACAAACAATGAGATTATCCCCATGAATCAAGGATTCATGACCACCATATAGAATGATGATCAAATTTAGACAATTCATCATGACAATGTTGAAATGAATACTGAGTTTGGGGGTGGTTTTCAATACCAGGATCACCTTTAGTTGATTCAAAGAAATCTAGAAGTATTTCAGAATCCTAGGTTCTTGGTTGAAAACCAACAATTGCTACCAATAGAAGCTATAAAGTTTAATGAATCAATGTTTGTCTTTGGGTTAGAAAATCAGGATCAGGTTCAAATGATCCAGAATGATAATAGTACAACTGGATTCGATCCTTCGATTCCAAAAGCCACAATAGTTGGCATTGGAAGCAGTTCTAGACATGCATTAAGTAGGGAAATAATAGCCAAACATTTTAATAAGCCAATTAAGAAAGCGGCAGAGGATCTCAACATTGGGACAACACAGTTGAAGAAACGTTGTAGGGAATTGGGTATCAAACGTTGGCCTCAACTAAAGATTAAGAGTCTGCAAACTCTTATTAATCGTACTGAGGTAAAGAATTACATATTTTTTTATTTCATTTATATCATAAGGTTGTAATTTCCGAGGTTATTTGTGCCACAGGAATTTGTTAGTGATTTTAATGAAGCAATGGAATTCTCGAGAGATTTAATACCTAGTCTGGAAAAAGAGAAACAAGCGATAATCGAAGGTTCGCATTCAGATTTAACAGACACCACAAAGAAGCTAAGACAAGCTGCTCATAAGGTTGCATATAAGAAAAGAAGAATTCAGGAAATGGAGAAAGCTTCATCAGGAACTCATACACAGCAGCAATCTCTGTCATCTAACTCTGGTATGAGTAGTATTAACCCGGATTTACTCGAGCCTACAAGTGAAGAGAATTTTGAAGACTTTGTAGGTGACCTAGTCTGGTTTCACCATTCTTATAGCTACCCACAACTTGTTCCGAATTGGAATCCTTCTTCATCACTGCCCTACTTACACACGCCCCAGATGGGTCAATATCTAGCCCCTAATCATGGAGTCACGAGTTTCAACCCTATCGAGACTCCATACATTGGAATTCCTCCTCCAATGACAGAAAGCATAGCCCTTCTAAATCCTCAAGAAGGTACAAGTCAACCGAACAATAACGAAGAATTGAGTGCAGGAGATCTTTTCTCGCTTCTTTTTGATTCTCCGGTTTAGGATTAGTAGTTCTGTAAACTTTGAAGTGTTTTTAAGCAACCAATGAACAAACAATTCTTATGGTTCACATGCAACCCTAGAAAGATCTATGTTTTCTTCTATGAAGATTATAAACTAAAACCTAAGGCCAACAATAATTTCTAAAGATCAAATAAAGAATAAACCAACCTTTTGATCTTTTGATCTTGAAGCAAGCAGCAAAGAAATCCTGCCTCAAATGCAAGTCACACCCAAAGCAATGGAGAAGAGAGTCCAGCAGAGTAATCACAGTGAGAAATGGCGCAGGAAATAAGGGTGCCAGAGGGTTCCTTTTATAGCCTCCAAGGGTTACAGCTGAAACCCTAGGGAGCCTCCAAAGTGGGCAATCCTGTTGACCACTTGGACCAGATCCCTAAACCCTAATTAGGGCTTTCGCCAACCCTAGAGGAGCCTCCAGGGTGGCACCACTTTTTGGCCCCTGGACTTCTCTTTGCCAGTTATTCAACTATTGAATAAATACAAACCAGTCCCTGCACTTTTAATTAATTAATTTAATCACTAAATTAAATCTAATTAATTCTCGATTAAATCTTAATCAATTATTATAGTTTCTAATTAATATATTAACTATTAAATATATTAATAAACTATTTAATTAATTCTATTGATTTATTAAACAATTAATAAATCAACCTTTCACTCTACTAAACTCTACACTAAGTCTCCAGCTATGAGGGCAACCCAAATGGACTTTTGCTTCAATTAACAAGATAAATACAATTATAAGTCATGGCTTAGACACCTAATCCAACAGTCTCCCACTTGGATAAGTCTATGACTTTAATTGTCCATTTACTTTCTGGTTAATACCAGTTTCCCAGAAACTGTTCCTGAACTCTGACCCAGTCAGTTCTGTCCAAAGATAAGTGATCAGTTGATCCTCCGTCCAACAAGATATTTTCAGAATCAATACATGGGTTAATATCAATCTTGGTCTGATACTATGTTTCTCGATTTCCGATTTTCTTATGAATTTAAGACTGCTAATTGAACACATCAATTCAGTCCCGGTTGGCCAACACTTTCAGTCAACTTCAAAATCATCAAGAGGCCTACATATATCTGTTTCCCCATCGGGTCAGCGGACGGATAAGTTTCAACTTATATGTTTGTATCTTTTACCAGCTATAATACTCACAAGAGTGTGTTTTATGGCACCGAGTTACTGGCACGTTTTTTGCAATATCAATGAGCAACCGACTTGCAAATTATAGATCATATCTCTCCACTTAAAGATCAAAGGATATTATCGCCTTAACATTTCTCGTGATGTAATCCATGAAGCAATCTGTTAAGCGCGGGTTTATCCAATACTCAAATCTCTATTTTCTAAGTACTCATAGCAGTCTTACTGCAATGTCTAACTCTTTAGACAATCTACAACCGATTCATGACAGTCTTCGTTCACACTTACTCCCTAACAGTGTGATCGACTGTGGAAATTTAAATAATCTAATTACTTAGGAAGTTAAACATGCAAATATAGAAACAAATAATAAACAATTGACAAAGGCAGTAGCAATACTCATTTATAAATCTCCATTATAAAATCACCAAGTCAATTACATTTATATCGTTACAAGTTTCAAAATCTATCTAATTACTAAAACTAATATCATCCTTCAGTCCAATGCTCCGAGCATGCTGATTGTGCTTGATCCTGCTTAGTGCCTTAGTCAAAGGATCAGCAGGATTGTTTTCTGATGATACTCTCTTAAACAGTAAGTGACCTTCTTCTACTTGATGTCGAATATAGTGGTACTTTCTTTCAATATGCCTGGACTTTCCATGGTCTCGCGGTTCCTTTGTCAAAGCGACCGCTCCTTCGTTATGACAGAAAAGTTCCACCGGCTCCTGAATGCTCGGGACAACTCCAAGATCCCCGATGAAGTTCTTCAGCCAAGCTGCTTCTTTAGATGCTTCACTCGCTGCAATGTACTCTGATTCGCACGTTGAATCAGCCACCGTTTCTTGCTTGGAACTTTTCCAAGTGACCGCTCCACTGTTCAACAGAAATACCCAGCCTGACTGGGACCAACCACTTTCCCTATCTGTCTGGAAGCTAGCATCTGTATATCCACTCACTTTCAAGTCATCACTGCCACCAAGGACTAACACCATATTCTTTGTCCTTTGCAGATACTTGATTATGTTCTTAACCGGTATCCAGTGTGCCTTTCCAGGATTACCCTGGTACCGACTAACCATGCTAAATGCAAAGGATACGTCGGGGAGAGTACATGTCATAGCATACATGATCGACCCTACTGCCGAAGCATAAGGTACCCGACTCATCTCAGCTATTTCCTTATCGGTACTCGGGCTTTGAGTCTTACTCAATTTAGTATTACTCTAGATTGGTATCTCTCCCTTTTTGGAAATTTTCATGTTAAACCTTTTCAACACTTTTTCCAAATATGTACACTGGCTCAGACCTATTAATTTTCTCTTTCTATCTCTCAGTATTCTTATCCCGAGAATATAAGCAGCTTCTCCAAGGTCTTTCATGGCGAAACACTTCCCGAGCCAAGATTTGACATCTTGCCAGGTCGGAATGTCGTTTCCCATGAGCAGTATGTCATCAACATACATCACCAGAAAAGTGACTATACTCCCATTAGCCTTGACATATACACAGGACTCATCTTCACTCCTAGAGAAGCCAAACTCTTTGACTTTCTCATGGAAGCAAAGATTCCAACTACGAGATGCTTGTTTCAACCCGTAGATTGATCTTTCAAGCTTACATACTTTATCAGGATTCTTTGTGTCTACAAAACCTTCTGGCTGATTCATGTAAACATCCTCAGTCAGTTTCCTGTTAAGGAAAGCGGTTTTGACATCCATCTGCCAAATTTCATAATTATGAAACGCAGCTATGGCAAGCATTATCCTGATTGACTTAATCTTGGCTACTGGTGAGAAGGTTTCATCATAGTCAACCCCCGGGGTTTGAGTTAATCCCTTCGCAACCAGCCGAGCTTTATAAGTATGTACTTTACCATCCATGTCGGTCTTATTCTTGAAGATCCACTTGCACCCGACCGTCTTTCGACCCGGCACATTGTCAACCAAGTTCCAAACTTGATTGTCATACATGGACTTAATCTCGCTGTCCATTGCCTCTTTCCACTTGGCAGACTCGAGGCCCGCCACCGCTTCATGGTAGTTAGCTGGCTCATCTAAATTAGTCAATGTACGATCATTGACCAACGTGTCACCGTCCGAAGTAATATGGAAACCATAAAACTCGGGCGGCATGCTAACTCTACCCGAACGCCTAAGGGGCAAGGAGATGTCGGTTTGTCCAACAGGAACCTCTTCCTCATGTTGGTTGCTAGTTTCTTCTAAGGTTGTTTCATTGGGCGTCTCCTGAATTTCTTCGAGATCGATTGTACTCCCACTGTCCTCTTTGGAAATGAGTTCTCTCTCTCGAAAGAACCCCCGTCTTGCTAAAAAGACCACGTCCTCGCTCGGTCTGTAGAACAAGTATCCAAATGACTGTTTCGGGTATCCGATGAAGAAACACCTCTCACTTCTTTCCGCGAGCTTATGATGAGTCTCTCGTCTTACGAAAGCCTCACAGCCCCAGACTTTGATGTGTGCCAACGAGGGAACTTTCCCCGTCGACATCTCGTGTGGTGTTTTCGCAACCTTCTTGGTTGGGACAAAGTTTAGGATATAGGCGGCAGTCTCTAAGGCGTACCCCCAGAAATGGATTGGAAGTGAAGCTCGACTCATCATGGAACGAACCATGTCCAACAAGGTTCGGTTTCGCCTTTCAGCAACACCGTTGAACTGAGGTGTTCTTGGAGGCGACAACTGTGAAACAATTCCACATTCCTTGAGATAATCGAGAAACTCAATACTAAGATACTCACCGCCTCTGTCGGATTTAAGCATCTTTATCTTTCTGCCCAATTGATTTTCTGCTTCATTTTTGAACTTTTTGAAGGTATCTGACTTATTTTTTATTAAGTAGATATACCCATATCTACTAAAATCGTCAGTAAAAGTCACATAGAAACGCGTGCCATCTTTTGTGGTTGTTCTGAAGGGACCACACACATCTGTGTGTATGATATCCAACAAACCTTCACCTCTTTCAAAGGAACCTTTGAATGGTGATTTTGTCATCTTGCCAAGCAAGCAAGATTCGCATACATCATCCGACCCGAGGTCAAATGATTCCAACACTCCATCCTTTTGGAGTTGGACGATGCGTTTCTTGTTGATGTGGCCAAGGCGACAGTGCCACAAAGACACCTTTTCTATACCGCTTGAAGAATCAATAGCTAAAACATTTTTACCATAATTATCAACAAACATAATAGTTTCATACACTCCATCACAAGGCATAGCATTAAATATAAAAAACATCATTTTTAAAAACTGAAATTGAACCATTCAATTTATTAAACTCATAATAAAAACCTTGTTTGAACAATGCATGAAAAGAAGTTATGTTCTTTGCCATATCAGGCGCATAGCAACAATTATGTAAATCTAAAACAACTCCATTACTAAGCACTAATCTATAGACACCAATCTTGGTAACAAGTGACGTTCGCCTATTGCCCATGACCAGGTTCAATCTACCGTGCTCTAGCTCCCTACTTTCCTTTAGGCCCTGCAAATCAGAATAGATATGAAAACCACATCCTGTATCAAGGACCCAAGAACAGGAAGAAGATGAGTTATTAGATATAGAATATGTACCTGCTTGTGATGGCTTTACTTTGCCATCCTTGATTTCTTGTAGATACCTGGGGCAGCTTCTCTTCCAGTGACCCTTTTCCTTGCAGTAAAAACAGTCAGCTTCTTTGGGATTCGTGACGTGTGGAATGCCGGAAGACTTGGCTCTCGGGACACTGCTAGATGTCCCGACATGAGTCTTTTCCCTCCAGTTTTTCTTCGGAGGGCCCTTCCGTTTCTTTCCCTTGCCAGAGCCAATAGCCAGGACAGGCGGGTTGACAGGGAGCAGACCTTTTCCCTTCATCCCGTCTTCAGCAGTACGAAGCATGCGGTGTAATTCAGCTAGGGTTGCCTGATTGTTGTTCAAATGATATGCCAGTGTGAACTGGTCATAAGAACTGGGCAAGGAGTTTAGCACTATGTCAACAGCTAAATCCTCATGAACAGGCATTTCCAGCTTCCTAAGCCTCTCCACGTAACCATGCATCCTTTGCACATGAGTGCAGATGGACTCTCCATCTTTAGGCTTGTCGTTAGTGAAAGCTTTTACAGCCTCACGCCTTTCGATGCGCTCTTGCTTGCAGAACTTTTTTGCGAGCTCTTTGTGCATCTCGTAAGGCCAATAGTCCTCATAGATACGTTACAGTTCAGGGTTCATGGTAGCGATCATGATGCAGGCCACTTTGGTCGCATCATCTGAGTGTTTGGTGTACGCAGCGACTTCCTCGGGAGTAGCGGTATCTGGGTCAACCTCAACTAGCTCGGTTTCCAGAACATAGTTGATTATGTAAACTTGTATTCTAGGGTTCTTGGACAAAATTCCAAATTTCCAAGAATAGCAACATAGTTTACTTTTGATATGTGTTCCTACTACTGAAAACATATTTGATGTTAGAAATCATAAACACTTCTTACCTCATAACTGGAACTTCAGTTCCTAATTCCTCCCATGAAAAACACACAAAAACTTAGGTTAGAACTTAATTACTAACCTTTTAGCTTGAGAATCTTCAATCTCCAAGCACTTAATCCAATTTCTTCTTCTATCTTCAAGAACCTTGCAAAAATCGTTTCTTCAAATTCTTCCCGTAGTCTCTCCAAGTTCAGCCAACAATAATGAGAGATTTTCTCATTTTTATATTTTCTAGTTTTTCAATTTAGCCCCTCAAGTTCCATTTATTGAACTTTTGGCACTATAATCAAATTTCATCACATAAGAACTTCATTTCTTACATTTTTGCCACAAGCAAACAATATTATTTCATATTACATCCTTCACATGGTCAAAAGACGAAATTACCCTTTTATGGTAAAATGACCAAATTACCATTTTTATTATATTTAACTTATAATAAACTTACAAGAGTAATGTGGCATTACAATAACCATTCATATGTATGTTAGACTCGCGGGCTATCCATGTTCCTCCTAAAGACTCACGAGCAGTTCCCGTTACGTCTTATCGCTCGCAGGATTTTCCCGTTCCGTCTAATGACTCACAGGCTATTCCCGTTCCGCCTATTGGCTCGCGGGCTGTTCCCGTTCCGTCCATAAACAATCATTATCATAGCAATAATTCGTACAATTATCATAACATGTAAGACCACCTTAGTCTAAAGGTAGATGATCTTCCCAGCTCCCACCAAAGTCTATCACGCAGGTTCGCAGCATATCTTCTAAAGTCTGAATAGTTCTCTCGCTTTGCCCATCAGTTTGTGGATGATACGCGGTACTCATTAGTACTTTCGAACCCAATTGCTCTTGTAGACTCTGCTAAAATCGAGAAGTAAATCTGCTATCTCAATCCGACACAATCGACACTGGTAACCCATGTCGACAAATCACTTCGTTTATTTAAATTTTCGCTAACTTTTTGATCTTGAACTTTTCACTAATCGGTATAAATTGCGTCGATTTCATCAAATGATCAACTATTACCCATACAGTATCATGCCCATGTGGTGTTTGAGGAAGCTTTGTTATGAAATCCATAGTAATGTCATCCCATTTCTTCTTTGGAATCGGCAATAGCTGGATTTCTCTGTATGGCTTCTAATGGTTTGACTTCACTTGCAAACAAGTCAAACACTTTTCTATGTATCTGTTGGATTAAGTGTCTAAGCCATGACTAATAATTAGTATTTACCTAATTAATAGTAGCATAGTCCATTTGGGTTGTGACAACGCCTAGTAATATTACATATTTTAGTCGTTGTTGAGCCCTATTCTTAGTGAAATTATATCATATATATCGTGGTATTCTCACTTTTCGTGCCAGTACTTGTTTGGAAGAAAATAATGAAAACAGGGACCAAAAGCGTACAAATTGGAGAAAGTTTGGAGAAGAAGATAAAATCAGAAAAAATACGTACGCGCGCCGCGGAAATCAAGAAGGCGCGACGCGGCTTCGAGGCGGTGGAACAATTTCAAATGCCGAGAAAACGGGAGAAGATAAGTACGCGTGCCGCGGTTTACTTAATTGCGCTGCGCGGCTGCGGGAAAATTGCAACTATAAATAAAGCCATTTACAGCCGAAAACCCTAGCAAAGACCCGGTGGAAAAACGACCTGAAGGCTCTTTGACTCCGTGATTAAGCATCAGCAACCTCTTAATTGGTATTTTCATGTTTTAGAATTTATTTTCATTTAGCTAGATAGTGAGTAATTGTTAGCTAGTATCTTTGGGAGTGACAACCACTGATATTAGGCTTTAGTTTATGTTTTTGAATCATTTGGTTACTGTTTGTACCTATGGAATTCGTTTTGGTTAATGAGAATCATTTGGTTACAAGTAATCTTGGTTTTTCGGTGTTTTGATGGTTGATTTTGGTTTTGCATGTTTGAATTGTGATTGGATGTTTGATTTGACCTTGTTGGACTGTTTTCCCTTGCTGATTTCAGTAGCCAATTAGGTTAGTCTTTTAGGTTTGAACTTTAGCCATTGACTGTCCCATTGGACCTTAGTTATTGGTTTAGTTTATGCCTTGTTTTGGTTTATGTTTGGATTGTTGGATGCCTTTGTTTACTTCTGAATTAGAGATCACTTCTGATTTCAGAAAGTAACTAGGTTTGGTTTGAAGCTTAGCTTAGTCTATGCTTGTTTTGGGATTGTTTAGTTTAGGATTTTTAAGTTTTAGTGGCAAGGGTTTGGAAACTAAAGTCCTCCGACTATAGCGTGACACTATAGTTGGTAATCTGTCATCTGATCTGACCACGTAGCTCCTGCGGATCGACCCTGACTACCACTGTGCTAGTGTGTGTGTGTGTTAGGTTTCTCTTATTTTTAACCGCACGACGACCTAGGCGTGTCAGGTTGCCCTCATAGCTGGAGGTTTGGTAGAAAGTTCGATAGACAGAAAGGTTGATTTATTATGAGATTAATAAATCAACACGAATTAAATATATGGTTTGTTAATATATTAAAGTGATAATATATTAATTAGAAACTATATTAATTAATTAGAAATTAATCTGGAATTAATTGGATTTATCTTGGTGATTAATTTAATTAATTAAAGGTGCAGGGACTGAAACTGTAATTATTCAATAGTTGAGTAAGTGGCAGTGTAGAGTGACCAGTGGAAATCGATTTTCTATATGGATATATATAGAAATCAATTTTAATATTTATTGATAAATAGAGTTCGAATTGTAAGATAAAAGGTTTATCTTATTTGAATTTAAATAGGTTTATCTCTAAGGCTTATCAACGGGTCATCTGGAAAACTATAAATAGGGGTCTCTGGGCACCTTGAAAGTCTGCGCCATTTTTATATCCCTACTCTATGGAATTTTCAATCCATATACCTCAGCTCCCTGGGTGTGACTTCACTTGAGGCAGGATAATTTTGCTGCTTTGCTTCCAAGAAACTTAAGGTTGGTTTTTCTGTTTTAATCTTTAGTTTTTTATTGGCCTTTAGGAGCTTGTTATATGTTCAATAGTAGAAAACATAGATCCTCATACGTTGCATGTGAACTTAGGTTATTTAGTTCATGGTTTGCAGAAAACCTTTCAGTGGTATCAGAGACTGTTACTTGTTTTCTTATTGAATAGTTATAACTGTTTTTCCTAAAAATTGGGGTTTAAAGCTTATAAACCCTAATTTCATGTGGATCGACTTTTTGGATTAGGGTTTTGGAAACCCTAATCCCCCCCCCCCCCTTAGTGATTTTCGATTTTGCCTTTTAGGGTTTTAGGAGGTTTTCTATTTTTGGTAACTTTAATTGGTTTTAATTAAATGGATAACCTTAAACCCATTTGTTGAATTCGAAAATTAGGGGGTTTAAGATAGGTTTAAATTAATTTGATTAATTTGGAAAACCTATCTACATTTGAATTAATTTAATTAATTGTTAATTAAAAGATAATTCAAAGGATTTAATTTAATTTTTAAATTATCGAAAATTAAAGGATAAATCCTAAAATATTTTAAAAAGTTTAAAATATCAAGATTTAATAAATTTAATTAATTGTTAATTAAAAGATGATTAAATCGATTTCTTAAAGGTTTAATTTAATTTTAAATTTAATAGTTAAATTTGAAAAAATTAAAAGATAAACCTGGAATATTTTAAAGGGTTTTAAAATATATCTTATATATGTTATTAAAAGTTAATACTATATGTATAAGATAAATTGGTTAGTCAAATCAATAGTAGGGCTCATTCACGAAGCTGATCTATAAAGTGGGTATAAGGAGACTGCCTATAAAATGGCGGTCTAATGGGTGAACACTCTCACCCACCGCTCGCCTGATCAGTGGAGTGTCGTTAGCCAAACGGGTTTAATATGACTGCTTAATCATTAAAAGTATAATGATCAAAGTACTAGAACCTTTACAAAAAATCCCAATCTAGTTACTTTAGGAAAAATGTGATTTTGATGCTAATCCATGAAATTGCACATTGCACTTTATGAAACGTTGGTGGAGTGTGTGTGGTTTACCGGCACACCAATGGGAGTTCATAAAGAGTGGCAATGGGTTTCTCGGGTGTTATCATTGTTGATGGAGCGTGTGTGGTTTACCGGCACATCAATTTGAGATGGTAATGGACCCCGAGAGTATCAAGCTAATTTGCATGGTTATTCACATCCGGTTTGTGATCCTCGGCATCCCAGTCACAAACGGTGGGGCATATTCCAGATTAAACATGCTATTGAACAGTTCAATAAATCTCAAAAGAAACTAGGAATTCCATTATAATAAGATTATTTTCCGCGGTGGAATTGGCTGAATCGTCATTCGCCTACCTTTATAAAATTTGCAAATAGATTACGGCATCCCTCTTCTATGTTGTAAATTGGTATAGTTGGATCCTAGCCTTATTTTATATTGGGTTAATTATAAGGACCGAAAAGTATCTAATTAAACTTACCTTCTTTTATAGATGTCTTCTGCTGATCAATCCGCTCCCCACTCAAACTCCAATGTTACCTCAATCCTCTCGTTATGTTCCAAAGTTCAATTGAACGGGACAAACTACAATGACTGGATTAGAAATATCAAGATGGCTCTAAGGTTCGAGAACAAAGAGTATGTACTCGAGACTGAGCTTGTCGATATTGGCCCTGAAACTGCTACTCCCGAGGATCTTGCCTCGTACCAAAAACATTCTAATGATGCGACCAAAGTGGCCTGCATCATGATCGCCACAATGAACCCCAAATTGGAAAGGATATATGAAGACTACTGGCCCTATGAGATGCACAAAGAGCTTGCGGAAAAGTTCCGCAAGCAAGAGCGCATCAAAAGGTGCGAGGTGGTCAAGGATTACACGAATAGCAAGCCTAGATATGGAGAGTCCATCTGCACTCACGTGCAAAGGATGCAAGGTTACGTGGAGCAGCTTAGGAAGCTTGCGATACCTATACACAAGGAGTTGGACGTTGACATAGTGCTTAACTCATTGCCGAGTTCTTATGACCAGTTCAGGCTAGCTTATCATTTGAATAACAGTCAATCTACCCTGGCTGAATTACATCGCATGCTTAGGAATGCTGAAGACGGGATGAAGGGTAAAAGTGTACCCTCGGTTAATCAGCCCGTCTTAGCCATTGGAAGTGGCAAAGGAAAGAAACGGAAGGGCCCTCCTAAGAAAAATTGGAGGGAGAAGGTTTAAGTCGGGTCGTCCAGCAATGGCTCGAGAACCAAGTCTTCCCACATTCCTTGTGTGGCCAACCCCAAGGAAGCCGACTGCTTTTATTGCAAAGAAAAGGGCCATTGGAAGAGAAGCTGCCCCAAATACTTGCAGGACGTCAAGGATAGGAAAGTAAAGCCATCGACAGTAGGTATATACACTATCTCTAAAAACTCACCATCTTCTAGTTCTTGGGTCCTTGATACAAGATGTGGTTTTCACATTTGTTCTGATTTGCAGGGCCTAAAGGAAAGCATGGAGGTGGAGCACGGTAGACTGAACCTGATCATGGGCAATAGGAGATCGTCCCATGTTACTAAGATCGGTGTCTATAGTTTAGTGCTTAGTATTGATGTTAGTTTAGAGTTATTAAATTGTTGCTATTCGCCAGAAATGGCAAGAAACATTATTTCATTTCACGCATTATTCAGACAAGGATTTTAGTTTTCTTTTGATAATAAAATTGGTTCCATTCTGTTTTCAAAAATGGTGTTTTTATTTTTACTGCTTTTCCTTGTGATGGTGTGTATGAAACTGTTGAATGTGTTGACAATTTAGGACATAGTGTAAATTATATTGATTCTACTAGTGGTGTAGAAAAGGCATGCCTGTGGCATAGTCGGCTTAGGCACATCAGCAAGAAACGCATCGCCCAACTCCAAAAGGATGGAGTGTTGGAATCATTTGACCTCAAGTCGGATTATGTATGCGAATCTTGTCTGTTGGGCAAGATGACTAAATCACATTTCAAAGGGTCTTTTGAAAAAGGTGAGGGTCTGCTGGACATCATTCACACGGATGTGTGTGGTCCATTCAGATCAACCACAAAGGATGGCACGCGGTTCTACGTGTCCTTTACTGACGATTTTAGTAGATACGGTTATATCCACTTAATCAAGCACAAGTCAGAAACCTTTGAAAAGTTCAAAGAGTTTAAGATCGAAGTAGAGAATCAATTAGGCAGGAAGATAAAGATGCTCAGGTCCGACAGAGGCAGAGAGTATCTTAGTATCGAGTTCCTAGACTATCTAAAGGAATGCAGAATAGTTTCACAGTTCACACCTCCCAGAACACCACAGTTGAACGGTGTTGCCGAGAGGCATAACCGAACCCTGTTAGATATGGTTCGTTCCATGATGAGTCGAGCTTCACTTCCCATTCACTTCTGGGAGTATGCCTTAGAGACTGCCGCCCATATCCTCAATCTTGTCCCAACTAAGAAGGTTGTTAAAACACCTCATGAAATGTGGACGGGGAAAGTTCCCTCATTGGCACATATCAAAGTCTGGGGTTGTGAGGCTTTCGTTAGACGAGAGACTCAAGACAAACTCGCAGAAAGAAGCAAAAGGTGTTTCTTCCTTGGTTATCCCAAACAATCCTTTGGATATCTATTCTACAGACCGAGCGAGGACGTGGTCTATGTAGCTAGACGAGCGATCTTTCGAGAGAGAGAGCTCATATTCAAAGAGGACAGTGGGAGTACCATTGATCTTGAAGAACTTCAAGAGTCGTTAGATGACACAACCTTAGGAGAAACTAGCAACCAACCTGAGGAAGAAGTTCCTGTTGGTCCCACTGAAGTATCCGTACCTCTTAGGCGCTCCGGTAGAGTTAGCATGCCACCCGAGTTTTATGGTTTCCATATAACTTCGGATGGGGACACGTTTGTCAATGATAGGATACTGATAAATTTGGATGAGCCAGCAACTACCAGGAAGCAATGGCGGGCCTTGAGTCTGCTGTCACACCCCGATCCTTGGCGGAATCGATCAAGGCGTGATATATTGTTCAAAGTCTCATGACAACTATGTTATGATATGATTATATTCAATTAAGTTCTAAGTATGCAAACAAAATCCACAACATACAAATACAAATCCAAATACAACAACATTTATTACATAAAATTTAAATAGTCTTGTGGGTTTCTAAGGTACATCCTACTTTTCATCAACTTCATTCTTCAAATCTGCATCATGGGTAAAAACAGGTCAACTACGAGAGTTGGTGAGTAATCTAGTTTTATTAAAGAAAATTGTGAGTTTGAAAAATTTATAATTTGAAACTTGTTTTCTTTGGAAGTCGACAAGCAAATATTATTGAGATAACGGTTTATAAATCAAAAATTGATTAACAAATGATAACAACAACAATAAGTCCTCACCCTATATATACATATATATATATATATATATATATATATATATATATATATATATATATATATATATACATATATATATATATATATATATATATATATATATATATATATATATATATATATATATATATATATATATATATGTATATATATAGGATGGAGCATCTAATCATCATACACACTCAACCACGTGCGATCAATCACCTTAGCGTCCCAAGGCGGGATGGTCAACCCAATAGCGCTATTATTGTCCATAACGTACCTCAAGAATACGGGTATAGTCATGGAGATTAGACTAAAAATGGTAATGCACTACAAGTACATGTAGCGTAAACAAACAATAATTATACAAATAATGATTCACATACAAATGTCCCAACAATGTCTCAATGGTGAAAAAATAATAAAATGAAGTTGGAACATATTAAAACCACATGATACACCCCAAAAGTATTGAAAATTATAAAATATGGGGTAGATTACTCACATTAGTCCAATAAGGAATGCGCGTGTTTGTACGATAGACGGCTCGAGTCAAAATGTCGTAGAACCTAATATAATTAATAGTTTTGGCTTAGGAATCGATAAATGGGAATATAGTATTAATAAAAATAATTAGACACATATTCTTATATTAGATGAATTAACAATTATCCAAATTTTGTTTTGAATATTAATGTATTTATATGTTAAATGAATTTTAAATTAAATTAATTACTTTGCTTAATTAATTTATATTTTCACTTTAGGCAAGATTTTAATAATTTCTTACTAAAATAATAACTAGTCAAATTATAAGTATTTACAGATTTTATATATTATAAACAATTATTTATATGAAATAATCATTAAAAATGCATTTTTCATGCTTAGATATTTAGGAAAATGGTTTTAAATAATAAACAGTAATGAAACATTCTGAAATTATCAGAAAATCATTATTTCATAAAATAGTAATTACTATAAAATTTTCATATTTTTCTTAACTGCTTTAGTATTTATTTAGTATTTTAATAATTAAACCACAACAAAATTCGGGAAAAATAATAAGTAATTCACACAAATTCTGGAAAATTAACCATAGTTTTCTAACATTATATTGAGCCTACTGTAAATATTATGGATATTTTGGACTATGGGAAGTATTTCTTATGTTTTTCATTATTAACTAATCAATAAAATCATAAATAATAGGAAACTATTAAGCGAAATTCATTAGACTTTTTATTTATGATTAACATGTTATATATGATATTCAGATAAGGTTTTATAATTTTTGGACGTGTGTATCTATTTATTATCAATTTAAACCATTAAATAATCATTAAATCAGGAAAAATAACAAACATTCTTACAAAAATCTGTAAATTTTTCCATGGAGTCTTTAAAATGTTAATAAGGTGCTAAAAATATAAAATCTAGTTTTTAACATACATAACTATATTTTGCAATTTATTTATCTATAATCAAATAAAATACAAAATAAGCATCAAACAGTAATATAAATGCATGAAACTTTATAAATCCACTTTACTCAATATATGGGTTGTTCCAAAATTTTCCCAGAATTTATTGACTGCTAAAAGTATTTTATATGAATTATTTCCCTATTTTATTGCAATAATTATAGTAATTCAATAAAAATAAGTTGTTTTCTGAAAATTTCCAGAACTTCTTATTTTATTGATGGGATCCTGAGAAAAATCAGGTTTATACATAAAATGAGTTTTAGATAGTTTGGTGGATTTAATTTGTTTCATTCATGAATTTGAGACTTTTAACAACATACCTTGATGAATGCTGCAAAAGGGATGAAGATTTGAGTATATTGGAGTGTTCTTGGCTGAAATATGAAGATTTCTAGGAGGAATTTCGAGATTGAGAGTGAGAGAAAGAATAGATATGGTTTGAGTGGTGATGAGAATAATGTGTTGGGAGAAGAATGAAAGGAAAGATGATGGGAGGTGTGAGTGGGAGACAATGGGAATAAACTTTTACTTTTGGTGGTCTTCATAATTCCCCACTAACACAAGCATCTTAAGAGTTTTATAAAATTTAATGTAGTGTTTATAAAAATAGAGTTTTATAAAAAAAATAGGTTATTATTTGATTATAACAATCTACTTTGATTTGAAGTTTAATTATAGCATTCAAGTTTGATTTTTTTAATTTAATTAGAGCATCATACTTTGATTTGATTTTAATATGGTATCATAATAATTTGATTATAGTTATAACGTTATACTATGCTATATTGCTATTAACGTCAATTTATATCGTATTGTATTGGTTTTGATCCTATTAGCGTCAAGTAAGCTCAAGTAGGGTTTATTAAATTTCCAATTGGGTTGGGTTGACCCGAATCCATTTTAGGCGGATGTCACAGTCTCCCCTACTTTAGGAAATTTCGTCCTGAAATTTAAGAAGAGAGTACCTTAAGAGAAAAGCTGCGGGTATTTGGTACGCATATGATCCTCACGCTCCCATGTATACTCAGGTCCACGTGCTGACTACCACCTGACCTTGACCAGGGGAATGCGACTTCTTTTGAGTTGCTTTTCCTTTCGGTCAGCAATTTCCAAGGGTTTCTCGATAAATTGCATTATCTCGTCGATTTGGATATCCTCGAGAGGAACATGAAGGTTCTCGTCAGCTAAACACTTCTTGAGGTTGGCTATATGAAATACTTGGTGAACTTTATTAAGCTCTATTGGTAGATCCAACTCGTAGGCTACTGGTCCGATCGTTTTCAGGATTTTGAACGGGCCTACATAGCGTGGTGCCAATTTACCCTTGCATCCAAATCGAACCACACCTTTCCATGGGGACACTTTTAACATGACCATGTCACCCACGGTAAATTCAAGTGGTTTGCGTCGCTTGTCGGCGTAACTCTTTTGTCGGCTACGAGCTGCGAGAAGGTTATTGCGAATCTTAGTGATTTTGTCGGTTGTTTCCTGGATAAGCTCAGGACCAATGATTGGAGAATCCACTGTTGCGCGAATCACGTGGGACTCGCCAATTTCATGCCAGCAAATAGGAGATCGGCATTTACGGCTTTACAATGCCTCAAATGATGGCATCTTGATACTAGAATGATAACTGTTATTATAGGAGAATTCCACCAACGGTAAATGAGAGTCCCAGTTTCCTCCGAAATCTAAGACACACGCCCTCAACATATCTTCGAGTGTTTGAATTGTCCTCTCAGATTAACCATCCGTTTGAGGATGATAGGTGGTACTGAGATCGAGGCGGGTTCCCATGGCTGCTTGAAGTGATTGCCAAAACCGAGAGAGAAATCTCCCATCACGATCTGAAATGATGCTGAGAGGGATGCCATGCCGACTAACTATCTCGTCGATGTAAATCCGAGCAAGTTGTTCGACCTTGAAATGTTCACGGATGGGAAGGAAATGAGCGGATTTGGTCAAACGATCAATGATTACCCAAATGATGTCGTGTCCCTTGGTGGTATGGGGAAGTTTGGTTACGAAATCCATGGCGATCGCTTCCCATTTCCACTCGGGGATTACCGGTTGGACCAATAGTCCAGAGGGTCGTTGATGTTCTGCTTTGACCCCGGAACATGTAAGACATTTGGCCACGAATAAAGAAATATCCTTTTTCATTCCCGACCACCAATAATTGGTTCTCAGGCCATCATTAAAAATGCATTTTTCATGCTTAGATATTTAGGAAAATGGTTTTAAATACTAAACAGTAATGAAACATTCTGAAATTATCAGAAAATCATTATTTCATAAAATAGTAATTACTGTAAAATTTTCATATTTTTCTTAACTGCTTTAGTATTTATTTAGTATTTTAATAATTAAACCACAACAAAATTCGGGAAAAATAATAAGTAATTCCCAAAAATTCTGGAAACTTAACCATAGTTTTCTAACATTATATTGAGCCTACTGTAAATATTATCGATATTTTGGACTATGGGAAGTATTTCTTATGTTTTTCATTATTAACTAATCAATAAAATCATAAATAATAGGAAACTATTAAGAGAAATTCATTAGACTTTTTATTTATGATTAACATATTATATATGATATTCGGATAAGGTTTTATAATTTTTGGACATGTGTATCTATTTATTATCAATTTAAATCATTAAATAATCATTAAATCAGGAAAAATAAGCAAACATTCTTACAAAAATCTGTAAATTTTGTCATGGAGTCTTTAAAATGTTAATAAGGTGTGAAAAATATAAAATCTAGTTTTTAACATACATAACTATATTTTGCAATTTATTTATCTATAATAAAATAAAATACAAACTAAGCATCAAACAGTAATATAAATGCATGAAACTTTATAAATCCACTTTACTCAATATATGGGTTGTTCCAAAATTTTCCCAGAATTTATTGACTGCTAAAAGTATTTTATGTGAATTATTGCCCTATTTTATTGCAATAATTATAGTAATTCAATAAAAATAAGTTGTTTTCTGAAAATTTCCAGAACTTCTTATTTTATTGATGGGATCCTGAGAAAAATCAGGTTTATGCATAAAATGAGTTTTAGATAGTTTGGTGGATTTAATTTGTTTCATTCATGAATTTGAGACTTTTAACAACATACCTTGATGAATGCTTCAAGAGGGATGAAGATTTGAGTATATTGGAGTGTTCTTGGCTGAAATATGAAGATTTTTAGGAGGAATTTCGAGATTGAGAGTGAGAGAAAGAATAGATATGGTTTGAGTGGTGATGAAAATAATGTGTTGGGAGAAGAATGAAAAGAAAGATGATGGGAGGTGTGAGTGGGAGACAATGGGAATAAACTTTTACTTTTGGTGGTCTTCATAATTCCCCACTAACACAAGCATCTTAAGAGTTTTATAAAATTTAATGTAGTGTTTATAAAAATAGAGTTTTATAAAAAAATAGGTTATTATTTGATTATAACAATCTACTTTGATTTGAAGTTTAATTATAGCATTCAAGTTTGATTTTTTTAATTTAATTAGAGCATCATACTTTGATTTGATTTTAATATGGTATCATAATTTAATTTGATTATAGTTATAACGTTATACTATGCTATATTGCTATTAACGTCAATTTATATAGTATTGTATTGGTTTTGATCCTATTAGTGTCAAGTAAGCTCGAGTAGGGTTTATTAAATTTCCAATTGTGTTGGGTTGACCCGAATCCATTTTAGGCGGATGTCACATCTGCCAAGTGGAAAGAGGCCATGGATAGCGAGATCAAGTCCATGTATGACAATCAAGTTTGGAACTTGGTTGATAACGTACCAGGTCAAAAGACAGTCGGGTGCAAGTGGATCTTCAAGAAGAAGACCGACATGGATGGAAAGGTACACACTTTCAAGGCAATACTGGTTGCGAAGGGCTTTACTCAAACCCCAGGGGTTTACTATGACGAGACCTTCTCACCAGTAGCCAATATAAAGTCTATTAGGATAATGCAAGCCATAGCTGCATTTCATGACTATGAAATCTAGCAGATGGATGCCAAAACCGCTTTCCTTAATGGGAAGTTGACTGAGGATGTTTACATGAATCAGCCATAGGGTTTTGTCTATGCAAAGTATCCCAATAAGGTGTGTAAGCTTGAGAGATCGATCTACGGATTGAAACAAGCTTCTCGCAGCTGGAATCTTTGTTTCCCTGAGAAAGTCAAAGAGTTTGGCTTCTCTAGGAGCGAGGATGAGTCCTGCGTATATGTCAAGGCTAGTGGGAGTATAGTCACCTTTCTGGTGCTGTATGTTGATGACATACTGCTCATGGGAAACGACATTCCAACCTTGCAAGATGTCAAGTCTTGGCTTAGGAAGTGTTTCGCTATGAAAGACCTAGGAGAGGCTGCCTATATTCTCGGGATAAGAATATTGAGAGATAGGAAGAAGAGACTAGTTGGACTTAGCAGGGTACATACTTGGAAAAGGTACTAAACAGGTTTAGTATGGAAAAATTCCAAGAAGGGAGAGCTACCTATCCAGAGTAATGCAAAGTTGAGTAGGACTCAAAGTCCGAGTACAGACGAGGAAATAGCTGACATGAGTCGGGTACCTTACGCTTCGGCTGTGGGGTCGATCATATACGCTATGACGTGTACTCTCCCTGACGTGGCCTTTGCTTCGAGCATGGTCAGTCTGTACCAGGGAAACCCTGGAAGGGCACATTGGATAGCTGTGAAAAATATACTCAAGTATCTGCAAAGGACAAAGAACATGGTGTTAGTCCTTGGAGGCAGTGATACCTTAAGAGTTGAAGGATATACAGATTCCAGCTTTCAGAAGGATAGAGACAATGGTCGGTCTCAGTCGGGCTGGGTATTCCTTTTGAATGGAGGAGCAGTAACTTGGAAGAGTTCCAAGCAAGAGACGGTGGCTGATTCTACGTGCGAATCAGAGTATATAGCGGCAAGTAAGAATCAAAGGAAGCGGCTTGGCTGAAGAACTTTATCGGTGACCTTGGAGTAGTCCCGAGTATTCAGGAGCCCATGGAACTGTTCTGCGATAACGAAGGAGCGGTTGCCTTGACAAAGGAACCGTGAGACCATGGAAAGTCCAGGCATATCGACAGAAAGTACATCTACATCAGGCATAGGGTAGAAGAAGGTCACCTCCTTGTAAAGAGGGTATCGTCGGAAGATAATCCTGCAGATCCCTTGACAAAGGCTCTGAGTAGGATTAAGCATAATCAGCATGCTTGGAGCATTGGATTAAGAGATTATATAAGTTTTTGTAATTAGATAGGTTATTGAAACTTGTAAAAATGTAATTGTATTTGACTTTTGTGATTTAATAATGGAGATTTATTAATGTGTAATGGTTCACTACTTTTGTCAATACTTTATCGTTGTGTTTCATTTTGCATGTTTACTTCCTGAATAATTAGATTATTCAAATATCCACAGTCGTTCATACTCTTAGGGAGTAAGTATGAAGTAAGACTGTCATGAATTGGTTTGTAGATTGTCTAAGGAGTTAGACATTGCAATAAGATTGTTGCAACGTTCATAAGTACTTAGAAATGGAGATTTGAGTATTGGATAAACCTGCGCTCAATGGATTGCTTCATGGATTACATCACGAGCAATGTTGAGAATATAATATCTTTTGATCTTTAAGCTAAGATATATGAGTTATGATTTACTAGGCGGTTGTTCATTGATAATACGAAAACGCATCGATAACTCGGTGTTATAAAACGTGTTGTTGTGAGTAATTTGTCTGGTAAAAGACATAAGTATATAAGTCGAAGCTTATTCGTCCATTGACCCTAACGGGGAACAGATATATGTAGGCCTCTCGATGAATTTGAAGTTGACTAAAAGGGTTGGCCAACCGGGACTAAATTGACTTGGTCAATTAGTAGTCTAAGAGTCATACGCAAATCGGAAATCGAGAAATAGTGAATCAGACCAGGATTGATTTTAATCCATGTCTTGAGTCTGAAAATATATTGTTGGATAGAGGATCATCTGATCAATTATCTATGGACAGAACTGACTGATAATTGTATTTACCTAATTAATAGTACCAGGATTGTTTCGCAGCAGTTTCTAGGAAGCTTATGATGCTGGTTAATTAGATGTTAAATTGGTAATTATAGTCATAGACTTATCCAAGTGGGAGACTGTTGCATTATGTGTCTAAGCCATGACTAATAATTAGTATTTACCTAATTAATAGTAGCATAGTCCATTTGGGTTGCCCTCATAGCTAGAGGTTTGGTAGAAAGTTCGGTAGAGAGAAAGGTTGATTTATTATGAGATTAATAAATCAACACGAATTAAATATATGGTTTGTTAATATATTAAAATGATAATATATTAATTAGAAACTATATTAATTAATCAGAAATTAATCTAGAATTAATTGGATTTAATTTGGTGATTAATTTAATTAATTAAAGATGCAGGGACTGAAACTGTAATTATTCAATAGTTGAGTAAGTGGCAGTGTAGAGTGACCAGTGGAAATTGATTTTCTATATGGATATATATAGAAATCGATTTTAATAATTATTGATAAATAGAGTTTGAATTGTAAGATAAAATGTTTATCTTATTTGAATTCAAATAGGTTTATCTCTAACGCTTATCAACTGGTTATCTGGAAAACTATAAATAAGGGTCCCTGGGCACCTTGAAAGTCTGCGCCATTTTTGATATCCCTACTATCTGGAATTTTCGATCCATATACCTCAGCTCCCTGGGTGTGACTTCACTTGAGGCATGATAATTTTGCTGCTCTGCTTCCAAGAAACTTAAGGTTGGTTTTTCTGTTTTAATCTTTAGTTTTTTATTGGCCTTTAGGAGCTTGTTATATGTTCAATAGTAGAAAACATAGATCCTCATAGGTTGCAAGTGAACTTAGGTTATTTAGTTCATGGTTTGCAGAAAACCTTTCAGTATCTTCCAATGTCTCTCTTCATTCCCGGCCACCAATACAATGGTTTCAGCGTCCGATACATTTTGGTACTGCCCGGGTGTACTGCATATCTACTACAGTGCACATCTTCTAAGAGCAAACTCCGCGCCTCACATTGCTTTGGTACCCACACACGACAACTAAAGGTTTTTAATCGTTGTGAATTTTCAACTAGCTGCTTCATATATCCGACCATTCGTTCACGTTTCACGTTTTCTGGCTTGCACGCTTCTTCTTGTGCTATGCGAATCAGTTCAGGTAGTCGGCTCACCACACCCATACATGCGGATGTAATCTTCAAAGGGTACTTTTTTCGACTTAAAGCATCTGCAACCACATTCGCCTTGCCAGGATGATATAAGATTTCACAATCGAAATCTTTAAGTAAATCCATCCATCTTTGCTGTCTCACGTTTAACTCGTTTTGATCAAATAAGTACTTCAAGCTTTTATGATCTATATAGACAACAAACTTCATACCATACAAGTAATGTCTCCAAAGCTTCAATGCCAAAATCACTGCAGCCAATTCTAGATCATGTACTGGATACTTCTTCTCAGCTTCTGTTAGTTGGCAGGACGCGTAAGCAATTACTCGACCCTTCTGCATCAACACACACCCAAGGCCGACTCTAGAAGCATCACTATAAATTACATAGTCTTCTCCACTTTGCGGTAAAGCTAACACCGGAGCTTCACACAAGGATTGTTTCAATATTTGGAAAGCTTCTTGTTGTCTTTCTGCCCATTCAAACTTTTCACCCTTCTTGGTTAATTTGGTCAACGGGGCAGCAATCGAGGAGAAATTTTCTACAAATATTCTATAGTAACCTGCCAATCCAAGAAAACTACGTATTTCAGTCGGACTTCGAGACGGTTCCCACTTTATCACGGCTTCAATTTTCGCTGGATCAACTTTAACACCTTCGCTATTATTCACATGCCCGAGAAATTGTACTTCTCTTAGCCAGAATTCACAATTGGAAAACTTCGCATATAACTTCTCTCGACGAAGTAACTCCAATATTTGGCGCAAATGTACTTCATGTTCTGCTTGGCTTCGAGAATACACCAAGATATCATCTATAAACACAATTACAGAAGTATCAAGGTACGGGCGACAGACTCTGTTCATAAGATCCATAAATGCGGCCGGAGCATTGGTTAACCCAAAAGGCATCACCAAAAACTCATAATGGCCATAACGAGTGCAAAAAGTCGTCTTCGGAATATCATATTCTCAAATCTTTAACTGATGATACCCCGACCTCAAATCAATTTTCGAAAAATAAGATGCCCCCTGAAGTTGATCAAACAAATCATCAATTCTCGGGAGCGGATATTGATTCTTCACCGTGATCTTGTTCAGTTCTCGGTAGTCAATGCACATAGGCATCGACCCGTCTTTCTTCTTTACAAACAAAATAGGGGCTCCCCACGGTGACGAACTCGGTCTTTTGAAAACCTGATCCAAAGGTTCTTCTAATTGCTTCCTTAGTTCTATCATCTCTGAAGGTGCCAATCGATAAGGAGCCCGAGCAATAGGAGCGGCTCCCGGAACCAGTTCAATTATAAACTCTACTTGCTGATCTGGCGGTAATCCTGGAAGTTCTTCGGGAAAAACATCCGGGAATTCGTTTACAATTTTCACAATTTCTACCCCCACTTTATCTGATTTAGCCAAAGCTACTTAGGCCAAATATGACACTCCTCCTTTACTAACACAGCTCCGAGCTTGAGCAAAGGAGATAACCGACATTCTCAATCACGGTCGTTCACCTTGAATTTTTTATCCACTTCGCGTCTGGTGCTGAGACCGTAATAGTCTTGTTTCTACAATCCATGTTAGCATAATTCGTTGCTAACCAATCCATACCCACGATTACTCCAAATTCATTGGTAGTCATCGGCTTCAGATCTATAGGGAAAGTGGTCCCATAGATTTTAAGCTGACAACCTTCCAGATGTTCGGAAACCCAAACATATCTTCCATCGGCTATAGCCACTTCCAGGCTCTCATCCATAGGTGTTAGTGGAACATTCAAACGAGGCATCAAAGACACCGATACAAAACAGTACGTAGCTCCTGGATCAAAAATAACATATACGGGGATTGAATTTAAAGTGAAGATACCTGAAACCACATCAGCCTTTTCACAAGCTTCTTCCATAGTCATCTGAAAGGCTCGTGATGCAACTGGTCCTCCTCAACCCTTCACTTCTTCCTTCTTTCCTCCCCGCTCCTCTCTAGGTTTATCACCGAATGACCCAAATTTAACATGGGGACAGTTTGGACGAATGTGATTCGTAGCCCCACATTGAAAACACATGTGTTCCGCCCGACAGTCTCGAGCAAAGTGCCCCTGTTTCCTACAGTTTCGGCAACCCATCGATAGAGTATCGACTCTACAACTTCCCGAGTGCTTTTTCCTACACTTCTCACACCACTTTGCTTCTTCTTTTTGGCCTTTACCCTTAAGGTTAGACCCAGTTTGTTGCGATTTCTTCTGAGGCATCCACAATTGTTCTTCCGCCTTTCTTTTGGTTTCAATTACTTTTCTTTCATCTTCTTGTCTTTGAAGTTCTGTCTCTCTTTCCGTGGCCCTATCCACCACCTGTCGGAAAGAAGACAATTGAAGTGGTTATACCACTTCTCGGATTCGGGTCTTCAGTCCCCACACATACTTATTACTCTTCCTCTTCTTAGTGTTTATTTGATGTTCTGCAAATCTAGCCTTCTCCAGAAAAGAAAACTCCTGGTGTACTCCTGTACCGAGTTAGACCCTTGCTGCAAATGCAGAAATTTTTCTTCCAATCTTTTCACAGCCACCTTAGAGCAATATTCTTCATTAAACTTTGTTTTGCATTGCTCCCACAGTAAAGATTGAGTCAAATCAGGACCCAATGTCTTGCTAAAAGTTTCCCACCAGTGTAACGCACTACCCGTTAGTTGGTTCGTGGCAAACTCCACTTTATCTTTTTCAGCACACTTACTAACTCGGAACACCTTCTCCGTATGCATTAGCCACTCCATTGCTGAACCGGATTATCTGTCCCTGAGAACTCTTTGGGTTTACAGCCAAGGAAAGTCTTGTAGGTACATTCAGTCTTCTTTTCAGAAACTTCCCCGCCTTGAACTTCTTTTTCTATGCGGACCTGACTTTCGCCTTGACTTTCACTTCTAGGCTGCTTATCATGAGCTCGTTTTGCAGCCCCTTTATCCGGGTTATTCACCAGTGTAGGCAACAATTCCCTAACCACATCAGCAACTATAGCTCGTATATCCGATGGATTTTCCTCCACTTGTCCCCTTGCCCCTCTTCCAACGGAGCCTTGTGAACATGCTGGTCCACCTCTTGAGGCTCCATTCCCCGAATTCCTCCCAGTAGGATTACTTCTCGTATTTCTCATACTTCAAAATTCAACAAACAATTAGGTTATATATAATAACAAACTTATATTCACCTAACTGTCCAACCTGTCTACTATCTCTCAACGTTTAAGTCCAGGAATCTATTCTACAGACACCTAGTTCACTTAAACCACGGCTCTGATACCAACTTGTAACACCCGGCTTTTAGTACAAAAAACACCCCAAAAAATTTTTCATTTTCAAACATAAGTTTTACACACAAAACCATATTAAAAGGCGTATAAGTTAATACAAATGGGTACAAGTGTATCTAGGAGTACATAATAGTATTATACATCCTCTAAGCCGGGCTGCTACTGACATCGTCAACAGTTACAATGTCCTTAGTCACAGACTTTATCTTTACCCTTAGCAGGGTCACGCTCACCTGCAGGTACATATCAAACAAACACTGTGAGCTATAAAGCCCAATATTGTCCTTTCCTTGTCTCACGGCTTGCCCCGATCTCGCCTAGACTCACGGCTTGCCCCGATCTTGTCCTTTCCTTGACTCACGGGCTTACCCCGATCTTGTCTTTTCATTGACTCATGGCTTACCCCGATCTTGTCCTTTCATTAACTCACGGGCTTTCCCCGATCTTGTCCATTCATTAGCTCAACTTCCAAACTACCATGTTCAACTCCAAAACTGTTACAAGTTATAAGAGTTTAACCAACAAATATCACATCTGATATAAGTGAGATTACTCACCTGGATACTCGTTACAAAATTTTCTAGTTGTTTCTTGCCTTCTTGCACGCGCCAAAACAGTTTGACTGGTACCTATATATTCATTTCTATACACAATGATAATAGGTTAACAACTACTTCAAACTACTCTACTACACAAAAGTCCAGTATAATATAATTACAGATCATATCTAGATGATAATCCTTACTTTACGATCTTTCTATGAATTGTATACTTTCCCGAAATACGTGTATTTTGCTACAGTACTCTCGGGAGGTCGTATTTTCATTTTGACAATTTTCCATGAAGTTTCATACTATATTGGACTTATGTTTAAAATTTGAGGTCAAACGGACAAGCCTAACCACAAGTTTCAAAATCAAAATTTCCAAAACTTCTCTTAACAGGAAGCTCATGTTTTTGCATCTGACGCGAGATCGCGCCTCGATCTCTATGGATCGCATCGCGATCCTGTCTACACAGACCAGTTTCACGATTTTTCAGCTACAAACCCCTATTTTCTTACATTAAGTCCTTAATACACCACTTAATCATTAGGGGATTGTTCCAGGACAAAAACCATTCATTTAACATCTGGTTTTAACCATTGGAATCAATGATTCCATCCATTTTCAACAATTCCCGTTTTTCACATTTTTGGACCAAAAACTGAAATTGTTCAAAATTAACTACTACTACTGATTTCTTTCAACAAGTATTACATATGGGACTCATTTAAAACCCATTATAATCAACTTGATTATGTAAACTTGTATTCTAGGGTTCTTGGACAAAATTCCAAATTTCCAAGAATAGCAGCATACTTTACTTTTGATATGTGTTCCTACTACTAAAAACATATTTGATGTTAGAAATCATAAACACTTCTTAGCTCATAACTGGAACTTCAGTTCCTAATTCCTCCCATGAAGAACACACAAAAACTTAGGTTAGAACTTAATTACTAACCTTTTAGCTTGAGAATCTTCAATCTCCAAGCACTTAATCCAATTTCTTATTCTATCTTCAAGAACCTGCAAAAATTGCTTCTTCAAATTCTTCCCGTAGTCTCTCCAAGTTCAGCCAACAATAATGAGAGATTTTCTCATTTTTATATTTTCCAGTTTTTCAATTTAGCCCCTCAAGTTCCATTTATTGAACTTTTGGCACTATAATCAAATTTCATCACATAAGAACTTCATTTCTTACATTTTTGCCACAAGCAAACTGTAAGACCCGTTCCGCCGAGTCGCGGCCCAGACTAATCCGCGGCGCGGCTTTAGGAAGAATCTGGAATCGCGAAGGACTTGTACGCGCGGCGCGATTCGGAAGAGATACGACGTGGGGAAAGGCTAATGTGAAAACCCCTAATTCGGATTTAAACGCCTATATAAAGGGTCCCAGCCCTAGGGTTCGTGTCTTTGGGAAATTTCTAGAGTAGAGTCGACTGGTTTCAGCAGAGGCTCTTTGGTTCCAAGGCTTTGAAGGTTTGAAGGAAGAGATACGACGTGGGGAAAGGCTTGTAGTCGATCGGGTGCATTCATCTGTTCTCCAGAAGCGAGGTAAGAGGATCTACCTTCTGATATTTCATTTTATCTCGTATTAAGGTGTTATCCCATGGTTAGTAGTCTTAGATGACTTGTAACACTTAGGGTGTTGACCAAGGACATGCATGGACTTGCATGTCCATAAGGAAGTGATCTTAGGGTAGTTTCTGATCCCAGGAAGGGTATAGAGTGAAACCCGAGCCGATGACTGAACTGATTTAGGGCTTAGAAGACTTTGGATTAATACGAGTCCGCGGCGCGGACAGGCTATTTTAGCGACGCGGGTTCGGCTAAGCCCCGTAACTATGCGGAGATAGCCGAGACGCGTAGTGTAAGAAGTTATGCCGCGGCGAGCGGCTGTTTGACCCAAAAGCTTATTTTCGACAATGTTGGTTACCAAACGTTTGGTCTGACTTTTAGGCAAGTCTATAGGAGTTTGGTCAGTGCTTGATATGTTGTGTATGTGGGATATAGGTGTGTGGACGAGCTAAGTGGGGATATTAAAGTATATCTGTGCGGTTTCGAATCAGGTGAGTATCCTCACCTTACTATATGATGTTGCATGTTAGGCATCTTGAATGTTATTTATAGTTATATGATTTGCTCTATATCTGTGGCTATTTGTTGTTGGGCTCAGTACTGATGCATGTCCCCTCGTAGCTGTTGTATGGCGAGTTGGACTATTGCCTTGTCCCATAGCTGTTGTATGATGGGCTAGGCCATAACCGGGAACCCATAGCTGTTGTATGATGGGTAGAACCTTCCAGTATCTATAGCTGTTGTATGATGGACGCCCGTAGCTGTTGTATGGCGGGTAGGGTCGAGTCGTTCTCGAGGACGGGTTGTTTAATATGTGGGCATGTATGGTAATTTGTGGACTCACTAAGCTTTAAGCTTACCCATTGATTTTATAACATTTCAGGTATTTCAAATGACAAAGGGAAGGGCAAGGCTTGACGGCAGCGCATCGCATACAAGAGATTTATTTTAATGAACTATATTAGTATTTTCAAATGTTTCCGCTGTTGGTTTAAGTAATATGTTGAATAGTTTTACTTTTTGGAATAAATATTTTATTGGAACCTTGATAATAAATAAATTTTAGAAATTTTGAAATTGGGGCGTTACAAATTGGTATCAGAGCCTTGGTTTGAGGGATTTGGATGACCTGTATTGGGAATCCAAACTCAAACTTAGGACTGAGCGATTTTGTCAAGAAGTTGTTTTTGGAAAATTAAATTAAAGTAAAAGAAGATGCGATGCGAACCGTCAGCCGAGCTCAAGTAAGTTTTGTGATTCCCAATTACGCATGCCAAGTTAGTGTTATGTGATAAAATGTATTGTCTCCAAAGATTGTTTTGTGCCTTATGTGCTGCTTTAGAATTTTATGCTACTGTCGTTAGGTTGCTTAGTGAATGCTGGTAGGTTATATACAATTAGGGTAAGATAGCCTAAGAATTTTGGGTCTGGTCTTACTGGCTGTTCCTTGTTTGGTTGTGACTTTAGGGTAGATCAGTTATTCAAACGTCTATCTTATTCCCGATTGTATACGGCTGTGCGTCTATGAGGCGACTCGACGACATTAGCAGTAGTTCTCTTAGGAACGTGTGGGATGGAGAGTTAGGTCAAATGGCTAGGCACCACGGTGCATAATCACAAGGTTCATAGGAAGTGGTTTGGGCGTATGTGCGACAATTTAGGAGGATGATTGAGGAACTTGGAACAAGGGCGAATATGTGTGGAAGGTAGTACCAGGCCAGTATTACCGAAAGCACAGGATTCACGCTTGAGTCAAGAGTAGTCAACCAAAGTCCTAGAAATTCAAGTGGTTGGGTAGATAGGAGTGACCCGAATATTGATATCAAAGTTATTGCGCATTTCAGAATGGCAAACACACGAAATAACGGTGGGGCAGATGCGGGTGCCTCGAACGGGGAAGAGTCAACTGATGAAAATCTCCGCAACCTGATAGCGGAGGAGTTTTCGCGAGAAGTGTTGGCTGCGATACCTCAGTTCTTTGGTACTATTAAAGCTGAGCTATGTGCAATGCCCGAGGAGCGACTGGCTACTCAGGGCACGTCAAGGGCCAGGGATGCAAACTATAAGGACTTTTCGGCTTGTTCGCCTCCGATGTTCGATGGGGGCAGGGATCC
Source organism: Cichorium intybus (assembly GCA_023525715.1). Lineage (NCBI taxonomy): Eukaryota > Viridiplantae > Streptophyta > Magnoliopsida > Asterales > Asteraceae > Cichorium > Cichorium intybus. The sequence goes on along the minus strand of CM042015.1, from coordinate 61,661,956 downwards.
GATTGTTAGCATGCGGTGGATTTCCGCGGTGGAGGGTGCTTTTCGCACCTGTTCATGTCCTGAGAACTCAAAGGTAACATTTGCGGTGAATCTTCTGAGAGAGGGTATGAAAGATTGGTGGGAAATACGAACGAAAGATCTCACCCCTGCTCAGTTGGATGCTATTACGTGGCTGCAAATCAAGGAACAGTTCAAACTGGAGTATGTTCCATAGGTGGAAATGGAACGCTTGGCACAGGAATACCTGAATCTGACCCAGACCAGTGAGACGGTGACGGAGATCACCAAAAAGTTTAATGAGCGAGCACTCTTTTGTCCAGAGTTTGCGGCAACTGAGCGCATGAGGATGACTCGATATTTGGCGATGCTTCGTACAGACATTCGATAATTTGTGTCTGCTGCTAGGCACCAAACTCTTACCGATATGATCGCGGCCGCTTGGGCCCGAGAGTTGGAATTGGAAACCCAAGAAAGGCAGAAGCGTCCGGCGCCTACTCAGACTCAGCAGGCATCAAAGAAATTTCGAGGGGCAGATCAGGGAAAACAAGGGCAAAGGAGCCAGGGTAAGTGTGGTAAATGTGGAAGGAATCATGAGGGGCGTTGCTGGGTGTTAATATGCCATAAGTGTGGAAAGGAGGGCCACTATGATAAAGATTGTCGACAGGAGGTTAAGATTTGTTTTAATTGTAATCAGGTAGGCCACTCCAAGGCCCAGTGTCCCCGTCTGACTCAGGGAGTGGTTCAGAATCCGGCACCCACTATACTCCGGATTACCGATGGTAGGCAGGGGAAAGGGGAAGCCCCTAAGACCAAAGGTCGAGCATTCGTCATGACCGCCGAGGAGGCACAGGATGTGCCCGACGTCGTCACGGGTACTCTTTCTTTACTTGCCTCGTGTTTGTGGTGTGTGTACTTAATGTGTCTACTATGCTTTGATTAGGAACTTTCTTAGTCAACTCTACGCCTACCTTTGTACTATTTGATTCGGGTGCTAGTCATTCTTTTGTGTCTGCCGTGTTGGGAAAGGGTTTCGATATTGCTTTAGGAACTCTTCATCGGCCGTTAGAAGTAGAAATTACGGATGATAAAACCGTGCAAGCGACTAGTGTTTATCGGGGATGTGAAGTAGTGATTCAAGGAATAAAGTTTCCGATCGATCTCATCCCTATACCGTTGAGTGACTCTCGAGTCATCATCGGTATGGATTGGTTGGGTTAGCATGAATCATGGATTGATTGTAAGAACAAACGAGTGTGGATTCAAACCCCAAGTAGGGGAGAGCTGGTTGTGCAGGGCGAGAGAAAGAATCGAGGTGCAGTTTTCTGTTCAGCTGCTAGGGCACGCAGACATTTTCAACATGGAGGTTCGGGATTTGTGGCTTATGTTTTAGACGCACAAGAAAAGAAGCCACAGCAGCAGGTGATATACCAGTGGTTCGGGATTTTCCTGATGTTTTTTCCGAGGACCTGCCTGGCGTACCGTCAGAGAGACAGGTGGAATTTAAGATCGACTTAACTCCCGGTGCGGCTCCAATAGCTAAAGCACCGGATCGTCTTGCGCCTCCAGAGATGCTGGAGTTGTCTATTCAACTTCGGGAATTACTGGATAAGGGATTTATTCGACCCAGTTGCTCACCGTGGGGAGCGCCTATTTTATTTGTTAAGAAGAAGGATGGTTCCAATAGGATGTGTATAGATTATCGTGAGCTGAACAAGCTTACGGTGAAGAATCGATATCCATTACCTCGCATAGACGACTTATTCGATCAACTGCAGGGCGCTTCATGGTTTTCAAAAATTGATTTGCGGTCAGGATACCATCAAATGCGAGTACGGGAGGAAGACATCCCGAAAACGGCTTTTCGGACGAGGTACGGCCACTTCGAGTTTGTAGTGATGCCGTTTGGACTGACCAATGCCCCTGCATCTTTTATGGACTTAATGAATCAGGTGTGTCGACCGATGTTGGATCGGTCGGTTATAGTTTTTATTGATGATATCTTAGTCTACTCTCGGAGCAGGGAGCAGCACGACAACATTTAAGGGAGGTATTGGAGACCTTAAGGAAGGAGAAGCTTTATGCAAAATTATCCAACTGTGACTTTTGGCTGCGGGAGGTTCAGTTTTTGGGTCACATTGTCAACGAGCAAGGAATCATGGTAGACCCAGCTAAGGTGGAGGCCGTGATGCGGTGGGAGGTTCCGAAGACTCCCTCGGAGATTAGAAGTTTCTTGGGTCTGGCTGGTTATTATCGTCGTTTCATCCAAGACTTCTCAAAGGTTGCGGTACCTTTGACTCGGCTAACTAAGAAAAACGCTGCTTTTCGGTGGGGTGAGGAGCAGCAGCAGGCTTTTGAGACTTTGCAGCAGAAATTGTGTGAAGCTCCAGTTTTAACCTTGCCTGAAGGCATGGAGGATATGGTAGTTTATTGCGATGCATATATCTCGGGATTAGGGGAAGTCTTGATGCAACGAGGCAGGGTGATTGCTTACGCCTCGCGACAGTTGAAGCCCCATGAGGCTAACTATCCTACCCATGATTTTGAATCGGGAGCGGTGGTTTTCGCTCTCAAGATTTGGAGACACTATTTGTATGGAGTGAAGTGTACCATCTATACCGACCACAAGAGTTTGAAGTATTTGATGGATCAGGCCAATCTCAATATGAGACAGAGGAGATGGTTAGATGTATTGAAGGACTATGATTGTGAGATACACTATCACCCTGGGAAGACCAATGTGGTAGCGGATGTGTTAAGCCGTAAGACTTCAGGTACACCCCTTCAGGGCGTTTGTCTAAGGATGACAATTGTGACACCGCTGCTTGAGCTGATAAGGAAGGCTCAGGTGGAAGCAAGCAAGAGCGAGAATCAGAACGGTGAGAGAATTGTGGGTTAGTTGGCAGCTATGGTCAAAGATAGTAGAGATTTGTTAACTTGCCGTGAGAGAATTTGGGTACCGAAGCTGGGCAGGATTCGTCAAACCCTATTAGAGGAGGCACATAAATCCAAGTTCTCTATCCACCCTGGAGCAACTAAAATGTATAGGGATCTGTGCGAATAGTATTGGTGGCCAGGCATGAAGAGGGAAGTAGCTTGGTTTGTCGAAAGATGCATGACCTATCGTAGGGTCAAGGCCGAGCACCAACGGCCTCACGGGAGATTGCAGCCTCTTGAGATCCCAGAATGGAAATGGGAGCATATCACAATGGATTTCATCACGAAGTTGCCAAGAACCCCTTGACATAGGGACACCATTTGGGCTATCGTGGATAGGTTGACTAAAAGTGCTCATTTCCTCCCCATTCAAGAGACCTTCTCTGCAAAGGAATTGGCTAAGGTCTACGTAGACGAGATTATCTCTCGGCATGGTATACCGGTCTCGGTGATATCCGACCGGGATGTCCGATTTACGTCTAGGTTTTGGAAGAAGTTTCATGAGGAATTAGGCACTCGCCTTCATTTCAGCACAGCATATCATCCTTAGACGGATGGGCAGAGTGAAAGGACGATTCAAACGCTGGAGGATATGCTTAGGGCATGCGTTATCGATTTTGGCGGGAGTTGGGATTCCCATCTCCCTCTAGCTGAGTTTTCCTATAATAACAGTTATCACGCGAGCATTGGCAGGGCTCCTTTTGAGATGTTGTATGGAAGGAAATTTTGGACTCCTATTTGCTGGGGCGAGGTTGGCCAGCGGGTATTGGGTAGTACTGAGGTAGTACTCAAGACAACTGATCGAATTCAGAAGGTTCGGGAGAGGTTGTTAACGGCTCAGAGTCGACAGAAAAGTTATGCAGATCGGCGACGGTCCGATCTCGAGTTTCAAGTTGCGGATTATGTTCTTCTTAAGGTGTCACCTTGGAAGGGAGTCATTCGTTTTAGGAAGCGAGGAAAGCTTGGCCCTAGGTACATTGGACCTTATCGAATCATCGCGCGAGTAGGTAAGGTAGCTTACCGGTTGGAGCTGCCCGAACAGCTTAGCCAGATTCACGACACGTTCCACGTTTCACAACTCAAAAAGTGCGTTACCGAGGAATCTACAATAGTGCCTTTGGAGGATATTCAATTAGACGAACGCCTAAATTACGTGGAGCGACCAATTGCCATCATTGAAAGGAAGATAAAGACTTTAAGAAATAAAACAATAGGATTAGTTAAGGTGCAGTGGCAACATCGTAAAGGGTCCGAGTGGACTTGGGAACCGGAGGAGGAAATGCGAAGGCATTACCCAGAGTTGTTTACCGGCACGGATTTCAGGGACGAAATCCAGTTAAGTGGGGGAGAATTGTAAGACCCGTTCCGCCGAGTCGCGGCCCGGACTAATCCGCGGTGCGGCTTTAGGAAGAATTTGGAATCGCAAAGGACTTGTACGTACGGCACGGTTCGAAAGAACCCGCGGCGCGGTGCGCCGCTAATGTGAAAACCCTAATACGGATTTGAACGTCTATATAAAGGGTCCCAGCCCTAGGGTTCGTGTTTTTGCGAAATTTCTATAGTGGAGTCGACTGGTTTCAGCAGAGGCTCTTTGGTTCCAAGGCTTTGAAGGTTTGAAGGAATATATCCGACGTGGTGAAAGGCTTGTAGTCGATCGGGTGCATTCCTCTGTTCTCCAGAAGCGAGGTAAGAGGATCTACCTTCTGATATTTCATTTTATCTCGTATTAAGGTGTTATCCCTTGGTTAGTAGTCTTAGATGACTTGTAACACTTAGGGTGTTGACCAAGGACATGCATGGACTTGCATGTCCATAAGGAAGTGATCTTAGGGTAGTTTCTGATCCCAGGAAGGGTATGGAGTGAAACCCGAGCCGATGACTGAACTGATTTAGGGCTTAGAAGACTTTGGATTAATACGAGTCCGCGGCGCGGACAGGCTATTTTAGCGACGCGGGTTCGGCTTTTAGCAAGTCTATAGGAGTTTGGTCAGTGCTTGATATGTTGTGTATGTGGGATATATGTGTGTGGACGAGCTAAGAGGGGATATTAAAGTATATCTGTGCGGTTTCGAATCAGGTGAGTATCCTCACCTTACTATATGATGTTGCATGTTAGGCATCTTGAATGTTATTTATAGTTATATGATTTGCTCTATATCTATGGCTATTTGTTGTTGGGCTCAGTATTGATGCATGTCCCCTCGTAGCTGTTGTATGGCGAGTTGGACTATTGCATTGTCCCATAGCTGTTGTATGATGGGCTGGGCCATAACCGGGAACCCATAGCTGTTGTATGATGGGTAGAACCTTCCCGTGTCCATAGCTGTTGTATGATGGACGCCCGTAGCTGCTGTATGGCGGGTAGGGTAGGGTCGTTCTCGAGGACTGGTTGTTTAATATGTGGGCATGTATGGTAATTTGTGGACTCACTAAGCTTTAAGCTTACCCGTTGATTTTATAACATTTCAGGTATTTAAAATGACAAAGGGAAGGGCAAGGCTTGACGGCAGCGCATCGCATACAAGAGATTTATTTTAATGAACTATATTAGTATTTTCAAATGTTTCCGCTGTTGGTTTAAGTAATATGTTGAACAGTTTTACTTTTTGGAATAAATATTTTATTGGAACCTTGATAATACATAAATTTTATAAATTTTGAAATTGGGGCGTTACACAAACAATATTATTTCATATTACATCCTTCACATGGTCAAAAGACCAAATTACCCTTTTATGGTAAAATGACCAAATTACCCTTTTATTATATTTAACTTATAATAAACTTACAAGAGTAATGTATGGTTACAATAACCATTCATATGTCTGTTAGACTCGCGGGCTATCCCTTCCTCCTGAAGACTCACGAGCAGTTCCCGTTCCGTCTTATCGCTCGCAGGCTTTTCCCGTTCCGTCTAATGACTTGCAGGCTATTCCCGTTCCGCCTATTGGCTCGCGGGCTGTTCCCGTTCCGTCCACAAACAATCATTATCATAGCAATAATTCGTACAATTATCATAACAGGTATGACCACCTTAGTCTAACCTATCTTCCTTCCTACGCATGCAATATCACCTATAGTATAGTGAGAAGACTCACCTAATTGTAGTTGACTATAGCGTTTATCTTTCTTTGCTTTGTATTCCCTTTTAATCTTAACTGTTAACATAATAAGAAATCTATCATTTCTTAATCTTTATATTATAGTCGCATCATTAAACCCTTCAATAATTCCAACATGATACTCCATGATTTATCAAGTAAAGAATGACCATGTAGAAGATTAGATGGGATGTCAGGATCCTTTCAGCATTTTAGCCTTTCGGAAAATCCAACAACCAGATCCCAAGTAATCGGCCTAGTCACCGTCCTCGTAAGTAAATCAATCGGTATTATTTTCGGAATTATGAATTATTATAATAACGACGTTTTTAAGGTTTTTGTTTACTATTGTTGGAAATGAGTATAATGTAACATATGTTATACTTATTAAATATTCTACTTCTTAACACACAAATTATTTTACAACACTTACTTAAGCTATAGAAATGTTTGTAGTTACCTTATGACCATTCGTCGAGATCTATAACTCATTCGTTAAACTTTTGAGCTTCCTTCCGCTCACTTGCTTACACTCTAGTGCTTAGAAACCTCTATATATTGGCTTGAAATTTATTTTTGTGGTAAATGAAAAGTTGTGGGGGTACTTATACTTGAATTCTTGAATTAACAATTGCTTGCCACTTTCGACAAAAGAGTTTATTAATATATATTTTTGAAATTTAAGACATTCTAGAAGCAATCTGTTCAGGACTGTTTAGCCGATTTAAATCCATTAAATTTGGGTTTTTATCTGATATTCTGAAAATTATCTCAATACCTTTTCAAGGACGTATTGTATGTATTTTTACGATTTTTCTATGATTTATTATGAATTTTTGAAAACAGACTATCTAATCTGTTAATTTCGAACTAATCAGTGAAGATTGCATATTTCACCATAGATAATGTAATTTTCAAGCTTACTATTATTTTTAAGAATTGAACTAGACTCAATTTGTAAACTTTGTGCACTGGTTTGAGCTCCAAACGATTTTCCTAAAATTAATTATGATTTTTCTAAAAACGGCACACAATGCTGATTTTCATATGAAATTGTAACTAAAGTTTTGCTTAGCTTTATAACTACCAAAAATCATAGAATTCATAACACTCTTATTTTAAGTATATGTTATAATCAGGATACGGGTCTTACACCCGACCTCCATCTCCAGAACCATCCCCGCCCTCGCCCCGCCAAATACCCGATGGGTTCGGGTTAAAAAATCCCCGTCGGATACGGGGAACCCGATGGATATCCGTTTAGTAAATCTTTGGTCTTCAATCTTCATCACATTGACAACAAATCCGAAAATCAGATTCAAGTTTATACAGAAAATCATATTATACAAAGTTTCAATCATATTATAGAGTATATATAGATTTGAGTTCATACAGAAAAATAAATTATAAATTCATGAAGAGCATTTTGTACAGATTACAAAGACTCGGAACTGATTATATTATAAAGATTACATAGACTCGAAACTTAAGTCAACTTAATTGATTCATATTTTGTGTTCGGTGATTGATACATTACAAATTCATGAATAAACTGAAGCATTCTACAATTTGAAATTTACATTTTCTGGTGAAGAACAACTAGCAACGACACGATTTGGATCAAATAGGCACCGCAGAAAAAGAAACCCGGATGCGGACATTGATAATTAAAAGAAACTCAAATACAAATTGAAGAAAAAATAAACAACTAACAAACAAACAGGTTCTAATAGAGACTGAATTTTATTTGTATAAAAAGAAACTCTGATGCATATTGAAGACTTCGAGAAGGTGATGTCGTTCTTCAATCTTGCTTCTTATTGATGTTGTTCTTCAATCTTGAAGACTTCGAGTAGTACTCAGGTATGTTAACGTCTTAGGAAATTAGGACGGAGGAATGGAGATTAAATTTTGTTTATGGAAATCCCGGGTATGAACGATGAAGGTAGATGGTATTGATTTATTAGATATTTGAAATGCTCCAGAAATGAAGAGGTGGAATTAAAGACGGCCCAAGACTCCAAGTAGTTAGGGTTGATTTCCAATGAATGAGTTAATGAATCGTTGATTTCCCATAAATTAAAAGTCAGCAAATCTTTAATTTTCCGAATATATATATATATATATATATATATATATATATATATATATATATATATATATATATATATATATATATATATATATATATATACCCATACCCGCCCCATCCCCGTTTCGGGTACAAATTCTAAAACCCGTCCCCGCCCCATTACCCGTTAAGATGGGGAATCCCCGCCCCATTCGGGTCGGGTCCTACCCGAATTCGTGGGTCAAATTTGCATCCCTAGTCATAATTGAGTCCTTTTCATTAAGAAGATAATGTTTTGGCTTTTAGCCTAAGAATGATTTGTATGGTTGGTATGTGACGAATGAATAGAGAAATGAAAAATCCCACTCGGGCTATATTGTCTCCACAATGAGACTAATAGGTATCTATCGGGGACGTGACTCCCCATCGCAAGGTAGGTAGTCTAATGCTAAAATGCTGACGTGGACTGATTAATTCTTTCTACCTTAGTACGGAAAACTTAAGGTATCACCAACTTGTGATAAATGTATTAGTATAAACATTATGAAGTCATGATTCATTACCAATCATAGTTTAGCATGTATATGACGCAAAAGGGAAAAGAAATGTAAATATTGTTTTATGAATTTCTTATGATTAATCCCATGTCACTCATAAGACTTTATAGTCTTAGTTATTTGTTATATACCTTGTATTGTATTTCAGGGCCTAGTTCTAAGGCCCATTTACTTAGAAAATAATACTTAAAATGAAACGAAGACCTTACACGAAGTGTGATGTTTATTTTATGATTGTAATTCTATCTTGCTAACTATGGTTTCAATACAATGTTTGGTAACACCTGTGGTTTTGTTGAATACAACCTGGTTAGGTTTAACCCACTTTATGATGTAAAATATTTGTTTAAAAATGTTTTAAAAAGTTTAGGTTGTTAGACAATGGTTATTAAAAAGTCATTAACCGATTCCTAAAATGGTTAGCTTCTTGGTCTGAATACTAACCCTATGAAATCTAAAATTGTTAATTACAATTATTTTTCAAATTACCAAACTCTATTACCAGTTATTTTTGGTCATATCATGTAAGATTCATTCTTGTTAGTTTCAATGGTCATAGAAACTAATAAGTTGTAAATATTGGTCCTCTATTACAAACTTTTCGCACACATTGAAGTTTCAATCTTTATTAACCTATCCCTAGGAATTGGTTATTCACTAGTCTAAATTGTCTAATGGTCATAAACAATCAAGATTCAAGCTTTATAACTTGAATAGTCATCTAAGTCACGAAACTCAACAATAGGCTCATACAAATAAATCTTTAATACATATGGATCTTTGAACAAACAAACACGATAAATCAAATGAATCTTTAACTAACCAAACCAAGAATTCAAACCAAAAAACTAGTCTTTTATAAAAACCAAGAAAAGCATTAGGGTTTTATCTCATAATCGTCAACGATCATTAGAAAAGATTTAGAAACAAAATGTAAACATAAAATTTTTAACAAACAGAATTAGAAACCGAATGATTATGTGTTTGATCCTTTAATTCCACGCTTGGAATCCTTCCTCCAACCATGGAATTGGCTATAATACCTTCAAACCTGCCTTGGAAGTCGTTAAAAACTGAAAGATTGTTGAAGTATCTGAAGATGTCTCGTTGGAATGAGTGTTTGTTGTATTTATAATGATTTTAAACCGACTTGAGAACGCGACGCTACGGCCTCCAAAATGCGTCGCGATATACAACTGTCACCGGTGGTTTTTGTGGCAACTGTCAAATTAGGTCAACGAAAGTCAACGCAAGTCAACCGAAGCGTATGTAGGTCAGTATGTTGAAATGTAAATTTCATAACCTCTACGATATAATATTAAATATTATAGTACTACTTGCGCTAATTCAAATTAATTATACTAACAAACGCAATTAAGTTAGATTTTTTTTTTGGTATAAATGAAAAAAAAAATTCGTCGTGAATAGTGTCCGACATGAACAGTAATTCGACGTGAATAGTGTTCAGCAAAAAAAAACAAAAAAAAAATTTCAAAATCTTCTTCAAAAAGGGTGGGAAGACTTTGAAATTTGTATTTTTCATTTTTTTATAATTTTATTAAAGTGGGCCCCACTTAATTATTTATTCATATTTATATATTTTACCCTCAAAGAATTCGTATTTTCATTTCGAACACTATGTATTCAATACGTATTGTTAAGTTTATCAAAAATATTATATTTTTTTATAAAACGAAAAATTTACCGTCAAAACCGTATCGTCGATACGAACAACCTGACGTCAAAATTTAATATTATTGATATCAGTTTTATATTTAATATTTTCTTTTTCTTTAAAATAAAATTGTATTTACATTTAAACCCTATATTTTCATTAAACATACAATTAATACCCTTACGTTAGTTCGTTAAAGTTTTTTAGTTAAAAAGTTGATACTATTAAACTACGATTTTTGTAGATTATAGTTTTATAAACAAAAATCATTCTTTTTATATAAAAACTATTAATCTATTTAAAGAGTATTTTAAGGGTATGTTTTGTCATAAACAATTTCTAAAAGCTATAAAAGTCAAATACCTGTATCTTGAGGTCCGCTATACGAAAATAAATCTACTATAAATAGGACTCAAATTCTCATAATCAAACCACACAAATACAAGCTATATACACATATCGAGAGAGTTGTAGAGATATAGCTTGAAAATATAGTAGAAAGATAGAAAAAGAGGGTTCGAGTTAGAAGCAGTAAGAGTCGGGCGATCTAACAACAATTGGTGATAAGATCATCATCGACATTAAGGTGAGTTCATACCCCTTCTTTTTATCTTTATTCAAGTTTTTAAGGGGGAGAATACAAGTTATACTATAAAAATAATTATTTATACTCATTTATAACAATAGTAAACGAAATGCGAATTTTGTAAACATCATTAAGAAATTCAATTATAATTCCAAAAATAATATCGAATGATCTACTTATGAGGGCGGTGTCTAGACCGATCATTTGGGCTAGGTTGTTGGATTTACGAAAGCCTTATACGCTGAAAGGGTCCTGCCTCCCCCATTTGATCTTCTACCTGGCCGTTCTTTATTTGATAGTCATGAAATATTATATTGGAATTAATAAAGGGTATAACAAATTTATTACACCACTATCGTGGAGAATATATCTTAAAAGAAGTTCTTTATAACCATCTAAATAAGTTATTTCACATATATTTGTAAATATATGCTTTTCACGACAGAATACTAAAAGTAAACTATTATAGGAATAGTTTGTGGATACAAATGTTACTATAACGTTTAGAACAAGACAAATAATTATATAAAACTATATAATTATTATACATTACTATTTTATAATGGGAAAAATGATAAGATGAAAACAAAGGCTTTCTTAACAATTATACGTGAACGAGTTGATATACATACATTTTTATGAGACGGGTCTTCACAGTACTTATTTAAGTACATATTATAAGTCCTGAAATTTATAACCAGAGTCTCGGTAAGAGAACGTGATATTTGTGTATAGATCTATATGGGATTGACAACCCCGCACCTGAGCTGTTAGCTACAGCTAGACCGGCAGGTCTGAGGTGACAAATGTCTAACAGTCCGACGCCTGAAGAACGTCGAAGCAGGCATACATGGTCTCATTATGGTTATATGGTGTCTCACATGGGAAAATTAACTATATAAATTGTTTACATGGAAATATACACTTTTACTGGCTTTATACTACAAACTCCGTACACATTTTGGTCTTTGGGTTTTAAAACTACAATAACGTTAAAGAAAATACTGTTTTTCTTGGTACATATACTATTGATTTTCACAAAGGAATTATTAAATTTCTCACTACAAAAAAATCTTATGAACTCACCAACGTAATGTTGACACTTGCAAAAATTACTTGTATTCTCAGGTAACAATTAGATAGCTCTGACTACCTCTTTTGGGATGGGACGCGATGACGTTTCTTTTATCTATTTCGTTATCATTTTGTAATCGGGATGAAACAATATCATTTGAATAATGTAACTTTCCAATTTCAATGTAAGATGGTTGTTTATTTACTTAATGTATGCAATGGTTGTGATACTATGTTCCGTTCCACCCTCAGACGTTTCCGCCATCGTGGTTTGGGGGTGTGACAGTTTTCACAATCATTATTCTACTATCGCGTTGTGATCTTCATTTAATTATCTCTCGGTGGTAAATGCATCACGTCGCTAACTCTTCTTTGCACGTGTCGTGTTCTTCGATCAACAACATTTTCTTTATAGTTTTGATTCCCGTCCAATTTTCGCTCCTTTTTATCAGCAACCCATTTTTCTTGTAAAATGGAATTCCAATTATTATGAGTACCTTTGGTCATAACATATATTCATTTATAGCTCAAAATACACAAATATCGCCTATAATATATGTATAAATATTGCGATATCAAAATACCCCATACTTGACTTTTGCCTGTCCTAAAGAAAACTAGAATCTACCCATCTAGTAAAATGTATACTTCAACAATTTCTAATATGAAAGTGAATACAAGCATGATTTACCCATACAAAGAATAACGTACAAAAACAAATACCAAAATTATATCCAAAATCATACAATTAACTATGTAAAGGTCCATTATTCATGTTTCAAATAAACTTTCTTCTTATAATCAACAAATCTTTACTATGTTTGTAACATCCCAAAATTTTAGAGTAAATTTAAAAAAATTTAAACGAACACTTCAATATACGAAAAACCACTTAATTAATTTTCATAAAATTTCCATAACTTATAAGTTTAGTGAAAACATCCCAGGATTAATAAAAGTTAACGAAATCACAATATAGCGGAAGATTAATTCAAAAACAGTCCTCCAATGAAGCAGCACAGTGTATACACGTCACGCCTTGCCATCCATGGTACCTGATGTACCTGAAATAGTAGTTTATATATAGGGAAAGGGTAAGCACGGAGCTTAGTAAGTTCCTCAAAATACCATACGATCCATCACATATAACATACAACACATCATAACCATTCATATGTCTGTGAGACTCGCGGGCTATCCCTGTTCCGCTGAAGACTCACGGGCAGTTCCCGTTCTGTCTTATTGCTCGCAGGCTTTTCCCGTTCCGTCTAATGACTCGCAGGCTATTCCCGTTCCACCTATTGGCTCGCGGGCTGTTCCCGTTCCGTCCACAAACAATCATTATCATAGCAATAATTCATACAATTATCATAACAGGTAAGACCACCTTAGTCTAGCCTATCTTCCTTCCTACACATGCAATATCACATATAGTATAGTGAGAAGACTCACCCGATTGTAGTTATCTGTAACGTTTATGTTTCTCTTCTTTGTATTCCCTTTCAACCTTAACTGTTAACATAATAAGAAATCTATCATTTCTTAATCATTAATTACATTATAGTCGCATCATTAAACCCTTCATTAATTCCAACATGATACTCCATGATTTATCAAGTAAAGAACGGCCAGGTAGAAGATTAGATGGGGTGGCAGGATCCTTTCAGCATTTTAGCCTTTCGGAAAATCCAACAACCAGATCCCAAGTAATCGGCCTAGTCACCGTCCTCGTAAGTAAATCAATCGGTATTATTTTCGGAATTACGAATTGTTATAATAACGATGTTTTTAAGGGTTTTGTTTCCTATTGTTGGAAATGAGTATAATGTAACATATGTTATACTTATTAAATGTTCTACTTCTTAACACACAAATTATTTTACAATACTTACTTAAGGTATAGAAAGGTTTGTAGTTACCTTATGACCATTCGTCGAGATCTATAACTCCTTCGTTAGACTTTTGAGCTTCCTTCCGCTCACTTGCTTACACTCAATTCCTTAGCAAATTTTATGGAATGGTTTTGTTATTTCTTGGTGTGGTTTATGAGATGTTTTTAGGGGTATTTATACTTGAATTCTTGAATTAACAATTACTTGCCACTTTTGACAAAAGATTTTAATAATATAATTTTGTTGAAATTAATGACCTTCTAGAATCAGTCTGTTCAAGACTGATTTAGCCGAATTTAAACCCATTAAATTCATGTTTTTATTTGATATTCCGAAAATTCATCTCAATACCTTTCCAGGGACGTATAGTATGTATTTATACGATTTTTCTATGATTTATTATGAATTTTTGAAAATAGACTATATAATCTGTCAATTCCGAACTAATCAGTGAAGATTGCATTTTTCACCATAGATAATGTCATATTCAAGCTTACTATTATTTTTGTTAATTGTACTAGACTCAATTTTTAAACTTTGTGCATTGGTTTGAGATCCAAACGATTTTCCTAGAATTAATTATGATTTTTTTTAAAACGGCACAAAATGTTGATTTTCATATGAAATTATAACTAAAGTTTTTCTCAGCTTTATAACTACCAAAAATCATATAATTCATAAGACTCTTATTTTAAGTATATGTTATAATTAGGATACGGGTCTTACAAGTCTCTCCCACTTATTTGGATTTCGTCCCGAAATCCGCATTCTCGAACGCCTCTATGTATTTCCATCGAGTCCTTATATCCTTCAAAAATCCTCATCGTCTTATTGCCGAACCTTTACAAGATTTAATTATCTTTACCTTTCAACATTCACATACCTCTGTAATAATGCTTAAGGTCTTATTATTCTCATTCACTCCATACTTCTTTTCTTCTAATTACTCTAGATGTACAAAAAAAACTCTAACTGTTTCTCACAGTCCCACACATCGACTTGACCGGCTACTATCTATAGTATATATTTAGTACTTTCTAATCTACCTATATACATAGTTAACCTAGTTAACTTGCAACACCTAATTTTTAACACTATTTCGTATTTATATGAATTCGTCATATTTCAACACACATTTGCCTCAATTCAACATTTCTTTTAAATACTTTTTGGCTAAATAAGTCTATTTTTGTAGAATCTCCAAATTTTTGTGTTCCACCGAAATATAAAATTTACATCATCTTTTGTAAGTTTTTTTTTTTTGAAGTACTGAACACTCTTTAAACTACTTCCATTATATGGAGACATAAAATTTTGTTTTATTTCAAAAGTCTCTTTATTATCTCGTTCTCACCAGAGTCAAGCAGAGAATTTTGAAAAAATGTCACTTGGGGTCGTGGAAAGTCGCATCTACTGTAGTTAGTTTGAATTTCGGTAATTAAAACGTGAGGTGTCCTTTCAGTTCTGTGTGTCCTTTCGGTTCCAGCTGCAAGATACTATATATACAGGTATGTAGTATCATTCATTTTCAGTCTCATCCTCTTTTATCACTAGTTTGTTCGTAAACAAACTCATATTTAAAGCCGAGTCATGGAAAACATATCTTCAATAGGCGATCTGTCGAACCCTGGACCTGGTTTTCCACAAGGAGAGGGTACTTCAAACCAAGAATTCTTAATAGAGTTCGGTGACTCTAACATTCTAGACATCTATCATCCATACTTCGATTACCTTTCTAATGTTTTATTTGATTTTGAATTATGGTATAGTCTTCCAGATATACTACCAATAGAGCATATCCACGATGAGCCGAAAATTTTTCCTGAGTTGAACATTAACTCAGATGATCCGGTGCATGCATCTGACTTTGCACTTGATCAGACTCCATGCCTTCTACCAGGTTAAATTCTTTTGAATGATCCATTTATAAGTATTCTATTTTGTTTTATCATTTGACATGTGTTATTTGTAGACCCATTTGTGGATGGTCTAACTGAGTACAATCCATTCATGGACGTGCACCCAACAAGCAGTGAGTTTGTCCCCATGAATCAAGAATTCATGGCTGGTATTCAGGATGAGAATCAATTACAGAGGACTCATAACATAAATATTGAATTGAATCCCGAGTTTGGGGTTGGTTTTCAATATCAAAATCATCTTCGGTTGATTCAAAGGAATCTAGAAGGATTTCAGAATCCTGAGATTTTAGTTGAAAACCAACAATTATTACCGATAGAGGCCACTAATTTTGATGAATCAATGTCCATCTTTGGGTCAAAAAATCAGGATCATGTTCAAATGATCCAGAATGATAACAATACAATTGGATTTGAACCTTCTAGTTCAGAAAACATAGCAGGTGGCAATGGAAGAGGTTTCAGACATTTATTAAGTAGGGAAATAATAGTTGAACACTTTAACGAACCAATTGAGAAAGCTGCGAAGGAACTCAACATTGGAACGACACAATTAAAAAAACGTTGTAGAGAATTAGGTATCAATCATTGGCCCCAACGACAACTTACGAGTTTGCAAACCCTTATTGATCGTGCTGAGGTAAAGAACTACATTTTTTTAATTCCTTTATATCATAAGGTTGAAATTACTAAAGTTATTTGTGCCACGGGAATTTGGTAATGAATTTATTGAGGCAACAGAATTATCGGGAGATTTAATACCCAACCTAAAAAAAGAAAAAGAAGCGATAATTGAAGGGTCACAATCGGGTCTAACAGACGGCACAAAGAAGCTAATACAAGCTGCTCATAAGGTTGTATTTAGGAAAAGAAAAATTCAGGAAAAGGGGGAAACTTCATCAAGAAGTCATACACAGCAGCAATCTCTGCCATCTAATTCTGGTATGAGTAGTATTAACCCTGGTTTACTCGAGTCTTCGAGTGAGGAGAATTTTTGAGGCTTTGTAGGTGACCTAGCCTGGTTTCCTCCTTCTTATAGCTACCCCCAACTGGTTCCGAGTTAGAGCCCTTCCTCATCACTGCCCTACTTACACACGCCCCAAATGAGTCAATATTTAGCCCCTAATCATGGGGTTACAGGTTCCAACCCTATCGAGACCCCATACCTTGGAGCTCCTACTCCAATAACTGAAAGCATACCACTTCCAAATCCTCGGGAAGGTACAAGTCAACCTAATGATGACAAAGATTGGAGTGTAGAAGATCTTTTCTCGCTTCTTTCTGATTCTCTGGTTTAGGTTAGTAGTTCTGTAAACTTTTCTTAATGTATTAATATGAAGTTGTAGTAATGAATTAAATATATTGACGTGTTACTATAATTTTAATAATTTCATCGATTCAATATAATATTCATGTTGTTCCCTTAATTTTGTATTCCTCTCCCACTTGGACTAAAGTCCAAGTCTGTTTATTCGATTTATAAATATTTTTTTACGAGCCCTTACTCTCGAACGAAAAACAAGCCCACTCTACTCAGCCAACAACTTGCATCGGGGGCAAACACTATCTCAATAAACATGTTTCGATAATGTAAAGATGTTTACATCAACCACCATATGTTACTCATCCGCTTGCGACCCTAGTCAACACCTCTATTGTCAGTTACCTCAATCACGAGTGAGTGATCCAAACTCTCAACCCACATGACCTGATCAATCACTCAAGCAAGATCAATACAAGGGTAGGTAGCCCCACTATTACACAGCACTAGGCATGTACAGAGTGTTAGTTCTATATGCCCAAGGATGATCATAAAATGATATTACTAATAATACATGATCCTATAGGGTCACACCAACAACAAGTTTGACACCAATTGATCATTTAGAACGTTAAATTTGATTTAACATCAAATGATACTAAACTTGCAATTTAATCTTGTAGGATTATTATTATTTAAGGTAAATAATAATAACTACAAAATTAAAGGTTGATTAGTAATTCATATGTGATGAATTAATTAAGTAACAATTAAATTGTTTAAATTGTTAAACGATTTAATTGATTTATAAGTAAGCCTTTTATTTAATTTAATTAGTAAATTAAATAATATATATATATATATATATATATATTGTTATATATATATATATATATATATGTATATATATAATTATACAATTAAGATTGTATATTTAGATGGTTTATTTATATATTTGATTATGGCTTAAATGTTATTCCATTAAAGAAATGAGAAGATGTATTATTTATAAACTTATAATTATCTAAGTTTTATAAATAATAACAACCCACTAGCACTTCATTAGTCATCATATAACTAGCCATATTGGAAGGAAAAGAATGCATTAAGAACTTAAAAGAAAAGGAAGATGCCTTGTGTCTTCTAGCTTTTGATTTTAGAAATCAAATGGATCTTTCTTTTAAGCTAGTTGCATGTGCTTTTCTTTTGCTTTGGTGGGATATAATGTGGACGGTTTTGAGGGCATGTGTACATCATTCTTGCTTCAAGAAATCAGCCAAAAACTCTCCTAAAGTTCTTAGAAAGAATTGGTCTTTGGTTTCATAAGAAAAGGAGTCATATCTTGCAAGTTGTGGAACTAGCATTCAAGGGTGTTCAAGCTTGTGGTGGATCAACTATAGAGGGATTCTAATTTGATTCCTAGCTATCAAAATCATCCAAAACAAACCCAAGAACAAAGGTTATGATCTTGAACTTAAACTATGTTTGTTCTTCATCTTATCTCTACATGCATGTAGCATGATCCTCTTGAAAATGGAATTTGTGTTCATGATTTTATGCTTCCGTTGCAAACTCTTGTTTTTGAAACTAATTACATGAACCATGTTTTCCAACAATTGGTATCAGAGCCATGGCTATATTGCATGTTTAGATAATAAGTTTATTTGGATAAACTTGGTTTTTGGAAGCCATGAATGTTCATCTTCTTAAATGAAAGTTTCATGCATGGCTTCTTTGGCAACATGCAAATATATTATCTATGATTTTATGTAACCAACTATATCTTATGTTAGCATGCTTTTGGTTACATAAATTGTTGCCTTAGAAAAACAAAGTGTTGGTTTTCTTATGATTTTATGTGATAAAATGGTGCATAAACAAGCCAAGGACCATATGATGCATGTTTTGTGTTTGTGTTTGATATGGTTGTAATCTATTCATTTATTCAAATGGTTTGTAATAATAATTAGTTATTTACTTCTTTTATTCATTTTGTAATTGTTAGAATAGTTGTATTTTATTTCATTCACAAAATGTAACAAGAGAAGGAAGTAAGAAAAGATTGCACCCAACAGCAGCACTTTCTGAAGAGCTGCTGTCCAGATTTCAAAAATGTTTTGGAAGTGTTTTATAAATTCATATCTTGGTTATTTGGTGATATACTTGTTGGTAACTTTAATATCTAGTATATACATTAAGTTTCAACAAGTATTAGCATCAATATAGCCAAGAATGAATTGAAAAATGCAACAAAAAACCACAAAAACCCTTCCTGCTGCCCCTGGATTTCGCAACTTTTAAGGGTCCAGAAGAAAATTCATATCTCACTTTATGATGTCAAGAAATGGTGGTTCAAGTGTCATTTGGTGATATAAGAAGCTTGGCAAAATTGTAGCCAAATCGAAGATCATTTGGTTGAGTTTTTGTCACCCTTTTGTCCCTAGGTTTGGACTTGATATTTCATGTGTGGCTCACATGAAATATCAAACTAGTTGGCTTGTGTTTATGCACCCATGCATGCTTGTGATGTTTGAATGTTTTTATTATGTTATGTTGTGGATGAAAATAAGATTTTGCATGCTAGACAACCTAGATAATTAAACATAATCATCAAGGAGTTTGTATTTCAAAAGTTGACATTTAAAACATAAGATGTGATAAAATTGGTTTTATTAAAATGGGTTTTGTTATAAAACCTATTAAGTCAAGTTTTGAAAATGATTGAAACAAGTAATAAAATGGAGATTTTATGAACTCTTACAAACTCCAACCCTAAGTAATAATGGTAATTATTTAGGATTATAAATTGGTTCTAATATATGTGATCAAACTCAAACTTAATATTGGATATTAATTGTAATCTTGACCACAAACAAAGAATCAATAAAATGGAGATTTTATGATTAAGGAACCAATTAACAAAATAAGATTTAATGGTACCATGTTCATTGGATGCATGCAATCTACATGATACCATATGTTTTTCAAAATTAGAATTGTAAAACATTCAAATCCCTTATGAAATACGAATCAATGCCGTCCCTCTTAAAGACACTCATGTATCACTTGTATTTCCTTGTGGGATAAAGGATACCTAACCACTTGGAGTCTTCTTGTGATACAAGAAGTAGTTTTGCAATATTGATGGGATAAAGGACACCTAACCATCAATAGTTGACAAAACTACACGTCCGTTTAAGTAGGATGATTCGTTTGGAAATCTCTTGTGATAGAGGTCACCTAAGCATTAGAAATCCAAGGCATAGATGTGATCAAACATGCCAAACTTATAAATGTTATAATGGGATCCCATAACTCTAGAAATTATATTTGGATATAATTGATATAATTGGTAAACTGTTACCTACCTTGTTGATTCGAATAGGTGGGATAAAGGATACCTAACCACTTATTCGTGATGCAACTTGGATTCTAGACCTTAATAATTAAAGTTTATGAAACAAGAAAGGGTATTAATTATTAAGGACTTAATATCATAATTTACTAAATAGAACCTTGTTAAAATTTTGTAGATGGCACCAAACAACACACACTCGGCTCCTAACAAAACCTCACTACGGTCTCTCCTTGAAGGAGAAAAACTTAACCATACCAACTTCTTGGATTGGCACCGTAGTGTGAGAATTGTTCTCAAACAAGAAAAGAAAGAATATGTTCTCAATGAACCACTTCCAGAAGAGCCCCCTGCCATTCCTAAGCCCGCACACGATGCATGGCTTAAAAAGATGGATGATTCCATCGATGCATCATGCCTCATGTTGGCAACCATGATTCCTGACCTTCAGAAGGATTTGGAGAATCATTCAGCCTATGATATGATTCATCAACTAAAGGAAATGTTCCAACAACTTGCAAGAACGGAAAGGTTCGAAACTGTTCGGGCTTTCCATGCTTGCAAGATGGAGGATGGGCAGTCGGTAAGCTCTTATGTGCTCAAAATGAAGAGTCACATTGATCATTTGGCACGTCTTGGAGTTGTGATGCCCGAAGAGCTAGCAACGGATATGATCCTTAACTCCTTGACAAAGTCCTTTGATCCTTTTGTCATGAATTTTAACATGAATGGTTTCAACAAGACTATCCTGGAATTACATGGGATGCTAATTACCGCGGAAAAGAATCTGCCTAAGAAAACCACTCAAGTTCTCATGATCAAGGAAGGTGGCACAAAGAGAACTAGACCAGAACACCTCACCAACTCCAAGGGCAAGGGGAAAGCAAAAGCTTTCAAAGGTAAGGGCAAGAAAGTTGTCCAACCTTCCCATCCGCCCAAGAAGAAGGCAAAGGTTGCCAAAGAAGACACATGCTTTGAATGTGGCAAAGCTGGGCATTGCAAGAGAAATTGCCCTACCTATCTTGCGGAGTTGAAAAAGAAGAAGGCCGGTGAAGGCACTTCAGGTATCTATGTGATAGACCTAGAACTTTATAATTTATCTCCTAACACATGGGTATTTGATACTGGTTGTGGAACTCACATATGTAATATGTTGCAGGGGTTCAAAAGGAGTAGGCGACTGAAGGCAAATGAGGTAGTACTTCGAGTTGGAAACAATGCAAGGGTTGCGGTGGATTCAATTGGAAGTTTTAATTTATTACTACCTAATGGCTTGTGTGTAACATTGTTGAATGTTTACTATGTTCCTAGCTTGACTAGGAATATTATTTCGGTTGCTAAATTAAGACAATGTGGATTTGATCTTTCCTTTAATAATGATGATATTTGTGTTTACAAAAATAATGTATTCTATTTTGAGGCTAGGCCTTTAAATGGAATTTATGAAGTAAACCTTGATGAAAAGACTAACAATGGCTCTTTATATCACACTTTCACCAAGAAACCCAAATTTGATTTGAGTCAAACCTATCTATGGCATTGTCGCCTTGGGCATATAAACAAGAATCGCATATCCCAACTTCAAAAGAGTGGACTTTTGAAGGCAAATGAGAATGACTCATTTGATATATGTGAATCTTGTTTACATGGCAAGATGACTAAAGCTCCTTTCTCTGGAACCAATGAGAGAGCAAATGACTTGTTAGGAATCATACATACGGATGTATGTGGTCCTTTCAAGCCAATGACTAGATATGGTGAAAGATATTTCATCACCTTCACTGACGACTTTAGTCGTTTTGGATATGTTTATTTAATTAAACATAAACATGAGGCGTTTGAAATGTTCAAAACGTTTCAAAGTGAAGTGGAAAATCAACTCAACAAAACAATTAAAGTTCTTCGTTCTGATAGAGGAGGTGAGTACTTAAGTACAAACTTTATGGATCATCTTAAGACTTGTGGAATTGTTTCACAACTTACTCCACCTGGAACACCACAACATAATGGTGTGTCTGAGAGGCGGAACCGGACACTATTGGATATGGTTCGATCCATGATGAGTAAAAGTACTCTACCTTTATCATTTTGGGGTTATGCTATACAAACAGCTGCTCGTCTCCTAAATATGGCACCTACTAAAAAGGTAGATAAAACACCTTATGAGATATGGCATGGAAGGGTTCCATCTTTATCCTATCTCAAGGTATGGGGTTGTGAAGCTTATGTTAGACAAGAAGCTTCAAACAAATTAGAACCCCGTTCAACTAAATGTATCTTTGTAGGGTATCCGAAAGATTGTCTTGGATACTATTTCTACAATCCCATCGAGAATAAGATATTTATTTCTCGAAAAGCTGAATTCCTAGAAAACAAGTTTCTGACGGAAGAGGCTAGTGGGAGGTTTGTGGAACTTGAGGAACTTCAGGAACTACAACCTGATACACAAGAAGTTGAATCTAGCATTCAACAAGAAATTGTTGAACCTGAACAAACGGTTGATCAGGAACAAATTGTAACACAAGGTGTTCGCAAATCTGGTAGGGTTCGAATTGAACCAGAAAGGTATGGTTACCTTTTGATGGAAGAGGAATGTTATACGATAGATTCTGATGAACCCGTCAACTATCAGAGTGCAATATCAGATCCTGAATCTGATAAATGGCTTGAGGCCATGAACACTGAGATGCAATCCATGCACAATAATCAAGTTTGGAACTTGGTTAATCTTCCCACCAATTGTAAGACTGTTGGGAACAAATGGGTTTTCAAGAAGAAAATCGACGTGGATGGAAATGTTCACACTTTTAAGGCTAGACTTGTCGCTAAAGGATACTCACAGACTCATGGTATTGACTATGATGAGACCTTTTCTCCAGTGGCAATGATCAAGTCGATTAGGATACTTTTTGCCATAGCCGCGTACTATGATTATGAGATATGGCAAATGGATGTCAAGACCGCTTTCCTTAATGGATACTTATTGGAAGATGTCTATATGGATCAACCTGAAGGTTTTGTCGATCCCAAGCATCCAAACAAAGTGTGCAAGCTTAAAAGATCTATCTATGGATTAAAGCAAGCGTCTCGAACATGGAACATCCGTTTTGATGAAAAGATTACGAGTTATGGATTCATCAAAAATGAGGATGACTCCTGTGTTTACAAGAAAGCTAGTGGGAGCATTGTCATAATCCTAGTATTGTATGTAGATGACATACTTTTATTTGGAAATGACATCCCAACCTTAAAAGGTGTCAAAGCGTTCCTTGAGAGTTGTTTCTCAATGAAGGATCTAGGGGAAGCTGCTTATGTATTAGGCATAAAGATCTATAGAGATAGATCTAAGAGACTTATTGGTCTTAGCCAAAGTGTATATATTGATAAAATCTTGAAAAGGTTCAAGATGCAAGACTCCAAAAGAGGATTCTTGCCAATGCCGCATGGCACCATCCTAAGCAAGTCTCAGTGCCCAAACACTAGGACTGAACTTGAAAGGATGAAACATGTCCCATATGCTTCGGCAATTGGGTCCATCATGTATGCCATGTTATGCACTAGGCCCGACGTCTCATGTGCCTTAAGTATGACTAGTAGGTATCAACAGAACCCAGGTGAAGCCCACTGGACTGCTGTAAAGAACATTCTTAAGTACTTGAGAAGAACTAAAGATATGTTCTTAGTTTATGGCGGTTTGGAAGAAAGCTTAAAGGTAAAGGGTTACACTGACGCAAGCTTCCAAACAGATAGGGATGATTCGAAATCTCAATCTGGGTATGTCTTTATTTTAAATGGAGGAGCCGTGTCTTGGAAGAGTTCCAAACAAGAAGTGATTGCACAATCCACTACAGAATCAGAGTATGTTGCTGCTTCGGAAGCTGCTCAAGAAGTTGTATGGATGAGAAAGTTCATAGAAGATCTAGGGGTTGTTCCTTCCATTCGGGACCCTATAGAAATCTTCTGTGACAATCTAGGTGCTATAGCTCAAGCAAAGGAACCTAGATTGCATCAAAAGACCAAACACATTCACCGAAGGTATAACTACATTAGACATGAAGTTAAGAATGGTGAAATAAGTATTCACAAGGTTCATACAGATCAAAATTTGGCAGACCCATTCACGAAACCTTTACCCCAAACTAAGCATGAAAGTCATGCTAAGGGTATAGGACTCCGTTTTTCTAATGAATGGATTTGATTTGTGTTTAATGTTTTATGAATATGAACTTATGTAAACGACAAGAATTATGTAATATATGTGACGTGATGTTTCATTCATAATTATTGTGTCTTATTAGCATGTTTAATCCTTGAATAATTTAGTTATTCTAAACGTCCATAGTCGATCATAGTTGTGGGAGCAATTATGAAGTAAGACTAATATGAATTGGATTGGTTGACTTTTATGGGTAAAAGTAGCAAAAGGTTGCAGCCAAATTCATAGGTACTTGTCAGTGAACAAGTATTGGACTTGACCCGTTTCAAGATCACTCCATGGATCATCATCATAAGTGATTCTTGAATAAAGGTATTATCATTGTATCCTTTGACCTGAGATACATATTTGGGACTCAAGTGTAGAGTGTACTATGCTTTGATATGGTTTACTGTTGTTCTTGAAATACAGACAACCATAAAGGCCATACTAATGCATAGTACTAACTATATGAGGGGCGTATGTAGTCAAGACGGGATTTGTTCCTCTTATGTGTTGAGAGTTAGACATCTAAGGCGCCTGTTTGAAAGTTGAACATAAAATGAGAATGATTAAGATCCATGTCTCATGTTCAACATGATGTCTGTGACAAAGGGATAATTGATAGATAACCTTATACATCAATTAGAGCCTCGTGTTTTCTGAAGAATTGAATGTTGTTGAATGGCACAATGTCATGTGTTATTGGGGGCAGTAAAATGTTGCTAGACGTTTACCACTGTCGATATCATTCTATGATACAACCTTGTGCAAGTGGGAGATTGTTAGTTCTATATGCCCAAGGATGATCATAAAATGATATTACTAATAATACATGATCCTATAGGGTCACACCAACAACAAGTTTGACACCAATTGATCATTTAGAACGTTAAATTTGATTTAACATCAAATGATACTAAACTTGCAATTTAATCTTGTAGGATTATTATTATTTAAAGTAAATAATAATAACTACAAAATTAAAGGTTGATTAGTAATTCATATGTGATGAATTAATTAAGTAACAATTAAATTGTTTAAATTGTTAAACGATTTAATTGATTTATAAGTAAGCCTTTTATTTAATTTAATTAGTAAATTAAATAATATATATATATATATATATATATATATATATATATATATATATATTGTTATATATATATATATATATATATATATATGTATATATATAATTATATAATTAAGATTGTATATTTAGATGGTTTATTTATATATTTGATTATGGGTTAAATGTTATTCCATTAAAGAAATGAGAAGATGTATTATTTATAAACTTATAATTATCTAAGTTTTATAAATAATAACAACCCACTAGCACTTCATTAGTCATCATATAACTAGCCATATTGGAAGGAAAAGAATGCATTAAGAACTTAAAAGAAAAGGAAGATGCCTTGTGTCTTCTAGCTTTTGATTTTAGAAATCAAATGGATCTTTCTTTTAAGCTAGTTGCATGTGCTTTTCTTTTGCTTTGGTGGGATATAATGTGGACGGTTTTGAGGGCATGTGTACATCATTCTTGCTTCAAGAAATCAGCCAAAAACTCTCCTAAAGTTCTTAGAAAGAATTGGTCTTTGGTTTCATAAGAAAAGGAGTCATATCTTGCAAGTTGTGGAACTAGCATTCAAGGGTGTTCAAGCTTGTGGTGGATCAACTATAGAGGGATTCTAATTTGATTCCTAGCTATCAAAATCATCCAAAACAAACCCAAGAACAAAGGTTATGATCTTGAACTTAAACTATGTTTGTTCTTCATCTTATCTCTACATGCATGTAGCATGATCCTCTTGAAAATGGAATTTGTGTTCATGATTTTATGCTTCCGTTGCAAACTCTTGTTTTTGAAACTAATTACATGAACCATGTTTTCCAACACAGAGTTGACTCAAAAATACCCGCCATCATCTCAAGCGCCGCTTGCACCTCTTTGACCGTGAGTTGGAAAACTCACCCTTGCATCCTCTAGTCCCTGTCTGACTTGTGCGCCCATTAGTTGCATGAAAAAAAACTACCACAATAGCATTTTGGCATTCTCCCTTTCAACAGTCTTTAAGCTCAGTAATCAACTTAAGCATGATCGGTCCAACCAAACTGGTATGATCGCATCTTAATTGTTCCTACTGAACCTCACAATCAACATTCAAAAATTGAATGGATAAAAGTTTACCACATTACACTAGCATTTAAGTTAATTATGCTAGACACTCACATACTCAGCTCCTTGGATCCTTCGTGACGAACTCCCGACTCGAACGTGGATCCTGTGCTTTCGATAGTAGGAGCTCTACTACTACCTTCCACACCTATCCATGTTCGTTCCAAGACCCGTCTCGAAATATCCAATTCGCTTCTCACCGATAATTTTAACACATATGCCCTTACAAGGCATATGTTAACCCTTCTAGGAATACTTGGAATCCCACCCCCACCCTGCTATTCTAACTAAGACGGAACTTCCTCCAGTGATGACAGGTTGTTTCGGGAACGTAGTTGTATACAATATCGAACTAAACAGTCTTTCAAATAAGAGAATCTTCCCTAAGGCAACAACCAAACAAGGAACATGCAATAAGGTCAACTCACACATTCTATGACTATTCAGTCCATATTGTATACAACTTAGTGGAAATCTCTAAGCAACCTATCGGCACTAGCATACAGTTCTATTAGCAAATAGCAGATAATAATACAACAATGTGTGATCTCTACCAGGCATTTCAGCAAACATATACCATATGTTTTTTTTTAACATCCACAATATTAAATACTTAACCCTTTTCTCATACTGGCGTCGGCTGGCGGTACACACTGTGTCTTCAGTTCACCCTTCATAAAACATCATTCTTTCGTAAAAATGTTCTAAGAAAACTCTTAAGCCTCAACTTGAGTCCAGAACTCACTAAGTGAGCCTGATTCTCTCAAGCTGTGCTCTGATACCAACTTGTAACATCCCAAAATTTTAGAGTAAATTTAAAAAAATTTAAACGAACACTTCAATATACGAAAAGCCACTTAATTAATTTTCATAAAATTTCCATAACTTATAAGTTTAGTGAAAACATCCCAGGATTAATAAAAGTTAACGAAATCACAATATAGCGGAAGATTAATTCAAAAACAGTCCTCCAATGAAGCAGCACAGTGTATACACGTCACGCCTTGCCATCCATGGTACCTGATGTACCTGAAATAGTAGTTTATATATAGGGAAAGGGTAAGCACGGAGCTTAGTGAGTTCCTCAAAATACCATACGATCCATCACATCATAACCATTCATATGTCTGTGAGACTCGCGGGCTATCCCTGTTCCGCTAAAGACTCACGGGCAGTTCCCGTTCTGTCTTATTGCTCGCAGGCTTTTCCCGTTCCGTCTAATGACTCGCAGGCTATTCCCGTTCCACCTATTGGCTCGCGGGCTGTTCCCGTTCCGTCCACAAACAATCATTATCATAGCAATAATTCATACAATTATCATAACAGGTAAGACCACCTTAGTCTAGCCTATCTTCCTTCCTACACATGCAATATCACATATAGTATAGTGAGAAGACTCACCTGATTGTAGTTATCTGTAACGTTTATGTTTCTCTTCTTTGTATTCCCTTTCAACCTTAACTGTTAACATAATAAGAAATCTATCATTTCTTAATCATTAATTACATTATAGTCGCATCATTAAACCCTTCATTAATTCCAACATGATACTCCATGATTTATCAAGTAAAGAACGGCCAGGTAGAAGATTAGATGGGGTGGCAGGATCCTTTCAGCATTTTAGCCTTTCGGAAAATCCAACAACCAGATCCCAAGTAATCGGCCTAGTCACCGTCCTCGTAAGTAAATCAATCGGTATTATTTTCGGAATTACGAATTGTTATAATAACGATGTTTTTAAGGGTTTTGTTTCCTATTGTTGGAAATGAGTATAATGTAACATATGTTATACTTATTAAATGTTCTACTTCTTAACACACAAATTATTTTACAATACTTACTTAAGGTATAGAAAGGTTTGTAGTTACCTTATGACCATTCGTCGAGATCTATAACTCCTTCGTTAGACTTTTGAGCTTCCTTCCGCTCACTTGCTTACACTCAATTCCTTAGCAAATTCTATGGAATGGTTTTGTTATTTCTTGGTGTGGTTTATGAGATGTTTTGAAGGGTATTTATACTTGAATTCTTGAATTAACAATTACTTGCCACTTTTGACAAAAGATTTTAATAATATAATTTTGTTGAAATTAATGACCTTCTAGAATCAGTCTGTTCAAGACTGATTTAGCCGAATTTAAACCCATTAAATTCATGTTTTTATTTGATATTCCGAAAATTCATCTCAATACCTTTCCAGGGACGTATAGTATGTATTTATACGATTTTTCTATGATTTATTATGAATTTTTGAAAATAGACTATATAATCTGTCAATTCCGAACTAATCAGTGAAGATTGCATTTTTCACCATAGATAATGTCATATTCAAGCTTACTATTATTTTTGTTAATTGTACTAGACTCAATTTTTAAACTTTGTGCATTGGTTTGAGATCCAAACGATTTTCCTAGAATTAATTATGATTTTTTTAAAAACGGCACAAAATGTTGATTTTCATATGAAATTATAACTAAAGTTTTTCTCAGCTTTATAACTACCAAAAATCATATAATTCATAAGACTCTTATTTTAAGTATATGTTATAATTAGGATACGGGTCTTACAATGTTAGTCACTCAATTTTACATCCTTTAGAAATATACCATTAAAAGTCCCTAGCCTTAAGACTTAATTGCCAAATTTCCATATTTTCCCTTATACCATACGCTTGATTAAAAACCTTGCATATTATTTAAATTCCTTAATTTCATTAGTTGATGCAATCTAAAAGTTGTGTGTTATACTTAGAAGACCCTATATTGTACTGTTTATTACCAATAATCAACAGTTTTACTTCTCCGTGCTTTTTAAACTCATGACTTTCTATGGAACTGTTGATTACAAAATTCAACTCAAGATGCACAAAGTCTACTTATTTAAATTTCAAATGCCATTAAGAAAATTCCATGACTTATCTAAAACATGTGTAACGAACATTCGAAAAAATTATTCCAAGCTAGTTGCCCTTAGGTAATTAGATATAGAACACCCGTTTGAATCTACTAGTTCGAGCTATAAAGGCGAAAAATTCAATTTCCCTCATAAGTTTCAATCTTATGGTAAAACTTTATCTTATTCGATATAACAATTAAGCGCTTTATTACTTCTCAAGATTTTTCTCATTTAAGCAACATAAGACTCGTACATTTAAAAAGTGGAAAGCTAACTCATTCTATTTTGATTAGGACTTACCAATGCTTACAACTAAAATGATACTTTTTTTAGAGTACCACATACTAATAGAATTCTAAGGGATTTATTACAACAACACTGCAAAACATTTTATAACTGTCACACTCACTAACTACATATTAGCTTAAATGTAAAAGATTTAATTAGAATGGTGATCAGCGCAATTTCTATATATGAAACTTAAATATAACCTAAATACCCGTTTTTATAACATTATCTCAGATATATCTAATTTAAGCATTCAATTGTGGAAAATTGTTAAAGCAAATTTTTAAATTTGGCTAAATAAAAAAAAGATGCTACATTGTGTGCTTTTTTAACCCCAACCCCACACTTAATTCATACAATGTCCCCATTGTATGCTTAAACATATAATACAAAAAATAAAGGGAGAAAAAGGAATAGAGTCCCTTGAGATGCAGTAGTGAGATCGGAAACTAATCGGACATCAATGGAAACAGAATTTCTTATAGTATGAACATTATGTTAGCATCATAGTGGACATGTGATCAGATTATGACTATACTTGTGTGACATAATCTCAAAGTAAAAATACTCCATGGTGTAGGGAAATAAAGGAACATGTCGTGTAACGTTATAGGACACGATGCATAATCGTAGCGGAGTAGATACCATGGTGATGTAATGTTATGGCTGAAAATATTACGCTTCATGTAACTAAGTGGGTTGCGTCACGTAAATTAGTCAAAGAAATCACTAGCAAGGAAGTCGTAGACCATGTCATGTCAGAAAGTATAGACACTGTGGGCACCCTCACTCAATAAAAGTTTGGATTGGCTTGTTTTGATTAGGAACTCACCTCACCAGTCAATCTAAATATGTTAGTCCTCTCTCTCTCTCTCTATTCACTTTAAAAGAGTACCGGTAAATCAACATGTCACCCCTCACTTAGCTTGCGAAAACGTCTCACTCGAACCACTTGTATCTCACTAGCAAGCTGAAGACGTCATTCAATATAGAAATCTCTCGCCGACATAGATGTTGAACTGACTGCCAAGTACAACTATAGCAGTCACGAAATATCTGGAAGGAAAAATTAAGCACCGAAAAGAAAGTAACTTATAGCAAAATACATAATTACATCATTCATTTCTACTTCTAACAATTAAAAACCAAAAACTAAAAGCTAAATATATAATCAAAATACAAAACAACTAAAAATCACTCCTCATAATTAGGACCTACCACTCTTGGGGACCTGCACCCCTCTGGGTCATTAGATGGAAATGGCCTTGACAGATCAACACTAGATCGAGCCATGATCAAGGACATGAAATTAGCCATCTATAGCTCCGAAGTGTATAATCATTCTCACCACATATTTTAAGTCCACATCTGACTTCGCTTGCTGCTCGCCTGTCGCTGCTAGTTATTGTCGCTGTCGCCTAGGTTAAATTGGAACATCCTTATGTGTAACTGAAATGGCCTCGGCCGATCAATACCGGACCGAGCCTTGATAAGGACACGATATCAGCCACCAGTCGGAGCTGGCCCTGAAGTGTATCAATCCTTCTCACCACATAGCCAAGTCCGCCTTTGAGTTTGACTTTGACTTCGCCTGCTGCTGGTGTGTGGGTGCTAGTCGTTGTCGCTGCCACCTAAGTTAAATTGGAACATCCTTTTGCGTAACCGGTGCTGCGACATGGATATGGATATCTAATCGACGAACCACTAGCATCGCCTTCAAGAATGAGGCGTCCATAACACGTGGCTCGTATCGCACCATGCCCCGAGTCCCTTCTTGCGTGAGTAGACTATATGACTCTGCCAAGTGTGTAACTGAGCAGAATTTGCAAATCGGGCTAGCCACCTTCGTCCTGCTGGACCTCCTTGCAAAGAATTCGACAATCATATATGAAAGGTAAATACCAATAGAATATGTAATAAGGCCCATAGGTAGAAAAGATTATTCAAGGGAACCTTCTCACCGCCTCAGTGGTGACTAATATAAGATGTAATAAGGTTGTGGAGTAGGCGGTGAACTGCGATTACATTATGCTCTCCTTTATTATGGAAAGTGTTGGAATAGTTTCCAATGTTATCAACTTGCTAGAACACTTATGATAAAAGTAAAGTACTTTTAGGTTGCCCTCAGAACCCAGAAAAATAGACAGAGTCAAAATAGAGGAAAGGTTATTTAGTTAATTAATTTATTGAGAATAAATTAATTAGTAACTAAAAGAATAATGACAATTTAATTGGTAAATTAATCTAGGATTAATTTGGAACCAATTAAAGGGGTTGGATTGTAATTGATTAAAGTTATAATCAATAGAACAAGTCCAGGGGTGCGGCCGCCAAAAGGCTCCATAGTTTGAAAACCCTGGGAGCCTTGTACTATAAATAGAGGCCGTGGGTGACACCAAAAATGCATCCCAAAACCCTTGAGTGTGCCGTCAACCCTCCCCTTCTCCTCCCTTATGGGAAATCTCTTCTCTCTCTAGGGTTAGAGATCTTTGCTCTTGATCTGTCTGGTTCTATGGTTATCCCTGGGTACAAGCCACTAGAGGGATTCACATATTGGATCCTGACCATCCTGCAATCGTGGCCTTGACTAGATCACAAAGGCAACGACTTCTCGAGGTACATTCTGATATGTTTAAGTTGCTATGGTTTGCTATGAACTGATATGATCCTGAATGTGTTCTTGATTATTATGTGATTTGATCTATTTGTCTTCCGCTACATATGAGTTTTTGTGTTTATGATCAAATCCCAACAGAAAGCATGTAAACTCGTGGGCTATAGTCGCTGAGACCTCAGCCTCTCTGAAATGCTACGGCTGGATAGTGTGGTCGGCAAAGAGGAATGGAAGAAAATGAATGTCGGAGGTCTCCGCCCAGGTATAGATACATAGTCTCCATGCTAGCTTAGAGGCTGCACTTGCGGCACATCCCTCCGAGTCTAAACGTGAATGTAGTGCGGTCTATGGGCTCAACTCGGGTTGGTCATAGTTGACCGTAGGAAAGAACTCGAGCACGAGTTCTCTGTAAAAAACTTGGCAATTTAATAAATCTAAGCCCTAAAACTTGTAAATTCTATAAAATACAAGACTAAAGTCCACTATTTCCTACAATCCTATGTTGTGTTCTAGCTTCTTTTATTTCAGGATATTTTTTTATAAAAGTGTAATGTGTCGATTATGTTTCTTTAATTTATTTTATTTTGACACTTTGGTCCACATAGTGTATTTATGTGTTCCATTAAGTTGGACAGAAAGTGATGATCGCTTCATTTTAAACGAGAAGTAAGACTAGAACTAATAATGTAATTACACTTCATATGTTTTCTTTCTCGCTATATAGCAACCACCCAATTTTTGACTGCATAAATGTAGTTATCTTCTCTGACATGGAAAATTGGTTTTTAGCTTTCTTTTATTTGCCAAGCAAGATAAAAAAAATAAATTCAGAATTGAAACTTGAACCAAAAAGAGGAGTTGAGAATTCGAGAAACAAACAAAGAATTGAAACTTGACACCCATAATTGGATTTGTGCCCGTGAAGGGTTGAAGGAGACTAGGCGAAAAGCTGAGAATGAGAATCAAACATATATCATATTTCTTGAGACCAAAGAAGAACTTCAATCCGTTTCCATCCAGAAAATCGAATTATGTATTCATATCTGATAAACAATAATGATGATTAACGCTTCGATTTTGTTTCCACATTCCCAATTGGCTCATAAATCTCGCTCAACGACATCCGATTCTTGGCTGGAATTTTAAAGTATAAAGCCTAAATTGGATTGGGCCCTAATAGCATAATAATGCATCAACGAACACATTTTGAACACCCCTTGGGCCAGCCTTGAGGTTGCCCTAACCACGACAAGCAAATGTGTATATTCCCGCCTCATCCGTGAATACACGTGAAAAACGCGACTCCTTCAGAGGTGTTAGACCAACCTCATATGCAAAATCCCAATCGAGTGATGGAACGATCTCGATCTCGCATGGCAGCAGCATCATCAGCTCTTGGATGTACCGGTCCCGACAACCATCATCAACAATGTTTATTTTTTTCAAAAAACTCAAAATAATAACTGGATAGTTCACGTCCTTTGGAAAAATATAAGAGTTATATGAAAGAAAAAAAAAAACTCAAAATAATAACAAGATTGCATATCTAATTTGATTGTACGCTTTTAATAACAAGTGTTACCAACTGTATCCAACACGTGCAAGGTCATAGGTTCGCTTCTCATACATGATATGACCCCCCTTTTATAACAAACCTAGTTCTCGTTATTGGGGTAGGCGGACATTTGTCCGCCATATTTTCTTCTCCATTTCGTCCTTCAACCATCTCTCTTCATCACTCTGCAATAGCCGCCATTATCTTCTATTTGCTCACCGAAACCACCACCGTCGACACCATTTCTCTTGCTTGTCTACTTTCCTTTCTCGAGCATTTATATCAAGTTGGAATCACCGTTTCAGGTGAAAACCGTTTTATCAAGGATTTGCATGATGTTTTTAGTAATTTGATTATACTCTTTTGATTTCTGTTTTGGATTTACTAATAATTAAAGCTGGCCACGGCCTTTTACTTGGAAAATAGCGAATTTTGATAATTTTTCTTGCAACCAGTCATTTTCTTCGGTTCTTTCTGTGCAATCCTTTTCTTCGGTTCTTTCTGTATTTGAAAGAGGTAAGGTAAGAAGTGAAATAAAAGCCCGTATTTGTGTAGTCGCAGAGATAATATATAAAAGAATCAACAAAGGACAAATTTTGAATATTAGGGCATATTTACAAAATTACTTGAATTGAATTTCATGTTACTTTCCTCAACGAAACACATGATAGAATTGAAATTCCAATTCTCTCACAAGAACCTCTGAACCTAAAAAGGAAATTTTATAAATGGCAGGGGGCTATATTGCAGACAAACATTTCTCTTGATGGGAGACAAGAAGAAGAGAGGCAAGAAGAAGAAAGGCAAGAAGTCCAAGCAACCTGCTGGATGCCAAAACCCTAATATCGGTGAGGTTGATGAGCAATCTAAGGTTATGAGCAGTTTGACAGAACAGACTGGGTTGATTGCCATAAATGAAAAGGATGATGATTCTGCAGATAGTATTTATGATTTGACAGATGATGATGCTTCATGCTCAAACTCTGTTATTTCGATCAGTAAAAGGATGTATGGCAAATCTAGGAAGGGTGACAAAGTGATTGCTGCTACTGGGATGGGGTCAGATATATCAGGGAAGGTACACATGCCTTCTCTTGTTGAAACAAATAACAAACCTAATAATTAGAATACCAAAAATGCCCTTCTACTCTCAGATAGTGATGCTTACTATGCTGATTTTCCCATAATACCTATTTCTATTATATGTGACTTAACCGGATGCATAGCAATACCCCACCCCCAAAGATTCACCTTGTCCTCAAGGTGAAAAGAAGAATATGTCACTCTTGTACTCTTGTTGTTCAAGTGTAGAGGCAAAAATGGAGGGTAAACCAAAAGCATCCAATACTACTTTGCAATTTGGTGTAGTTTCCTTTGTACTTTGTAATCTCCTGGAAAAGTTCAATGCATTTCTTCACAAGGTTATTGAGAATAACTTTCATTTCCACTTTTGCCCTTCCTCCCGGAAGTTCCAACCTTTTATACCTAAATTCATCTCGGGTATAAGGCTTTTCTTTTACCAGAATACCCCTCTAACCCTTTGGTATTCTAACCCTCTAACAGACACTTGACTATTATCCTAAGTATCGCGCCTTTCTATTAAACCCAATGACATTAAAACATAAGTAGTTCTCAAGGCTCTTGTTAACAGACATTATAGGTGGGAGTGGGAATCTGCTCTTTTTAAAAAAAAAAATTCACAATAATTTAGTGAATTTCGTCCTTTACGGAATTCATCACAACTATTATTAGCACCTGTAATGTCGGCGTCAATCAAGTATACCACTTTTCTGTTTGAAGACACCCCAAGGACAAAAAAGAGAATCCATATTGGTATATCTTTCGTTTTCACTCAATTAATTTTCATATTTTCTCCAGATATCGCCTGATTTGACTTCTATTGAGCCCTCAACGGAGCTTTCGAAGAGTAGACAAGATCCCAACTCAAACAAACAAGTTTCAGATGTTCTTGAAGAAAGTTGCGGTGTAAGTAACTTGTTCTTTGTGTATGTTTAAAGTTATGTGACTTTCCATTCTAAAGGTTTTAATATGGATCATGTGCCTGGAAATGATGCATTATCACCCTAAACTTTTTGGAAATTGGTGATGGTAAGTTTTTCGTTATCTAATATATTTTTGTGGCTATTAATGTTTTGTTACAGTTGACCGGTGGGGCCTCTTATATTGCCTCGTCATCTAATAATGAGAGTAGTATGCCAAAAAAGAGGTTGGAATTAATTCGTCATCTAATATAAGTCTTTTGCAAAAATCATTTGGATTACTACGTTTTGTATTGGTATCTAATGATTTTGGTGTTAATTTTTATTTGGATGGTTTATAATTTGGTTGGCCATGGGAGTGAAAATTGAAAAATCAATCTATTAAAATTTATGTTATCCATTAAAAATATGATTATATGAAGGTTTGATGTTTATCCATGTCGTGAAAAGTAGTCCATCAGCTTAAATCTACCATTTTTTTTTCTATCAGTTTTATTGATGTTCTTGTTGGTACCGGAACTAAAGACGATAAAGGAAAGAGCCCACTACATGAGCCACACGTGTGGAAAAAGGCACTGCCACAAGGGCATCTTCCTCTTCCTGGTAAGCAAAATCTGGATCGGTTTCACTTCATTAAGTTTTTAGGTCTACGTTTAGTACTTTAAAAGAAGTGGTTAATCGAACCAAACCACTTATATGTGCGTAATAATTGATATAATTTTTATTCTTGTTTGTGTGGAAAGGAAACGATTTTGGGAACTACAGGCGTAAGGCATATGAGCTTGAGGAGAAAACGAGTTTCCTCCATCAGCAGGCAATAATGTTTTCTGTATCACTTTTAGGATTTTGTTATTGTTCTTGCATTTAGGATGAGTTCTCATCGCCATTGTGTAGTGCAGGCTGCAAT
Source organism: Cichorium intybus (assembly GCA_023525715.1). Lineage (NCBI taxonomy): Eukaryota > Viridiplantae > Streptophyta > Magnoliopsida > Asterales > Asteraceae > Cichorium > Cichorium intybus. Next base: position 61,624,895 of record CM042015.1, on the reverse strand, counting down.
TTTAAGTGCAAGAGGAGACCGGGGCAGAGCGAAAACTCTCCGCGATGAGGTATGTTCTTGCATTGTAGGTGCTTGGTTCTTATACCAGCCACCTACCGGGCCACTATGTTCCAGATTCTTACATCTCATATGGAAGAGTAATTGTTTTGCAGAAATGATGTTGTATTAAACAATGATTTTGCAGTTTTCTTGGAAATGTTTATGTGGTAACCAAGTTTATAAGTTTTTATGTAGGCAAAGACGTGCAGGGCAATGTCTCAGCAAGAACATGAACGGGCTAGCAAGATTCTTTTCGATTTAAGGTTTGTCATTGTGTAATGGAGGTGGCAACAAAGCTTACCTGTGTATATGTGCACGTGCGTGTCTGCCTCTGTCTCTTCTGTCTTTTGGAACTTCATTTTATCGGAAAAACCAAATATATCAAAATTTGTGAAATTTTAATTTCTATGCAGACATTCATATCGATATAATTATTATAATATAAATACACTTTTTTTAATCTTTTTTATATCAGCTCTCGTTGTACGTTTTATTCACATTTGAATAAACCGTGTATCATATTTATATTAGAACTCATTCTTTATTCACATGTGAATAGACTGTGTATTATTCACAGCTTATTCACATGTGTATATATTTTTACACATACATATACATGATATTGTGATATTGAATGCAGGAACAAAGGTTTTAATAATTGGATTGAGTTGGATTTACATGACCAGCTTGTGGAAGAGGGAATTAATTTTTTAAAAGAACACATTGAATTTGCGGTCAGGTGTCGCAGTAAGTATCAATTTCATCATATATATACGTACATTCGGTTTCCGATTTCTTTTAAACGCGGCTGTCTACAGCTCTGCGGTATCTCCGAGTCATCACCGGATACGGGAGTCATGGAACTGGGCCGTCGAAGCTAAAAGAGGAGGTATGAAGTTGTTCCTTTTTAGTGTAGAGTTGGGCATTGCCTTATTAACTGTTTGAATGATCAATCATCTTTGGGGTTGGTATGTTTTGGTGTAGCTTAAGATGTCAATGCTTGTATGCTTGTTGCAGATTGTTAATTTACTAGACACGGAAAAGATCCAGTGGGAGGAAGAAGAAGGAAACCCCGGATGCCTCATTATCACATTCGGTGGGCGATGTTCCAATTAATCATTTTTCTTGCATTGCTTTTTTTTTTTTGGACCATTTGATATTTCAATGTTGTATTCTTATATGAAGAGTGCGTTCGATACCAAAGGGCTTATAGCCCAGCGGTACCCGGTAGTCACCTTCAGGACGAAAAGGTGTAGATTAGGAGTTGTTTAGAGTGTGTATGGGTTGCTGTTCCAAAAAGAAAAGAAAAAAAAAAAGAAAAAAAAAAGAAAAAAAAAAAAGTGTGTTTGGTTCTATGGATAGGTGGGGTGGGGTGTCGGGTATGGGTGGAGATGTGTATGTGTGTTTATATTTTAGAAAACTTTCGGAATTGAAAGGTGTGAAGTAATAACTATCAGTTTTCAAGTTATTTGTAATTTTAGGAAACAAAAACTTCTCTTTTTGGTTTTGATTCAAACATTTTTTTTATTATACTTCTTTTAGAAAAAATTTTGCAAAAACAAAAGAAAATTTAGAATTTTTTTTCTGAAAAAACTAAAAAATTTCCACAACTGGACGCATGTTAATGTTTTTTTCTCTAACTAATAAGTAATATCTATTTGTATCATTTGACTTCTTTGTTTTCCATATATAACACTATTTTGTCACTTACGATAATATTTATTTCAATAGCATTAAGTAATATAACTTTCATAACTCCTAGAAGTATGTATACAACGACATCTTATTATAGGATAAGGTATAATTATAAATGCCAATGACATTAGAAAAAGAATAATCATGAGAATAATGTATCACTTTATTACGACAAAATAACCATTTATTTCACATATGATATCTCAAAAAAATTCAAAATTGTCATAAAAGAAATTAATGTTATTTAGCAATTTTGAAATTGTTCCTATGCGTTGCCATTTTGTTTTTACAATTTCAAATAATAAAAAAGGTTTTTTGTTGTAGGCAAATTTTAACACAAACGCAAGTCGTAAGTGAAATATAAGAGGGAAGAGTTTCCCTAACATATAAAGTATTTTGCAACTCAAAAATATTTTGTAATTGATAAAGTTTCGAAGAAGATGGTTATTTCGACTTTTTGTCAAATAAATTATCAAAATTTAAAAGTATTCAAGTAATATGATCAATTTACATAATAAATAGTTTAAGGAAATAATTGAATGAGTTGAAATATCTATTTATTAAAGTAAAATCAACGATAGTGAACGCCAAATGAATATTGGGTCCAATGGCCATGAGCTATTCACTAAGAAAAATGAAACAATTTAGTTTTAAAAATATTTTATATTGATTTTTTGTAAAATACATTATTGGTACAAAATAATGATGTTGTATAAATAATAGAACAAATTGTGGCAAACACGTAACATATACAAATTGGGGTAAAGTGAAAGCTCTTAAGTGAAATTATGTTTCGAGAAAAGTTAATGTTTCAAAATTGCATTAAATTAGATGAAAATAGTTGCTTTAAGATTTCCTAAGTTAGTTAATTTAAATAATTAACTTGAAATTTAATCTGTTGGTTAGATGATAAGTTAGCTCAAAACCTTTAAGAATTGGAATCTTGAAACATGTAGATAAATTCTTTTAATAAAAATATGGATGCAATTATAAAATTTTATTATTTAAGTTCAAATTAAAAGATTCGAGTCTATAAAGGTTATTTAGAGTATCCGATTGGATTATCTGTGATGAACTGTATCAATGTAAGACATTTTGGATACATAGAAAGAGTGAAATGTCGTTTTGGGAATATAGACATAGATATAAAACTTGAATTGAAAGTTTAAACGAAACCAAGAAACACATAATAGTATTATGATATATCCGACTTGGTGATTGCCTCGTGGAGACTTGGTAATAAGCAGGAGTAGCTGCCAGTCAGATCTTTATGTTTCGCTTTTGCATGTTTTACTTCCTGAATAATATGATTATTCAAAAGTCCACAGTCGCTCATACTTTCAGAAGTAAGTAGTGAATTAAGACTGGCATGAATTGGATTGTAGACTGTCTAAGGAGTTAGACATAGCAACAACATTGCTACAACATTCATGAGTACTTAGAAATAGAGATTTGAGTATTGGATAAACTCACGCTCAGAGAATTACTTCATGGATCACATCACGAGTAATTTTGAGACGATAATATCTTATGGTCTTGAAGCAGAGACATATGAGTTGAAATTTGCAAGTTGGTTGTGCATTGATAATGCGTAAACACATCGGTAACTCGATGTTATAAAATGTATTGTTGTGCGCGATTTGATGAGTAAAAGACACAAGCATATGAGTCAAAGTTTATTCGTTCCTTTTGCCCTAACAGGAAAACCGATATTTGTGGGCCCCTCGGTGATTTGGTGATTGACTTATAATGCTCGGCCTAGCGAGGACTGAATTGATGTGTTCAATTAGAAGTCCTATATCATCACAAATCTGGTACCGGGAAACATAGTATCGGACTGAGATTGATCATGATCACTTATCTTAGGACATGTCACTAACTAGGTCAGAGTTCGGCAGCGGCTTTTGGAAGCTACAATTTGCTGGTCAATTTAGAAGCTGTACTGGGTGTTACAGTTATAGACTTATCCAACTGGGAGACTGTTGGATTAAGGTGTCTAAGCAATAACTATAATTGATACAAGTACTTGAATTGATAGCAGCACAGTCTTTTTGGGTTGCCCTCAGTAGTCCAACTAGTATAAAGGTTAATAGAGAGAGAGAAAGAAATAGTTTATTAATTTGTTATGTGATAATAAATTAATTAGAAACATGTTTGGAATTAATCAGAATTAATTGGAATTAATTTGGGATTAATTAAAGTGCATGGGCTGGATTGTAATTGCTCAATAGTTGAACAATGGAACTTCTGGTCGGATTTACACGCGCGACGCGGGCAAGGTGCACGTGCGACGCGCGCCGTATGCAGCCGGAAAAAGTGTTAGAGATAAGGGTTTTATCTCAGCTATAAATACGCATCACCTGTCACATTATTCTCTGCCCCATTTCGGTAGACAGTTCTCTGGAATTTCTCTTCTCTCTCAAGCAGAATCTATAATCCTTCTCTAAGGTTTTTAGCGAGCTTTTCTTAATAAGTAATTAAGATAATTAACCTTTGCTTAGACTTTTGGGTGTGAACCATTAGAGGCACGACACTTGTGGTGCTTGCTTCCGAGAGATCAACGAGACATGGATTAATTGTTATTTGCTATAATAACAATAAGGTATGTAATTTGAAACCCTCTTTAGCAATTTTGATTATACATAGGGTTTCCCATAGATGTTCTTAGTTATATGTTCAATAGAGAAAACATAGATCGTTATAGGTTGCATGTGAACTTAAGAGTTGAGTTTATGCCTATTCCCCATCAGAAGGAGCAGGAAAAACAAAGTGATTGATGTCAGTGGGACAATGTCCAATATGGTGGGGAAGCGATATGTACCTTCTTCCCACAATAGAAAATGGTTTTGGAGTCGAATGCGTCCACTGCTATTGGAAGGTTCAAGTTTGTTGATAACTTTTAACAATCACAAAATTCAATTAGCGATGAAGATGAAAGCTGACAAGCAAACCTGTTTCACCAACGTCCCATATCTCAGTTAAGGTTTATGCGACAAGTGAAGTGCGAAATTATGAATGACGGAATTTAAACAACATATGCAATAATTTAAAGCAATAAATAAGACCAACAAGAGAAATGAAATTGAAGATATATGATATTTCTTCACAAAGGGGTAATATTTACAGAATACACGATGGTCTTTTATAAGCAGACATCGAGACCCATACCCTAATTAAATAACATTAAAGTACATAAATGTATGGTGGACATGTCTCCTAATACTAAGCCATCTTGATCTGACATTAACAGTTACCTAAAGTACATACACATTGTACACAATAAATACATCGTAGATATCTTCAACTTCGTTTGGCACCTAACTTCAGCAACAAAACACTTCACATCTCTTTCATCAAACTCTTTGGTCTTTAACGCTTCTCGCATCAACGCACACCTCTTCGCTTCGTATCCAACATCACAAAAGCTTCGCATTCCACACTTTTCAGATCATCTCCTGTAGTAAAGTCTTATTACAAGCAGCATGATCACTTTTAAGGGTTCAACCTACTAGAAACTGTATAAAAAGGTTGTCTAGTTTTATACCCTGACTTGGCATGTTTTCATGTAGGAAAAATATTGTTGTGAAAGAATTGACAAAAGACTAGCGAAAGGGACAAAAAGCAAGCAACTAAATTGATAAGTCTGATAGATGATGTGGCAAAGTGGAGTTACACAGCTAGAGTGAGTATAAATAATTTCGAAAGCCTCCAGGGCTTTCTCTCGCCTTTTCAATAAGAAACGGTAGGTTCGTGAGAGTTTTAGATGGTGTTTGGTTAAGTTTTTTAAATTGACTTATTGGCTTTTCAAGAAACAAATAAACTAAAAAAATATCAGTGTAATTAAAAAATATTTTTCAAATAGATGCTATAATTTATAGCATCCTACTTACATTTTCTTTACTCATAATAACGTACTTACGTTTACTTTCAATAATTGCATTATGTAACAAAAAAAAGTAAGTATGTTGCTATCATAGGTAGAAATAAAGTTACGTTGCTACTTGCTATTATTGGTTAAAGATAAAAGTGTATTGCCTATATCGGTAGCAATAGTAAAGTACATTGCATTTGTCAACAACTTGACCTTTTAATATATACAATGTCTTTTGTGGTAGCAATGTACTTTATTTTTAACAATAGCAACACTATTGGTACATTTACTTAAACATAATAGCAATGTACTTACATTAATAGCAATTTGTAACAAGTACAATGCCTATATATGTAGCAAGATACATGTATGTTTATTTACATGTTAAAAGCAAAGTACGTTGCTATTATAGGTAAAAACAAAGTATGTTGCTTTTCTTTGCAATTTGCCCTAATAATAATTAACGAGTTTTTTTGGTAAACTTTTGATGTACTTGATTTTTTTGACGATAATAGCATATTAGCAATTTAGCACTATGTAATTCACAGTAACAACATACGTGCATTTTTCTTTACACATAGCAACATACTTGCATTTCTTTACCAATAATAGCTATGTGTAAAAATAAAGTACAAAGCCCCTTTTGTAGTAAAATGTTTGTATTTGCTATTATATGTAATAAAAACAAAGTATGTTGCTTTTATTGGTAAATAATTATAAAGATAAAGTAGATTGTCCATATGAGTAAAGTATCTTGCTATTTTTGCAATTTACGCTATTTATATTTACCAAGTCTTTAGTGGTAAACATTTGCAGGCTTAACTCAAGGGAGAGATGGTGATAGAGAGAATGTTGGTGGATGTTTGACAAATCGAAAAGAAGAGAGGAGAGAATAAAATATAAAATTTTGGAGAAGAAAGAAAAGAGAGGCTTCTTGCTAACTTTATAGAACAAATGTGTTATATTATTAGTAGAGAAAGCTTCTGTAATTGATTTGGCAAAAAGGGCAGGACCAAGAAGGAGTTGTGTTATTAATAACTCTTCATTTTAATTGAAGGATATTCAATTAACTCTTTGTTTCTTCATCTAAATTTTAAATTAGCATAACAAGAAACCAAAAAAAATCGCTTTTATTGTATTGTTTCTAAATCTAACTTTGTTTGATATCTTCTATATAAGTTCCACTCAAATATGTTGCAGTATTACAAGAGACTAACAAATAACTTGCCACAAAGAACGAACATGTTTGGTACAGAGAAATAAAATCGGAGAAATGGAATTGATTCCATCTCTTCTGTTTGTTTAATCCTGAGAATAAGAAATAGAGAAATAATTTGATTCTTTTTCCCTACTTTTAATTCTCTACTTTTAGTAGAGAAATGATAAGAAATTTGATTTTCTTTCCTAAGCTTACCATCCAGCACCACCACTGTCATCCACCGCCGCCGCCAACACCCACTACCTCTACCGTCACTATCGCCACCCATCACCACCACCATCACCCACCACCACCACCACCACCTTCACTGCTGCCACCACTCATTGCCACCGCCACCACCTCACCTACAATGTTACCCACAGCCAACACCACCACCATCACCCACCACCACCACCACCACCTCCACCGCTACCGCCACCACCACAACCTCTATCGCCACCACCTCCACTGTTACCACCACCATCACTCACCGCCATCACCACTACTCACCGCTACCACCATCACCTACACCGTTACCCACCACTACCACCACCCACGATAGTAACCCACTACCACCATTAACCACTACCACCAACTCTATTTCCATAATCTCCATCGCCGCCACCACCATCACCCATTACCACCACCTCCACTGCCACCACCACCATTACCACCCACCAGCATTCACCGCCGCCACTGCCACTACCATTCACCGCCACCAACACCATCGTTATCCACCACCTCTATTGCCAATACCTCCATCGCTACCACAATCCATCGCCACCACCACCACTATTGCCTACCTCCTCCACCTCCACCTTTACCGTCACTACCACTCACCCCCACCTCCACCATTACCCACCACTGTCACCCACCACCACCATCACCCACCACCACCCATCGCCCCCACCGCCACCACTACTCGCCTCCAACACCACTACCACTTGTACCACCACTAATACGACCTACACTACTACCACTTACCATTGTCACCCTCTACCACCACCGCCACCACTCAGCACCATCGTTGCCACCCACCATCCACCACCACCACCACCACAAGAGCTTTGATTCTTAAACATATTTCTTAGGTGAATTCTTTGTGATACCAAACAGTGGAATCAATTATCTTTCTCCAATTTAATTCTCTTTCTCTATTTCCATTCTCTATTTCAATTTCATTTACCAAACGTACCCTAAGAATCTTGAAATTGGATCTTATCGGTTCATGTTACATTAAAACTTTTGTATTTGTTTTAATTACATCTTAGTTTTTATAAAAAAATACGTCCACTTAATTTTGTATTATGTAATATTTATCACT